>CM062819.1:250071684-251271684 GCA_031772625.1 Pinus tabuliformis
AAAAAACTAAAACATAATAATTAGTTATAACAAAATTCATTGATTAAATAATATATACACTTGCGTTAAGTGGTGACAACATCACTGTGTAAAAAAGGCAGTAACATTGCTACCACTTGACTCTTGTTTTATTTTAATCATCGTCGTATTTATTTTACTGAAATTAATACATACATCTCTTTTTTTTTATTACACATATCAACGGTATAATTAAGAATTAAAGATATTTGCATATTTTTGTCATTTATTTTTAATAATAATTTTCTTTATCTATAGCAATATCTAAACCTGTCTAAAATTTCACATTTATATATTATAAATTACCTTGTTTAAAATTTCATATTTATATATATTATAAATTAACTATACCACGTATTAGTAAGTCCATATTAAACTAATAAGAAGTAAATTTGAAACATAACTTTGAAACATGCCCATGCAGGAATATATAGAAGTGGTGCTGTAGCCCTGGGAAAACCTGTTTATTAACATTTTAGCCCGGGAACGTAAATCGATGGACTAGGTTCTCCAAGCCGAGAAGGCTTACCCTATCATATTTCAGCCCAGGCCAAGATAAATTAAATGATTAGCCAATAGGAAAACAAGCAATCACAGGTATCCAAGTTTGCATCTCAGTGTTATTAGTCCCTAGCTCCGACATAGCAAGGACTATAGCATTCGCATCGGCGTTGACTCCCTATTAATTCGAGTTGACCAGAGCATTTAACTGATGTTTTTTTATTTTATCTGAACTTTTATTATCAAGCTTTGATGTTTTTTTTCTTTTATCCAAAGTTTTATATTGGAGGTCTTATTGCTGGGTTGTTGAATATGCAAATCCGAAAAAAGGTTTTAACCAAAATCTGGATGCCGAGTTGTTGAATGTGTAGATCCGAAAAAAGGTTTTAACCAAAGTTTGGATGGCTCGTGGTAAAGCGCATGGGAATAAAGTATTGTACTACATATTCCATATCACAGGCAGTCCATAGCTTCGTGGCATGCTGCATTGCATGCTGACATGATTGTTTACAGTTGTTGCCATCTCTCTTCTTATCTATCCATTCCACCGCCCTCCCGCTCCCTCTTGCCCCTCCTCATTCCATTGCAGACAGATTGTCCACTGCCCTCCCGCTCCCTCTTGCCCCTCTTCATTCCCATTACAGACAGATTATTCATCCACTCTTCATTCCAGTGCATGTTAGCAAAAAGATTTAGATGTTTCAGAAGGACCATAGAAGAAACAGGGCAAGCCACTGCTACAGGGGTTTCAACCAACCAGACAAGAAGAAGAGGGAATCACACGAATTATTTGTTAAGCATCTTCATATGAACCCTTCCCAAAAATAATTATCTGCAAATAAAGCTATCTTACTCTGCATTGGTACAAAATATAGGAAATTAAGAAGGGAGAACATGGGATTTTCATTGTCTGATATGTGGTAGAGTTGTCCAGCCCCATCGAAATTTCATCCATCATGAAATATTTGGCACCTCCAACCATCATCTCCCCTGTTGTGACTCTTTTCTTTTGACCTCCAGAAATCCCTTTCCGCATATTGTCTCCTACAATCGTATCGGCACATATCTCTAACCCCAAAAACTGTACCAAATATTTTGACATTGTCAATCAGACCATAATTTATATAAACAAGTTTATTGTGACTATGAATTTCCAAGAAAGTTTACTTTCCATTCCATATTTCAAAGGTAAAATTTTTACATGAATTTTACCTTCAAAACAGAGTCTGTCATATCACCGGTTTCCTGTCCCTCAACTGTTGTATTCTTACTCTTTCTCGACAACTCCAGCTCCAGGATCTCGATTGAGTATGAAGCCCTTGTTTCAGAAGCACGTAACGGCCTAAGAATCGATAAGAAATTGAAACTGCCTAATGAACTTCCATTGTTGGGCCAACATCAGCATTAAGTTAGATTCTACTCTGCTTTAACCAAAATAATTACAAAAATATAGTTAATAGTTCATTAAAATGTTTCTCTCAAGCTTTTATGGTGTATGCTTACTGTTTCTCGACAGCTCCAACGCAACGGCCTGAGAAGCGGCAGGAAATTGAAACTCCCTGATGCACATGCAGAACAAGATGCTAGAAATTGTGAACCACGGACTGGAAAACACACACACACAATCCCTTGGTTTTTCCATTCCTAGACATGCACGAATGACCTCAAATAGAATGAAAATTGTGCATTTTAATTTATGGGCAGGTATGTTGTGCAGGCAAGCCATTTTGTTGTTCTTGTAGCATATGATTAAGTAGATCCAAAAGAATTCTATTTGAAAGGAAATTTATGAATGCTATTTGAAATGGAATTGTGCTTATAATACCTTTACCTAGCATAAAATCACATACAAAATACTGCACTAGCTTTCCTGTGTTGATTCTTTCCATCATATATGTCTCCTACTTTATACATCGATCTGAGTTTGTGGTGGTATAGAGCCTTTTATTACACTGTTCAACTAGGACTCGCCACAAGCTCTAGAGAACAAGTATGGAGGATTTCTTAGCAAAAGAGTCGTGTAAGATCACTGTCTGAAATTTTATTCAACGTCTTCTGAAAATCGAGACATTTGATTCTGATATATTGATCACTCTTTTAGGGAGGACTTTGGCTTCTTCACAGATCATTGTTTTTGAGCCTTTGGAGACCGTGTGAAGTATTGGCTTACTCTACAAGAACCATTCATCTACTTGGCATATGGCTACGATCTAGGGATTTCTTCACCTAGCCGTTGTTCATCTCCATTTGGAAACTGTACAGCAGGAAATTCTACAATGGAGCCCTACATTGTGGCCCATAATATGCTTCTAAGAACTCATTAGTGCCTCGGCTCGTCCTTTCTTTTGGGCATCTTTTTCCTGTGGACTCATCATTTGGTCCCTAGCATGCCTGTAAAGTGCCTAAACCTTGCCCCCTACCATGCTTATAGGAGCAACCTGGTAAAATGAGTTGCATGCAGCTTTCCAACTATCGAAAAGAAAGATGAATGGCATTTGTTTGAATGTTATTTTTTATTTTTATATGTGGGGTCTCCACAATTTATGTCTTTGGTAATTGTGTTTTTGTTTTATTTTGGTTTCAAAGATTTTATATAATTAATATATTAATTTTAGATAGTCTTGGACATTGACTAATAAACATTGAGTTATGTACTTGTAGAATGTTATTACAACCATATATTTATCTAGGAATTTTAGAATCACTCTCAATTACGTGTGCCTTTTTGGTTACAATATATTGGGCTTTTGTTGCGTTTGGAGGAAGAGATTTTTTAGTCTGATAATAGATCCCAACTTATTTCTTTACCTGTTAATGTGATCCTTGGTTGTTGATCTAGATATGGTTCCATAATGTGTACTTGGCTGGGAGGCGTCACTGAACGAATACTAATCTTGTTGCAAACCATCGCGGACCCACTTGCTAGTCTGCAATTGGTGGTAAAGTTTCGTAATTTTCAAATGCTGATTAAAGGTTTAATCAAATGTCCTTGCTCATTGCATTCACCATTTTTTGTAATAATTGCTTCATAAAGAAATTGATGTCTAATGTGTATCGTGTAATTCTAATCCATTTCTACCAAAGGAAAATCTTCGGGTATGTTTTTTCATGCTCAATATCTAGGATTTCGAGATATCAACAGTATTCTCTAGTTTTTATTCACTAGAAATTTGATCTTTTGTTGTGCAGGGAAACTAGTGTTAGAAAAGTACTGGAAGCTATGAGTTACGTTGGCCACCTAGAGCGAAAAATTGAAGACATTTCATTCAACGGAAAGAGAGAGAAAATGAAGGTGAACTCTGATCGAAGTGCAAATGTTTCTTCCAAGAAATTTTGCAATAGAACTCCACTGTATGGAGGATCGAGTCAGGAATGCCCTGTAGAGAAAATAAAACTATGTGGGTTTGGTTGTTCGGACTTAGACAAACACTTTGGAAGATGATTGTGTGTATTTCTATTGACCTTAGAAGAAGGTGGCTTGAAGTTTTGTGAGTGCTACTTCATCTGGCTTTAACAATAGACTTTACCACACAGTACATGGCAAGGTAGAAATCATTTATTCTGCTAAAAATCTAAGCTGAGAGAAGTCATGGTTTTATGCAGACCTTTTGCATTACTAAAAATCTAAAGTTTTGGAAGAATTCCAGCTTTTTTCGTAGATAAATAGTAGGATGCCTGCATTCTATTAAGGCACCTGCTTCTCTTCCTACATGTTTTTTAACGATGTAGGTGTTTCATATGTATACTTTTAACATCCACACCCTTTAACACAATGTGTAGCCTTTGATAAGTACATACCACACCAAGAATCAAGATCTGTTGAGCTTTAATCAGGATCTAATGACCACAAAAGCTCGATCATAATGCTTTTTGCGGCATAAATGAATGTTTTTGAAGGTCTATGTAGCCTATATTATGTGTCTATAAATAACAGATTTGTCAGAAATGATAGTTTGATAAACCAAATCAGAGTCGTTGGAAGTGAATATCGAGTGATAGAATTATTAAAGGTTATAGAAGTGCTTGAGCCACAAATTGGTTAAAAATGCATTTGGCTGATACAGTTGCTGAAGGTTTTAGCTTTGTCTAAGGTGTCATGAATTTCTTGGTCTAAGAACCTCCTATTAGCATCATTCAAGGTACGAAGAACTAGTTGATTTGAGAATTGATCTCTTATAACGTAGAATTATTTTTTTGCATACTTTTTTTAGAAATGTAAATTTTTTAACTTAATTATAGCCGAAGTTTTATCAAACATAGCTTTCAATTTTATTGAATTAATTTACAACTAGCATGGAATTTGCACCCCCGGCAAGGACTACCGCTACAGCAGTCACTCCCTTGTTCATTTGCTGCTTATCGCAGTTGAAAGGGTTGTTGCTACTTAATTCATAAAAAATCGACATGAATAATCGTTGTTATTTATTGGCTGTTTTAATGAAATAAACTAATAAAAAACGAATTATTAAATTATTTATAATGTTGATATTAAATTATTGATATAGTGTTAATAAATATTAATGATGTTATTGCCAATTGGGGTTGTCTTGGATGATTGGAGGAAGGAATGGAATCATTTTTATTGAAGTTCAATTCGTGCGAATGACGTAATAGATGTTGACATTATTAATTTAATTATCAATAATTATTAGGTAGATGGTAGGGATTTAACCTCCATGGAATATTTTAGAATATTCATATTAGTATACACAAATCATCTGACATATGTCTTTTTTACTCACACTCTCTCACCTCCCATGGATCCCACCAAGGATGTGAGGAGATGATCCAAATTTCAAGGTACCATTATGGAAATGGGATCAATTTTTTCACTTTTTCCCCTCTTCTAAAATTCAAAGAAACTGCTTGCATCTGTCTCGTCAAGGCCTTTCCAGTGAAATAATTTTTCCTCATTCGGGTTATGGAACCAAAAATTATGGTGGATTAAACTTTGGGCTATTAGGTCTAGTCACATCATCCTGACCTACCACGTGGCACCCATGTGACTCTCGTGTGGCTACCAAAAACATAGTCATCTCATCACCACATGGCAGCTTCGCCCCCTGCTATCAACTCGTTTACAACTTCCCATTACTTATGAGACCCAATGCATATATTGTTGCATTACAATTCCACAATTTCTGTTACATAGGTATTAGGCTCACAATGCCACCTCACCCCGGAAATAAAATCCCGAGGGTTTTTCCTTGAGTTTCTCTTCGAAAAAGTTTGAGGTGCCTCACGTTGAACATGTCGAGGTTACGTGACAATCTCAACATTCAATCATATACTCAACATAAAGGATAGGCCTTCCCTATTTCTTATCCATAAGGTTATTCACATCACACAACTCCTCACCCCACTGAACAATCCCCATGAGTGCCATGTCACCCCGGGACTAAAATCTTGGGACTTTCTACCATGCCCTCCTTTTAAAATACCTAGGGTACAGGGTCTGGGGTGACATCACTAGTACCAAAATGTCATGGTGACATCATCCTTTGTCTCACCCTACCCACAACAAGTGCCACATAACTATTTGTTCCACTTAAGGCTCTAGGCCCCTTGCAAATTGCATAATTTTCGTCATATGGTAAATGTGGCATTTTCCATAGTCTTTCACCAAGCATTGAAATCGGCCCCACTACCACATCATTCATGGATTTCAAATCCCTTGAGTTCTATCTTGGGCTCCCTTCGAAGCCATCGGGATTTCAAACCTTCAAAGTCCATCCAACAATTAGAAAATGTTTATGGCACCAACAACCTAGATTGAGTTGAGAGGTCACCCGACCCCATAATGCCGTCTCGTACCAGGTATTGAATCCCAATACTTTCCCCCTTGTGCTCTATTTGAAACTCGCAGTGAGAAACTCTTTGGGTCATCAACAATTATACAATGCTCAACCCTTACCACTCAGACCTCCTACTTAAGCACTTAGTGATGGTGCTTTATCATAGGGTTGAACAGGGTTTAAGCCATTTCATCTAGGGTTCCTCACTCCCTCACACATATGGATATGTATATATATAGTTGTGCAACTCCTTTGGAGTTATCCCTCCTTATCTTTCTTAGACTTAGCGATGGCCATTAAACCAATATATATATAATATATATATATATATATATATTATATATTATATATAAATATATATATATATATATATATATATATATATATATAATATATATATATACTATGCTATCTCTTCTAATATTTGTAATAAAATAAGGCCAACTCATCAGCATGTCATAGGAAATTAAGACACATATCTATCCCTCTTGAGCTTCTGAGTGAATGTTAGCCTATCATTTCCATATATAAACACACACACATACACATATACAGAGACATATTTGTGTATTTACAATGTATCTTGCTTGAGCTTATAACTTAGAATTTAAGGCATAATAACTAAATCCTTTCAGTCAGGCCATCATTTAACTAACAAAGATGTTCCCATATTCCATATTCATACCTTTTAGGTCGCTATTCCTTATATATTGCCCAAAATGTAACAATATTCATTTACACCTGAATTAACACTCAATATTAACATGAACAATAAACCAACATATTAAACATATGCATGATATTCAAAATGTGGAGGCTTAAATAAACACTTATCTCATGAAGTGCGATTTGGAAATTGAGATTGAGACATCAACTCTCCACCCAACCTTAGATAAGATATAACCACATTTACTTGTAGCTGTTGATGAGTCCATCAATAGGTACATTTTGAAGATTAATATGCCACCCTCCAGCCTTAAAACTATCCTTCTCTTGCACTAATATTCACACTTTCATTATATTATGCTCAAAAGAGTAAAAGGTGTTTTTCAAGTATGTGGCCTAATGTGGTTTAATTGCAGGAAAATGAAGCCTTTTTTAGTTTATTACTATGAAGGGACTTAATGGAGACAACTATGAGAGAAGATTAGGGGGTTTTTTCCACCTCCTTAACTCCCTAAACTCGACTTGGGATCACCATATCCCTCTCACAAGTTTGCGTTCATTGGCATCAGAGTGACTCCTAGTAGAAGTAAAGATCAAGAAGGACAAGATCCACCATTTTCAAGTTGAAAGAGAGAGCCATTCCTACTTTCAAGGGAGCTTCTTGAGCTTCCATTTTGTATAAATAAACTAGAATAAGATCTCATTAGGATTCAAATTTTTATGTTCAGATAGGTGTAGCTATTAAGCTCCAAGCTTGACATTGTTATTTTCAAATTTTATGTGATGTATTAGACCTGCACTTTTGATAATGATGAGTTAAATTTTAAGTTGCATATGGGTTAGTTTCATAGGGATGAGACCCTTGGGCTTGGGGCCAAACCCATAGGCTTTCGCCCCTTATCTTGTACTTATGTTTCTTCTTGATTCCAATAATTTCTCTTTTCTTACATTTCAGTACAAATAACCTATAAAATATTGTGGTTCCAACCTCTACATCACCTCTCTTGCTAGAGAATGAGTTGAAGATTCACAACCACAATCAAAGAGATTGTGTTTTATGATTTCTTGGAAACAAATTAGTGTTAGTTGTCATGTTTTTCATTTTCTTTCTATAGTTTAGAAGTTATTTTAGTGATTAGATCAGTGGTATTGCATGAGTTAGATGTCATTGATGGGCCTACATGCCCTATTATCTGGTTTATTTTCACAAGTTATGTAAACAATTTTCATTTTAATGAAAAATGTTTTTTTTCTATCTAAAAAAAACCATGTGACTCCCACTCTTTTCTGCTGGGGGTAAATTTTTCTCTCTCCATGTTATTTTACTTTATCAAGCTAGCAAGTATAGTAGTGATCGACCAAAACCTAGCCCTCAACATTACAAATAAAGTCTTCATGATCTTCGTCTACCATTGCACATAAAGTTGCATTGACAAGATGTTGAGTGCACCAAAGACATAGGTGATGTGCCACTAAATGGGTTCATTGATCTCAAGGATTTCGTGTTTTTGATTCAGAAGAATAAGTCGGGGGAATATCCTTGTCAAACCTAAGAATCCAGTTCACCACACAATATCCTTTCTCTTCTGCTACATGGAGTTTCATTTATGGGAGCAAAGAGAGGTACAAGGATGTAATAGATCTAACCTGCAATATATGAATAATGCCAATATACCCAATAACTATAAACAAACACAAAATATAGAAATGTTTCTTTATTAATATCAAACCCTTGAGGTAGGGAACACACACAACTACTCCTTAAGGAAGGAAAACACTCCATAAGCGATATGCTTGTTCATACAATATTCCTTGACATCTCTCAATGGGGATTTTCTAGCCTCTATATATTATTCATACATACAATACCATGGGTCATTACCATGGTTCTCTCAATACCATATATCTAATACCACAGGCTTAGCTTATAACTATGGCCCATCCCATTATTACATTATTCCCTTGGGTACCTCCTTCTGTATCCCATACTATCCCCCTTAGGTATCCTACATTCCACCCCCCTTAAACATGTTTCGTCCCCGAAACATAAGAAGAATACAAATAATAAGATCTACTTAAAAGCGTAGTCCACTGGTACCATGCACGTGCATCTAGCCATCTAAGAGAAAGGTAAACCCTTGATCTAGCTCGTGCCTTGCTCGCTTGAGATGGAAGTTGACCCTGATGGTTTTTCTGTGTTGATGTGTTGTGGGTGGATCATCTCCCCTCTCTATCTGTCATGTGGGGGTTTTTGTCCTTGTTTCTGATTCATTTCCATCTTGTTGGTTGTTTTCTTGCTAGATGATGTGGGTGGTGATATGCTGAAGTTTTAACCAATGGTGTATATTTTTTTAATTCACCACCTAATTGAGCCTGATTGGTATCTGGTACATGTTGTGGTGCCTATTGTTGTTTCTTATCTTCCAGGATTTCTTCAACCACAGATTCCTCATCTGATGTGTCAAACCCTGTAACATCTTCTGCTTCAGCCTCCTTGAACTCTACCTGTTTATTGATGGAAATATCCTGTAATGTAATTTTCTTATTTCTATACCAAATCTTCAGGAATTTCTTTTGTACATTAATATTGATAGTACCAACAGATTCCATCCAAGGGTATCCCAAAAAAACATCCATGTTGGCTTATGGGGGCCTAACCCAGGTTCAACGTTAGTTAGCCAAACAAATCCCTACACTACTAGCCCTTTCAGCAGCAGCCCGCAGAGCGCAGACCGAAGTCTCACCCGAAGTAGTGTGAGGGGACGCTAGAACCAAATTTCCATACCCTTGAGATGGATGTGATGTCAGTTTATTCCAATTATACCTCCCTCCGTGCAGGTTTCTTATCCCTTGATTCCACCCTTCAGTGTCTTTGCAGACTGTTATAATCGGCTTTCGCGCAGCCCTAACTAGGGGTTGATCTGCCTTCACACTGCAAGGGCAACGAACTGTGATATTTCCCAAACTACGCTAAGTATCTTAATTATCTTGTTAATAGATCTTAGTTAGCTTCACATAAACAAATGTTCTTACTTGCGTTCACTTAACCAATACATTTATACACATTCGCGCATACTATAAACATCAGAAGTGAAATTCATACCCAATATAACAGATGCGTGAACAGGAAATAAAGACGTAGAAATGATAGAATATTTCTCTTTATTTATACTTCTAGATGATTAGAGACTCGAATCACCCTACGCACTCAGCTGCGGACTTCTAGGCCTCTCCGCACATAGCTGCAGAGCCTCTACCTACGCTACGACCCAAACTTAGACTTCTACTCCAAAGATATGAATCAATTCTTCGTCATTGATTAGTTGATGCCTTAACTGCTTAGAGCTTCGCTCTATTTATACAATCCCATGGTCCACGGACCATGGGTAGACCTTTTACAACTGACATTACATTATCAAAATAACGGCGGACAACCCTATGACTCTTTAACAATTACGTGCTCTGCGACCACAAAATGTGGAGTCCTTACATTAGGATTACAAAATTGGACCAAAATATAGGCTTTAAGCCCCAAAACTACTCTTGGGGGATCCCACGCCCAACAAGCCCTCAACACAAACAACGTGACCCACCCTCGAGTCACTCTGTAGGTGCAGAGATCTTAGCATGAAGAGCTCCCATATATGTTTGGATCACTGCAACTTTAGGAACGCACTAAGAGGTTGCCTGCTATTCGGTGACTACAGCTGCTAAACTGCTGCCCTGAATCCTCTGCTGAGTTGCCTACAGTTGCGCGAGCATTCCTTCAATGGAGGTTGAAATTGTGTAAGCCTCATCGATCCATGGTTGTAGGCGCACTTTTAATACTGCTTCCTTATGCCCAGTGGCATCCACCTGTTCCTTGAGCGCCTTTGCCTCCTCCATCCTTGCAAGCCTCTGTGTAAGGGAAATTGTCTGCGCGGTCCCTTTTACTTCATCATACTTCTATTGAAGCTCGCCCGCCTCTGTCTCTAGGAACTATACATTTGGGTCCTCCTACATGGTGGTTAGGATCTCGAATGACCGTTCAAACAGATGCATGTATTCTGCCATTGCACTATCAATTACCGTTGTTTCTATTGTAACAACAGTGGTTCATTGTTCCTTGATTTCTAGCGGAGTTGAAGGCTAAGCCTTCAACTGCAGTTCTACGATCTGTAGGTTCAGATTTAGCTAAACCCTAGCCATCTTTTCTCTAGCATCACCCACCACTGTGGCCAATTTGTGGATGCATGCCTCCACCAGTTCTTCTACCTCAATGTCCAACTCTGGGACCATCCAACAGGCTTCCTCTACAACCTGCATTATCTACCTATTCTGCTCCATTGCCTCGTTGTGTTGTAGGCCCAACTGCTCAATGTTGATGCGCTACTCACTCATCACCTGTAGTGCACGACTCTCCCTGGCTCGAAGTTCCACGATGACTCCATCCTATAAGAGATAGAGTGTCTCCCGAGGGAGCACGACCATATTTAATCCAACCCCTTTCAAACTGTTGATTGTGGCCTTGTCGGCCTCCTTTTCTGTGGTAAGTGCCCCATCTGGTAACACTATCATGTTGGTCACCCTTGTGCACAACATTTCCTCGACAGCCGAAGTGCCAATCGCGAGGCTGGTGGACACTATGCCAGCCTATGGAGTGTGTACTGCAAATCCTGCAACTCTGTCCTGAGAGCCCCCAATACCAGCTACTGTTGTTCTTCAAATTGTTGGAGGGCCTCCGTGGTGACATCCCTCACCATTTCACCGATGTCATGCAAATCCCCCTCAATGAGGGTGATTGGGTCAAAAGACATTTTGGATGCCTTGGTTTTCTTCCGCGGCACTATCTGCTCTCGTGGCCGTAGATGCTTGAGCTGGGTGGACAACGCTTGCGGGTCTGTGCCACCTTGTTCTATGTCTATCTCTGGGTCGAGTGAAGGTGACTTCTGTCCTTCACACTCTTCTCCTATTTTCTATTGTTCCACCAACTTTGCGATGTTGCGTGTTCCCTGAGCCTTAGCTTATGCTTCCTCTTTCTTGTGCTTCTCTACCAGATGCACCATTCGAAGCTTTGTCTCTTCCTTCTTATGCTGCACGACGGACTTATCCGTTTCCACCGCTGAGCTTGCTGGAGCACGCCACTCTTGTGGCCAAGACTCAAGGACTACGGATATCAGATCGTCAGTTGCCAGGTATGGTAAATCATGGCACATCTTCGAAGGGTCCTTTCGCGCCCTGACGAAGACATGGTGGAAATTTGCTTTGAACTCTACAAAGCTCTGTAAACTATTGTATACTATGGGTGACAACCACGGCTTACAATTGATCCCCATACGGATATTCATCTCCATTAATATCCAAAATATCTTGCTCTCCTTTATCCTCTACGTGTCCCTGGTCACCCACAGTGAAGCATACTTCGCTGCCTCTGGAAGGTCCAACATGACCGAAGGGAACTGGCTGTCTTCAGGTAGCTCCCATGCAACTGGCTGTCTTCAGGTAGCTCCCATGCCACCAGTACTATCGACAACAGGAGCCATGTGTAATGAAATGTTTTTCCATGCTCCTGTGCCTCGTGACTATTCACAAGGAACTCAACGCTTAGATAGTTTGCCCAGTTGAACTGGACTCCTTCTGCACATTGGGCTGCTAGTGCAACTACGAGCGTGGGCACCTCATCTGTGCGACACTTCCGCATCACCTTCCCTACTAGGATTTGTGTCACGACCTTGAAGGCAGGGTTGTTGATGTTAGAGATGGCGTATCCTCGCTTTTTCTTCTCCAACTTGAACCTCTTCTTCATTGCTTCCACGAGGGCCAACTCACCACCTTTTCCTTCAGAAATATTGGTTGGATCCTCCCCGGAGTAAGGCAGTCATGTAATTTGGTGAATCAGATGGTCTGTGATGGGAATGGGCTCCTCCAGCCACAAGCACCCATCATGCACCAGGAAAAGTAGCTGCCTAATGACGAAGATGGTCACTAGGGCACGGTGGTAATGTGGCACCCAAAGCAGGTTAAGCAACCCAGCTTTCTCTACACCTCTGAGCCATGTGTGCGGCTCCAATTGAATTATTCCAGCCGTCTAGTCAATCCTCTGGCACATTAGCTTCGCAGTCGCTAAATGCAAGAACTTCTCATGGTCTGCGAGGTCCTAATCTTCAAATTTCAACACGGGAACCCACCCCAAGTGTGGTCCCTCAAAAACAATATCATCTGGGAGCAACGGAGTTTGTAGAGAGATCTTGCTCTCATCTATATCCTTTGGCACCTTGGCTTTAGCCTTGCGTGGAGGCACATATTCAGGCAGCATGGTGATAGGGTCCGCACCTTGGGTTTCGACGTCCATCTCTACATCCTCCTCCTCCACCAAGATTTCTTCAAGACTCCTACTCATTGGCCTCCAGATTAATGGTTGTCCCCTTTTCCTGCAATGTGAGCTTGGTCCTCAGTGGATTTCTAGGCGAGAGACGCACCAGGATCATGGCCTACTTATCCTTCTTGGGTCTCAGTGTTTGCGGTGATTTAGGGACCTTAACAATTATTCTTGCACTCTCTAGGGCTTCCACTTCTGCAATTTCCTGTGCAGCTTCCGTGGGTGTCGACATTCTAGTTAGAAGGTCCTACGTCTCCTTTGGCAATGTTTCAAACACTCAACTTGCTCTAAAAGCCTCAAAGTTTGAAAGGTCCATACACACTTGATAGTGCAACAACTTAGATCTCAAAATACCAAGTGTTTTTTGCTGGACAACCACTTGTAATTTATAGGGCCTTTTGAATTTGAATTCGACCATTCCCCCCACATTCCGTCCATTAATGCTAGATTGGAGACAGATTTTCAAGAATCTATCCCATAAGGTTCCCCTTAAATGTCTGCCACTGACTCCATTTGGCCTCAAAACAACCATCAAATCGTGAATAGTGACTGTAACAGTCACTTTTCGACAAACCTGTGTGTGAGTGCAGCTGTCTTCACACTGTCGCGGACCTTGTGAGACTTCGCTACTTTGCGCGGTCCAAAAATTGTGCAGCTCCTAAGCCATGCAGTTTATAGTCTCACGCCTCCTTTTAGCTACTTGGAGCACTAATAATGTGCTTCAATCAGCTAGACAGATGGCCGAGCCACCTGTGTATGGCTTCAAATGACTGCCATTCACTTTTCCTGGGAAGGGATCTCCATTTAACTTAATCAACTGTACTACGCCACTGTTGGTAATCTCCTTAATAACATATGGCCCCAGCCAATGCATTCTAAGTTTCCCTAGAAATTTATCAAACTTACTATCATATAATAGCACCAAGTCATTCACCTTAAAGGTGCGCAACTTAATATGCCTGCCGTGCCAAGCCTTTTTGCGTTGTTTTTGGACTTGCTGGTGAAATCCATCCAAAAATCTTTCTTTGTCGAACTCATCCAATCGTGCGAGCCTCTCTTCTAGGGCTCTGTGATCCATCATATCTATGAGCGTTGCTATGCGCAGACTAGGCATGATATATTCCATAGGCATTACGGCTTCAACCCCGTAGACTAGCCTAAAGGGTGTCTGTCATGTTAACTTCTTACACGTCGTCCGATAAGCCCATAATATTGCAGGTATGCACAGGTCCCAATCACTTCATTGAGCATTGCATACCTTGGTCAGCGCGGTCTCCATTACTTTGTTGAATGCTTCCACTGTCCCATTAGCCTGTGGGTGATAAGGTGTGCTCTTTTGATGGTACACCTGAAATTCCTATGTTAGTGCGCTGATCGTCTCATTCAAAAAGTGCGTACCATGATCACTCATCAATATCTTCGTACAACTAAATCGCGTCAGTACATGCTCAAATAGAAACTTTGTGGTAGTCACGCCCATGCAATCCTTCACCAGTTGCACTTCTGCCCAACGAGTCAAGTACTCCGTCACAGTGATAATATACCTCGTGCCTCTCTTTCCTTGGGGCTGAATCGGTCCTACAAAATCTATTGCCCACTTCTCGAAGGGTTGCAACGTCATTTGTGGATTCAAAGGCATTTCATCCCTCCACGATGGCCTACCTGTTCTTTGACATATGTCACATGCCTTGCAATATGCTTTTGAATCCTGATGAAGGGTTGGCCACCACAACCCTGCGCATAGAATCCTCTGCACAATTGCTCTTCCTACATAATTTCCTCCCATGGTGCCCCCATGAGCGTCCGTGAGGATCCTAATTTGTTTGAACTCAGCTCCATACCTTCGCAATATCGCATCATTCCCCATCTTGTATAGATTTGCAACAATGACAGATAAATATGTCGCGCGCAACACTAATTCCTTCTTTCTCTGGACAAAGTATCCTTCTGGTGCAGTCCCTGTTGTTATGAAATGTATTATTTCCTCGAAATTTCCATCTGTGACTCGCACAGCAAAATGTTGCACCTCAGGTAATCCTTCCTCCAAATTAGTGGGTTCCTCCCCTGTCTCGATGCACGACATGTGGTCAGGTCCCACACTCAACCGTCTAGGCTTCACAAAAACTTCAAAATCATATTCCTGGAACAATAATAGCCATCTGCAGATGCACCCCCCAACACAGGCTTATTGACCAAGCACTTCAGCGCGAAGTACAGGTGCACCTGCTCAGGTTGTGGCTTTTCTCCGTAAGCCTGCATCCACATGGCCAGATGCGCGGACGCGGATCATTCTGCCATTCATACTTGTCTGTTAGTCACATCTTAGGCTTCCCAAATCGTGTTCACATCATTTCCTACATTCACGCCAATCATCAAAACTCCCCTTGTGTGTACCCCACCATCTTGCGGGTGTAGCGCGTAGTACCCAGTCCAAGGCCTAGAATCATTGTTTTTTTGGCACTTCCCTTTCAAATGCATCCAAAAAGACATCTGCCTCATTTAGACCATCATAAATAGGCAGATTTCTTACCTTTGACGATATGTAGCGCAACGATTGGGTCATCATGTTGCAATTCAGCGTAGTTACTTCGTGTAACCGATTCTACCAGCATTTTATCTCTTCATTGGAATCTGAAGTGTAGGAGCTCTCACACTCCCATGTAATCTGCCCATCCGCAGTGGGATTCACCCAGTCTTGGTCTCGCGCTATTATCTTATAGATGTAGTCTAGATCATCATCGCTCTCATAGTCGCGGACCGACTCCGTATAGCGCGATCCTTCAGCAGGATCGAGGGGTATTATTATGCATAGTGACTTCTTCTCAAAAATCAACTTTCGCTTCTTCAAATTGATTACCCTGTTCATATCAGTAGCCCAGTCAATTCCCAAGAGCGCGGGGTAGGGATTGCTATCATCAACAATCTCTATGACTTCAAAATCCGCCAGCGCGCTTGCTCCCTCAATATCCACGGTTACTCCCTGCAGCCACCCCATGGGTATGATTTTCTGCTGGTTCGCCATCCTTAACTGAATCAGAGACCATTGCAGCGTAGGTCTCCCCATTCGCTCCCATGTCTGTTTCAGTAGAACATTCACATCAGATCCCAAATCCAGGATGACTTGATCCATTTCGTATTCTCCGATCTGCACGGTGAGTCTCATTTCACGTCCCGTCCTTATTTTATGCTTTCTGATCTTGCAGACTACGCGCGATTCACCTGGCGTGGTCCCAGCACATCTATTGATAACTTCTTGTAACCCTTTCACAGCCTTACTGTCGCGCAGTAACCTCATACAGGTTTCTAGGACAGTTGTGAGCATGGATGGGTCCATCTCTGACTCAGGCTTATCTTTGCTTCCTGAAGTGGAGGCCTCAGCGAAGCTCTTCCTAGCTTCCATGAAGGTTTCCTGAGCATGCTCCAAATCAAACTCAGCTTCTTTCACTAGGGTTTTGCGAACCCATCTACTGTCCTCCGACTGTTTTTCTTTGTCATCTCCCGTTGCAATTCGACTTCGGAGCACTACGTTTACGTTCAGATTTTCCTTGCGTGGCTCAAACCTCATAATCTGCAGGTTTTGAGTTAGGGGAGGTAGTAGTGCTCCTTTCTCATGTATCCTGGCTATTAGCGTAGTACAATCTTCTATTTTGTGATCAAACAATGTGCAATACTCACACGACGGGTGCGTTGGATTAGTTCAATCGCGGGAATAGTGTCCTGGCCCTCCGCAATTGTAGCAAATCAACTATCCGCAACCTCTACTAGGTCCTCCTCTGCATCAGCCTCATCCGTGCCCCTAGAATCCTATCTGCGCCATCCCTACATTCTAGTCAAGGGACCATGTTTCGGCCTGAACCATGTAGGTGGGCGTTCTATGCATCATCAATTCATAGCTTCTGCAAGTACGCTCATCATGTCCCACCGACCTACAAAAGTTGTAGAACAACTGTTGTGGAGTTTGTGTATACTTTTGTAACAAGTGGCAGTTATCCATGGCATGTTTTTCTGCTATTTGATAGATAGCACACCACAAAATAGGCACTGCGCTAGGTCCTGCTTGAGCTTCCAGCCTTAAAGGAATCGATCATCCTCCTGCAAGGTAATTTGTAAAGACCAGGTAGTGGTCTTTGTCATGGCCCTGATTTTTACATTTCACACACCATACTTCTTTGCGTACCTTTGGTCGAACCGTCCTATCCTGCTTCAAGCTTTTCATCTAAAGGCACGATTCTTTAGCTGTGCGTGGATCTGCTAAACTCCTAGATTAGGATCTTACATCGGAGCCTCATGGAAATCTCCAAGGCCTCTACCTGAGTTGTTATCTTCTGCTACGATAACGCACTCCTTAAATGTGGTAGTAGTGAAGCTACAAACCACTCGTGATGTTGTCCATCCGTCAAATTCATGTTGGCTTCGTGGATCATACATTTCAACCTCTGATCTAGTTCCCAAGGCATCTCACCTGGTAGCATCGTGATCTCTTTGAATCCGACAATGCACTGCGCTTCAAATTTAGGCCTGCTAAATTGCCTATTTAACGTTGCTTGGATGTCCAAAACTCTCACATTCGGGTTATTGTTGGAGTACTTAATATACCAGGTTAGCGTACGATCCTGCAAAGCACTAACGAGTGTCGCTTTCTTTATATGGTCATCTGTAACGCCTTGCGCTTCCCCTACAACCCTTACAACAAACCAGAATTGGTCGAAATCCTCATTTCCCAAACTTTTGAACACATGCAACTTCACTGTGTTTGCCATACTAAATCGTGGTGGTGGTGGAGGTGGTATGGGTGAAGTTGGAGGTGATGGCGGTGAAGATGGAGGTGGTGTGGGTGGAGGTGCTATTCTCGGAAATCTCTCTCTTATCAATTTAATAACACTTCATGGAGTGACCTTTGCGATCCCTTCTTTGTCTCCTTGCGGAGGTGATATCAAGGGGCTATGCTTTGGACCCTTATTTCCTTCATTTCTGTAAATTATTCTGCTTTGCGTAGACCTGAGCATCAAGGTTGCTGCGTAACTCGTTTTTTGTGCAACAAAATTTTAATCCAATTATTCAAAGATTTTACGTACTTACCTCATGGTCCTTTGAGAAAGCGTCGCTTTGCCTCGCTATAGCTGACTGAGGTGTCAACCACGAACTCAGTAAAAAATCCTCCTATAATGCAATCAAGCCAATGATCGACGACGCGCGTGATCTTATCCTCTGACGCTTCCAACCTTCACACTAACTCTGGGGTCCACACAATAGGACCGTCAAGTTTCCACCTTCCTTGGCTATCTGCAAGCTTCACGATCCACTCGTATAACTCAATAGGGAAGGACACGAAAAATATTTCGTGGATCTCCATATACAGGTAGTTGTCTATCCACTATTCTTTTGAAAGTCATGGGTTTATGTTCTCTTGTGCCACGGACTCGTGAATTCTTCTGTCCAGCCAGCCTTTGATTTATTTCTTAATTGGATTCCAATGATACGACATCACACATCTCTCATGCAGATTCCGGTCTCGGCAACGGAACCATTTTTTGGCTTATAGGGGCCTAACTAAGGTTCAACATTAGTTAGCCAAACAAATCCATACACTACTAGCCCTTTCGGCATCAGCCCACAGAGCGCGGACCGAAGTCTCACACGAAGTAGTATGGGGGGATGTTGGAACCAAGTTTCTGCACCCTTGAGATGGATGTGATGTCAATTTATTCCAACTATACTTGCCTTCACGTAGCATGCTTATCCCTTTGTCCTACCCTTCAATATCTTCACGAATTGTTACAATCAGCTCTCGCGCAGCCCTAACCAGGGGTTGATCTACTTTTGCACTGCTAAGGCAGCAAACTGTGATATTTCCCAAACTACGCTAAGAATCTTACTTATCTTATTAACAGATCTTAGTTAGCTTCGCATAAACAGATGTTTTTACTTGCGTTCACTTAACCAATACAGTTATACACATGCGCGCATCACATAAACATCAGAAGTGAAACTCATACCCAATATAACAGATGCGTGAATAGGAAATAAAGACACAGAAATTATAGAATATTTCTCTTTATTGATAATTCCAGATGATTACAGACTCAACTCGCCCTGCGCACTTAGCTACAAGGTCCGCACACTCAGCTGTGGACTTCCAGGCCTCTCTGCACTTAGCTGCATATCCTCTACTTACGCTACAACCCAAACTTAGACTTCTACTCCAAAGATATGACTCAATTCTCCATCATTGATTAGTTGAGTCCTTAACTACTTAGAGCTTCACTCTATTTATATAATCCCATGGTCTGCGGACCATTGGTAGATATTTTACAACCGACATTACATTATCAAAATAATGGGGGAAACCCTATGACTCTTTAACAACTACACACTCCGCGACCACAAAATGCGGAGTCTTTACATTAGGATTACAAAATTGGACCAAAATATGGGCTTTAAGCCCCAAAACTGCCCTTAGGGGATCCCACGCCCAACAATCCACATTAGCCATATCTGAAGCATAAAAATCAGAATGCAATACATACTTATCCATAGAAATATTCAAATCTTTATAAACTTGCACCTCCTCATTATTAACCTGTGTGTGCTCCATTTGTTTGGCTCAGACTTGCAATCTTTTAGCCAAATGAACATTAATAGAATTATACTTGCAACTAGGATTGACAGACACAATTATCTTCTCTTTCTGAATACATCTATGAACCTGTAATAAGGAGATACCAGTAGAAAATAACCCCACATGTTTCTCATTATCTTGTTTTCTAACATGAGACCATTTGTCTAGCAATAATTTTTCAAATTCTTCATCGGGCAGGTTTAACCGCTTCGTTCTGTTAAGTGATTCCCACCATGTGGCCGCCTCCTCTTTAAACTGAGCCACTATGAAAGTTTTCCAACTTTTCGTCCATAATGACTTATGTCTTTCTATTAATTCTTCAATAGTAGGGCCATCATCTTTTCATGTAAAATATTTCTTGCTAGAAGCCATGAAGAGGGTTTTGCAAAAATCACTTACTTGACGAAAATTAAAATGGCCACAGTTCGGTCAATATTGCTCATAATGCTTATTATGACTTGTTTTCAGAAATGGAATGACCATTCTGCATCTTCTCATGTGATAGAAATCCCTATCTAGGCACTGGAATTTTAGATTCGCGCTACAACTGTCCCACCGTTACAAAAAATTCTAAAAAAGAAGAACTGATTTTAAATCAGCAATACCTCCCTCATTCAGATTCTGATTCGACCAATATATTTTTTTTTTAATTGGGTAATTTTTCAAGAATATCTCATATTTTCAATTTATTTCGCAAAATTCCCCACAAAGACGAAAAATATTAACTGGAGATCCATCATGCACGAATTTTTGTCAAAACATTTCTGCAGCGCAGCTGATTTTTAAATCAACGATATCTCCCTCATTCGGACTTCAATTCAACCGATTTTTGTTTTGGAATTGGGTGTTTTTTCGCAAAGAATTCAGATCTGTGATTTTTTTTCTTCAAAATTTTCACCTGAAATTACAAATCTGATCTACAAACTCGCTGCCCCAAAAACTTTCCTAAAAAAAAAAAAACCGCTTTGCCCAAGAAAGTGCTCTGATACCACTTGTAATAGATATGACATGCAATATATGAAATAATACCAATATACCCAATAATTGTAAACAAACACAAAATATAGAAATTCTTCTTTATTAATATCAAACCCTTCAGGTAGGGCAACACCATACAATCAATCCTTAAGGAAGGAGAACACTCCACAAGCCATATGCTTGTTCATACAATATTCCTTGACATCTCTCAATGGGTTGTCTCTAGCCTCTATATATTATTCATACATACAATACCATGGGCCATTACAATTGTTCTCTCAGTACCATATATTTAATACCACAGGCTTACCTTATAACTATGGCTCATCCAATTATTACATTATTCCCTTGGGTACCTCCCTCTATACCCCATACTATCCCCCCTAGGTATACTAAAAAGGACATGTAGCAAATGGCACAACAAGTGACCAAGAATACGCATAAGAAGAGTTATGTTGCAACATCTGAAGCAGACATAGATGTAGTATACCTAGGGGGGATAATGTGGGGTACAAAGGAGGTACCCAAGGGAATAATGTAATAATAGAATGGGCCATAGTAATAAATAAGGTGGTTAACCCATATCATGGTATTAGATAGATGGTATTGAGGAACTCGTGGTAATGACTCATAGTATTGTATGTATGAAGCCTATATAGAGGCTAAAGACTCCCCATTGAGAGATGTCGAGGACTATTGTATGAACAGACATATGGCTTGTTGAGTGTTCTCCTTTCTTAAGGAGTGAATGTATGGTGTTGCCCTACCTCAAGGGTTTGATATCAATAAAGAAGCATTTCTATATTCAGATCTTGTTATTTCATGGGTATATTTGTCTTATCTTATATTTTTGGATAAATATACCCATGAAATAGTAAGATCTGAATATAGAAATGCTTCTTTATTGATATCAAACCCTTGAGGTAGGGCAACACCATACATTCACTCCTTAAGGAAGGAGAACACTCCACAAGCCATATGCCTGTTCATATAATAATCCTAGACATCTCTCAATGGGGAGTCTCTAGCCTGTATATAGGACTCATACATACAATACCATGGGTCTCTCAATACCATCTATCTAATACCATGGGCTTATTATATTATTGCTAACTACTTGTGGTCCCTTACATGATACGAGTTAACCACCTTATTTATTACTATGGCCCATTCCATTATTACATTATTCCCTTGGGTACCTCCCTTTGTACCCCATATTATCCCCCTTAAGTATACTACAACAGAAGAGGAAGAAAGGGGGTAGCTGGAACTCTAGTTGACCTTGCCCCTAGTTTATGACTTCCTTTTTATGGTTGTTGCGGCACCAAACCTTGCTAGTGTGATAGATGGTGTTGGTTAAAGGGTTGGTGGCAGTGGATTGTTATGCACATGTTCATGTCATAAGGCCTACTAGAGCATCTCCATGTGCTTGCTTGTCGATCAGAGTATCTTCAAGCATGGGAAATTTTAGGGGCGAATTTTTGCCCTTGGGCTAAATTAAGGGGTTTTATATTTTTATTGGGCAAATATTTTGTATCATAGTACATTGTTACAAATCGCCTCAAATTTATTTTATAAAAAAATTAGGTATGGAGGTTAGCCCACCTTATTTTAAGGGAGAGGGTAAAGAAAGTAAATTTAGCCCTTGAAATTAGGAGTTACAATCTTCTATTCACCCTCATTTTAAAGAAAATGTATTTATGAGAGTTATAAATAAAAATATAAATAAAATGGAGGTATGGTAAATAAATAAAAGCTCTTTTTATACTTACTTCAAAGGTATGGTAAATAAATGAAAATACAAATAAACTAGAGGTATGGTAAATAAATAAAACCTCTTTTTATATTTAGTCCATAGCCCTCTTTCTATTTAAGAAGGCTCAAAAACGAGGTTTCATTTAAGTGAATCCTATGGGCCAAATACCATATTTATAAAAGAGGCATGGTAAATTAATAAAAATATAAATAAAGGAGAGGTATGGTAAATAAATAAAACATTTTTTTATACTTACTCCATATGTCACCTTATATTTATGAACACTTAAGCATGTAAATAAATAAAAACATAAATAAAGTGGAGGTATGATAAATAAATAAAATATAAGTAAACTATAGGTATGGTAAATAAATAAAACCTCTTTCTATTTAAGAAGGATTAAAAAAGAGGTTTTATTTAATTGAATCCTATGGACCAAATACCATATTTATAAAATCGGTATGGTAAATTAATAAAAATATAAATAAACGAGAGGTATGGTAAATAAATAAAACATTTTTTATATTTACTCCAAAATCCACCTTATATTTACGAACACTCAAAAAGTGTGTTATATTTAGGTGAAGCCTATGGGCTAAATTATTACTAATACCATGCAAAAAAACATTATTAACCCTAATATTAGTATTAATAAAAATAAATATGGCACATGGTATTGACCCATGGTATTCACATGGAATGCCACCTATTTAAAGGGGGGAATTAAACTAGCATAGATCCATCTTTACTCTGGATCAAATATCGTGATATGCAAACTAACATAGAGTGAAAAAATATTTGATCCGTCTCAGGGCTTGGTAGATCAAGAGTAAAAATGGATCTTGTAATTTAATGTCACTTAAACATTTTAACTTCGTTAAAATAAAAAAATAAAATAAAAATCAATTATTAATTTTATTAATTTTTATAAATTACTAATAGTATTTTTTAAGCTCGAGGTTAATGATAACCCATGGTATTGACCCATTGTAATACCATGGTATTCATGTGAGCATAGACTATTTAAAGGGGAAATTCTATCAGCTTAGATCCATCTTAATTACGAGTCTACCAAGTGCTCAGAGGGATGAATAGATTTCATCCCTCAAAGAGTGGTAGATGTGGAGTTAAGATGGATATAGGTTGGTTTTTATGATAATGAAGATATTAAATAGACTTAGGAAATTATATTGTAAAAAGAATCTTAAGGTGAATGGTTAAAGCTACATTTAGTCACTTCACAAAATTTAGTAAGAACTACCGATATCTCCATTAATATTGGTTTTTTTTATTTAAACAATGAAATCTTAACTCTTTCCGCATCACCCTCACAGAAGAGAGATAGTCGCTGCCCAGATTTCCCACCATTTTTCAGACATTCTCAATATGATATCTTCATGAAAAATTTAAGGTACTTATCTTGGATTAGTTGTTTGAAAAATATGCTGGTTTGTGGTAATGATCTATAGGGGTTGGGTCACTGCACCATATTGTCCTAAAAGGCAAAGATTATGCACAAAAAAGGAAATTAATCCACATGTTACAATGTTGTTAAAAATGGTATGAAGGTAGTGAATTATGCTAATAAGAAATTTAGATTGGTAAAGACGTAATTAAATTTTATTATTTAATTGAAGATTTCCAATTAAAATAATAATTAATCTACATTTATATATTTATATATTGATTGGAAGGCTTCTAACAATGGTCACTTATTTCCATTAGATCCCCTTCAAGCCTTTGGGATACCTACTACTTCATTATATTATATAGTTGGGGCTTGCTACTTGTTGACCTGTTGGTGTAAACAAACTTGATGTGTGTTTTTTTTTATCTCGTAGTCGGAGTCTATGGAATAAGAAAGAAAAAATGGAAAAAGTGGTAGCTTGACAAAAGTGGTAGAGAAAACATTAATCTCTCCTACCATGAAAAATATGGCCACTAAAACTTGCAACATTGTTTGTAGGAAGTGAAAATTATGTTTATTTTTTCCAAACATGTATGTTAGTATATTACAGTTTAATGAATATGTTTTATTATTATCATATATGGTTTCATACTTTAACAAAACATTGGCCAAGGCTTCACAATGTTTTATTATTCAGGGAAAGATTTTCCAAGATCTTACAATATTTTATAATTTAGTGAAAGATTCGCCATGACTTTACAAGAAAATATAATCTGGTGAGAGATTCGCCATTATATATATATATATATCTATATATATATATATATATATATATATATATATATATATATATATATATATATATATATATATATATATATATACATATTATATTAGTGATAAAATCACCTCCCATTTTTCCTATGTATGATGGGGACTCGCCGATTTATTATACATATAAATTTAGGGTGGTTCTTAAAATTTTCCCTGTCTTCGAGCATTATTTTATTGTTGGTTAAAGCTTCTTCCAGAGCTTCTAGGGTGGCTTTGTGATTCAGTGAGGCATGTCAGAGCATCTCTAAGCTTTACTTACCATTATGAATATTTCCAACATTGTTTTCTTACCAGTTAGAGTATCTTCTAGAGCTACTTGGGTGTCTTTAGGGTTTTTGCTCGGAAATGTCTATGACCCATTTGGGTCTATGGATGTGCCTTGCTCCTTTTCTTCTACTTTTAGATTTTTGTTGGGGTTTCTTGACCCGCATTGTAATGATTGGTCGCCCATTGTTTGGACTAAAACTGATTCTCCCTACGAGAGTTTTTTAGTGGGCCTTTATGCCCTGTTATCTAGTTTATTTTCACAAATTATGTAAATAATTTTCATTTTAATAAAAAATGTTGGTTTTTTCTCTCTGAAAAAAAAAAGTAGAGATAATTGTTAAGTATATTTTGTTGCTATATTTTTTGTAGTACTATGTTGGTTTGTCCATAATGTGTGACTTGTTTATCCATTAGACTTGTAAATGGGAGAGCAATTGTTGTGAGTTTTCTCTATTTGAGAAGTTGTTAATATATGAAAAAGTGAACGTAAGTGTCCAAAAACAATGGTTGAATGGTGATTGAGGATTTCGAGTGCGAAGGAGAGAATGACTTAGTGAGGTCATATTGCATAGGGAGAAGATTTGTCAAGGAATAAAAGGGAACCAACACGTCTAATCATATTGGTTTCATGCTCTCTTGGTTGGCATTGAAAGAGTCCATGAATTAACGTGATATCCCTCACAGGGTTGACGATTCCTTGCATGGCATAATGGAAAAAATGAAGAGAGTATTCTCCATGTGGAAAGTGAGACCTCCATGCATGTAAAATCCATGCATAGAATTATACCTTTTGGATTGGAGGAAAGTAGCAGAGGTAGAGGTAGAAGCAATGGTGAAAGACAAGAATTTAAGTAGATCCATCTCCATGAGTTAGAGTAGAATTTCTCATGCTTGTGAAGAGGCAGAGGCAGAAGAAGTGGTGGAAGACAATAATTTAAGTATATCCATCTCCATGTGTTAGATTAGAATTTCTCATGCTTGTGAAGAGAAAGACAACAAACCCTTTCATTCAGTTTATCTAAATGGCCCATGTACCATGGACCTACCACAAGTAGTTTGGAAACTCGTATTACCCAATTTTTATTTTTTTCTTCTTTTTAGAAAACACGATTTCATAATATTTGCATTTGCATTTCCATAGGCTATGTAGATGAAATTTAGTAGCTTCAATCATTTCCTCGTTTCTGTATACAAGCGATACCTTCCATAGTCTCTTGTATAAGATGGATACAAATCTTAATGTGAATATATTTGAGTGGCATGGAAGGAAAAAGATGAAAGTTATGTTTTTGGGATGTTAACCTATTTCTTTACATTTGAAAAAATTGAGCTCTTAACAATTTTTAAAATGAACACTTAAATGATAGCTACTAACTGTCCAAAATCACATAACCAGAATTATTACGGAACCATGTTTACCTTATGCAGCATGCTTGCCACTATTCACGATTACTTTTTAGAGCAATTAAATCATATATTAAAAATATAACTAAATGTGATTTATTTTAATTAATAATTGATTAAAAAAATAATTTGAATGAAAGAAAAATAAGGATTTGAAATTTTTGTTTCTTTTGTTTTTATTTAATGATATCAATATATTTTGATTTTAGATTTATTAATTAAAAAAATATTATTATTTTTAATTTATAAAGATATGTTTATAATGATGCTAATATTTTTTTATTTTTATTAAATTTATCAATATATATATATATATATATAGAGAGAGAGAGAGAGAGAGAGAGAGAGAGAGAGAGATGTATGTATGTATATATATTCTCAATCTTCAATAGATGACTTAATTCAGCGGTTAGAGTATTACTTTCAGACGACGAGAGTCATTGTTTCAAATCCTAAAGCGAGCCTCGGTCTTTTGTGCCAATATGAAATGGATTTCACTTAAAAGATTCTTGGTCAATTTTTATATGAAAATAAATTTAAGTATTTTTAATCTTACATAATTTTTTTTACTTAATTTTTTTTTTCTTTCATTCACTAGAAAAAACGCTACTTCTTTGCATTAATAAAAAAATACTACAAAAATCATGTTTCTCTTCGACCTTCTTATGAAACTTCTTACATCAACCTTTTTTGTATCTGTGTATTTTCCTCCTATGACTATTCTATTACATTTTCTTTGTTATAAGATTTCTCCAAAAAAAAAAAAAACTATCTAAAAAATTGTCCTCCTCCTTCGATATAAGTCTATCGATGTTTCTAGATATCCTAGATTTCTCCCTTTTGCTTCTATGACTAGTTTATACTCCCTGCATTGATCAAGTGGGCCTGTTCATAAGCATAAAAGTAAAATTTACCTGTTGGTTTCATCATCCCTCTCTTTGAAAACAAATCAACTATCCAATTGTGCTCCCTGTAAATATGATCAAAGCTAACAGCTTAAAATGTTCTCACCAGGATCCAAATTCGGCACATCCAATTTTTAAGAATAGGAGGGATAAAACCTGTGTTGTTATGCACCCAGTCTATGAAAGGAATTTTTCTAGCCTGGTATGAAGGAAGTAGCAGAATATTTAGCCTGTTGTCTAGAATGCCAACAAGTAAAGGCGGAGCACCAACACCTAGCAGGATTACTCCACCCACTACCTATTCCTAAATGGAAATGGGAAACCATATCCATCAATTTCATTACCAGACTCCCTATGTCTAAAAGAAAAAATGAGTCTCTCATGGTGGTAGTGGACAAATTGAGAAAATCTTCTCATTTCATACCAGTAGAGTCAACTTATAAAGTGGTACAAATTGCTAACATTTTTATGCAAAACATTTTTAAATTACATGGAATACCCAAGATGATCATTTCTGACCGTGATGTGAAATTTACATCAGCCTTCTGGAAAGCTCTTTTTGAAGGATTGGGCACACAACTTGTTGGCATTATGATACAAGAGTTGTCCTTGATGGCAACTCACTCAGAAGCAGGTACAAGTGATGGCAACTTAATCAGAGGACAGATCTTAGTACAGCAGGACAAGAAAGCGATATACGCAGGTTCAGTAAGGAAAATCAGCGTGTACACGCAGGTTGGCTTCAGTAAAAGCGCGTACATGTGGAAAACTTATCTTTGGTCCGTGGCGGTTAGTCCTTGGAAGTTGTGCCTATGGTTTTGGACCATGGTGTCTCGACGGACGTGTTGATCCCTAGTTTTGAAGTTGATGGTATTGTGTTACTATGGTTTTGGACCGTGGTATTGTGAAGGGCCTAAGCTTATATAAGGAGAAGATCATTAGGCTAGATGGTGTGCAAGAGTGTGTGAGTGATGAATATCTGATGAGGTGAGAGATCCAAATGCTGGTTATAGGTTGGTGATCTGAACCAAGGTTTCACAAATGTGGAGGATGATGAATGATGGAACAAGATCTCAAGGCTTGGAATGATTATCTTCATATGGTATGACTGTGGATAGAGTAGATCTATTGACGCATGTTTATTGTTATGATCTGGGTATGTTTTGATGTCTGATATAGCTACGGAGTTATAAGTTAGAATTTGCAGATCTGTACGCGGGTTGGTTTTGGTGAAAGAGCGTATACACGCAGGTTGGGTTCGTCGAAGTTGCGTATACAATGTGAAGTATGATATTTGTAGATGGAGTTGGATCTGGTTGTTGTTATGTTGTCTGGTTGTTGTTGATAGGGTTTCAGTGATTCAGTATTGGGTGATTCAGAGATTGATGATGCAGGTTGTACTATAATGGTGATAGTTTCATGGATCCAGTATGAAAATGTATGAAACTTGGTCCCCGGAAGATCGTAGGCCGACACCTACGTACTGGTAAACATATCAGCCAGTACAAGATCCAGGGGGTTGTAGCTCCCTTCCAGGAGCAGCTGGAAAACGAGTGAAGGTTGTAGCCTTCTGTAGGTAGGCACCTACGTACTAGTAAATGGATCAGCTAGTACAAGAGCTATGAGGGTTTTAGCCCTCTGCAGGTTGTAGCCTGCATGCTGGTAAAGGACTGCACTAGTACATTGTAAAAGAAGTTTCTTATTAAAGAAGAAAGAGACGAACTGCAGCAGGTGGTTTTCACCCACATTGGGTTTCCACCTTATATCATGGTGTTCATGTGTGTGTCTTTTATGTGATGATCTGCTCTGTTATACTGCACCTGTTTACTGTTAATTTGGTTAATAATGTTTTGATGCATTTACTGAAGATAAGCTAACTAAATCATAAGATCTCTGGATATACGCAAGTTGCTTTAGACATAGTAGCGTGTACATGCAGGTTCACTTAACTGAAGTAGCGTATATGTTTCTGAGTATGAAATTGGAAAGGTTTTACTGATCTGATAATACTGATTCACCCCCCCCCTCTCAGTATTATTTCCAACAATTGGTATCAGAGCCGGTCCTTCAGAGAAGCTTGATCGCTTGAAGGAGATTCGTATAACAATGGGGAAGAAAGCATGTGAGAAGAAGAAGACAACCCAAAGGAACAATGGCAACCTGCCATTGAGTGGAAGCAAGAATTCAGATCCTGAATCACCTCAGAATGAAGATGGACAAACAAATGAAGCATCAAATCAAACCATGGATCAACAAGATCTACCTAGCAAAAGGGAGAATGCCCTCAAAGAAGAAATCATTAGATTAGAAGATCAGTTGGAATGTGCCTCCATAATTCGACAAATGCTGCTAGCACTGAATAAAGTGCAAGAAAACGAGATCCTAAAACTAAGGCATCCGCTGGATGAAGGAAGGAAAGCTGAAGAGACCTTGAAGAAGCAATGTCTGGAAAAAGAAGAACAACATCAAGTTGAGGTAAAAATCTTGAAAAGTAAATTAGAAGAAAAAGATAAACTATTACGATTTCAAGATAGCACTAAGATCTTGGATGATATTCTTAGTAGTCAAAGGTCCCCTGCTATCAAAACTGGTCTTGGTTTTCATGAGTCTATTGAAGATGAATCTGGTTCACAAAGTAAGACAAGAATCTCTAATGCAAAATCTGAAAGGCTCTACAAGGAGATGAAAGGACAACCCCATCAACAATCAAGGAAGGAGACTCCTCAAAGAAAATCTTTTACTCCTCCCATGAATAATGTTGAATGTCATGTATGTCATAATCTTGGACATATTGCAGCCATATGTAGAAGAAGAAGGTTTCAAGACCATCATGCAGAAAGATCATCACATTCAAGGTACTTTAATGGATATTGCTTTTCTTGCAATATGTTTGGCCACAAAGCTGCTGATTGCTATAGGAGGAATATGAAACATGTAAGATGCTATGCATGTAACAAGTTTGGACATAGAGCAAAAGATTGCAGGAAAAAAGCTCATGATAAGAAGAAATCATCAACATGCTTGAAGATATGGAAGAAGAAGGAAGCTCAGTCAAAAAGATGTGGCACAGCACAGGGTAGTCAGCACAGCACAGACATAACAGACTCAGGGGGAGCTCAAGGTGTAAAACTTCAGCGTTCTAATTCTCATATGCAAGTTTCATGAAGGAAATCCGCGTATATACGCGAGTTTCACACTGCAAAGTCGCGTATATGTCAGTTTGTGAAAAAGCAGTAGGGACAGACTCAGAAAAGGGGTCTGATATGATCCAGTCCTGTATATGCTCTATTGGTTAATAGTTACAGTCTGCTGAGGATGTCTGGAAATGTCTTGATACTTATGGCACAGGCTCAGGGGGAGCATATACTTCAAATAATGCATTGTTGGCATTATGGTTATAAGTTGTTGATAAAGTCTATGAAGCTAAATGATACATCTTGTTGTTTGATCAAAGGAATGGTATTGCTGGCTGATGCTTATGGTATAGATCATGATGCTGCTGGTGGCTTTCATAAGTCTTGGTCTAGATATTTCATCACTATGTCATGTATCTCTTTTGCGATATCTCTTTTATGATGTCAAGGTCATGTAACGGCCTATGTTGGTTTCCCCACTATGCCTGGGATGAATGATGTAATGTATTATCATGAGTAAACTCTTAATGTATCTCCACATGGTTAGGTGGATGAGTCAATATTGGTATATCCCCACTAGGTTGGGTGATGAATGTATGTATTGAGTCTTTTGGTGATAGGAAGGTCTTCTATGATGTATAAGTCTTTTTTCTTCTTGAAGAACATATTTTGCAGATCTTGCCTACAGTCAAGGGGAGCATGAACAGCACAATTTAGCAAGAGCAGGCTGGATAGATTGGTACACTTTGGCATACACAAAGGGGGAGCACATTTGGAGATTTCAGCAGATACTCAGGGGGAGTATGGACAGCAAAAGGTATACCAAAGAAGAGAATATCTTGGTCCACCCTTTGCCCTTGATGTCAAAGGGGGAGAGCGACTTGGTGTGGTGGTTGCCATCAAGTCCAAAGGGGGAGATTGTTGGCATTATGATACAAGTGTTGTCCTTGATGGCAACTCACTCAGAAGTAGGTACAAGTGATGGCAACTTAATCAGAGGACAGATCTTAGTACAGCAGGACAAGAAACCGATATACGCAGGTTCAGTAAGGAAAATCATCGTGTACACGCAGGTTGGCTTCAGTAAAAGTGCGTACATGTGGAAAACTTATCTTTGGTCCATGGCGGTTAGTCCTTGGAAGTTGTGCCTATGGTTCTGGACCATGGTGTCTCGACGGACGTGTTGATCCCTAGTTTTGAAGTTGATGGTATTGTGTTACTATGGTTTTGGACCGTGGTATTGGGAAGGGCCTAAGCCTATATAAGGAGAAGATCATTAGGCCAGATGGTGTGCAAGAGTGTGTGAGTGATGAATATCTGATGAGGTGAGAGATCCAAATGTTGGTTATAGGTTGGTGATCTAAACCAAGGTTTCACTCATGTGGAGGATGATGAATGATGGAACGAGATCTCAAGGTTTGGAATGATTATCTTCATATGGTATGACTGTGGATAGAGTAGATCTATTGACACATGTTTATTGTTATGATCTGGTTACATTTTGATGTCTGATATAGCTGCAGAGTTATAAGTTAGAATTTGCATATCTGTACGCGGGTTGGTTTTGGTGAAAGAGCGTATACACGCAGGTTGGGTTCGTCGAAGTTGCATATACAATGTGAAGTATGATATTTGTAGATGGAGTTGGATCTGGTTGTTTTTATGTTGTCTGGTTGTTGTTGACAGGGTTTCAGTGATTCAGTATTGGGTGATTCAGAGATTGATGATGCAGGTTGTACTACAATGGTGATAGTTTCATGGATCGAGTATGAAAATGTATGAAACGTGGTCCCGGGAAGATCGTAGGCCGGCACCTACGTACTGGTAAACATATCAGCCAGTACAAGAGCCAGGGGGTTGTAGCTCCCTTCCAGGAGCAGCTGGAAAACGAGTGAAGGTTGTAGCCTTCTGTAGGTAGGCACCTACGTACTAGTAAATGGATCGGCTAGTACAAGAGCTATGAGGGTTGTAGCCCTCTGCAGGTTGTAGCCTGCGTGCTGGTAAAGGACTGCACCAGTACATTGTAAAAGAAGTTTCTTATTAAAGAAGAAAGAGACGAATTGCAGCAGGTGGTTTTCACCCACATTGGGTTTCCACCTTATATCATGGTGTTCATGTGTGTGGCTTTTATGTGATGATCTGTTCTGTTATACTGCACCTGTTTACTATTAATGTGGTTAATAATGTTCTGATGCATTTACTGAAGATAAGCTAACTAAATCATAAGATCTCTGGATATACGCAAGTTGCTTTAGACACAGTAGCGTGTACACGCGGGTTCACTTAACTGAAGTGGCATATATGTTTCTGAGTATGAAATTGGAAAGGTTTTACTGATCTGATAATACTGATTCACCCCCCCTATCAGTATTATTTCCAACACAACTACACTTCAGCACTACGTATCATTCTCAAATGGATGGACAGACGGAGCGAGTAAATCAAGTAGTAGAAGACATGTTGCGAACTTACGTAATGCAACAACCATCTAAGTGGGAGGACTACCTGCACTTGGTAGAGTTTTCCTATAACAATGGATACCATACATCCTTACAGATGAGTCCCTTTGAAGTGTTATACAGGCATAAGTGCAGGACACCCTTGAGTTGGAGTGGTCCAGAGGAAAAGTTGATGCTAGGACCAGATATGTTATAGTAAATGGAGGAGATGGTGAAAAAGGTACGAGTCAATTTGAGAGCTGCTCAGGACCGACAAAAGAACTTTGTTGATCGGAAGAGAAGCTTCCAGGAATTCCAAGTGGGGGATCATGTTTACACTCGGGTATGAGCCAAGAAAATCACATTGCAATGGACCGGATGTGCTAAACTACCACCCCGATTCTGCGGCCCTTTCCAAATTTTAGCTCGAATCGAACCAGTGGATTACCAACTTGCCTTACCCAGCCATATTCGTGTGCACAATGTCTTTCACGTTTCTCTACTTAAGAAATACATTTATGATGCTAACCACATAATCAATTGGTAAGACATTCAGGTAAAATATATAATAAGCATTTTTGTTTGAATTTAAATTTATTAAACAAGTTGTTTGACGATTTAAATTATTTTATCGCTATGTATAGGTCGAACCAAAAGGTGAGTTTTTGGTCAAACCCCTAGTTATACTCAATGGGAGAGAAGTAACACTGCGGAAACGAATTATCACCCAAGTTAAAGTGCAATGGAAGCACTATGGGCTGGACGAGGCTACCCAGGAAGATGAGCAAGTTATGAAAGAAACGTTTTCGAATTTATTTTCAGAAGGAAAGCATCGGGACAATATTACATCTTGGGGGGGAAGATGTGATATCCCTAGATAATGTAAATATTTAATTTACTGCAAACCAAACAATTTGTTATCATTTTAATTATAAAACTATTTCTTGAATTAATTATGAAAAAGTGAATTAACAGTTATTTGTAAATACTATTTTACTTGTTAAGTAGTTAGGGAGACAATTATCTACCCTAACTAATTTCTTGAGTATTTACTCAAGAAATATCAAGAGGATAGGGGTATCTGAGATCAGGGAGGAGAAAGAAAAGAAAGGAAAGAAATTATGTGCTGAGATGTCAGGCAGAGTTCAGTAGCTACGTCTAGTTTGGACCAGATAGCTGTGAGATATTAGGATCTCATAATAAGAAAAGAAGAAAAAGGTTCATGTGTACGAGAACAACTTAAGGGGAGACTACAAGATATAGTAGTCTCAAGGTTGGGAGGTAAAATATCAAGCAACAAGGCTTAGTTGCAAACTAAACCTGGAAGACAGTGTGACCAAGATAAGTGAAATTCTCTTATGAAGTAATTAGGAATCTGTTATGTATCTTTACATAAATTTATGCATGTCAATTGCTAATAGATAGTAGGATTGACAAGTTAACATTCATGTAATTAACTGAAAGGTAGATTAGTTAGTGCACTAGTAAATGCACTGTCAATATTAGTAGTCATTAACAAGGAATAAACAACAGAGTTTAAATGAGTATATATTAGTAATGAAAGAAAATGTTGGGGAAACAAAAATGATCATACTGCTACCCAGATTTACCTTTTTTCTTGCAAGAATTTAGAATGCTATAATATTTTGTAAGAAGACCAAAACCCTGGATATTAGGGACGGAGCAAACAAACATACACATATAAACATAACGAAACAACATTCACATTTTGAATAAGAAAAAGAAACAGTAGATTTATTCAATGAGAAATATAGTATGTAACAGGTAAATCAAGAAATTTCCTCGTGCTACCCTCACGGTTAGGGAAATATCTTACATTCTTTTGATGGAACATAGACCGATAAATAAACTGTTAACTATGATTTAAAGAATAGAGACGAAGAAATGTTGAATCATATTATTCGTAGAATGCATTTAAATAATCAAATAAGTTAACCATAACTTAAGAACAATATATTTTTTGGCAGCATCACAGGCTATCTAGCCTAACACTAGAAAGGAAGCTGAATAAGTCACGCCGGGATTTGAACCCCGACCCTTGCAAACATACACAATACATTTCACTTGAAAGATAATTGTAACTGTTTAAAACTAATAGATTAACAATGAACTTCAATAAAACCCCCTCGCAAATATGCAATCTGCCTATCGCCCTTAAGGGTCGGCATTGTTCAAAACATAATTGGTTAAGTACACTAACATCACAATAGTGCCCATATAGATCCCCTGTTGGAGCTGAGACCTCAAAACACGAAAGAACCCTTTTACGAAAACGTTAAGAAAACTCAAGTACCTGGAGGAGACTTTAGCATGCTCAGAGGACCGAGCAAGAGCTCCCACCAGCATTTTGCGCAAGACATTAACACATGCAAAACCCCACATCCCAGCTGGGAGGAGTAACCCGAATTAAAAAGTGAATCATGAAAAACCAGAATTGTAAAGAAGGGTTTGCATCTTGAGTCAAAGAAAACAAAAGAACATCGACAATTACCTGTTTTGAAGACACTTGTGCAAACCCTCGTCGCTGCAAAGTGTCGAACCAGAGGCCAATACGCCTTCCAAGAAGACCAGAGACAATTAGGGGTCATGGTATGACAACAACAGAAAAAAGTTCAGATTACAAAACAAAAGAACTTTTAAACATTACCTGATCGGTGACTTTGGTGCAAGCCCTTGTCGTTGTAGAGTGCCAAGCCAGAGGCCGATACGCCTGCCATGGAGGCCAAAGACAATTAGGAATCATGGAATGACAACAAAGAACCAGTTTTACAATACAAACCGCACCAGCTATGAGCAATAGACCTGTGAGCACCTCGGTATGGAGAAAACCCTTCTGAGCATGTGGTTTCCATCTTCAGGAAGGAAAAGAATGATGAACTGTTAGAAAAATATTATATATGACAGAGAAGTGCAAGACATATAATATGCGGAAAAACTCAAACTCATAAAACCAGAGAGACATAGATATATGTGGCTCACCCAGTTTGGGCTACGTCCACCCTGAACAGCCAGTCCTTCCTTTCTATTATCTAGCAAAATGAATAGACACAACCTACAGCAGATCTGTTGTAATATCCTCTGTTTTCTCTCATAATCTCACCCATATGTTTCTTACTCTGAGAATACACATATATTCAACAGCCTCAATACAATACCCTCATACAAAGAGGGGTTGCCTTCTAGGGAAAAAAACCCTAAACTAAACATAAATTCTATCGTTAGATCATCCGCCTAATGAATAGCCCAGATTGATTAGAAATTACTATACTTTTACAAGGCAATTTTACATCTGTTTTTAGCTTCCGGGGCGCTGCCCCCGAAACCCCTTCCAGGGGACCGCTGGCCCCCGAACACCCGCGGGAGGGACAAATCTGCCCCCGCACCCCCCCACATGGAGGGGTGTACAATCTTCCTAGGGTATACATTCCGCTGAAACAAAGACCTCTAAATTAAGATGATAATCATGCTCCACACCCAACATGAACAACATCGTTTCTTCCGAGGCATAGAATCCCCGAGGTTCCCTCCACCGTCTGATCCAAACAGCAAGCGGAGGTCGTTGATCTTAAACCAGTCCCGAGACCATCGACGGAGCGGTACCACCATGAAGACTCTAGAGAGGAGAAGCCTCCACCTAGGCTGATACGACAGCTAGAACATTAATGCAGCGTGGGAGAACAAGTGGTAAGAGTTAATATCGCTCAGAAAGCCAGACAACTATTAAGTCCAGTTTTAAATGCTAAGGAGCTGGAAAAGTCTTTCATGTGTCAGAGGGACAAGTGGCTCGGTTAGAAAGCCCACTCCCTTTTTTCAACTTGTAAATATAGTCATGGAAGGTATGTAAGGGCCGCAGTGGGTCATATTGAAAGGGGTTCACATTTTTAATGTATAAATCTTACAAATAACCAAAATCACTTTGGAAAAACATTTCACAGTTCTATTAAAAATAGTAATTGTTCACATGGTAATAGTTTTGTATTTAATTTACAATACTTTATTTAATTTAAATTTTTTATTTATGTATATTTTAACTTGTGGATGTGTGACACTATCTGAAAAATAGGTCGTCAACAAACGTCATATGGGTGAACTATCGAATTGGATATAAGTTAATTGAAATCATATAATACCAAAATTATATTTAATATATTCACGTCCACTCTAATAAAATTAGATTTTATTTCAAAATATAAAGTTATGTTATAAGTTAGTATTTTTTGGCATCCTTTTTTGAATGAGGAGATTGTTTGAAGGTTTCAAATGAAAAAGATTGAATTGCAAAAAATTAAAAGCAAAAAACTAATAATCTCATAAACTATTTTTAACCCTGTAACTTTAAAATATTATTTCATTTCATATATAATTCTAGATTTGTAAAAGACCGAAATGTGGAATAGCTTTACAACGTATTCCAAATTTTGCAACTTTGCACTTCAGCTACCATTTCGTACCGCCACATATGAACGTGAACATGTTCCATTTATGGCCCATTGTACTGGTTAGTTTCAGCCCATTGTCATGTTCCATTTATGGTCCATTGTGGGTGCTGAATTGTTCACAGCAAAGCTAGTCATGAGACAAAATTTCATTGACTTTGTTTTTAGCAAATGTTTTAGATGGTTGCTTCAATCTCTGTTTACATTGTTTTTTGGGTTCGGATAAGGGATGGAATGGCAGATGGTCAACAATTTCAAAAAGATGTTAACATTATTTTTTAATCGTCAAAACACCGACTTTCTAAATTTGGAATTCTAACTTTAATTGTCAAAACGCCTGCTTTCTAATTTTGGAATTCTAACTTTCCAATAGGAACCTATTGCTACCATTTCAGTGCGCTCGAGGACCTCGATAGAATCTGACGAGGACGCCCAAATGTTTGAGTATTCTTGAGTTTAAAGTTTTATATACAAAAAAATTAGCTTCATTAACAAAAATGCACAACTACGAAAATTATTGACGCATAAAATGGTATATAGATAAAAATTATCAAATTTGATTTTTAAATATTGAAATAACTCTATCATATATATATATATATATGTATACGTTTACGCATACATTGCTACTTTGAGTATTTAATTGACTAGGTGAAAGTGACATTGTAATTCCAACCCTAAAATATTCCATGGGCTATTTACATGTCTATGATGTGATTTGCTTTGGATTTTGCGCCAGCTATACTTGTATCTACCATTACCAAATCCTTGTCGATTACTTATGTTATTGTAAATAGCTAGGGGCCGGCTGTCCAGTCTTATTTTAGTCAATGTATTGTAGTCGAGTATTTAATTGAGTAGGTGAAAGTGACATTGTAATTCTAACCTTAAAATATTCCATGAGCTATTTACATGGCAGTGGTCTATAATGAGATTTTTTGGAATTTTTTCGGTAGGTTTTCCCGTCAAAATCCCGCAACAATTTATTGGAATCCCAAATTTGATAGTTAATTTCTGCATAATCAAAGCGTCCCAGGATTTTTCAGGGTGCTGGATCCAAATATGCAGTTAAAAAACCATTTTAACTACAACAAATTAAGATTTAACCTCAATTTCTTCCGCCGTGTTCCATCACCAAAATCTCCAAAAAATCGCATTATAGACAACTCCATTTACATGTTTATGATGTGATTTGCTTTGGATTTTGCGCCAGCTATACTTGTATCTACCATTACCAAATCCTTGTCGATTACTTATGTTATTGTAAATAGCTCGGGGCCGGCTGTCCAGTCTTATTTTAGTCAATGTATTGTAGATCTTATCACCAGCTACACGTCTGTGATGTGATTTGATTTGGATTTTGCGCGAGCTATATTTGTATCCACCATCACCAAGTCCTTGTCGATTACTTATCTTATTGTAAACAGATCCGGGCCCGCCACCCAGTCCTCCAAACAAGCATGAATCCATGATATATAATAGTATTAGCGACATGATGATTTGACTATAGTATGTGGCATCTTCTGAAGTCCCATACTAAATAATGTGATTTTTTTCCTTGGCGACGATGACAAAACTACACCTTGTGCTTATACTATGAGTATAGTTTCTTCCTAATCCGTGGATCTTTTATTTAATAATTTTTTATTCTTACATTAACAATTTATTATACATGTCTCATTTTTTTCATATATATATATATATATTAATTTTATTATATTACTTATGAACAAGATATATTGCAATTAACTAGAGTTCAAGTTTCAGCAGTTCTACATTAGTTAGGTAATTTATGAATTGATTTTCAAAAATTCTAATATTCATTTATTATAAAAATATTTATAATAATTTTGATACTTTTAAAATAATAATTTAATTAGTTTTATTTTAATTAGAATAATTTTCAAAAACTTTAATATTGAATTTATAAAAATAATAATGTAAATTTGTTATAAAATTATATATCTATACTTTTATATTTTAAAAACAATATTTTTAATAGTTTTATTGGCTCTATATTGATAAGGAAATTTATGAATTGATTTTAAAAAATTCTAACATTAAATTTATAAAAATAATAATTTAAACTTATCTATGATGGGGATATTTTTAAAATAGTAATTTTAATAATTTTATTGGTTCAACATTAAATTTGTTAAAAACAAATTTTATGTGTCTCTAATTTTCTAAAATAATAATTTGAATTTGTTATAAAATTATTTATTTATAATTTTAATAATAAATTAAAAATCGAATTTTATAAATTTTAATTAATTAAAAAATTTCTAAATTAATTTTTAAAAATTCAACACTACATTGATTTTTTTGAAAAATTTAAATATCAAAACAATTGTTTTGAGGTGATTCAATAACTTTTATTGATTTTTTTTCCTTCTTCTCATTTAATGGAAAACCTATTTACTAAAATAGACTTTTAGTATATAATAATGTTATTAATCAAATATATATATATATATATATATATATATATATATATATATATATATATATATATATATACATACAATTGATTTTTTGTGATGTAATTATTGTTTTTAATTGAAATTTTGAGATAATAAAGTAAAATTTTGTATTTTCTTTTGGATATATTTTCTAGTTAAATTTGTCCACAATTTAGTAAGAATTGTTAGTTTTATTTGTAAAAAAATTTGTGTGATAAAGATTTATGTATTAAATTTATTTTTACAAATTTTAAACAACAAAATTTGTGATCTCACCCAAATGTATTTCATCTTATTTCTCTAAATAAAAATAAAAATAAAACCTAAAACATAATTATTAATTAGAACAAAATTCATTGATTAAAGCAGTAACATTTTTACCAGTTGGCTTTTGTTTTATTTTAATCATTATCGTATTTCTTTTATTGAAAATTCGTACATAAATCTCTATTTTTTTTTTACAAATATCAATAATATAATTAAGAATTAAATATATTGACATATTTTCTTCATTTATTTGTAATGATAATTTTCTTTCTCTAAACTATGTTTAAACCTTGTTTAAATTTTCACATTTATATATTATAAATTACCTTGTATAAAATTTCACATTTATATGTTATAAATTCACTACACGACTTATTAGGATGCCATTTTTTATTTTTTTTATTGGCGAACTAATTTTAATTGTTATGTCGTTTATATTCGAAATTGATGTTTATGAATGGAATGTCAATTGGATGCCATTTTTTTATTGGAAAAATAATTTTAATTGTTATGTGGCTAGTATTCAAAATTGATGGCTATGGTTGGAAAGTCAATTCGCACACCTTCAATTTTTTCATTGGTTTTCTTTTGAAGTCACCATTCCAAAGAGGTTCTATCACATAATTTGGACTTGTCTACAAAGCTTCCATTAGAGAATTGGGACTTACTATACAATTTAGAGATTAACTCTGATGATAATTGTTTATGGTATTATTTTTTTATAAGAGAAATCACTCTGAAAATGGATATTGGGTGTAAGTTTAGTATTATAATATGTATTTTAATTTTTTATGAGGAAAATCATATTTGGTTATTTCATATGATTTTAGCATAATTACATGTATTTGATGTATAGTGTTTCATAAATTATAAACATGTATTTTTCATGAAATTTATTTTTACAGATCAATAACAAAGTATGGAGTGTTTAGCATAGGGTTTAAGGGGCAGCACAATGTTCTTATAATATTTAAAGTAGTTTCTTGAAACCTCAACAACCTTTCATACAACACATACAACATTGTGTCTACCAAGTTTCAAAGCCCATATTCACATTCAACAAGTTGTGTGCACACCTAGGATTTAACATGTTTATTATGAGGAATGCCAACCAATATGACAACGCCATCATGGAAGCCCAACATTGACATATGGTACCAAGAATACAAACAATGATCATCACAGTTATGAAGTCAAACCATATTTAGAAACTAATTAAATGTTATTGTATTGACATGTATTCCTATATAAACTTTTTCTAATAGCTAAGGTGGTGGGAAATGTCATAAAAAAATTTCTATTAAGAAAAAAACATCACTTTTGTATTAATATTAATGCAAAGATGTAATTAGATCATGTAACATACATTAAATCGGTTTCACATGCATGACATGATATTTTAATGTGTGCACCATCTAATGTTCGAGAAATATCAAAATCCCCATAGTATTCAAAACAATTTCATAAAAGTCTAGTGCTTCAATGTTTATAGTGGGCGTTCAAACTAAATAAACAAATTGATGTCCAAGTTAAAAACCAGTATCCTAATTTCAATAGATATGAACCTGATAATAAAAAATGTAGATATGGATGAAAAGTTAAGTCTTCAACTAAAGGAAATGTGTCCTCTACTAATTAATAAACACTTCTCTTTACAGGTATTCTTCATATTGTATTTGAACCAGTTGTAATCTCACTCTCATTTTGGATAATATGTCATCCTTTGAATTTAATTCCCTGTGAATGTGATCAAAGGATATAACCTTACAGATTCTAATAATCTCCATAACTCTAATAGTTGATTGGTCCAATAAAGAAGTGTTTAAGGAAGTATAACCTTTCATCCAATCTATAACATCCTTTGAATCCCATGTCACTTGAAAGTTTAGATTGTTTAAGTGACACAATTAAAATGACTAACATAAACAATTGATTTGTATTACTGTAGTACTTGTTAGGTAATAGTATTTTTGTCACTAGACTAAATTAGTCATTCATGTTAGTCATTTTTAGTTGTACTAATTATGAGGTAGTCATATATTTTAACCTGAGACTAAATTAGTTGTTTATGTTAGTTGGTTTTAGTTCGTCACTTAACAATTCTCATGTTTTGTAGTATTTCACGTGGAAAAGTTGTGGTGACTAACTTTTTTAGTAACCTACTCACTAATTTCATCTTTTCTTTACTAGTGTACAGGTCATGAATGCACATTTAAACATAGGGGCCTCATACTTATATTAGAATCTTTAAGAAGGTATAATTTCCTCTCATTATAGTTGCAATAACATCTATTAGCCCATGCATTCATTAACCATTCATCAACAAGTAAAACATATCAAGAACCATAACTAGAACCTATTATGAAACCATACTTATAATCAACATATAACCAGAATAGTAACCAGAATAGTAACCATGATAGAACGACCATCAAAGCCACATAATAACAAGTAAAGTTACTCATGAAAATACAAGAGGAAAATAGCTCTTCTTAACATATGCAAAATCCATCCATGTCAGGGACTTCCACATACCACCTAGCCATAGACATTGCTAAACCAAATCTCTCTTTCAACCAATCACACCCATGCCATATTCCAAGCCTGAATGTGGGATCTCATGGAATAAACAAAGAAAAACCAAACCAACACTTCCAGAGTCCTAACCACCTCAACCCTCAACCTATCATTCCACCTCATGATCGGATATCACTAACACCAACTAGATCGATATCTACCCAAGTTGTCCAAGGCTCCAAAGCATTTGTACCAACCACAGCTCTAGGAACTAATAACTCAACCCATAGCCTTTGATGGCTCTAGAGCCTTTTTCCAGCCTAGCTCCATGACTATTAACTCAACCCACTAAGGGCTCCAGAGTGTGTTTCCAACCTAGGCTCGAGGACTAGTAACTCAACCCAAGTTGTTCGAGGCCTCCAAAGTGTTTGTTCCAACCAACGGCTCCAAGAACTAGTAAGTCAACCAATAACCATAAGGAACGTGAGCACCAATCAGAAGCAACAAGTGGAAAAACCACAACACCATGACTATCTAGGAAAAACCATTGTCAATCTAAGGAATCATCCATTCCAATGACAGATCATAACCAGATAATAACATGCATATACCATGCATCCATAAACAACAAGGAAAATCACACATGAAACCTGTTACCTGCAAATAAATCCAATTATAGCTACCGATCCACCTATTCCCTTGTGCTTTCCCACTTTCCTTTGCCTTCTTTCTCCAAATCCAATCAAAACTATAGTTCTCCAACAATGCTCCAAGATTTCTCTAAGTGTGCAAGAGTATGAGAGAGAGAATAGAGAGAGAGCTCCAAGCTAAAACTAACAAAAGCTTCAACTCACAAAAGTTGTGAATTGATCCTCATAAGCATTTTTATTATTGAGGCCTCTATTTTCTTCATTTTTCCTTAATTTTCCTTCAATGTCCTCCTCATGCAATCCTATGACCTTTCATCTTCGTTTTCTCCTATCTTCCATTATTTTCATAAATAAAATATCAATTAATGCCACTTTTCCTTTGCTAATGCCTTTTCCAATTTCCATAGCCATTTATTAATCACATGTGATCGCATTCACTATGTTTTGCCCAACATTCATCTTAGAATACGTGTCTCGTGACCTTGGTTATTATTTATTTATTTATTTACATAGGAAATCAACCAGGGCCTATTACATTGATCCTATAGGAATTTTTCTTTCAAGTAATTTTTTTAAGTCCCAAGTTTCATTTTTGAGTATAGAGTCATATTTTTCTTTCATATCATCCATCCATTCTTTATGATTTTTAACTTGTTCAAAATTCAAAGGCTCAACAACAGTCATCACTTGAGTCATTAAAGCATAATATTTATACTAGATAGGCATCTGAATTTGTCGTGTTTATCTTCTTAAGGGCTCATGTTGCTATGGAGTTCCTTCTCATTTCCTTCTTCTTTTTGGAGTACCTTCATCACTTCTTTGTTTGCGTTGACTTCTTGAAATGCCTTTTTGGATATCCATGTTGCCTTTACTTTTAAATGAGTCAACAGCTTCTTCTTCTTCTTTGAAGTTTTCGTGAGAATGATGCCACACACTATGTTCATCCTCTTTTAGTTTTTCATCTATATGCTCATGAAATATAACAGATCTGCTTGAAAAAAGCTTGTGAGTACATGGATCATACATTTTGTACGTTCTTTGTTCTGTATAATAACTAATGAAAAATCCTTTGATAACTTTGACATCAAATTTTCTCCTATCTTCCTTATGAATATGAGAAAATTCCTTACGTACAAATATTCTCAAATGACTAAATTTAGGTTGAAACCCATAAAATTATTTAAATGGTGTTTTGTGCTCAAGAAATTTTGTGGGCCTTCTACTCTTGAGATATATTGTTGGCTTCAACCCAAAAGATATTAAAAATTCCTTTACCTTTCGACATGCTATGAGCACATTCAACTAATGTTATATTCTTCCTCTCCGATACTCCATTTTTCTTAAATGTATGTGGTACTATAAATTGTCGTATAACTCTAAAATCCTTGCAATATTTGATGAAATATCCTCAAGTGTACTCACCTACTTTATCTGATCGAAGAATTTTAATGCTTCTCCTTGTTTTTTTTTCAACTATATTCTTGAATTATTTAAAGTATTCAAGCACATCACTTTTATTTCTTATAATGTATACCCATGTATATATAGTCCTATCATCAATAAATCGAATAAAGTAAGAAGCTCCACCAAGTGACCTTGTTTGCATAGAGCCACATATATCAATATCCACTAGTTTAATAATTTCAGGTTTTCTTCTATTAGTATGCATGGGAAATTCTTCCATATGTTGTTTTTGTAGTACACATCCTTCACATTCAATGTGTTGAGTTTTAATATTTGGAAGACCTTCTATCACCATTTTCTTTTGTAGTAAAATTAGGTCATTAATATTCAAATGTGCATACCTTTGATGCCAAAGTTCTTCATTGTACATGTTTGTTGATGAAAATGCTTGATGACCTTTCTGTGTTACATCCAACTTGTATAATCATCCTACTCTAAATCCTATTGCAACAACCTTGTAGTTTTCCTGCATATACTTTACCATAAATTGTGATTTAACAAATTTAACTTTTACGTGTTGATTTGTAATAGTAAAAACTATAACTTCTTCTTTAATCCTCAAACATATATTACATTATGAATTTGTTTTTCTTGTCCATTAGGAACAGTAACACTTATATCTCCATGCCATTTAATTTCATGTGATTTATTGTCTCCTAATAGATATGAGCACCATTATTGTCTTTGTGGTATTTATCAAACCAATCTCTTTTACATGCCATGTAAATTGAAGCACCAAAATGAATGAACCAAACATGGTCATCATCAGTTTTTGTTGATAAAGCAACATTGGAGACAAACAATCTAAGATTCATGATTTCATGGTTCACTGAATCATCTTTGTTAACATAATTTCATGCGTGCCTTATTTGTCTAAATTAATCATACTTTATTTTCATACAATTATTAGCAAAATGACCATGTTTTCAACATAAATATCACACATTATGTCTACTTAAATCGGAATTTCACCTTGGTGATGGTGTCACCTTGAAATGATTTTACCTATGGATTTTTGCCTTTATTTTTCACCCAATGTTTTCCTTTGAAAGACTGCTTCCCTTTAGCTACCAATGGTATATATGAATTGGGAGATCTCTTATTAAGATTTCTTCTCCATTTTTCTTATTGCATAAGTATACCTTCCAACTCATAAAAAGTACGAGCCTTCTCTTTGGCTAAGAGAATATTAATAAGCATTTGATATGCATACCATTTAATGTGGAAATAACCAAATCTTCACTAGATATTATCTCACAAATGTCACTAAATTTGTCTTTCAACTCCTTAATTCTAGAAATAAAATTTGATGAGTCACCCGAAAAGCTGAGGTGGGTGCCTTCGTGGCAACTGGCCCACGTGATCCCTTCCCGTGCTCATATGCAACTGGGGTTTTTGGTGAGGTTTTAATGGAGCATTAACTCCGCCACCTTCTCGAGGTTGTCCTGGTCACCGTGTTATGGTTCTATGGCGCGGGTTTTGGCTGTAGCTTGGGTTATTGTTTGTGTTGGTTTCACTCTGCTCCTCTTTGCCCTTACCTAGCTCCTTCAGGCTAATGGTAATGACTCTCTGCCTCCCATTGTCTACTGATTCCAACCTCGGCTCCGGTTCTATGTTACTGGTAATGTTAAGATGTTGTATCGACGAGTTTGGTGGCTACTTCTTGCGTGGTTTTTTGAAAAAATGTTGGGCTTTGTGGCCGTCCTGGGTATGCAGTGATTTCTCTATAATTTTAATCAGTTTGTTGCACTTTTGGTTTGTCTCTGTTGCATTTGACTGTGTTTATGGTGCACATTCTTGTTAGGTCCTCACCCTGACTTCCCTGGCGACAGTTTGGCTCTAACACAAGGTAACCTCTCTGCTCCAATTTCAGGCTCCCTCTTTGCTTTTCTTCTGCTAACAATTCTACTCCTTGTGAGCAGTTGGGGTTTCGTGGCTCTGTGGCCGTGGCTCAAACATTGTTGGTCTTGGGTTCGACTATGGAACCTGATCTCTACTTCAGGTAACCTTCAGGGTACTCATATTTACCCTTCTCTCGGTTTATTCTCCATATAACTCGTTATGTTGCCTCTCTAATCGTTGTCTCTTGACTGTGCAGGTAATTCATTCCTCTGTGGTGGTGGCAAGGGTTTCGTCCTTGACGGTTACTGTTTCTTCACTCTTCCGTTCCGGTCTCCACTTGAACCAGGTAGGGTCCTTCCTGTTTATCTTATACAGTCCTGTAAGTTGTTTTTGTAGAAACGAAGTCTCGTTTTTTTGGTACTCAGTTCTATTTGTCCGTCGAAAGTTCTGGGACGCAATTTGTTTGTACAGTTTAGCTCTGGTTGTTGAGCGTGGTCCCGTCTCTGTTTGTTTAGTTGGTCCTGGGTCACAGGAACCCTTCTTGGTCTGTAATGAAAATATCTGAGGATTGTTTGGCAATTGTATATATTTTTTTGAAGGCACTATGCCTTATGCTTTGAACTTGTGTTGGGTTATAGGATGTTGTCTTTGAACTATAACAAATCTTTATGCAATGTATGTATATATATTTATAGAAATGATAAATCTTCTACTTGTAAGAATTTCAATGATTTGATTTCGTGAAGTACCTGAATGAATTCTCTTACAGTGTTTAATTGCTTCGATGTGATGCATAGTCTTGTTAATAGTCCCTCAATCATGTAGTTAATTTCATGCACAGTACCAGATTATAGTCATTCATAATAAAAATTGTTTGATACCTGAAATGCTTCTCTTTATTGTTTTAAAATATTATGTTAGAGTTTACATCCTCTCATTTTCTATTCTCCTTTGTTGGCAGCAACCTTTTGTTCATCTTTTGATTGTGTATTTAAGCTGCTGGTAGCCTCATTTAGTTGAGGAACTACTTGCAGTTGCAATTTGCAGTTACATTCCCTTTTGCTCTTATTCAAGTATTAATTTATTTAAGACTATTCCATAATATATTTACTTTCAAAAAATAAAAAGTAATGACATTGGCTGTGACAACCTTCTTAAAAAGAAATAACAATAAAAGTAAACTGAAAAGTAAAGTTAAAAAAAATTATTAAAACAGCATGTCTAGCTGTCGCCTCCCTAATTGGATTCTCCTGCATCAGGCTCCCGTGGTGAATGAAACTCATTGCTCCTGTCCATGAGCTCTTCAATCGAATACTCAGTGCATTGAATCTTTTCGGCATCCAACCAGGAACTGTCCTCAATTGGATGTCCCCTTCCACTTAACCAGGTACTGCAAGTACTCCTTTCGGCGTGTCTACCTAGCTACCTGAGTATCAAGTATTTGGTCAATCTCCAAAGGCTTGGCTGGGGGAATCTGTCTGATCCATGTCCCTGTCTCTTCGTCTCCCTGGGTGTCCCGTGTGTGTCCTGTTGAACTGTCCTCCATATTAGCATAAATATAAGGGTATAGGTCTGCTACATTGAAAATGGGCGAGATCCTAATACCCGGGGGTAATTGCAGTTCATATGCGTTGGCAGAGAATTTCCGTAGTATCTGCAAGGCCCTATCCTTTTCAATTTGAGCTTGTTATATTCTCCTTTAGGAAACCTCTCCTTTCGTAGGTGTGCCAGTACTAGGTCTCCTACATTAAATTACACTTCCCGTCATTTTAAATATGCCTTTTTATTATATCTTTGGTTGTTGTTATGCAATTTAGCTTTCACCTTTTCGTGAAGATCGTTAATCATTTTGGTGAAATCTTCTCTGTCAGCACTCCTCCATTCCAACCGACCCAAATCTCATAACTCGTGCACTCCACGGGGGTGCATGTCGTATAGGATCTGGAAAGGGCTTCTGCATGTACTCCTATTGGGTGAATCGTTATAAGCGAACTCCACTTGTGCGAGTACGCGATCCCACTATCATGAATTCTCTCCAACTAGAATACGTAGCAGATTTCCCATACTTCGGTTTACTACCTCGGTTTGCTCGTCGGTCTGTGGATGATAAGCTGAGTTGAAGTTCAGTTTAGTATCTAATTTCTTCCACAAAGTCCGCCAGAAATGGCCCGTAAACTTCACGCCCCTATCCGAAATAATAGACTTTGGTGAGCCATGCAGTCTGACAATTTTTGTAAAGAATAAATGGGCTACATGCATGGCATCGCTGGTCTTTTTACAAGGAATAAAATGTACCATATTAGTAAAGCGATCCATTACTACCATGATTGAATTGTATCCTTTCTATGTCCTCGGCAAACCCAAGACAAAGTCTAAACTGACTAAGTCCCATGGCCTATCTGGAACAGGTAGGGGCGTATACAGTCCCATATTTTGACTGTGTCCCTTTGCCAGCTAACACATATTACATCTAGCCACATACCATTGTACGTCTCGCCGCATCTTTGGACAATAATAGAAATGACTTACCTGTTCCAAAGTCTTGCCTATGCCAAAATGTCTAGCTAGACCACCACTTTGTTTCTCCTGAATTAAGTTCTCCTTCATTGAACATTCTGGAATACACAATTGTCCTCCCTTGAATAGCAATCCCTCCTGTATGTTATAATCTAACCACAAACTATTGTCTCTCAACAACGGATTCTAGAAAGCTTCATATGCTTCCCGAAAATCTGCATCTGTCTCATACAGATCTTTGAGATGTTCAAAACCCAACACCTGCACTCTACTTTCTTGTAAAATCAAACTTCTTCTGCTTAACGCATTTGCCACTTTGTTGGCTTGTTCACTAATGTGTTTCAACACAAACGTGAATCTCTGGAGACATTCCACCCACTTCGCATGTTTATGATTCAGCTTATTCTGTTGCATGACATATTGCAAAGCAGAATTGTCAGAAAACAGAACAAATTCATTTGACAGCAAGTAGTGTCTCCAATGTTTCAGCACTTGCACAACTGCATAGAATTCCTTTTCATAAGACGTGTATTTATGTTTACTCTCATTTAATTTCTCATTGAAATAGGCCACCAGTTTATCCTCTTGACTCAAGACCACTCCAATGGTTGTCCCATTAGCATCACAACGAACTTAAAAAAGTTTGTTAAAATTTGGTAGCCTCAAAAAGGGTCTTTCAGTGATCTTATTTTTCAGCAGCTGAAAGCTCTTTTCAGTCGACTGAGTCCAATGGAAAGATTGATTTTCTTTTTTGACGGTGTCCACCATGGGTGCACAAATCCCACTAAAATATTTTATAAACTTCCGGTAAAAACTTGCTAGCTCATGAAAACTCCATACTTCAAATAAACATTTTGGGGATAGCCAGCTAACTATGGCTGCAACCTTTTCCGAATCCATCTTTAACTCATTCTCTGAAATCACGAATCCCAAATAAATCAACTTCTTCTTAAAAAACGTACATTTCTTCAAATTCAACAACAATTTATTCTGTTGTAATTTTTCCAAGACACACCTGACGTGTCAGAAATGTTCTTCCCTAGTCTTACTAAAAATAAGGATATCATCCAAATACACAATAACAAACTTCTTGATATATTGTTTCAGCATCTTGTTCATTAAGCGCATGAATGTGCTGGGTGCATTGCTCAATCCAAATGGCATGACCAACCATTCATACAGGCCCTCATTGGTTTTGAAAGCAGTCTTCCACTTGTCTCCTTCTCAAATCCGTATTTGATGATAACTGCTTTTTAAATCAATCTTTGAAAAATACACTGCTCCACTCAAGCAGTCCATCATATCATCCATTCGTGGTAAAGGGAACCTGTATCTAATTGTAATCTTATTGATTGCTCAAGAGTCGGTACACATCCGCCACCCTCCTCCTTTCTTGGGAGCTAAGACTGTTGGAACTGTACACGGACTTAAACTTTACCAAATCAGCCCTTTGTCCAACAACTCCTATACCTATTTCCTAATCTCCTCATTGTCCTTTGGACTCATTCGGTAAGCAACTTTGTTGGGTAAACTAGCTCCTAGGACGAAATCAATATGGTGGTTGATACTCCGTTTTGGGGGTAACTTATCTAGCAAATCATCTACTACTATATCGCTGAATTCCTATAACATATCTTGAATTTCCTCCAGCGAATCCTTAATTTCAGTGTGAATTAACACTGTCCTCGGCCTCCACACAATCGCAAACTTTATTTCATTATTTCCAATCTGTTGTAGGAACTCTTTTCCCCTAATAATAATGCCTTTGTCCTGCTGCTCTTTCTTGTTTCCTCTTCCTTCATGGGTACCAACGTATGCTTGATCCCATCTTTCGCAAACTTATAACAGTTTTTTGTTCCATCATGCACTACCTTCCTGTCATACTGCCATGGTCTACCTAGCAGTATATGGCACACATCCATCGGCATAATGTCACATGTCACCTTATCCTTATACCTGCCAATATGAAATTCCACTTCACACTACTCATCAACAAGCAGTTGATGCCCTTTTTGTAACCAAGACACCCGGTATGGGGTTGGGTGTTTCAGTCTTTTTAAACCCAGTTTCTCTACCATCTCTGTGGCTACCAGGTTATCAGTGCTTCCACTGTCAATAATCAGTTTACAACACTTCCCATGTGACTTACACATAGTCTGGAACAGGGCTTTCCGCTGTGTCTGATCAGCTAACTCTTTAGCTGGCTTCAACAAGACTTTGTTCAACACCAAGGCCTCTCCTATTTCAGGCATGTTCTCCACTTCTTGAGGTGGGGCCTCAGCTTCCTCTAGTTGAGCAACATATGCTCCTCTTTGTCCTGCTTGATCACTTTCAGGACATTCAAAAGACCGGTGTCCCCATTTGTGACACTGATAGGCATTCCCTCTGCCTCTGTCGTTACCTCTCCCTCGCTGGTAAGGCCTTCCCCCTCTAGTGTTACCTTCTTTATCAGATGACCCTGTAGTTTTTGAACTGCTGCCTTCCTCACTGCTGCTGGTTGTTCTGCCTCTACCAAAGGACTATCCCCTTCCTTGGCCGGATCCACGTCCGCTCCTGGCATTTTGTTTCATGGTGATCTTCTCCTCTGCTTTTAAAGCACTTTGATATGCTTCTTCTATAGATTTGGGAGAGAGAATACTGATCTCATCCAGTATCTCCATCCGTAATCCATTCACGAACCTTGTTGTCTTTTCTGGGGTATCTTCGACATAACCCGCTTGCAGATTCACTCTATAAAATTATTTTTTATATTCTTTCACAGTCGTTGCTCTTTGTTTCAGGTTCTATACCTATCTATATAGAGCAATCTGATAGTCTTTTGGTAAAAACTTACCTTTCATCTTGGCGATCATTCTAGTCCACTTTTTAATTGGTGGCTTATTTGATCTCTTTCGCTCTGCCCGCACAATGTCCCACCACAGTGCTGCATGCCCCTTCAGTTTTGTAGCTGCAAATCTGACCCTCCTATCCTCACTGATTTCCTCACATTCGAGGTATTTATCCAACTCGCTAATCCAGTCCAATAATACTTTAGTGGATAAACTGGCATCATATGTTAACAGTTCAGGGTTCGGTTTGCTGCTTGCTAACAGAACATATTTCAACAATCTTATCTCTGGCCCTTCCTCGTCAGACCCATCTGTGGTAGCTATAGCTTCTTCTTCACTATCGTCACCACCTTCTAGATCCCTGTGCCTCCCTGCTTCTACTGCTGTTAATCTAGCACTAAGGGTCCTGATTTCCTTACACAGTCCTTCGTTGGCTACCCTCTGAATAGCTCTACCTCTACTCCTTCTTCCTTGCTCCTTAATTTTTTCTTCCCTAAGGAAAGAACTTCTCTGATACCAAAATTTGATGACTCACCCCAAAAGCTGAGGTGAGTGCCTTCGTGGCAAGTGGCCCACATGATCCCTTCCCACACTTGTACGCAACTGGGGTTTTTGGTGAGGTTCTAATGGAGCATTAACTCCACCACCATCTTGAGGTTGTCTCGGTCATTGTGTTATGGTTCTATGGCACAGGTTTTGGTTGTAGCTTGGGTTATTGTTGCTGCTGGTTTCACTCTGCTCCTATGTGCCCTTACCTGGTTCCTTCCGCTCGATGGTAATGACTCTCTGCCTCCCACTGTCTGTTGGTTCCGACCTTTTCTCCGATTCTATGTTACTGGGTAATGTTAAGATGTTGTATCGACGAGTTTGGTAGCTTCTTCTTGCATGGTTTTTCGAAACAATGTTGGGCTTTGTGGCCTTCCTGGGTATGTGGTGATTTCTCTGTAATTTTAATCGGTTTGCTGCACTTCTGGTTTGTATCTGCTACATTTGACTGTGTTTATGGTGCGCATTCTTGCCAGGTCCTCAGCCCGACTTCCGTGGCGACAATTCGGCTCTAACACAAGGTAACCTCTCTGCTCCAATTTCAGGCTCCTGCTTTGCTTTTCTTCTACTAACAATTCCGCTCCTTGTGAGCAGTTGGGGTTTCGTGGCTCTGTGGTCATGGCTCAAATGTTGTTGGTCTTGGGTTTGACTATGGAACCTACTCTCCACTTCAGGTAACCTTCAGGGTACTCATATTTACCCTTCTCTCGGTTTATTCTCCATATAACTGGTTATGTTGCCTCTCTAATCGTTGTCTCTTGACTGTGCAGGTAATTCACTCCTCTATGGTGGTGGGAAGGGTTTGGTCCTTGACGGTTACTGTTTCTTCACTCTTCCATTCCGGTCTCCACTTGCACTGGGTAGGGTCCTTTCTGTTTATCTTATACAATCTTGTAGGTTGTTTTTGTAGAAACGAAGTCTCGTTTTTGTTGGTCCTCAGTTCTGTCTGTCCGTCGAAAGTTCTGGGACACAATTTTTTTGTACAGTTCAGCTCTGTTGTTGAGCATGGTCCCGTCTTTGTTTGTTTATTTGGTCCTGGGTCACAGGAACCCTTCTTGGTCTGTAATGAAAATATCTGAGAATTGTTTGGCAATTGTATATTTTTTTTAGAAGGCACTATGTCTTATGCTCTGAACCTGTGTTGGGTTATAGGATGCTGTCTCTGAACTATAACAAATAGTTATGCAATGTATGTATATATATTTATACAAATGATAAGTTTTCTACTTGTAAGAATTTCAATGATTTGTTTTCGTGAAGTACTTGAATGAATTCCCTTGTAGTGTTTAGTTGCTTCGATGTGATGCACAGTCTCGTTAACAGACCCTCAATCATGTAGTTAATTTCGTGCACAGTACCAGATTATAGTCATTCACAATAACAACAGTTTGATACCTGAAATGCTTCTCTTTACTGTTTTAGAAACATCCTCTGGTTTTCTATTCTCCTTTGTTGGCAGCAACCTTTTGTTCATCTTTTGATTGTGTATTTAAGCTGCTAGTAGCCTCATTCAGTTGAGGAACTACCTATAGTTGCAATTTGCAGTTACATTCCCTTTAGTTGCAATTTGCAGTTACATTCCCTTTTGCTGTTATTCAAGTATTAATTTATTTAAGACTATTCCCTAACTTATTTACTTTCAAAAAAAAAAAGTAACGACATTGGCTATGACATCTTTCTTGAAAAGAAATAACAATAAAAGTAAACTTAAAAGTAAACTTAAAAAAAAATCTTAAAACAGCATGTCCAGCTATCGCCTCCTTAATTGGATGCTCCTTACTGATGTTTTCATTTTCTTCCATTTTAATCTATGGAAGCTTACTTTTTAGATATAATATTCTGTTTGTGTGGTTTTCATGACATACAAACCTTTGAGAGTGTCCCATGTCTCCTTTGATGTTATGCAATCTCGAATGTGTGGGATAATGTAGTTTCCCATGTCTCCTTTGATGTTCTGCAATCTCGAATGTGTGGGATAATGTAGTTGTTTTGTCGCCGCTCTCAATCTTGAATTGCAGCAAATGTAGCTTGAGGGTGCTTTCACTTGTCTTCAAATATTGTAGCCTTCCATCAAAATCTACAATTTAATATTCTAATTTAGATAATTTTCTCATTTAATAAATAATTCTCCACTTATACATTTTCCACAAAACTTGAACTTATAAAATAAGACAAATATAAACTCTCAAATACCAATCACCAACCTATAATCATATTTTACTAAGTTTCACATCTCATTTATAATATAATTTTATTTTACTACACTTCACAATTCATTTATCATTGGACAACATGGCTATATTTGCAGATTCGACACAATGCCAAAAACGATGGCTGCTAACTCAAACTCAGATCACAAGATGAGCAAGACAGTAATTTGAAACCTTGCTTAGTATCGCTTCTTGTTGATGCCCTGCTACAGCTACTTCCTTTTTCTATTGGAAAAAGCCACATGTCCCTAATCCTATGTCCACTGGCCTCCTTAGCTTTAATAGAGAGAATTTTGCTGGAAAACGTTTGCTCCAAATCCACCTTTCTCAGAACGTCTGGAATGTATTTTAAACATTCAATGCGAACAAACACTTCCACCAGCGAAAAGAATCAAATCTCTCGTCAGATCACGCTCAGCAATTCCATGGCTTTCACATGATAATTGAAGCGACGGCTTATTAACAACTATTTTTCCCAATGTAATGAGGTCATCCCCACGCAGTTTCAGTCCACACGCACTTCATTTAACACGAGCCCACTCGCACCTATTGTTCCTTCAATTACCGATTTAACAATGGGCGCAGATTTCCGCTGAATTTATTTGGATTCAAATTTCTGCTGTTGACAGCCATTACAAGCACATACCTTCACAGCTTCCACTACCACAAGCTCAATGCTGCTTCGCTCTTTACACACACTCCACGACTCTGAAATGATACAGAACCTCACTCTGATACCATATCGGAGATCGAACTATCAGAAAACGATTTTATACTTCTTATTCTATACTTATGAGTTATAACCAAAGGAAAGATATGATCATCCACTTAAATTACAACTTACAGTTAATGAAACAACCAGTTTTCAAAGAATTCTTTGGAACATTAAATCCTATGGTTATTTCTAATAATTTAAACATAGAAATCATCATTATAATACTTCATATCTCCAAACTATAAAATCTTTTTTGTTTTTATTCTCTTTAGTTAACTAATAAATAGATTCAAGGTGATCATATTTATTAGTACAATCACATTAAAGATATTATTGTGATTGATATAGCCTAAGGCTTCATAAATATAACAAAACAAATTATTGCAACACTAAAAATGTCTTACTAATGCACACATTTACTTAATTAACTATGTATAAAAAGATTATGGGTCAACTTGAAAAAAAAATTACACATTTTATTATAAAATGGACTATTTTACTAATTATATATTAATTTCCCTATCTATTTATAATATGAACTTTTAGAATTGGAATAATCACAAAACCCTAAGAAATTGGTGGGCAAAAATCTAATTTAACTTGATAAAAAAAAATTACCCACATTATTTTGTTAAATAAAATTTGCTTATATATTAATTTCCCAATATAATTAGAATATAAACATATTAAAATTGACATAATTTTAAGAAATTAGTAGACAGAGAGAAAGTGACAAAAACATAATTTTTAAAATTTATTAAAAATCAATACAAACTAACAAACTCTATAACACACTATAAAAATTTAGACTCGAAATATCAAAAAATTTAAAAAAACATTTGATAGTGCTGAATAGCTTATTTTCCATTCTCCCAGTCATTTCCTTACCTATTCTAGAATCCAAATCACATCCTTTTGTTTTCGGATGGGAGTCTTTTACTCATCATCATGTCTTTAACGAAAGTGTTTAAATTCAGGAAAGAATACCCTCCGGCGAGGACAGCCTTTGTTGCGCACTCCTTGAGTCTGAGAACGCTGTCTCTCATCTTTTCTCCTTCCGCTGTTTTCATCATTCTCCTCACAACATCCTCAATCTCCTCCTCCTCTTTCTTGACAACCTTTTGGTGATCCATATCTACATCTTCAAAATCCAGGCCTATCTTCCAAGAATTCCACCAATAGTAATCAAAATATTTACCGGTTAAACCTAATATTAACTAATAATATAATAAATATCCTTGCATTTCTCTTTCATTCCTCTTAAAATTTAATAAACTCAAAGGTAAAATATTATTCATTCTTAATCATAGAAGATACTAATGTTTAATTCTTGTACCCTAACACAGCAAATTGCGACCTTCTAAGGCTTAATTTGTTCAGTGCGTACGTTCCATAGACATTGTGAGTTTCTAAGACTTCTTGTTTAGCAGCCTCTCTCGGGCACGGAAGTGTAAGTTTTGGTTTTTATTTCCGCTTTTTTGTGAACCCACTCAATTTGTATAATGTATATACAGTTTGGTGGGTTTAATAATTAAAAGTTGCATTTTTTTTGTTAAAATAAACTTACTGAAAATAGAGTAAATTAGATAATAATTAATAAAATTATATTTTTAAAAATAGTTTATAGATATTAATTATATTTTTATTTTTATGAAATTTATAAATCAATATTTTTAATAATATAATTATGTAAATTAAAATTATATATAATTATATAGCAGTCAATATAGTAAACTAATTATTATTATTTTTTTTTATTACACAGGAATCGGCAACTGGAGCAGCCTAGCAACTAGTGTTACACCACCACCACTATAACCCCTGGGAAACTGGAGCAGCTTAGCAACTCTCGTTACACAGGGTCCGCTACCACTATAACCCTTGGGAAACTGCGCCAGCCCCTCTCCACAGCTTCCGGGCACAGCTTCCGGGCTAGTCCGGGGATTTGAACTCGCCTACCCGGTGGGGCTAACCAATTATTTATTTATATAAAGAAAGATAATTTGTCTTTTTAAGAGAGAAACCAAGTTGATATATATATATATATATATATATATATATGGCAATGAACATAGTAAACCAATTATTTATTTGTATAAAGCAAGCTAATTTGTCCATTTAACATAGAAAACCAAAAACATGTGGATGCCTTTATTGGAAAGAAAACAAAAAACATGTTTGTCTTTCTTGGAAAGAAAACAAAAAACATGTGGACATTTTTGAGATTAAGAATATAGATGTTCTTTCAAAAATATGAAAAATAAAATGGTTGATCTTTTAATCATTAAGACAAACATAAATCCCAATACCACCTCTTCATTATCACATTTAAACGATCAATGTGATAACTTATGAAAGTTTTACACAAAGATAAAACCCAACATCCACTTATTGATTATCACATTTAAACCATCCATATGATAACTTAAGAAAGTTTTATGCTAATTCTAGTTTCATTAGAATAAAAATTGAAAAAATATTAAAATAAAATATTCATCTCATATGGAAAGAGCATTGGTATTTGTATTTAAAAACTTCTAATGGTTGATAAATATAAAATGATATGATATATATTTAATTTTTTATATTAACATTAAAAATATTATATAAAAGATGAATATTATTAATATTAAATTATTTTTTAGTATAGAGTTAAAAAATTATTAAATAAAAATATTTATGTCATATAAAAAGAGTATTAATTTTTATATTTAATTTTTTGGAATTTTCAATAAATATATTATTAAAAATGTTTAAATATGTATACTAGTATTAAAATAGTAATGTATAAAAAGTTAATAATGTTATTGATATACCATTTTTAAAGTTAAAATTAAATATAAAGTTCATTTAGAAATCAATTTATGATTATATATTTTGTTAGTCAAAATTTATGTAAAGATAGGTAAAATTCTAAATTATTTTCATAAATATTTTATATTTTTCAATAAATTTCAAAATATTAAAAAATTATGTTTATATTAAAAATGTTTAAATATTTATATTAATATCAAAATAATAATGTATAAAAAATTAGTAGTGTATTGAATAAAGATTTTCTGTAGAAATCGAATGAGAGAATTTTTATTTTGCTTTCTATTTAAGCGTTTGCCATGCTTTACCTCTTCATGTGGTCAATAATAAACCACACTTGTTGATTCCAAACGCTTCTTATGTGATTTCTACCCAAAATCTTTTCTTGTTTTAATATGATCACATAACCCTGAATTCACAATTAATAATGTTATTAATATACAAATTTTAAAAGTTAAACTAAAATATAAAATTTATTCAAAAATCTATTAATAATTATATATTTCGTTCGTAAATATTTATAGGAAAGTTCTCCTTTACTGATAAGGTTGCAGAGAAAATTGCCAAGAAAAAGGTATGGCGGCCCTTAATGCTGCCAAGAAAGTTCTCCTTTACTGATAAGGTTGTAGGAAAAATTGCCCCCAAAAAAAAAGTACGGTTGTAGGCCGCCTTTATCTGGATTGCAGATTCACTTTAACATTTTTAGGTGGTTATTTGGACCCGTGATGTTGATATTCATTATCGGAATTATTTATCTCTGAAAATTTTTGCAACCAGAAGATTGTGTTACATCTGACATCCGTCGTTGTCTCAGCGCCGTTTTGTCGACAGCTCGAGGAATGGAATTAAATTCAACGTACACAGCTACAGCACCGGGCGCGGACGCCAGCCTGTGCAATGGACTAAATGCACAGCAAAATGGTTAACCGCATTGAAATTACTTTAAAAGAATATATTTATCACACACGATTAAGTTGTTGGGTCATTCACGGTACTCAGTGGTAGAATCAATTAATTTGTTTTTAATTATTAAAATTTCAATTAAAATTTAAATAACCATTAATATCGAATATTGATTTATGGAAAAGGGGTAATTAAAAATAATATTTTATGGAAAAGTGGTAATTAAAAATAAAATTAAAAATATTAGTATATTTACTAATGGGTTGTTATTATGATTTAATTGTTATTAAAATTATGATTATTTTAGAAATTTTATTTAAATAATTTTATATCTTTAAAATTTATTAAAAATTATCAATTTAAAAGAATAATATTATTTTTTATAAAATTTGTATGTTTTTCTTCAATTTTTTCTAAATTAATGTTGCAAAAAAAAATTATATTTAAGGAAATGTGTGTTTTTTTCATTTTAAAATAAAAATAAAATATTTTCTAAATAAAAAATAGTAACAACTATAATTAAAAACAAAAATAAATATATTTATTTGGTTTATTGTTAAAGGCTTTTTATTTCAATTCGAGGAGGATGATGATTTGTTGATTTTTTTAATTCAGGGCTTAGATTGATTCTCAAGGGAATATGCTCCTCATAGGCTTAGACTTAATGTTTATAATTGGTTATAGTGTGTTAAAAAGTTAGTTAGGTTGCATTGACTTTTAAATTTTTTTAAAAATTATAATCTTGCCAAGGTGGCTCCCTGCCCACCAATTTCCTAGGGACTTGAGATTATTCCAATTCTAATAAGTTCTTCCATGATAAGTTTCTCATTATTATTTATAACATTCATTTATATAGCAAATTTTATTTAGCAAAATGGTCCATTACTTTTAATAAATTAAAAAAATGATATTCGTGCCAATTGGTTCCCAACCCACCAATTTCGTAGGGATTTGAGATTATTCCAATTCTTATCATTTCCACCATGTAAGTTCCTCATTATTATTTATAACATTCATTTATAATTCCTTTTTTTCTCAAGTTAAAGTTGAACCATAACATTTGTATACATGCTTAATCAAGTAAATGTGTGCTTTAGTTTTTTTGGTTATATTTATGAATTGTTCTTTTAGTCATATTTATGAAGCATTCGACAATATCAACAATCTCACTCCCATTGTGCTTGCTCAGTTTGTGTCAATATTATAACTCAGAAAGTGTGGCAAGAATATTTCACCATAAATAAAATATTTCGATGTTCCTGTGAAATAACATAATTTTATGTCAAGTTAAAAAAAATGATAGAAATAATTAAAAGTGAAAAAAAATAAAACAAAAAGGAAAATGAAGTATTTTCTAAATAAAAAAATAATGTCAACTATAATTAAAAACAAAAATGAATATACCTATTTGATTACTTTAAATTACATTACAACTTAGAAGATGTAAAAATATAAAATTTTATACAATTTAATATATATATATATATATATATATATATAGAGAGAGAGAGAGAGAGAGAGTATTTCCAGTTTTAAGTGTGGAAGATGTATAATTTTTATACTTATTAAAAATGTTTCAATACAAGAGTTAGATAAACTATTTAAATATCTATACTATTATATATATGAAATAAAATAATTAAATCTATTGAAAGTGAATAAAAATAATTTCTTAACCAGAATTCCTAATAAAAATATTAAAAGGGAGGTGTGCAATTCTTTCAATTCTTAATATAAAACTAATATATGGCATTTAAAAATATTAATAATAAATTGTAAAAATGGATTATAAATAAAATATTTCAATCATTTTGGTTCTACTATAAAATAAATGTGAGTATGGGAAAACCCCTTTTAGATTTGAACATTTGAGAGGTGTACAATTCTTTCAATTCTTACTATAAAATTAATACGTGGCATTTAAAAAATATTAATAATAAATAAATAAATAGTTGGATTATAAATAAAATATTTCAATCCATTTGGCTCTACTATAAAATAAATGTGAGTATGCGAAAACCCCTTTTAGATTTGAATATTTGACTACCGTAAAAAAAACACGTCCTTAACCATTAGCTACAGTTTAATTATTTCAAAAAATGTAATATACCTTAGATATGTTATTAAATTTATGATTGTAATGTAATAAATAAGTATTATGTAACAAAAGTCATATGACAGTTATTAGGTATTATAATCATTAATATGTAATATTGATTAGTTATAGAACAATTGTTACATGATATTTGTTTACTGCATTATGATAATATTTCTTATAATATCACTGAGATATACTACATAAACCTTCTTCTAATTTAAGAAGATTACTTAAATTTGATGAGATTTTTTGAAATCACAAGGAAAAATTAGTCCTTTTGTATATTTTTCAATTAAAGAGTGTTTACTATAAGAGATATTCCTTCTATCATTAAATTTGAATGGGTTCCTAGATTTTCAAATGTTTATCCACATAAAATCTGAGGAACCTTAAATTTGATTTGACCATAGGCTTGCCATCTGTCACTATATGTCTAGAAATTCAAGGCATCACCTAATAGATTAGGTCCTTCTTAAAAGATTATGAATTTCTCTAGATTGTAGCTAATTAATTATGCATCTAAAATAAGAAAAACAAATTGCAAGAGTCATCCTTCCCATTGGATAATAGATGCTCTTTTGTGAAATTCCTTGGGTGCAGCCTAAGAAACATATATGTATCCTCCTAAAATAACAACAATAGCAGAAGGTAGAAACAAAGACATAAAGATTATCCATAACAACAAAGTTATTGATACAATGAAATAATCAACTCCACATCCAATGTCTAGACAAAAAGGAAATAATATTGTACTGAACATGTACTAGAAAGCAACATCAAGAGAAAGCACCAACAATAAAAAATGCTAAGGGCCAAAAAGTAGGAGGCCTAGCTAAAAAATGGAATAGGATAAGAGTTAGTAGGTGATTTCTCCCAAGCGAAAAAGAGAGTCTGAGATGAATTCCTGGAAGTGGATCGAGCCCAACGAGGTAGTACATCTAATTTTGGACACAATTTCAGCTTCCTTATTGTGCTCATGATAGATTTGAGAGAAGGAAATCTGAATGAATGATTGAGATATACTTTTGATCTGTTGTTGCCAAGAGAGAAGATTCAGATTCTGGAGTTTACATCAGTTGTTGACCTAATCGATAATAACTTTAGAGTCCCCAAAGATGGAAATTCTTGTCAATCTAATCCAGGAAGCACAATAGAGAGTGCCCCATATGGCCAAAAGATTAGCCCTATTATTTGAACCCTGTCCACCAAACCAAAGGCATCTAAAGAGGTGATGAGGTTCCAAATAAATGATCATTCTACAACCACATGACCCAAAGGAACTGGCTCCATCAAAGAAGCCAACTAGAAAGGAAGACCAAAGATCAAAGGAGGGCAAGAGGGATGAGGAGAAGGGGAGGGCTTAGGAGAAAATTCTTTAAAGAGGGCCATGATCGAAGATTTGGTTCTGTAAACAGGGGACTGGGAGGAATCAAAGATCAGTGCATTAGGTGCTCTCCAGACTCCCCATAAGAGAAAAAAAGGAAGGGTCCTGAGAGATTTATGCACAACAAACCAATGATAGAGGCAGTCAGGGATGTGATCCCAGATCGGGACAGCTAGGGATTCCAAGAGACTGAGGAATTAAAATATATAGTTGTAAACCATAAATATGATACTAGCTTTAATCAAATTGTTGTGTGTTCCCTTTAACATACAGAAAATTGTCCAAAGTTGAGAATACATCCCACTAGAGTGTGTTAAAGAGAAAAGGAAACATATATTTCTTTGCCATTTTTTAATGCTTGATCCTATTCCAATTTTATTATAGTTGGTTGTATTTGTATAAAAGGGAAAACCTTATCTCGATTGAGGGTTCTCTTAACTTGCATACATTGATTCTCGGGCCCACCATTTTTGTCACTCTTTGAATAGACGGACATTGGAGTTATTACGAGAATTGTTGATTGTCGGAAAACTTTTACAACATAACTTACTCTATACCCGATAGATTGTGACATTTAATATTTCTCCTTTGTCCTGGCTCCATTTAATGCAGAGTTCAAGACATGGAAATTGGACTATCTGTGGGTCCTGTGCTAACACATAAATCGAGGATGAAGTAAGTTAGGTTTGAGAAAGTTATTTCTCGATCTCAGTGTATATGATATTTTCCAGTTATAAAAATTACCATATATATATATATATATATATATATGCACACACACAAAGTGGATTAAAGAAGTTATAAGTTGAGGAGCATGAAAATATTGACTTCCAATATGTGATTAAGATGTTGTAAAATTCATGAAAATTACATTAAATATTTTCATTATAACTATTGTCTTATTTTAAAAAATTTAAAAATCGTATAAAAAATTATATATTTTATGTAATTATTTCTCGTTCATAATTAAATTATATGTTTTTAATTTCTTTAATGTTTAGGATTTAAAAATTAGTTGAATTTGTTATAATTTAATGATAACTATTATTAAAGCAATAATCTTGAGATAAATCAAAAGTAATATAAAATTTTAAAAAATAAAAGATTAATTATACAATGCTTGAATTATTATATATAAAAATAGAAATAAATTTTTTTGGTATTATTATAATAATATTCAGAGGAGTGAAATGATAATTTGGATGTATAATGATGATGAGTATCATCATTAATGCCCACTAAGGCTTATATAGTCTATGAGACCATAAGAAGGTATTAGATTAAATAGCGTTCTTTAACATCTTATTTATATGGACAAAAAGAACTGGGAGAAGGTTTCCAAATCACCATATCTTTTATGACTTAAAATGTTAATAAGGTTGCTAAAGGACAATAGCTCTAATGGTAGCTAGCAGGTTTAATTCCCCCTCCACATGAGTTCTAGTATTTGAAGACATGTTAGACTATGTGGAAAATTTTGAACAAGTTGAATGCCTCACTAGTAATTCCTATAAGCTTGAATGGGATTAAACATGAGTATAAGGTGGAAAATCTAAGAGAAATTGCTTTAATGTGATTATAAGATGGACAATCTAGGAGAAGGTGAATTTTACTATAAGATAGACAATCTAAGAGAAAGTTTTTTAATGTGAGTACAAGATTCAACCCTCCTAGGCTTGGTGGCAAACTCTTTCATGTGAATATAAGATGGACAATCTAAGAGAAAATGTTTTTTATCTTCAACCCTCCTATTATTGGTGACAAAATCTTTCATCCCAAGGTGTTTTGAGAATTCACCAATGCCTACATAAGTGACAAACCCTTTCATCCCACGGTGTTTTGAGAATTCACCAATGCTTAATTTCATTATGAAACTCATTGGAATTGGTTCTAATATTGGAAATGTTCATTTTCAGCTTAACACTAGTCAAGACAGAGAGATAATTTTGGTTTTCCAGATTGGGGTGATCACCTCCTTATAATATTTCACTTTCCCTTTTTCCCTCCAACTCTTTATTTTCCAACAATTTCTATTTAAATTTGGAAGCAATATTATTTTTGATATTATCTTAATTATGTAATATGATCTCCTCTTTATTCCCGAATGGTCTAGCGAAGACTGGGCATCCTTATGCCATCCTCACTTCAATCGGTGGTGGAGGTTTTGGCTAAAGGTAGAAGCAATTTTTGGAAACCCATTTGCATCCATATTGTATAACTTCTTCTTATATATAAGATACGTAGTGATTAAATAAAATATTGAAACAAAATTAGAAGAGGAAAATAAATTATTTATAAGGTGAACCCATACCTTTTTATTGATCTCTTGTGATACCTTTTCACTTGGTAATGTTCTATTAGTATTTTCTAATGATTATGATTTATATATTTTCATGACACATTTGGTAAAGTATAACTGGTAATGTTTTTGTGTTTTATTTTTATTTTCATTTAACTAATAATATTTTTAAATGAGATTTATTTTATTTCTATTTTTATTTAATTGGTAATGTCTTTATATGATATTCATTAAGATATAATTTAGTGTAATTGTTTTAACAACATTTTAAAGCTAGAGAATTGCATATTCCACAATTCGGAAGAATGATTGAAATGAATTCAAATATTCTATAACAAGTTCAAAAAAGTAAGACATGCAACAAGTTAATATGTAAGAAGTTAATGTTTTCATATGAAATTTTTGGAAAACACTTTTACATTAATGTTTATTGTGATTCATATTTTTGTATAAATATTAATTTTATTGTTGTGGACTAAGTTATGACGGGGATAATTTGGTTAATATTGATAAATATATACAACCATTCAAAAAATAAAAGTAAATTTAAAGTATATGACTTCATCAATATGAGTAACTTTATGTGAATATAAAGGTTTATTGTTACATTTTAGACACAATGAGGTTTATATAGTTAATTAAGGGAGGATAAAGGAATTTGGAACCTTTTTAGTGCTACATGGGCAATGAAATATAGATACGACCAATAAATAGTTGTAATGTGTGGGAAATAAATTTTGGTAATTATTTTAGTATTACTTGTCTTTTATACTTGTCCTCATAATAGAATCTTCTGATATGATTAATGAGAGTAACAACTTGGCAATCATGGCCAATATTAACAACTATATTCTAACAATTGTTTCCTTATATTAAAATATTATTTATTTAGTCATATCTAACTATTATATTATAACGACTAAATTTTTTCTCTCCATCTATTTAACTTGATGCCAATATCAGGTTCTTCATCTTGTTCTAGCGATGAACCACACTGGATGGTTCGAAACGCATCAATAAAACTCTGATGATGTGATTTTTATAGAAAATTTTCTAACTTTTCATGATCATGGCAGAGTTTGAAAATGCAATTCTAGTTAATATGAATGATGGGTTCAAATATAAAATGGATTCAAGATGATTATTGAGCATAAATACTAATTAATGGTTATTGGATTTTTTGTCTTTGAGGATATTGCATTTTGAAGATGGGAAGAATGGAGATAAAAGCCTAACCATGGACATTAAGAAAAGAACATGAAAAATGAAGTAACATACAATCACATAATACGTTCAACTGATCGACATAACATGTGGTAGTAAAGAAGACACTATTAGTTTAGGAAAGATGTGGAGATGACCAATAAATTATTGTGGATATTCCATTGGAACAATCCATCATAACAGATCTAATAAATATTGAATTTTTCACTGTGAATATTAATTATTTTAGAACTTAAATTCTTTATTTATTGTTTTTATGCTTAAATATAAATTAGTTGAAATGCAAACAATATAGAGTGAAAAGAAATACACACACTAATCAAAGTAAGCACAATTTTTCCCTTGGAAAATCCTTATGGGAGAAACCTAGCTAGAAGGTGAGGTTGCTTTGATCTCTATTCTCTAGTATGGAAAAAGTGTAGATACAAAGAAAGAGGTACTCTCTATAGATTTACCTAAGACCTATGGCTTATAAAGTTTCTATAAAATCTTAAACCCTTATTTTTCCCTCTAACATCCCACTCCCAATTTCTTTGCTCAAATATGGAGGAGAATGTAATAATATGAAATGTAACCCCTACTCCTCCTAACGTCATAGTATTTAACATAACACAATAGCTAACTATATGAAAAGTTTGACTCCCTCAACCATCAACTAGAGTTACGATTTTGGACATTCTCGAGTCTTTTTTAAATTACACACATGGCTAGCCACATATGCATGAGTAGCGGGGATTAATGTGACATCGACTTCTAGCATGGTGGTTAGTATGGTAGATAAACTTGTGAGATGCATAAATTTTGCATACAAAGTTCGAGTACCAGATGATCTCGCACAAAGAAGAATTTGTTTACCCCAGAAAAAATGTTTAATGCCTCAAAATGGATTTGGAAGAATTCATACCCAAATTAGGACCCATTCATAAAAAAGACTGTACAAGTTGATTCATTTAATTCTTCCACTATGAAAACATTGAGATAAATGAAGAACAATATAATAATTCAATCTGAAATAAGATAACTTATAAATGGTAAATAGTATCACAATTTCATAAATTACATATGAATGAAGTCAAAATTGGAAGAAACTCACCCCTCAAAAAATACAAACCTATGAAAAGATAGAAAAATAAGTATAAAGAAATGGGGGTTTTAAGAAATGAATGATGATATCCTATCGCATTGTTCATAACCATGACCAATCTATAATGATGAGATAAACATAAAAGAGAAATATATAGATACATAAAATTAAATATGTGGAAGTTTCTCAAACAAGTGTAAGAAATCAACTAGAACATGATGGAGGCTTTTTTAATTAGGGAATAGTCATGATGAAATAACTTAGCACTCTATTGTTATATTGTAAATAAACATGTGGCAAGTGGTTGTGGAATCACATATGTGTGGAAATGATTTCATATGTGGTAAAAGAAAGAAACTATGTAGACTAATAAGAAAACACCTAGCATGAAGTGTATGAAGGAATTTTGTGAGAACTTCTATAATGAGAGATGGAGAAGGATTATGCATAATTGAAAAAACTAGTGAGAATCAACTAAGGGCACTTGCGCAAGAATGATGACCCCAAAAGTGGAAATGAGGCTATCATGAGGAACACATGCCCACAAGAATGTATGCTTCTTCTTAGGAATTCACATGTGTTCGTAGTTGTTTAGGCTCTGTAATGCCCAAGTTACCAACTAGGACCCCAACGAGGCTACCTGCTTAGCATGGCTCAAAAGTGTGTGTGCATTATTAGGAAATATAATTATGCAATTTGAAAACCTTAGTTTTATGCACTATGAAAACCCTTGCTTCGTGGAATTTGAAAACCATAGCAATGTGGAATGTGGAAACTCCAACATAGTGAGTTCAAATTTGAGTGCATAATTATAAAATGTGAGTAAACACACCAGAATATGCATCACAAATTGGCGACGTATGTAGATGTATATTGAAGTGAAATTTCAAGACCTTAGTTTTGTGAAATTTGAAAACACTACTTTTGTGGAATTTGAAAACCCTCGTATTGTGGACTTTGATGGAATGGAATCGCATGGATGTAATTGTTGCTTATACCATTATGACTAATTTATTCCCAACACTCTATTTCTTTATTTCCATTTACACATTTTCTACTCTCTTTCTCTCTCTCTCTCTCCATCTCTCTCTATTTATATGTGATACTTGACTATCTAAGTTTAGTTATAGGATTAGTTAAAGGTAGAACAAATTCTCATGGTAAGAATTTTGATATCGGCATTTAAAGTTACCCAATAAGAAAGAGGTAAGAATGGATCGGTTCGTTTTTCGACTCAAGGCCCATTTGTGGCCCTTAAAATGAATACATATACATGATACACATTTATTAGAACATGAGGTGGCAGTTGGGCCACATCCTGGTTCATACTAATGAATCCAAGGATGAAATTAATTTAGTAACTAATGTTGGAAGAAAAACTACAAGGTTTACATTAAATGTTGGAAGAAAATGCTAATTCTACTATAACCAATAATTTGCTTCAGAGTTCTCATTGCCAATGTAACATAATTTTATTGTTCTTCACTTTAATTTACCTATATTTAAATTAACCAACAAAAAATCACTACCATATAACGCTTGTTTATAATGTGATATATTTATTTATTTTTAATTATATACATTTTTATATCAATTAATTCAAATAACCAAAACATAATATATATATATATATATATATATATATATATAATTTATTTTTATTGCAATTTCATTTTATAAACTTAAATATATTAACTATAAATTTTAAACTAAATAATTTAGCTTTATTGCAATTTCATTTAATCAACTTAAATATATTAATTATAAGTTTTAAAATAATTTAATGCGATTCGCTTCTTGTCAACTATTTTCTTCCCTTTTCCAATTTCCTTTCCATATTTATATAAAAAACGTTTCACTCGATTTGTTATATTAATTAGACTAATTTAGTACTTAAATTTTACCTCATTTTCAAGTTATTCGATTCTTGGTGAGACATCATTACTTAATAATAATAATGAATGCTTTATAAAATATCTATATATGTTATTATTAATTAGTCAAATAGAATTTATTTAAAAATGGTGTGTCAAAATGTAATGATTAAGAAATTATTTAAGAGTTCAAATTAAATTTATAGATAGTATATTAATTTTTATATACAAACTATTTTTTAATATCAATTTTTATATAGAAAATGTTCTTTTTTAAATTTATAATGTATTGCTTCGAAATATGTTTATAAAATATTAAAAGATAGTATTGTTTATGTTATATGGTAACAATTTAACTCAAGGGAAACCAAATTTCTTGATCATGGAAAAGATTTCACATAATATGAATTGATAGCAATTAGCACTAAGAAATTTATGACAACTAATATAGATTGGACTACAAAAAGTAAAGGACAACTACCAAGTGGTGAAACATAATATGAAGAGTCAAATGAAGTGCCTGTTCTAACTTGTGCAGGGGGTTTCAATTCACATAGTATATGGATTTCAAGGTGAGCAAATGAAGCATATAACCTATCAAAGAGATGAGCACTAGTAACATTGTACATGCTTGATTTCGTTTAGAGAAGAGATTGTATCATTACGATATTCATGTTTCTCCTTCATCTACCTAGGAGTGTCTTCATCAACCAATGAAGGGTGATGGAGTTTACATTTTCTGAAATGACTTTGGATCGTGAGAAAGATTTAATGAGATACACAACGTTAACTACCCATAACTTGGAAAATAATTACCTCTCCTCGAGCCACTAAATATTTATTAACCTGTCAATTCGTTCGTTTTTATATTAAAAAGCAATTATTTCAAATGCTCACTGCTCTTATTCGCACATCACAATCTTTAAAAGGATGAAATATAGTGTTTCCCGCTCTATAAGGCGAAATGCAATTGCGAATGTCCCAATATCGCATTTCGAAAATCGTTAATGGATGTTCTTTTGGCATAGCTTAATTACTTGTGAAGCTTGAGAAGTGTGATTTGCGAAATAACAAGGTGCTTTGATCGGGATATCACAACGGGAGGTTTGATCGCACATCGCAATTTTCTAAAGGATTTTTATGATCATCACATGGAAAAGCGCGATTTGCGATTTGCGATGAGGGTCACATCCTTGGGTTGTTTTGCAATATTTTTTAAGGCAATTTCTTAGAGTTAGGTTTTATTATCCTAAGACTAAAAATTTAAAAATGGTCCCCATTTATGTCTCTATCCTTAGGTATTGTTATCCATAAATGGGGGGATTGTTTCATAGTACAAACATGAACCAACTATTGCAGTGTGTTTTATTGTTGGATCTCTTGTAATGGTTGTTGCAAGTACTCTTCTTCCTAGTATCCATCATTTTCCACTTAGTTTCCATCGCATTCTTGAATTGGCTTCCTAGTTTCTTGCAATGGTGGAATATTTTATTGATAATCTACAAAACTATTAACAATTTTCTTAACCTCTATATCACTTGTAGTTTTTTTATACATCTATATTTCATTAAATATAAATCCCTTCTTCTAACAATTTTGTGCTTAATTGAATCCCACAAAACATAACCAAAATCACCATCCACATATCCTTGAAAAATACATTTAATGGATTTATAATCTATCTTGGTTTTATACTATCTAGGAATATGCATAATGCTTCACATCCAATTTTTTTTCAAGTGAGAATAGTTTACCTTCTTACCGATAAAAACTTCTTCAATAATGTCACCATCCAAGGTTATAGTAGATGCTTGATTGATGAAGTAACAAATTGTTCTTACTATTTCTATCAAAAAATATTTTTCCAATATGGAATTTGAAAATATACTCTAAACTTTCTCCATTATAATGAGATTCATCGTTTCTATAGCACCATTATGTTAAGGAGGACTAGGAATAATCTTCTTATGTATTTTGTTGAACCTATGTATAATAATTCTTCACTGCGTTGCATCAATACTGTCCATTGTTATTGGTCATGAAACACTTGAGTATTTTGTTAGTCTCTCTTTCAACAACAACATGGTATTTATGAAATATCTCAAATAACTTTCCTTCACTTTTAAGGGAGTAGGACCAAACCTTCCTAGATGCTGACACAGCCTAAGCTGCATCTACCCACATTATGCAAATAAAATTGCATGTCACACTATGTATCTGTCATGTCCCAAGATAAACACCAATATCAATGGTGAAAACCCTCTATAACCAATGTCTAATAAGAGGAAATATAACATTTGACGGAAACTTTCTTTATCAAAGTTTAATTCTTTAAGCGGAAATATATTCGGTTCTCTCTTAATCCTTATAACTCAACCCTTCGGTTGATTTTATTACTCGCGGCAACAAAATATCATATAATCTTTGACTCTGATTTTAATCACCCATGCTTATCAACCATACCATGGTCTTTAGACTTTGGTTAATACTCAAACTTAAACCATAATACATCAATCCCGCTTATTTCTATTATAATTCCCCTATAATAGAAATATTTCATAACCCACACTTAAACCTTACCTTTCCTCCATTCCAAAAACCTTTGCATATATATCTGTGCTCTCCTTAGCGCATTAAATATTCACCATCGATCTCATTCCTCAATCCAACGGCTATCCCGTCACCCTCTCACCAACTAACCTAGATAATCTCCACCGTCGATAAATCCCATCCAATTGAACAGCTATCACACAATCTCGTGTAGATTCTTGCATGACTGATATCAGGTCGAGAACGCACGAGAAAAGTGGTTTTCCCTTTCCATCATGTGATATGTGTCAACCCCTTAGGCTAATCACACGAAATTATAGGATACCTTTTACCACTTTGAGGGCATGAGAGATACTGCTTACTGCCTATGAAGACCGCTCCATCATTCTACACATTTTCCACCCTTTTGTCGACACCAGCCTTGATGTGATCCATCCATCTACTAAGTTAATCTCCTACGATAAGATCTTCGTCGCTCATCTTCCATTAATCATGTTTGTTGATATGACTAATCCGATTGTTCCTGTGCACTGTTACGTTCTTTTGTTTCTTACTGTGTAATAGCCCATTCGGCTTTCTGCCTATGTATTTGTTCTCGCCTTACGATATTTACTTGTTCTGATCTCGATATCCTCTAAGTCCACTATTGACTCAAATAATCCCTAAGGATCCTCTCTGGATCCACAAAACATGAAACCAATTCCTAATCTAAGAATTACAATTGATTCCTAATCTCCCAATCTCTCAACTATCCTAATTCTCTCATGTTCTCCAACATTCGAGACATTTACAAACATGCCTCAAAATACTTAATTAAATCCTATTCTTAATATCTCTCATTAAAATCACTCAAAACCTTAATAATTAGTTTAATTTAATACTCACGAAGCCAACTTCCTTGAAAACAGAAGACCCCGTATGTCTACTAAAATACAATGAAATTGGTGAGCTGGATGCTCTTGCAACAGACTCCCAAGGTTAAAATAATCATGATCTCCACATCATGTGTTCTCATATGTTGATAGAAAACCTCTAGGGTCCCAAAATTTAGTTTGTAGTTGTCTGAATGTTTTGTTCCTTTGTTGTTGTTGTATGTTTGTTACCTTCTGTTTCATCTTCCTCTCCTTGTCAATCAGGTTCAAATTCTGATTGATCACTCTTCCTGTTGCTGTCAATCTCCTCCATCTAGATTGCTTCATCATTAATTTCTATAATTCTTTAATTTCTATCTCCAGCAAATCCTTGGGCTGGTACATACTCTGCCATTTACTACTACCTCTTTCTCTTTGCTTAAGTTTGTTGCTGCTGTCCACTAGCTCTTGCATCTTGACATTCTACATTTCTTCAAGTTCTTTTGTTCCCCAATGTTGAAATTGAGATTTCTCTTCCTCTTTCATGATTATCTCTTTTTTCATCAAATCTTGATTCTCTAGCATTCTTTCCAGCAACATAATATCTTTATTCCATGGATTAAATACTTCCATGGAATCTTCCTCTTCCATCTTTACTTGGCTACTCATCTGTGCCAAATTTTCTCCAGCATCTACAACAAAACTTGCACTCACAAAGCAATTATTAAAATGAAAAACATAAGGCCTTAGTGCCTCTTCTGCCTTTAGCAACATTTCAGTATGCTGCTATAATTTTTCCTTCTCTATGAACACATCAGTATGTTGATCCAACCTCTCTAAAGAATTCTCCAAAGGACTCTCGAAACTGTTAGCAAGTCTCTCTTCGACACCATTTGCTTCAATCATGTCTTTTTGCTCTTGTCCACTCTAGTGAGCTCCTTATTCTGCAATCACACTGTCATACTCTGAGTTTTCCAACAAATATTCCAGCAATTCAATTTCTCTTTGACACTTCATAAGTATTTCATCATCACTTATAATTCTTGCATTTATGCACAATTTATTAGTTTGAAAATTACAAGGTTCAACAGTCTCAACTATCACTTCACATATCAGTTTTTCAGACTGAATTTCATCTCCTTCTTTCACAAGAAATTGTTCCCATGTTATAACAACTTCAAACATCAATGTATTACTAAATTCTTTCTGCTGCAATAATTCACTGCTTTTCTCATTCAAGAGACATTCTCCATCATTCTTTACTTCAGAGTATTTATCTTCTGAAAGATATTCTTCCATACTTTTGACAATCTCAAAATATTGCTCATCTTATGCAAAACCTGTAATCACATCAAAATTATTAGATTCAAAAATACAAGGTTTTGCATCCTCCCGTTGATCCGAATTTGTCCAACAGTTCAGAAAATCATTAATAATTCCTTCTTCAGCAAAGTAAACTTCTTGCTGTCTTGAATGCTGACAATAATTCATAAGATATTATATAGATCTTCAGTCTTCATATTCACCCAGAGCTCTACCTTGTTCTGCTTCACAAATGGAAACTTCCATTCTCAACTCGGCTTCTCTGAGTTCTTCAAACTTCAATTGAACATTCATTACTTGTTCAAGCTTCATCAGTGCTTCTGCTAACTACATATTCACCTGCTGATTTCTCTTCTCTTGTAGCCTCCACCACTTTACATTCTTCCTTATAACATAACCATGCTTCTGGTCTTCTTTATTCATCTGCAACATCTCCATCAATAACTCAAGATAAACTGCAATCTCAGCCTTCTCCCTCTCATATTCTTCTTCACTTAATTGTCTTTGTAGGCAATTTTCCTTGGCATCCTCTTTCTTCACCTTGCTTTTACTGTGGTATTTCTTAGAACCTCAGTTATCTCTGTTGTCTCTGTTATGACTATCAGTAGTCATCTTCTTCTCTATCTTCATGAGTTCCTCACTCACTTACTATGATCTACATTAAAGCCTTTACAACAACAAGTCCCCCCTGCTGACACTTACCTCACCAAGATCTCCTCTATATTTGGTCTTTTGGAAAGCCCTTGGTTCTCTATTCTCTCGAACCTCTTTGAGCAGTTCTCTCTGCTCCTTCTAGGCTTCAACTCATCTGCACCTTTTACGAACACAACTGTCCTCTTATATTTCAATACAAAATGAAACACTAGGTTCTGGCCACCTCTTCTTTCACTCATAATTTTTTACCATCTTTCTTCATTACTGCTTTTTTTCTTTTGTTGAGATAGATTCTTTTTTCTACAACCGGAATTTTGCAACCACAATCTTCAAACCAAATTAAAATAAAAACATATCATCTCACCTTCAAGATCTCTGCACGATCTAGTTCTCCCATTCATTTGTACTTTGAATGGATTGTTCTTTGTTTCTTTGCATCTACAAATTCTGTTACACTTTATCTATGTGTGCCTACTGTTTCTCATATTTAAAATCTGATATCCTCTTGCCTGTATACATACCTTCAAAACATAACTCTATTCTATGTTTCTCAAAGAATTCTTACACGCAAAATTTCCTTGTTCAGCTCTAAATCGAAAATAGCCTAAGCCGCATCTACCCACATTATGCAAATAAAATTGCATGTCACACTATGTATCTTTCATGTCCCAAGATAAACACCAATATCAATGGTGAAAACCCTCTATAACCAAGCTCTAATAAGCGGAAATATAACATCTGATGGAAACTTACTTTCTCAAATTTTAATTCTTTAAGCGGAAATATATTCAGTTCTCTCTTAATCCTTATAACTCAACCCTTCGGTTGATTTTATTACCCACGGTGTTATGAAGCTAGCTCACAAAAACATAGAAACGATAGATCAACACCTTAGATTTCAGCCTCTTCGAGGGGGCAACCTCCTTTACATTACATAAAAGTACAATTCTTGGATGATTCAAATGACAAAACCTCCTTTCTATATATAGGAGTCTAAGGAGTCACAATATAACATATTCGACCTAACAATAATAATATAAAGCCACAAAAATAACAATAGAAGGATTCTATGGGGCACAGTCATAACAATATGGGGACAATAGGAGCACAACAATATTAATAAGGTATACAACTACAATAGTAATGGGGTAATCACTAGTATTATAGGGACCTAACATGCCCCTCTCCTTCAAAAAAGTGTTGTCCTCAACGCTTGAGTAGTTGTGGATGCTTCTGTATAAAATTCTCATCCTCCCATGTGGAGTCTTCAGCGAATAAGTTCTTCCACTTGATGAGATACTCTGAAATTGATTGATTTTGTAGCTGTTGAGTTCTTGTTTCTGTGACTGCTTCCGGTTCCAATATAATTTTTCCTTCCTCGTCAAGTTCTGGAAATATTGTTTGAACTGGAAGCTTGTCGCCTATAACTTTATTTAAACATGAAACATGGAAAACTGGGGGCACTCGAGAAGTTGCAGGAAGCTCCAATTTGTATGCCATAGTACCAATCTTTTGCAACACCTTGTATGGACCATAATACTTTGGTGATAATTTATTATCCTTCTTAGCTTGCTTGAGGGACATTTGTTTATATGGTTGTAGCCGTAGGAATACCCAATCACCTACATCAAAACTTATTTCACTACGATGTTGATCTGCCTGTTGTTTCATTCTATTCTTTTCCAACACAAGGTTATCCTTTAAGAGTTGGAGGACTTGTTGTTGATGTTCGATGTGATGTTCCACTGCTTGAACCTTAGAATTTTCTCTTAAATGTGATGTGATGGATGGTCACTGATATCCGTAAAGTGCCATAAATCGGGTCATTTTTGTTGCTATATGGAAGGAAGTGTTATACCACCATTCAGCCAGAGTCAACCATTTGACCCATTGTGTCTGTTTATCAGATGCAAAGCAACGAAGATATCCTTCCAAACATTTGTTTACTATCTCAGTTTTCCTATCAGATTGAGGATGATAAGATGAGCTATGAGCTAGCTGAGTACCAAGACAAGAAAATAATTATGTCCAAAAATTTCCGGTGAAAATGGGATCTCTGTCACTTACAATAATCTTTGGGTTTCCATGTAGCTTTTGAATTGTTTCCATAAATGTAGTAGAAACTGTACTGGCTTTAAATGGATGTGATAATGCACAAAAGTGTGCATACTTGGTAAGTCTATCAACTACCGCCATGATGACACTCTTTCCCTCAGACTTGGGTAAACCTGTGATAAAATCCATTGAAACCTTCTCCCAACGTTGGCTTGGAATGTATAAAGGTTGTAATAGACCCGAGGTCTTAATTGTTTCAACTTTATTTTGTTGGCAAATAAAAAATTTCGCCACAAACTTTTGAATATTTGATTTAAGGCCATCCTAAAAAAATTCCTTCTTAACCCTGTGGTAAGTTTTTAAAAATCCTGAGTGCCCTCCTAAGGGAGAAGTGTGAAATTCCATAAGAATCTTTTCTTTGAGTTGGGAATTCTTACAGAGGTATAAACGATCTTTGTACCATAACGAATCATTTTGCTAGCTAAATGTATCAGATGTACTGGAATCTTGTTGTAACTTTCGAATAAGTGCCCACACTTCTTCATCATTCTTATATTCCTCCCTTGCTTCGTTTATCCAATCTGGTTGGAAAATAGAAGTGGCACACAACAGTGCTTTCACATCCTCATCCTTTCTTGAGAGTGCATGTGCCACCACATTTTGCTTCCCTTTTTTGTAGATGATTTCAAAGTCATAACCCAACATCTTTGTGACCCACTTTTGTTGCTCTTCAGAGGATAATCTTTGTTCTAAAAAGTATTTAAGGCTATCATGATTCGTTTTTACCTTGAAGTGTCTTCCCATTAGGTAGGGTCGCCACTTCTTAAGTGCAATTAGTATTGCCAACATTTCCTTCTCATAAATAGCTTTGTGTAAAACCTTTCCCTTGATTGGATGACTTTCAAAAGAAATGGGTCATTCATCTTGCATTAAAACAACACCAATTCCATTTCCTGAAGCATCACATTCCACAATAAAGGCTTTTGTGGAGTCCAGTGTAGCTAAGACTGGTGCTTGGCACATTGACTCTTTAAGCTGTTCGAAGGCCTTTGTTGCTTTTGGAGTCCATGAAAATGCATCTTTCTTTAATAATGTTGTTAGAGGTGCTGCTATTATCCCATAATTCTTAACAAACTTGTGATAATACCCTGTCAACCAGAGAAATCCTCGCAGATGCTTTATGGATGTGGGGATTTTCCATTCCTTAATGGCTTTAATTTTGCTAGGGTCTACCTTAACTCCTTCATGAGATACAATATGACCTAGATATTCCACCTCTTATACTCCAAAGAAACATTTGGATCTTTTTGAATATAATTGTTTCTCCTCCAATAGTTGTAGCACCCTCTCAACAAGTTCAACATGATCCTTCCAAGACTTGATGTAGATTAGTATATCATCAAAAAATACTAACACAAATTTTCTAAGGAATGGTTTGAAAATAGAATTCATCAAACCTTCAAATGTAGAAGGTGCATGGTAAGGCCAAAATGCATGACCAAAAATTCATAATGACTCTCATGAATTCTAAATGCTGTTTTTGGAATGTCTTTAGTCTTCATTCTGATTTGATGATATCCTGAACGAAGATCCAACTTGGTGAAGTAAATTGATCCATGCAATTCATCTAGTAATTCATCAATGACGGGAATGGGAAACTTATCTTTAATAGTGAGCTTGTTGAGCTCCCCATAATCCGGACACATGCGCCATGATCCATCCTTCTTGTGCACTAATACCATTGGAGCAGAGAAAGAACTTTGACTAGGTTGAATTATACCAACCTCTAGCATTTCCGCAACCATACGTTCAATTTCACTCTTTTAGGCATAGGGATATCTGTACGGCCTGATGTTTGGAGGAACACTTCCTGGAATCAGATGACTAGCATGATCATGATCACGAATAGGTGGGAGACCTTTGGGAGTCTCAAATACCTTGGAATGATTGTCCAAGACTTTTTGGAGATCTGGAGAAATTGATGATTCTGATGTGGAAACATCTAGCGAACATAATTGTGCAATTACACCTCTTTGTTCCTTTTTTAGAAGCTTTTTCATACCGTTAGAGCTGATTATCTTTCCTGGTTTCCCTGCAATACCCCTTAATTCAACTTCCTTTCCTTTCGCAGAAAATTTCATGGAAAGTTCTTGAAAATTAAAAGCTATCGTACCCAACGATTGTAGCCATTGGACTCCTAGTACAACATCAGCACCTCCCATTGGAATGGAAAACATTGGGCTAATCAATACATATTCTCCCATGGATAGCTTGATATTATGGCACTTTTCAGAGCAATTTATAGTTCCTCCATTTGCAACCATCACTTGACACTCTGGTGCTGGATATAGGAAGCAATTCAATTCTTTTGCTATCTTACAATGAATAAAATTGTGGGTACTTCCTAAATCAATCAACACTATTACCTTCTTCTTTTTGATTTGTCTTTCTATCTTGATTGTTTGAGAAGTGGTAATTCCAGCCAATGCATTACAAGATATGGTCGGATTCATATCTTCTTTATGTAGGCTTTGTTCCTGGAGTATATCCTCTTCTCTTGACCTTTCTTGCTCCCTTTCTTCTTCCTCTTCACAATCTATGTAGAATAATTTCTTTTCAGCACACTTATGACCTTTAGTGTATTTGCTATCACAATTGTAAAAAAGCCCTTTTTCTCTTTTTTCTTCCAATTGTTGTGGTGTCAACCTTATAGGTTGTGGAAGACTAGGGGCAACAACACTTCCATCTTTATAGTTGTGAGTGGTATGCTTCCTGGTTGCCATAATTTTGCTTTCCATTTTTCTTGCTAACCTAAATGCCTTCTCTAATGAATCAGGTTCCCAAAGGCGAACATCATGTTGGATATTATCCTTTAAAGTCCCTATGAACACATCAATCCTATGCTCATCTGAAATATTTTTTACCCTTATGTTCAATTTTTGGAACTCCTCAATGTGCTCCATTATTGAACCCTTTTGTTTGAGACTTATCAATTGCCTAAAAAAAGTGTTTCTTTTTGTATCCCCATAATGTGTTGTTAATTTTTCCGTAAAAAATTCTCAAGTGATAATTTGTTTACAAGAGAAAAGCCATTGATACCATACAAACTGATTTGGTTCCAAATATAAAGTTGCAATACGCACCTTTTGTGTGTTTTGCACATTATTGAGATCGAAAAATTGCTCCATCTGTAATATCCATGTTGCGGGATCCTGGCCATCAAACTTCCTCATATCGATTTTTGGAACAAGGAAAATTTTAAGGATGGAAAATTTTCTTGAAGTTTAAAACATTGGCGAATCTCACTAATCCCTAATATGCAAATTATAAATGTTTATTGATATATTTGTAAAATTAATCAAATTTATAATTATTTTATATATAGTCTCTATATAATGTTGGCGATTTTTAAGGTAAAATAATTTTATATTCTAAAATTTGGGCGAATCGTCTTTTATAAAATTGGAAATTGGCGAATCTTTTTTGTGGAAAAATCATGGAAAATTAGCCCACTGGGCGAACATTAGCCCCTAAAATTTTCCCTGTTTTGGAATATGGTGGGTCTTCGGTCTAACATTAAAGTCTATGAAATCATGATTAACATTTCTTTTGTTCTCATCAAGAGTTTCTTTTAGTACCATTTCACCATTAGTAAGCATTTCTTGTAGAAACTTTGTCAAATCTGTCTTCAAATCTTCAATGCCTATCTTCAAATCGTCCATGCTAGCTTCCACGTCATTCATCTTAGCTTCTACACCTTTCTTTAAACAATCCATCTTAGCTTCTACGCCTTTCTTTAAACCATCCATCTTGGCTTCTACATCTTTCTTTAAACCATCCATCTTAGATTCTGTTACTTTTTGTGCAAGTGACACTTGTTGCACTTGGTCTCATAATTTTGATATATCATGTTGCATTTCTTCCTCTTCTTCATGAGACATGCTAGAGATTTCAGGTTGCTTACTAGGTATTTGCATTTTCTTTCCTCGGGGCATCAATTACTGATAATAATGCTTTACTATGCCCTTTGAATTCCTTCAACTAATTTTTCAAACCAAGCTTATGCAAAATTTTTAAAAAACTACACACCTTTTTTCACTTTGTAGGAGCTCGATATTGAATCTGACGTATCTCTGTAATTTCGGATCATCTGGTTCTAAAATTGCGACCTCGAGTAGCCCTTTATGTCCTCTTTCCAATGCCACCTGTCTGATCCAAATTGGATTCTCTAGGGAAGATTTATGCCAAATCTCCCACGGTGACCTCATTATAGACTAGTTCAGTAGAGCAAACTTGTAAGAATGCCAATCTCTGAAGCTAGGTCTCCTATAATTTTTGTGTGTGCCAATCCATGGCATGAAAAAAAGCCATTTCCCGAACCAGAAAGGAAGCCCACAATTTATGCCACATGCTTGTATCTTTGCCACCCAATTCAATCCCCTCACTGGCTAACTACTAAAGGAATTGCCCCACAAGTGGCAGAGGTAAATCCCATGCATAGTAGAAAAGCCAAAAATCAAAGTCTCTCATCTTAGAGTGCTTGAGTATAGAGTAATTTGCCATAGAGATGAAAAGTAGCAATAATTATTCCATGTGTGTTGTATGAGATGGGTTGACCAATCTAAAACCTTTTCTCTCTTCTAAAAATATCTAAACATTATTATTATAATAAACAATTTATTTATATTTTATATATAAATAATTCAAATTAATTATTATAATAAAATAAATGTATAAATAAATGTGAGTTTCTAACCCCACATAGGGAAGTGTTCTTATCAAAGAAACGTGCAAAATGCAGATAAGTGTTCTTAGTGAAGAAACGTGCACAATGCGGATAGTCTTTAATATTGCATAGAAGAGAAATTAACCTGTAGCAGACATCATACGCAATTACATCTTCATATATTTTCGTTCCACATAATCTTATGCAATGACATTCATCTATGCTCTTCCGAACAAACACTTAAAAAAATTTATGCGTAGAGAAACACAACTCTCAAACTCCATCGATAAACGAAAAGCATAGCGTGTTCCTCTACGAGCTTGTCACTTAAACTCTACCAATAAATGAAAGGCATAGCGTGTCATTCTAAAACCCTTGCCACTGGGGAAAAAGTAGTAGACAGCATTGTCTTTCTTCTTTTCTCATCGTAACACCCCCCGACAGCCCGAACTCTCTTTAGTCGACACTACTGAGCTCGGTAGTCGGCATGGTTAACTTAACAAGTGAAGGATTGTGGAGACGTAATGCCGCTTGACCTCAAGAGTCAACGTCATGAATGTATCATATCATTGGATAGATTCATGACATTGACTCTTGAGGTCCAGGAGCATTACGTCTCCTCGCAGGTAATCATTCAATTGGAGACAAATAACAAGTTGTAGTCAAGGACGGAAACGTAAGCCTACCAAATCAACTAAATTAGCATGCTTTGTGCAATGCCCATGATTTTTTAACCAAACATAATCACCACGATAATTGTATTCAATCCCTTGGAGAAGCTGTATGAAACTCCTTAGTGGATTAACGGAAGAGAAACTAATAATGTCGAGCAATAATGACATGAATATGGGGAAACTTGCTCCCCATGCAGTAATTGTGCCACTTCCTGCACAGGGACATGTAAATGTTCTCATCAATTTGGCCCAGTTGCTGGCTATGAGGGATGTTTTTGTCACTTTCGTTAATACACAAACGCATGGTGAAGCTTCAAAAGACCCTACATCTCTTCTCTCCAGAAACGATCCTCCTGAGCTGGATCAGCAAGGACAAAGAATTCGATTTCTGTCTATTCCAGATGGTTTACCACCCGACCATGGTCGCACTTCCAACCCAGGCGAGTTACTTGTTGCCCTGCAAAAGTTAGGGCCGGCCTTGGAGGAGCTCCTTAGAAGCACTGAAGAGAAATCAGCAGCATGTCCACCCATCACGTTCATCGTCACAGACGCCTTCATGTCTTGTACGGAGCAAGTCGCAAGCAATATGAAAGTGCCCAGGGTTATCTTCTGGCCTCTATGTGCCGCCGCCTCCATTTCTCAATGCTACGCCAATTTCCTTCTTTCTTTTCTGAGGGACACATTCCAGTAAATGGTATGTTCTCCATTTCCAGTAATTACAAGAGAGTTCACATTTTCTGATTGTTGATCAAATCATATTTTATAAATTATCCTTTAATTTCTATTAATTGAAATTTCTGTATTAATAATATTATTAATACCATATTATGATTAGCAAAATGCAAAAAGGCTCGTTAGGCGCTGCCAAATCTTATATGCGAACATCAATCATCCTTCATGATCCAAATAAATTATTTAATTCGATAGCTTTATGTACGAATAAAACCTAGAACCAAGGTTAATACAAAACTTAGTAAACTGTCAAATTTATTATTTAGATGCCATGAAACCCATAGATAGACTTTATGTATCACATTATGACAAAACAATTAACTTTTTCGTCTTCAAGGTACGCAAAAAGTTCTATATGCCCGTTTTAAATTATGGATTGTTTTCAATGATTCAATCAATTGAGATACATAATTTGTCTGTGAGAGGTAGAATCAAGATTGAGTTTGTGTATCTAGATTTTGCATAATTTATTTGTTTATGTGAACATTTTTAAGAAGACTTTTTTTTTGGTATTTTATGTTTTATTTGTTGGAGTAAGATAAAAAATCTGTAATAAAATTATAATTTTTTTATTTTTTAAAATATATAAATAAATTTGGTATATTAGATTTTTATTAACATTTAAATTAGATAGATTTTATAATTTTAATAAATTTCATTTAAATTTTAATAAATTTATTTAATTTATAACCAGTTTTTTTTTTTAAATTTTATATATGAGTTCAAATATTTAACAAATGTTACTATTATATATACATAAGCATCTTTGCCTTTTCTACTAAAACATTAAATAAAACATTACCTTTTGAAACTACAACAATGGTATCACTTTCAATTTTGTCATTTATTTTAATTTGTGTTACTTGATTTTTGTTCATTTTTATCTTTTTTTTAACAACTAGTAATATATTTTCTTATGTCTTATTTTTGAACAATGAATAAAAGGAAATATTCGTATTCTTGATTTTGATCTTCCTCTTGATCTTGAATGCCCATATATATTGTATTCAGTTTCCCTTCCATCATAAGGTAAGGCTACAACTTCTCATCCCTCATTTTTGTCAAATGCTTTGCTTCACATCCCCTCATTCATTAAACTGCTACTAACGTAATCAAACTTTAGGGTCCTTGTAAGTGTTAAAGTTCTCATAGCTACTATAAAATTCAACCAACTTTCTGGCATAGAGAACATGAGTAGAATGGCTCTAGTTTCATCATACAATTTTGTTTTGACAAAGGAAAGTTTAGTGGTAACTATATTAAATTTATTTATATGATTTGTGATTAAATAACCCTACTTCATCTTGATTTTATACAACTTATTCACCAAGAAAATCCTTTTTGTTGTTACTTTTTTCTTATACAAATCATGTAACCTTTTCCATAGTCCTTGTCTTATCTTTCAAATAGCCACATTGAAGTAGACATTATTTCATAGGTACTACCATATTGTAGAAATGACCTTCCTATCAAACAAATTTTAAGTGTCAACGATCATTGATGAGATTTTTTTACCACTCCCTAAATTAGAAAATATTAATCCTCCAACATGAGCATATCCTTGGTCTATGATTTCCACAGGGAGAAATTGGTCTCATTCAAATTTTCCATATCACTCATTACAACAATCTCCATACTACTTAAGAGACATAGCTTACAACAATAACAGTAAAAACTTATGGCTTGGATATAGTTGTTAAAAATAAAAACAATAGAGGACGAAGTAAGCTTTAAATAATAGAGTACACAATAGAGGTTGCCATTAGTACAATTGATTTACCTCGAAAACCCGACAATTGGAAAATAAAAGGGAAAATGATTAGTATATTTATTTAATTTACAATTGAAAATACATACGCCCATTGTCCTCTTACTCCCAATGAATTTCACCATGGAGGATTCTTGGCTTGTAAATTGGATTTGTTACAATACCATGAATTATCAAGTTTGAACAATGGCGTTTCTTTTGACTTGTTTAGTAACATTCAAGAAGCTTGAAGAAATCAATATACATTTCATAATCTTGATCAATTTCAAAAAAATTAATATGCCAAAAACCCCAAACATGTGAATACAGTAGGTTTTTTTTGGATAAATTCACATATGAGTTCAGAAACTACCCTCCCGTTGGATTTCAAACATCTTCGTGTTTTGTGAACTGACACACATGTTATTAGAGCTCTCTTTTGAAAATAAAATAAAATTGGAAAGTAACATTGAGTTAACTACAAAAGAAACTATAAAAATTATTTTGAAGATTTTGACTAGTGTAGATCTAACATGAGTTTAAAGGGGTCAAATTTCTTTATGTGCAAATTTTTTTTGAGTGCAAAATACAATGTGTAATGTTTTTATTGTTACCAAACATTAAAATATTGAGATTCAAAAACCATAAAACTTATTTTTTCATGATACATATATAGTTTTTTTTAAACAATATATAATATATACATAGTTAACATTAAAATATTTTACATAACATGTACATCAAGACATTTTATAACATAAATTAAAATAGTTTTTAAATTATTAATATATTTTGTACAAATTTTGAATAATATGACACTTATTCACAGAGATTATCCCGATTATACACTATTGTGGAATACATGCATAATACATAAGCTCCTCTACGTTGATCATCAATTTAGCAGCATCAAAAACAATGAAACATCAATCGCATGCGCACATTAACACAGTATGTAACCCGGGGAAAGCATACAGCTAAAAGCCCCACACTGTCTGTATATTATAATGATTGAGAACATGTAACAATACATAGTACAATACTCATCACAAGTACTCAGTACTATCTCCACCTGTTACACACAAAACTAGCTCAGATCCGAACAAGTCACAGGTTCAAATCTTCTCCGCTGCTTTGCATGCCTCCACTGCACAATGCTGCAAGAAATCACTCGCACTGGAAATCACGTGAGCACAAGCTATATTGCTTGGTATTGGCCAAAACTACGTAATTCTCATTGGCATAACTCAATCCCATTGATTGTGCAAGATCTTATGCATAGCTATAGTCACAACTGATAGCAATCTCAACCTCTAACACCTGTCTCCACTGAACTGTACATGCACTGAGTTAACTGATGTATTCTTTAGTTTCTTTATGAGTTAATAATTAGTGAATCAATTAATAATTAATTCACACAACTCATCACTAGTGTATTTTCCAGTTAGACTAAATACAACTAGTTCAACGAAGTCAAACTAAACATAACTCCATCAACTCCACATCCAACTCCACCAAACTCAACTGCTTGAGTTCTAACTGAAGTCATGCATGCAATAGCTCAACTGACTCATAACAAAAGCATATTTCTTTTTGACAGCTGCATGTGCCACATCTGTAGCTCAAACTGAAGTGCTCCAAGAGGATAAGATAATGTTTATAGTCTAAATATTATTATGAGACAATAATATTCGGCTGTTTCTATTTTTAGCCTGACAGTCTAAAAATAGAAACCTGCCCATATGTCTAAAAATAGAAGTCCATCTATTTTTACCAACATTACCAATCATCCTTAAATAGCATCGTGCAACTCATAGACCATGATCCATATGTCTAAAAATAGACATAGTCTAAAAATAGACTTTACGCCATAATTTTCCTGCGGGCCCACCTAGTGAAGGCGACTCCTTTCCACTAAGCTCCATCATCTTGTTGCATTTTCAACACTCCCTCTCAACAAGATATGGATTATCTGCAAGCCCTATCCTGCCTCGGTGGTATTCGAATTTGCTCCTGGTGAGCGCTTTCGTTAAGATATCAACATCCTGATCCTCCATTGGAATGTATGAAAGTAACATGATTCTCCGCTGCACACAATCTGTGATATGATGGTACATGATGTAAATATGCTCGGATCTATCATGAAATACAGGATTAGTGGAGAGTTTAATGCAACTCTGGTTATCACAGTAAATCACAGTAGGCTCCAAGTGAGAACCGAACAACCCGACCAGGATCTTCCTCATCCATATAGCGTCACATGCAGCCAAACTTGCTGCCATATACTCGGCCTCTGCTAAAATGAGTGCCACGAATCTCTGCTTCCTGCTATACCATGAAACTATTGTCGACCCGATATTGAAGACCCCTCCAAATGTGATCTTTCTGTCTGTTGGGTTCCCTGCCCAATCTGCATTCGTGAAGCCACATAGCTTCACCTCATCCTCCTGTCTGTACCACAAACCATATCCCGATGTGCCTTTCAAATAACACAATACATGCTTACCTACCTTCCAGAAGAGCTTGGTTGGCTTAACCATAGCTTGTGAAAGTTGGTTAATAGCATAGCATATATCGGGTCGTGTATTGACCAGATACATAAGCGACCCGACCAACTGTCGATAAACAGTGGCATCCACTTCTTCTACTGAAGTGGCATCCTCCTTCCTCCAACCTCCAAGAATAGGAGTATCAACAGGCTTGCAGCCATGCATGTTGAACTTCTCCAGTATCTCCCGAGCATACTTACCCTGAGAAACAAACAGTCCACCACTGTGCTGCCAGATTTCCAATCCCAGGAAATAATGAAGGAGGCCCAAGTCCTTCATTTCAAACTCCTTAGCAAGATCATCCTTGCATGAAAGTATCAACAACTCATCTCCCGTTAAAATCAAATCATCTACATAAAGTACAATGATAAGAAACTTACCCTCCACCACAATCTGGTATAGGTTAGGATCCGCCTCACTCTTGGAGAATCCAAGTCCGGTGAAATAAATGTCTATCGGTGTGTACCAAGCACATGGTGCTTGTTTCAACCCATACATCGCTCTCTTGATCCTACACACATGTGACTCGCTGCTGAAGATCTCGAAACATTCGAGCTGCTCAATGTACATCTCCTCCTCAGTGACTCCGTTGAGGAACGCAGTCTTCACATCCATATGATGAATGTGCCACCCCATCTGTGCTGAGAGAGCAAGAATCGTCTGTATGGAAGAATACCTTGCGACAGGTGCAAAGGTCTCCTCATAATCGATCCCCTCTATTTGTGAGAAGCCTCGGGCAACAAATCTTGCCTTGTACTTCTCCACACTCCCGTCAGCTGCCTGCTTAACTTTGTAGATCCATCTCCAACCCACCACTGATTTCCCTTCCGGTCTTGGGACAATCTCCCATGCACTGTTTCTGACAATTGAATCATACTCTTCCACCATGGCATCTACCCATGCGAGATCCTCCATAGCTTCCTCGAAAGAGGATGGCTCAGTCACAACACATTTGCTCACAAGAGCCATGTATCCAGTGTATCGATCAGGTTACTGTCTCTGCCTCTGTTGGGTTGGAGGTGGTCCTACAACTTTCTCTGCATCTTGAGCCAGTCGCTCAGCTTCTGTCAAGCGCTTTCGCCGTCTGATGGTTGGCACTACATGAGTGGTCTCTTCCACTCCATGAACTTCGTCCTGTGGCTAATCCATGTCCTGAAGCTCATCCTTAGGAACTAATAGCTCCTCATCTACATGCAAGTGTGGCTCCCTCTCAAGCGCACACTTCATGGCTTTCTCCTCCTGAAATTTTATATCCCGTCGCACAACAGTCTTACCACTATCTGGCAAATACACACGATAGTTGTGGGGCATATTAGTGTACCCCACAAATATCCCAACCTCTGCGGTTGGCTCCAACTTCTTCCTAGCATCCTTCGTTACATGCATGTAAAAATTAGCACCAAAAATCCTCAAATGAGAAAGATCAGGCCTCTTACCAGAATAAGCCTCCTTGGGTGTACTCATGCCAAGTATCATGTGAGGACAACGGTTTTGCACATATACTGTAGTATTGCATGCTTTCGCCCACAAGTGAAGGGGTAGGCCCTGATCATGCAACATCGCCCCTGCAACACCCACGATCGTTATGTTCTTTCACTCAACAACCCCGTTCTACTGTGGGTTATGGGGATCTCTGAGCTCTCCCCGAATCCCTTCTGCACTGCAGAAATCCTTGAACTCGCCATAGATGTATTCACCACCATTGTCGCTCCTAAGAGCCTTCACCTTCTTCCCCGAATCCTTCTCGACCAGTGCTTTGAACTCACCGAACTTTGAGTATGTCTCGCTCTTCTTCTGCATGAAGAAGATCCAACACTTAAGAGAGAAATCATCAACAAAGATCACATAATACCTGTGTTTTGTTGTCGAAGCTACTGAGAAAGGTCCACACACATCTGTGTGAATTCTCTCAAGGATCGTCGTGGCGCGACTATACTTCTCGTGAAAGGTGGCTTTCACAAACTTTCCCAAAGTACACCCCTTGCACTGATCTGACTGTGCAAGAGTGCCTTTAGGAAGCCTAGTAGTGATCTGCTACAGTATCTTCAAGTCTCCATGGTGAAGGTGACCCAATCTCCTATGCCACAACTCGCCATCAACCCGTCTCACCAATCCTTCTACCTTGCATGCCATTGCTACACAACCATCTACATGCAACTGATAAAGGTTCCTCACTCGAACCCCTATCTTCTGGGTTTCTCCAGTTGTCTTACTACGCAGGAAAGCCTTTCCCTCACTAAAAACAACATCATATCCCTTGTCTTCTAACATCGCCACAGAGATAAGATTCTTCTTTAATCCTGGAACATGCATCACTTCCTTCAATACGAAGGGTTTACTAGACTCCCTCTCAAAGGAAATGGTACCGATACCAGTCGCACTGTATCTACCATCATCGCCCATCTCGATGTGCACTCCAAGATCTTTCTCCTCCAGATCAGAAAAAATCTCGATCTCCTGTCATGTGAAAAGACGCACCACTGTCCAAGAACCATACCGATCCCATCACACTTGATACCAAGAATGCGATCAATGAAAAATCAAGCTCAAACTGCGAGGCTAAGGCCTCTCACGCTGCATATCCAGCAGCTTGCTTGTTCTTCTTCTTCTGCGGACAATTTGTGGCATAGTGTCCGTGCTGGTGACAGTGAAAGCACTTCACCTTGGACATGTCCTGCTTCTTGCCTTTCGCACCAGAATGAGAAGCTTTCTTGTTCTTCCCCTTCTTTGCTTTGGCAGCCAAAGCGCAATTTTCTTCATCAGTTGCCTTTGATGAAGATTCGTCACTGGTATTTCCCCTGATTTCCTCTTGCACAACATCCAACCAAAGTCTCTCCCATCCTGGAAATTTCTCCTGACCATTGACAGAGTCCTGATAGGAATACCAACTCTTCAGAAGACCAAGAAGAGCCAAGCTCACCAAGTCCTCATCATCGACAGTCACCCCCACACTTCCCAGCTCATCCCCGCATTGGGTGAACTTCGTGAGATACTTGGGCATACAGTCGCCTTTCTCACATTTGATGTTTCTGAGTTTATCCTTGAGCGCCAGCTTCCTCTGATCGCTCTTGCTTTGGAATAGATCTGTCAACGCTTTCCACATTAAGTATGGAGAAGCCTTTCCATGCAGGCTGGATACAATGTGATCCTTCACACCCTCCAACAGAATTCTTCGACACTTTGTTGTCTCTTTTGCCAAACCTCAGCTTCAACAGCATCAGTGGGTTTTGGGACATCATTCTCTATGAACACCTTCAGCCCATTATCATCTAACACCGCCTCCATCCTGTCCTTCCATGAAATATAGTTTGAGCTGCCCTCAAGAGCATACTCCAATCGCAATCCGTCGAAAGACATTGCAACTTTGACACCAAGAAAACACTGCTGCAAATTGGAATTCCACCAGCTCAAAACTCAACTACTTTTGATCTAAAATTAGTGTGAACAAGGTATTCCTCGTATAGAGATTGACTGTATGGGCATTCACTAGATATCTCACCTTCCAAAATAAGGATGAATCCAGAGGCTACCTGGCCTGATTACAGACTCTGCCAGAAGAAATAAAATGCAATCACTTTCTGAATAATAGATCTGATGATCAATCCCGGTTTGATATCCTGTAGAACTTTTTCTACAAATCAACCAGCTCTGATACCATGTAGAAATTTTGAATAATATGACACTTATTCACAGAGATTATCCTGATTATACACTATTTCGGAATACGTGCATAATACATAAGATCCTCTACGTTGATCATCAATTTAGCAGCATCAAAAACAATGAAACATCAATCGCATGTGCACATTAACGCAATATGTAACCCGGGGAAAGCATACAGCTGAAAAACCCCACACTGTCTGTATGTTATAATGATTGAGAACATGTAACAATACATAGTACGATTCCTCACAAGTACTCAGTACTATCTCCACCTGTTACACACAAAACTAGCTCAGATCCGAACAAGTCACAGGTTCAAATCTCCTCCACTGCTTTGCCCGCCTCCACTGCACAATGCTGCAAGAAATCACTCGCATTGGAAATCACTTGAGCACAAGCTCTATTGCTTGGTATTGGCCACATCTGCGCAATTCTCATTGGCATAACTCAATCATATTGATTGTGCAAGATCTCATGCACAGCTATAGTCACAACTGATAGCAATCTCAACCTCTAACACCTGTCTCCACTGAACTGTACATGCACTAAGTTAACTGATGTATTCTTTAGTTTCTTTATGAGTTAATAATTACTGAATTAATTAATAATTAATTCACACAACTCATCACTAGTGTATTTTACAGTTAAACTAAATATAACTAGTTCAACCAAGTCAAACTGAACACAACTCCATCAACTCCACATCCAACTCCACCAAACTCAACTGCTTGAGTTCTAACTGAAGTCATGCATGCAATAGCTCAACTGACTCATACGAAAAGAGTATTTCCTTTTGACAGCTGCATGTGCCACATCTGTAGCTCAAACTGAAGTGCTCCAAGAGGATAAGATAATGTTTATAGTCTAAATATTATTATGAGACAATAATATTCAACTGTTTCTATTTTTGGCCTAACAGTCTAGAAATAGAAACCTACCCATATGTCTAAAAATAGAAGTCCATCTATTTTTACCAACATGACCAATCATCCATAAGTAGCATCCTGCAACTCATAGACCATGATCCATATGTCTAAAAATAGACTTTGCGCCATAATTTGCCTGCGGGCCCACTTAGTGAAGGCGACTCCTTTCCACTGAGCTCCATCATCTTGTTGCATTTTGAACATATTTTTAGATATTTCTCGTATTAAAATATTATATTGATAACCCTAATTGAATATTTTATTATATACAACATCAAAATATTTTCATTTAACAATTTTTTTATATATAAATATATATAAATTTGATATCTACATAAATTAGTTAACATAGATTTTCAAATAGTTTATTTAAATCCAATGTTAAAATATCTTTGAAAAGCTTTAAATTTAAACATTTTGTTCACACATTTTTTTACTTCTAATTACTTTAAAACACTCATGAACTCTACATTAACATACTTACACATACAGGCAGATTATAAAATGTACCTCTTAACTTAACAACATACGGCCACATTATATAAAATGAACCTCTTAACTTAACAACAAAATGTTATTTAAAATAAGCCTCTTAACTTAAGAAGCTATATTTCTAATGATAAACCAAATTGATGACTAAAACTCACAATTACATTTACGAGACCTAACTACACAATAAAAACTGTTGATCACTATCGATGCATCTAAATATAAAAGGTTTTGGTGAGTCTGGATGCAATCGAATGTGAAAGATGAAACATGCATTCATAGTTATAATTTTTTACACTATGCTTATAAATCCTCGTCTGTTTCATTCAAATATTTTCATTTGCTCTGCAAAGACAATAACTATAACTATGTTTGTACCTTCTTCAATCGTGGAGGCGAAGAATCTAGAAAATTTCATCACCTGTCTTCCCGGAAACATCCCACCACTGAAGTTGACCGACCTGTTATCCTTCTATCACTCCCAATATCCATCCGACATTCTTCTCAAAGCATTTCTCCATGCATCACAGAAGCAAAGTAAAGGTGACTACATACTAGTAAACACGCTTGAGGAGCTCGAAGGGAAGGACGCAGTAACAACACTATCTTTGAATGGTTCTCCTTCTCAGGCCGTAGGACCTCTTTTTCTTCCCAATTATTTAGAAGGGCGACCATCGGGATGCAGTCTGTGGGAGGAGGAGAAGGGTTGCCTCACCTGGCTGGATATGCAACGGCCGGGATCAGTGATATATATTTCATTTGGGAGCATTGCTGTAAAATCAAAGTAACAACTGGAGTAGCTGGCACTAGGGCTTGAGGGCAACGAACAACCTTTCTTGTGGGTTCTCCGGTTGGATATAGCAGACGGCCAGGCTGCGAGTTTACCCGAGGGCTTTGAAGAACGAACAAAGAAACGTGCAATGTTTGTGAGGTGGGCACCACAGGTGAAAGTACTTGCCCACGCTTCGGTGGGATTATTCCTCACACACTGTGGTTGGAACTCTATGTTAGAGAGCATGAGCATGGGAGTTCCCGTAGTGGGATTGCCGTATTTTGCCGATCAGTTTCTCAACTGCAGATTCGCTAAGGAGGTGTGGAAGATCGGCCTCTATTTTGAAGACGTGGATGTGGATGACGACAAGGTGGTGACGAAAGAAGAAGTGGAGGATGTTGTGAGGAGAATGATGAGAATAGCAGAAGGAAAGAAGATGAGAGACAACGTTCTCAAACTCAAGGAGTCAACAACAAAAGCAGTCCTTCATGGAGGATCTTCTTTTCTGAACCTAAACACTTTCGTTAATGACATGACTATGGTAAAGTGGGCCAAACCAAAACATGAAACCATTTGATTTGAATTCCAGAAGATGTCAAGAGAAAGATTGGCTTTCAAGCCTTTCAGGTTTTACTCATAAGTCGGTTTACCACATATGCAAAACCAGTATCATTCTTTAACAAGAAAATATTTTAGATATTGAAAATATTAAATATTGTCATCATGCTTACTCCATTTCATTGCTTCAATGGCTTCATTTGGTAGAGATTATGTGATCATGTGCTACCTAAAGTGTAATGGTTCATAATTGTCATCCTATTCCTTCAAATGTTTTAAAGTAATTGAAATCAAATGTACTACCTAGTCTGTAATGGTTCATAATTGTCATCCTATTCCATCAAATGTTTTAAAGTAATTGAAATCAGATTCTTGACCGCAATTTAAAATGACCACAGGTAATGTTCCCCTTTAAGTATCTTCCTTCACTGGACTCTACTCTGTTTCTAGATATTTTGATTGTGGCGGTTAAATGATCCGAGCACCAACTAGAATTCTGGAAACTAAAGAAAATTTATGCCCAACTTACATGGCATCTCATAGTGCTTGAGGCATCTATCGATGACGTTGTGGCACGCCCCTCACACGTGTAACCGCACGTAAGAAAGTCAAATTGTGAAAAGCACAACCAATTATACCTAGATGATCCTTACACGTGACTGTATCGTCTACGTGGTTGACACTCCATTTCGCCCAGTTCTTCCGAATCGTAGTTTAATCCACAAAATTCTAAGTAAATTCCAATGTATATAATTACTTTATTAAAATGTTAAATTAATGAGAATGACAGATGTTTCATAACTTAAAATTATAATGGTTTTATAATTTTTTATTATCATTAAAAATATATGTACGTACAGAGATTATTGTTGGTTTAGTTTTTTTTATGACAATATTATTTTATAAATGATATGTGATTTAAGTTAATATGTTTTAAATTTTATAAAATATATAGTAGGTAAACACTATCAATTTTTCATTTTTTTTTTTTTTATTATTTAATTATTTAAAAATTAGATTTTTTTTGTTTTTAAATTATATTTAAAAGAATTTGGAATTTTTTTGTAAGTTTAGGTAGTTCTTTTTCTATTTATAAGCTGCACATTGAGAACACATACATGACATAGGTGGCCACAACTTGCCCAATGGGAAACCAAGCTATGTACCACCTAAAAATAACATAAAAATAACATAAGCCATCCAAAATTGGTATGTTAGTAGTCTTTCTAACCAAGCTTTGTAAACCATACAATTAGAAATAGAATTTTTATCCATTGTTCCTATAAACATTCAGAAATATAAAAGATACTATCAGCTAAAAAAGAGCACACTGCTAATCTGAAAACAGACTGAGGCAAAGTTTACTCATCCTGATCTTCCTGGTCGGTCTCCACCGTAGCTGGGTTCGCTGCTGAAGTTTGAACCCCCAATATTTTATAATTGTTAATAAAAATTTTAAAATTAAAATTCCAAAAAATAGAATAATTATAATTGAGAAACGTACCGTTTACTGGAATATGTCCCTCAGAAAGAAGTAAGTGGGTGTAGCACTGAGAAATGGAGGCAACGGCACAAAAAGGCCAGAAGATAACCCTGGGGACTTTCATATTGCTTGCGACTTGCTCAGTGCAAGACATGAAGGCGTCTGTGACGATGAACGTGATGGGTGGAAATTGTTGAATTTGTAATTTCAACGCAGTTGTAACATTGCCAGAAACCGGTCAACAAACCCGCCGGAGAGTTCTCGGGCCACTTTCCGGTAAAGGGACTTTCCGTATATTTGAGCCCGAGAAAATTTGGAGTTGACGCGTGGCTGTCCCCTTACGTCACCATGTCTGACATTCTCGGGACATAAAGCTCTGCAGAAAATGATCTCCCGATATTCTCCTCCACCGTTCGATTGTCTCCAGCGTTTTTGTCCGTTGATTGTTCAAACCTGCATACGACAAACATTAACTATGTTGCGTGGAGTAAATCTAAGTTTTGGTTGACCATACCTTTATTAATGCTTTGTCATAGGTGTAGGTAATGCATTTAGTTTTTATATACGACATGTATTTATTTTGTCGTTGACCATATGTATTGTAAAAAACCCATAGTAGTATAGTATGTTTTTTTTAACGAGTTAAGAGATATATGCTCGTGGTTATTTTGGTTGCACATGGGAGATATGTAAGAGCGCAGCAGCGAAAGAGAAGTGTGCGAGCCAAATGAAAAGAGCTCGTGGGTTGTAATATTTCGTGGGTTGTAATATTTTGTGGGGCATCGTAAAACGATGGTGCAGTAAAAAAAGGGAAAACCATGTATTAACGCACAGCAGTGCATAAGGAAAATGGTGGAGCGCATTTGTTTTGTATGCACATGTAAATTTTTATTACAGCAGTAGAGTGTTTTTCACAGCAGTGAATGTAAAAGGGATTTACAGCAGTAAACCCAGCTCAGTAAATTCTCATGTGGAGACAGAGTGAATGTTTTGGTTGAATGTTTTTTTTGGTAAATCCCTCTCAGTAAAAGAGGATGAATATGTATGAAGCAATTTTTTTTAATCGAAATGTTTTTATGGTGTTGAAATAGTCTGTTCCTCAGTAAATTTTTTTAAAGCTTCCCTGTGCACAAAAGATCCTGGAAAGGTAGAAACAGAGCATTGCCTCTGTGTGTTTGATTTGTTTGGTTTTGGGATTTTCCCATCAAAAATCCCCAACATTGGTATCAGAGCAGGCTTAGGCTCTTTGAAGGTGACAAAGAAGCTGAAGGGAGGAGCTTGTTGCAACAGTAAAACTTCTCAAGTAGAGTGAAGGCTCAGTCAGGAAAATACTCGAGTATTTCACAAAGTTTTTTATGTGTTGCTGAAGAAGCAGTCAGTGTTTTTAAACACACAGTCAAGGATTTAGAGGCATAGATCAGAATGCAAGGAATGGACAGCACAAGCACTGGTATGGGTATGTTTAACACCCAGCTCCCATAGTTTAATGGGAAGAACTATGACTACTGGTCAATAACCATGATAGCCCTGTTTGCCTCTCAAGATTTATGGGAAATAGTTGAATCTGGGTTTGAAGAACCAGCAGGTGAAAATGAGTTCAATGCATTAACTCAGGGAGAGAAAGATCAGCTGAAGAGCAATAGGAAGAAGGATTCAAAAGCCCGTATGTTGTTGTATCTAGCAGTAGACCAGAGTGTGTTTCCAAGGTTAGCAGCAGCTAAGACAACAAATGAAGCATGGAAAACCCTCAAGACAGCCTATCAAGGCACGGAGAGAGTGAAGACATCAAAACTACAATTGCTGAGAAAAGATTTTGAGAATATGTGCATGAAGGAGTCAGATAACATTGACTCATTCTTCACTCATGTGATTGGTGTAATCACACAAATGAGAACTCAGGGAGAAACCATTGAAGATAGAAGGATTGTGGAGAAAATATTGAGGGTCTTACCCTCAAGGTTTGATGCCATAGTCACCACCATTGAAGAGACAAAGGATCTCTCAAACTATTCAGTTGATGAGCTACATGCATCACTGGTAACACATGAGCAAAGGTTGAGTAGGAATGAAAACTCATCTCTATGGCAAGCCTTCAAGACCCAGATGTCCTTTGGAAGAGGAAGAGGTCAAGGAAGAGGAAACAAAAGAGGAAGAGGCAGAAGCCAGAACAGAGGTGGAAGGAACAGCCCAGCAAATGCTCAAGGAAGAGGCAACAATCCAAATCAGAACCAAGGCCAAGGCAGCAACCAACAAAGAGAACAGTATCATGCTCAAGGACAAAGGTATGATAAATCTAATGTTCAATGCTATTATTGCAAAAAATATGGGCATTATGCCAGTGAATGTAGGAAGAAGCAGCATGATATGAACAATAGACAAAATGGAAATGTTACAAGAGAAAACAGCAGTCAAAATAATGTGTTGTTAGCCTGTAACATGGCTGAAACAAACAGTGAGGACATTTGGTTTTTAGACTCAGGTTGCAGCAACCATATGACAGGAAACATAGCCTTCTTTTCTGCCCTAGATAAAAATGTGAAATCAGAAGTTACACTTGGTACTGATAGTAAAGTCTCTGTTATGGGAAAAGGAGAGGTAAAAATATTTACAAAGCAAGGAGAAAGGAAAACCATAGCAGATGTATACTATGTCCCCGGAATGAGATGTAACCTCTTGAGTATTGGACAGCTTGTCCATAAGGGGTACAATGTTTTCTTTAAAAATGATGTATGCACCATCATGGATATAGCACCCAACAAAAGATGCATTGCTGAAGTGAAGATGACAAGGAACAGGATGTTCCCTCTCAGGATAAGGGCAGATTTGAAAAACAAAGGAGAAATTGCAGCAGTTACCCAAGAGGCTTTCCAAAGCGTGCCAAAGGATGAAAATTGGTTGTGGCACTTGAGATTTGGACATCTCAATTTTGGAGGTCTAAACTTGTTGAGTAGGAAAGGAATGGTAAGAGGATTACCATTGATAGAGAAACCGGACAGCCTTTGTGAAGGTTGCATATTAGGAAAACAACACAGAGAAAGTTTTCCATCAGGGAAGAGCATAAGGGCAAAGGCACCCTTAGAGATCATCCACTCAGATTTATGTGGACTGATGCAAGCTCCATCATTAGCAGGCAGCCAATATTTCCTAACATTCATTGATGACTTTACAAGAAAGACTTGGGTATATTTCCTTAAAAACAAAAGTGAAGTGTTTGAGAAATTCCAAAATTTCAAGGCATTTGTGGAGAACCAAAGCGGGCTGCATATAAAAGTTTTGAGAACTGATAGAGGAGGTGAGTATATCTCCAAGGAATTCCTAAGATTTTGTAGAGAAAATGGAATTCACAAACAGTTTACAGCTAGGTACACCCCACAACAGAATGGAGTAGCCGAAAGGAAGAACAGGACCATCATGGACATGGCGAGGAGCATGCTAAAAGCAAAGCATTTGCCAAATGATTATTGGGTTGAAGCTGTAAATTGTGCAGTGTATATTTTGAACAGATGTCCTACAAAAGCAGTGTTGAACAAAGTGCCGGAAGAAGCATGGAGTGGGAGAAAGCAAGGAGTCACCCACATGAGAGTTTTTGGATGTGTGGCCTATGCACACATACCAGATCAGCTAAGGAGGAAGTTGGACAACAAAGGGGAGAAATGTCTTTTCATTGGATACAGTGAGGAATCTAAAGCCTACAGGTTGTATATCCCATCCACCAAAAAGTTTTTTGTCAGCAGAGATGTTCAATTCATTGAGGAGGAAGCTTGGGATGGAAGCATAGAGAAAAAAGTGAATGTCAAAAACTGTTTGTCTCATGATGAAGATGAAGAGGAGGTGGCTGAAATGCATCCCCAAACAGCAGCGCCAACACAAGGACAAAAAGGGACACCATTGAGGATCAATGAGAGTGCTTCTCCAAGCACACCACAAGGAGGAAATTCAAGTGCATCTTCAAGCACTTGCACACCAAGTGAAAGAGGTAAGAAATTTAGAAATCTAAGTGACATTTATGATGAAGGAATGAATTCTTTGTTTGCCTTGTATTGTCATGTTGATGATCCTATTCATTTCGAAGATGCAATTAAAGATAGGAAATGGATAGAAGCTATGGATGAGGAGATGAATGCCATAGAGAGAAACAAAACATGGGATTTGGTTGAGTTACCAAAAGGCAAAGAAGTCATTGGTGTGAAATGGGTCTACAAGACCAAGAGCAATGCTGAAGGCAAGATTGAAAGGCATAAAGCAAGGCTGGTTGTCAAAGGCAACAAGCAGCAATATGGGAGAGACTATGAGGAGACTTTCGCACCGGTTGCAAGAATGGAAACCGTGAGAGCAGTGCTGTCCATAGCAGCTCAAAACAAATGGAAAGTCTACCAAATGAATGTGAAATCAACATTCCTAAATGGAGTGTTAATGGAAGAGGTTTATGTGGAACAACCTCTCGGATATGAGAAGAAAGGAGAAGAGCACAAAGTGTGCAGATTGAAGAAAGCTCTTTATGGGCTGAAGCAAGCGCCAAGAGCATGGTACAACAGGATAGATTCATATCTATTGGATAATGAATTTGACAAATGTGAAGGAGAACCCACAGTCTACATCAAGGAAAAGGATGGTAAAATTTTAATTGTTGTCTTGTATGTAGATGGTGTTATTTTCACTGGGAATGATATTTATCTTATTGAGAATTTTAAATCAGTCATGAAGGATGAATTTGAAATGACTGACATGGGTTTGTTGAGATACTTCTTAGGCATAGAAGTAGATCAAAATGAAAAAGGAATTTTTATCTCACAAGCAAGATATGTAAATCAAGTATTGAGCAGATTTAACATGCAAGAATGCAAGGCAGCGATCACTCCCACAGTAATGGGATTAAAACTCAGCAGAGAGGAGAGCAGCAAGGATTTCGATCCTAGTTTGTACAAGAGTATTGTTGGCAGCCTTATGTATTTAACATCTACTAGGCCTGACATTATGTATGCTGTTAGTTTAATTTCCAGATTCATGGAGAGGCCAAAGGAGGCACATTGGCAGGTAGCAAAGAGAATTTTGAGGTATGTCAAAGGTACCAAAGTGTTTGGAATTTTATATAATGTCTCAGAACATTCAGATTTGGTTGGATACACTGATAGTGATTGGGCTGGAAGTGCAGATGATCGGAAAAGCACTTCCGGTTATGTTTTTCATATGGGTTCAGGAGCCATTTCATGGGCTTCTAAGAAGCAGTCCATTATAACATTGTCTACAACAGAGGCTGAATATGTGGTAGCTACAGCAGCAGCATGTCAAGCAGTGTGGATGAGAAGAATGTTGAGAAGTTTAGGCCAAGAGCAGGCAAAAGCGACAATGATTTTTTGTGACAATAGCTCAGCTATTGCATTTTCAAAGAATTCAGTGTTTCATAAGAGAACGTAACACATTGATACAAGGTTTCACTACATCAGAGAATTGGTGAACAATGGAGAAATTGTCCTGGAACATTGCAGGACTCAAGAACAGGTTGCAGACATCTTGACAAAGCCACTGGATCAGAAAAGATTTGAATTTTTGAGAAAGTGTCTGGGTATGACTGAATGCCCAGCAGTTGAAATTAAAGGGGAGTGTTGAATTTTTAATTTCAACGCAGCTGTAACATTTCCAGAAACCGGTCAACAAACCCGCCGGAGAGTTCTCGGGCCACTTTCCGGTAAAGGGACTTTCTGTATATTTGAGCCCGAGAAAATTTGGAGTTGACGCGTGGCTGTCCCCTTACGTCACCATGTCTGAAATTCTCAGGACATAAAGCTCTGCAGAAAATGATCTCCCGATATTCTCCTCCACTGTTCGATTGTCTCCAGCGTTTTTGTCCATTGATTGTTCAAACCTGCATACGACAAACATTAACTATGTTGCGTGGAGTAAATCTAAGTTTTGGTTGACCATACCTTTATTAATGCTTTGTCATAGGTGTAGGTAATGCATTTAGTTTTTATATACGACATGTATTTATTTTGTCGTTGACCATATGTATTGTAAAAAACCCATAGTAGTATAGTATGTTTTTTTTAACGAGTTAAGAGATATATGCTTGTGGTTATTTTGGTTGCACATGGGAGATATGTAAGAGTGAAACAACGAAAGAGAAGTGTGCGAGCCAAATGAAAAGAGCTCGTGGGTTGTAATATTTTGTGGGGCATCGTAAAACGATGGTGCAGTAAAAAAAATGGAAAACTATGTATTAACGCACAGCAGTGCATAAGGAAAATGATGGAGCGCATTTGTTTTGTATGCATATGTAAATTTTTATTACAGCAGTAGAGTGTTTTTCACAGTAATGAATGTAAAAGGGATTTACAGCAGTAAACCCAGCTCAGTAAATTCTCATGTGGAGACAGAGTGAATGTTTTGGTTGAATGTTTTTTTTGGTAAATCCCTCTCAGTAAAAGAGGATGAATATGTATGAGGCAATTTTTTTTAATAGAAATGTTTTTATGGTGTTGAAATACTCTGTTCCTCAGTAAAAAAATTTAAAGCTTCCCTGTGCACAACAGATCCTGGAAAGGTAGAAACAGAGAATTGCCTCTGTGTGTTTGATTTGTTTGGTTTTGGGATTTTCCCATCAAAAATCCCCAACAGAAATGATGGTGATTTCCCTTCAGCGCTTCTAAGGAGGTCCTCCAACGCGGGGCCTAATTTTTTGCAGGGCAACAAATAATTCGCCAAGTTTGGAGGTGCGACCATGGTTGGGTGGTAAACCATCAGGAATGGATAGAAATCGAATTCTTTGCCCTTGCTTCTCCAATTCAGGATAGTCTCTTGAAACAATAGATTTAGCGTCTTTTGAAGCTTCTACCACTCGTTTGTGTGTCCACTCAATAGTCTCTTGAAACAATAGATTTAGCATCTTTTGAAGCTTCTACCACACGTTTGTGTGTCCACTCAGTATAGCGAGCAACTGGGCAAAATTCATGAGAACATTTACATGCCCCTGCGCAGGAAGTGGCACTATTACTGCATGCACACAATGTTTCTCTTTCTCCTCCGACATATTCATTGCAGTATTGCTGGACATTATTCGATTTTGTTCTCCTAGTCCACAACCACAATCTACTACTGAGAGTTATGCACCGTTGCAGAGGGTGCATGACGGGCATTGGACAACGCAGTTTAATAAAAATTGCCAAGCAAGTTGCATTCGAGTTATCCAGATTTGGAAAATTCCAGAATTTAATGGACCCCGCTCCTGTTCGTCGGATTCTGAGATATTCTTGGAATCCGCAATCGGATAGGGATGCCCAGACTGAATGATTGAATTGCCAGCTAACATGTAAGGATGGCCACACTGAATGATTGCCAGCTAACATCTCGTTTATTGTCGCGCAGGATCTCAAGGGCAAGGGCTAACGAGCCTGTCATAGGGCATTAAATGCCGCTCAGCTGCAAGTTCGTTAGCCATATAACACGAGGTGAAGACGGAGTGTTCGAAAAGTCACCACGCGCGTGTTAGATATGACTAACAAACTTACAGCTGAACGAACATTTAATGCCCTATAGCAAGCTCGTTAACCTCAAGAGCCAATATTATAATTCTATCAAATAATTTGGTAAAGTTTTTCTGACCAAGTTCCGTTTATTGTCAGGAGACGTAATGCTCCTCAACCCCAGAGTAAATGTCATGAATCTATCAAATAACTGGGTAAAATATGTCAACGAGGTTTTCCTATATTGTCACAAACGTGATTCTCCTAGTCAGCAAGGGTCAAGGTCACGAATTAAACCAAATAATTTCGTAAAAAACGCAGAGCAAGCTTTCCTTTAATGAAATTTCAGAATCACACGCCATTTTTGTCCTTTATTGATAGAGTTTTAGAGTAGTGCAAAGACAATATATAAATAGCCCCTTGCTTGATATGTATGATACAATTTTCTTATATATTTATTTTATAACCACAGTTCTCGTATGTGGAGTAATAAATATTCATATTTATTTACAATCTTATTTTATTAAGATAATTATAAAGAATGTGAAAAATAAAAATAGAGCAGAGGAAAAATGAATTTAAAAAAAATATGATAAATTTATTGATAGTAAAGAGAAAAATCAGTAATGAAAAAATTATGTAAAATAATTTAACAGCTTTATATATATCTATCTATCTATATATATATATATATATATATATATATATATATATATAAATTTTAGCATTACATATAACAATCTTCTACTTGAGACAGAATATATGTTTTAGTGAATATTTTTCTATTTTTTTATCTCTTTCCCATGAATCATTTCCCAAAATGTATTTCATCACTTTGTATGAGCTCAACCAATGTTCTACAAGATTCCTTTTTATCCGTTGAAAAAATTAACATGTCACCTCATATGTTCAACATATCAGCAGTTTGTATTTTCTCCAATTGTAGCATTCTATTATCTAGCACTTATGAATCCAATGGTATTTCACATCAATGTGCTTTGCCTTAGAATGATATGCTAGGTTTTTTGCTAAATGAATGGTGCTTTGACCATCACAATGTGGCACATAGTTGTCTTGTTTCATTCCCAACTCCTAAGAATGCACAAATCCACAAAATCTCTTTGTAGGCATTTGTGGCAACTGTGTATTCTATCTCTTTTTTCATGAGGGATACGATATTCTAAAATCTAGAAAGAAAATACACTATTGTACTTGTACTTGCAAAAGCATATAAATAACCAATGGTGGAATTTCTAGTTTCTGCATCTATGTAACCTTCAAGCACAATATTATTATTATCAAAACACAAACAATAATGACTAGTACCCTTAGGATATCTTTAAATCCACATTACCACTCCTCGATGTCATTTGTCTCGATTTGCAAGGAATCTACTCACTACTCCCATTACATGTGCAATATATGGTTAGGTAAATACCATTGAATACATCAAGTTTCCAACTGTTGAAGTAGAAGGTATTTTACATATTTCCTCTCCCTTGTCATCTCAAGGGATCAAATCAACACTAAGTTCGAAGTGGGATATTATGGGTGTACCAATTAGTTAGGCATCCTTCATGTTGAACTTGTTGTAAACCTTCTCAATATATTTTTCATTTCATAGCCATGAATTTTTTATCTTTCTATCACATATGATCCCGATCATTACCAATATTTGTTGTACTAGACTCAAATCCCTCATTGCAAATTAACAACCCAAATCCCTTTTTAGCTTATGGATCATTGTCTTATCGTGTCCAACAATCATCATACACATATAATCGTAGTATAATATACCTTTCTTGAACATACCTCCTAATGTAGACATAGTTATTAGACTCTAGTATTTTGAAACCATGCTCCAACACCAATGAATCAAAATTCTTATACCATTGGTGGCCTACATGTTTCAACCCATTGAGACTTTCTTCATCCTGCAAAATAGGTTCTCTTTACCTTTTACTTTGAATCTTTTTAGTTGCTCCACATAACTCTCCTCCTTCAATTTTCCTTGATGGAAGTTTGTATTTACATCTAACTATTCACTTTCCAAATCTAAATCAACAACAAGACCAAGAATAACTCTTATGGATAACATATTAACAATAGGAAAAAGAAACAAAGTCACTACCTTCTTTTCAGGCAAATCCATTCACCAATAACCTTTCCTTATTCCATTTACCCTCATGTTTAATCATGTATACCTATTTTTTTTGTAAATCATTTATTCCCTTTCGAATCTTTACAAACTCCCAACATTTTCTCTCTAATATTGAGTCCATTTATTCCTTCATTAGTTTCTTACACTCATTGCTACTCTCCACATTATAAGGTTCCTAAAAATAAATATGTTCACCTTCATCACTCAACAGATATCATTTGAGGGTTGATATCTTTGTGAGGGATCATGAGGCCTACTTGGGAACTGTTGCAGCCTTAGAATTCTGCTGCCGCAACATAGGGGATAACCACCCGGTCTGGACCTTAAGACAATTTTCCATTTAAAGTGGCGGCTTCGACTGGGGATAATGGGACCAATTCCCCAGTGTGGGTTTTAAGATGAGAGTGGGTGGTTCACGAGTGACTGCAATAGAATAATGATAATCTAAATGACCCATTCTATCATGCAAATATCTAATTAACTTATTCTAATATAGACCTGGGTATTTCTGTGTGGTATGCGATCTACAAAGATATCTGGTTAACATGTGATAATAAAGATCAATCACGCATAAACAAAGATGATAACGCATAAGATAATTTCTTTGACTAAATAGTTAGTCAAAGAAATTTATAGAATATATCGCATACATGATGAATTATATATGTGAAAATTAACAATTTCAGCTAGGCATCATACAATAGTGCAATTAATGCTTAACAGAAAGAATAAATCTCACATACAATTCATGAAAGCAAAGTGTTGTCACTAATTAAACAAAAAAAACAGAGTCAATCATACAAGATAATAGTACCATATGTGTGAAGTTCTACTCATTTGACTAATGACATGGATCAATTCCTTTCTTCAAATCAGATTATCTCTCAAGAACACAATAGTGTATCAACAAAGGAAAGTAGTCTGATATCTAAAAGAAACGATCATGTTCCATAATTTCATCGAAGCATTCACAAACTTACAAAAGTGCGTTCTTTGTAAATTTTTTTGATAAAATTCTGGACCCTTCTCTAAATGCATGAGAAAGGTATAAATATTATTCTAAATAATGTGCAAAAATAGATTATACAAAAATTTGAGGATGTTTCAAACAACCTTCCTCCTAACTAGTTAACTAACTCTAAAAATAAATAGTGGCTTGATGAGCAGAGGCTAAGATGATGATTTGTTGTCTACCAGCTTGTCCTTCAAATCATATATATCGGTCATTGGTTTGGGTTAAGGAGGTGCCCCAAAACGTCTCCTGAGCTGTCCTGCGAAAATCGCATCGGTGAGAGGTGGAAGCATCCGTTGAGTCAAATAAAGTGAGCAGTTGAGGGTCATGATTTAGAAGTGTGGCTTCATGAGGTATTGCCAATAAGAATCCCAGTGGGTCTTGGTCAATTTTGAGATTGCTTCTCTTTGAGTCTCTACCTTTTCCTTCCCACTTTTATGCAAAGCGCCTAAATTGGGCATTTCTTTAATATTGCCTTCCTTTACTAGGTTGGTGACAAACAGAGTGTTGTTCATCACCTTGATTATATTCTTCGATACCCCAGCTGCCCTTGCCACTGCTAGCTCATCTTGCTTGATTCTCACGTCCCAGTCCGTGAAAAGAATGTCTTTGTGTGTATCATCAATCTCAGGCAGATTAGATTTCCTTCTGTCTTTTGTTTCCTTCCATTCAATGAACTCATGAGATTTTGGTGTTTAGATCAGTAAACTTGGTTCTCTGGTCGATCGCCTTATCTATTAGTTGGTTGCTAGTGATCAGATAAGGAGTAATGTGTGACATATTTTAGCAGAAGTGCTCTTGCTATTTCGTCGGGAGGTAATTTAGTTCCAGCGCCTCTTTAACGAATTCCTCGGTAGTAAGAAGATCCTTATATTTTTCCATGGCTTGCTGAAATTCTTGGAGTTGCATGTTTTTGGCTAATATATTGGCCTCGTGGCTTATATTTAGGACTTCTATGCTCTATTGCATTTGGGAAAGTTGTTCAACTACTTTCCTTTTCACACTTTCCTTCTCTGTTTCGAGCTGCTGCTCGAGCTGTGAAATCCTTTCCTCATTTTCTCTCAACAAATTAGAGACTTCAGTAGCTTTTCCCATGGTCGACGTTGCATATGCTCCCATGAACTGTGAAAATCTAGTTAAGTTCTCAGCTGGGTTGAAAGGAATGTCCCTCCAAACTATGTCCATTGGATCATTTCCAGGTGGGAGCTCGGGTGTTTCTACCCTTTACCACTTCCTCTATCTTCTTACTACAACCTTGTGGAGTAGGTTGTAGAACACATCAAGTGGAGGGATTTTGGTCACTTTCAATACAATGTCTGATGTGGGCAGAGTAGGGATAATCTCAGATTGTTGGTATGTTGTCGCCTGCTCATCCATAGGCTTGGGCTGGTCATCCATGGATTTTGACTGCTCGTCCATAGACTTGGACTCTGTATTCTCCTGAATATGTAGAGGAGTTTGACACTCCATTGTCTCTTGGGTATCTGTCGTTTTGGGAGTGTCTTGCAGTTTCTGATTAAACTGATCCCACTCCTGCTCCAAACTATTGCCTTTGACATTTGAATTGATTTCTTTAGATGGGGTGCTCATAGCCTATTTCTCAGCTGAATTCCTGCTAGACTCTATTGTATTATCCATGTCTTGAGAATTTCCTGTATCTGGTGTTTTCTCAGTATTCACCTGGGATTCCATGCGAGAAATAGGTCCTTCACTGTTAACAGTCACACTGGGTGTAGGCTTATCTTCAATATTCAGCAAGTGCATTGGGATTACTTCGAGCCTTTCATTTTTGAATTCTCGAAATTTTTCAATATCTTCAAGACTCAAGTTCGCTTTAGCCCATTCGAATGCTTGTTTGAAGGATTCGGCTGACTATAACAGGTCTTCAAAATTGTTATCCTCATGGTTGTATTGCTTAAGCGTTACCACAATAGTGATGTTATATGTTACCTTGCCTGGATCAAATTTCCTTTTCGGCAAAGTATGAAGCTTGAGGGCTTCCATGCTTACTGAGTCCTTAATAGCATGATTAAAATTTTCTAAAGAAAAAGAACCACACTTGACATGAAAAGAGGGCCATAATAACTTCTTGCTTTCTTTGGGAACTTTAGTTAAGTCTTTTCCCACGGTCTGGTGGGCGATTTGCCTTGCCAACAATTTATCAGAAACATACAAAGGAAGGACATGAGGGTCGGTTGTACTACCAAAAACCCTAATGTAGGTGAACCATTCTTCAATAAAATATTTTCCAACAGGTAAAAGGTCTATTGCGGCTTCTTGGGAAAACTTGGGTGCCTTCTTATAGAAAATTATTTGATGCAGAGGTAAAATAACAACATGACATATTTTATAGAAATGAGGTATATAATTGGATTCCAATATTTTCTTATGACTGAGATGGATAGGTGTTGTTGGGAAAAGTATCCAATACGGAATGACCCTATCCCACTCTAAGGGTGATAGTTCCTTAGCAACAATCAAAGCAAATCTATCTGAGATTTCTTCTTTATGAGATGTAAAAGAGGGGAGAAAGAGATCCACTAACCGATGTCTTTCGCTAATGATTGATCGAGTCTTCTCTCCTTGCTGCTTGCCCCCAGCTCCTTGCTCTTTCACCAGCCCAGCTACACCAAGATCCTGCAAAATGGCAAGAGAGGGAAACTACAAGAAGCATACATTCATAATTGATTCAAGGATTAGAATAAATCAAATACACAAGTATAACAATACACCATTGAGACACATGCATATAGAAGAACCTAAAATGCTTTATTAATGGAAGAAGTAAGGTTCAGGAAGTGATACAACCATAAGAGGCCCAATCCAGCATCACCTTCCCAGCAGAAAGAAATCTCCTCTTCACCTCCTTCAAAGCAAATCACCCAATAGTTCTAAACTCAAACCAACAGCAATTCTTTACATTCACAAGATTCCAGCCCCCCTAGACCTCATGAGAGAGATCTATATATAGGAGTTTTGGAGAAAGGATGAGTCAGCTTGAGGCTGGCATGAAGCTGACTAATGTCCTCTCTCACTTCAGTTCTTCTTCAGTTCTTGAGTCCACTTGGAGGTTCTTGCTTCCACTTGGAGATCTAGAACCTCTTACTCATCACCAGTCGAATTCCTTGATCCAAGTGTCATTTTGGAAGCTTCCTAGGCATTGACACCTTGAGGAATGACTGTGCCACATGTCCAAAGTCGCCCAGCGCAAGTAGCCTTCTTTGCAGTTGACATTCAACGCAGGTAGACAGTGGAGCAGTTGACATTCAGTGCAGATGCTCAGTGGAGCAGTTGACATGATCCAGAATTGCCTTGTTTTTGAGTGTTTTCAGGTGGAGAACTTTTATTTAGTGCCGTGGTTTGCTGACCTTGTTCCTATAGGGGTAGGAACAACATGTTTAGGGACTTTCGATCCCTTATATTATGGACATTTCATGCTTCATGCTGTAAGGCACAAAAATGTCTATAACAGTTGCCCCCTAAAGTATGAGGTCGTTTATCGGGTGGAATGCTTTATCAGGAGGATCCGAAGTTCATTCAATCGCTGAGAGGTGACCCGTAATAAGATACAATACAATACATTATTTTCATACTGCTTTCGTGATCTAGCTGAGGCGGGCATTCCCATGCTCAGCTTTATAAATTCATTTTGGTACATAGAACAGACGATCGTCTGATGGTAGACTGATAATTTTGGTGAAAATTATCATCCTTTGAGTAGGATGATCATCTGCTGCAATGATGTACATGTCAAATGTCTTTATATTTCCTGAATATATATCGTAACCCGGATGGATGAAACTAGATCCGGGGTCTTCAAACTCGTTCGATCTTCACTCTAAGTACAAGTCGATCCATGTGAGAATTGCACTGAAGTCGAACATGGAAATACATCGCTTGATTACCGGTCAATGATGTAAACCGTCAACAAGCGCGAGAGGAATCACCGATAATGATAATGACCCTCAAGGTACTGCAGTAAAATTCATGTGGTGTGAATAAAGGACTTGGCGTCGAACACCACGCAAAATCTTCTGGTCGAAGGTCATTGATGTATACCTGTCGCCAGAAGTGAGAAACTTGCCATTGAGGCATGCAAGCTTCAAAGTACTGAAGGGGTTGTTCCTAGATCAATTCCTTGGATAATGAGCTGATGTCGACAAGGAGCGATCCGTCAAAGGAGGGCCTTAATGAATCCCACATCAGTGACATGGAACGGAGCTAATGATTTTAATGGAGGTGAAAACAATCTGTGAAATATGATTCAGGGTGGCGGTCATGAAAGGATGAAAGATGATGTATGGTAGTGGATGGGACACGGTTGACTCTTTCTGAACAAAATCTCTTGAACATATAACGACACTGATGCGATGGATCGGTAGCATTACCCCAAATGTGGATGGTTTGGCGAGACCATGGTGATGAGACTGGTGAATGAAACAACCCAACCCGATATGGTACGGAGGAAAAGTGTCAAGTTCAAGAGTGACTTGCTACCATTAAAGCTTTGAGGTTCTCCCAATTTTTCCCCAGTCATTTCTGACCAGTACCTCTTTATTTTTGTCAAGCTTGAGGAGGATAACATATGCTTGTTCTATAACCTGCCCTTCGGGCAAGCCCATCACTATGTTTTAACGAGCCTAGCGATAGGGAAACTCGTTCTCGTCTAAAGACAAGTTTGTCGCTATTTAATCGATTTAACGAGTCTAACGACAAGGAAAACTCGGTCCTTTTCATTTTTAGAGAGTCTGAAAAGGTACATAAAGTCAACTCCAAAATTCCTTTTTCGTCATCTAATCCCTTGAGTCCGAAAAAGTTTAAAACAATACAAAAGGGATGAGTTTTCGATATCTTTAACGAGCCGAACAACACAAGCGCTCGATCTTTTTGTGCAATAATCCCTCAGGTCCAAAAAGATTAAAATCTAGAAGAGGGATAGCTCTTCCGGTCCCTTTAACGAGCTAGAAGGCCAAAACTCGGCAATCTTTTCATATTTTACGAGTTAGATGAAAAGAGCTTAAAGAAGACTCGTCTTTTGAGGAACGAGTGATAAACAGGGATAGCAACTGATTCCAGGTACAGGTTGGAATTTTCCAATCATGGCAGTGTCACAAGGATGGCTAGGTGAAATCACTCTTTGCAGCTGTTCCTCAAAATAGCTAAACAATCATATGGAGGTGAACGATCGGCCAAATGAAAGTGGAGGTGGCAGGTGCAAACACGACCAAGGCTTTTATGGCTGATAAATTTACGATCACAGCGGTTATTTACCCGAATAGGTTCATTTTTTATTTAAAAATGAGCTTAAACTCTGGAGGAAACATTGCTCACTGCTTATATTTATTTTTTAACGAGCATGAAGACCGCGTTAAAACTGCTCAGATCTTGCGTTTATTTTTTAACGAGCATGAACTTTATGCTAAAACTGCTCGATTTACCAGTCATAAGATAACAAATGTCCCCTCAAGATTCTATTTTTTTTGGAGCTTCATCTCACCAAGCTTTGCTCCGCTCCTTTCTTTATGCAAGTTCGGAGACGGCTAATCCAAAAACCAGATAAATAACCGCTCTTTGCTTGCACTCCAAAAGGGTTGCATGCCCCCAAGTATAAAATACAATTTCAAGGTTGCCCCTCCTTCTCACCTCTGCTTTTCTTTGGGTGTTCACAGCTACTTGTCATCTTGGTAGTCCAATTTTAACGATACTTGCCTTCTCGTTAATTTTAACGGGTCTATACGATACTTGTCTTCTCGTCAGCCCAACTTTCAACAGATTTTTCGCAAGATCACAAGAGAACAGCTACTTGCGACAAGAGAGCAGCTACCTGCGACAAGAGAGCAGCTACTTGCAACAAGAGAGCAGCTACTTGCGACAAGAGAAGAACACTACTCAAAGACAAAACATTTGTGTTACTGAGGGAGGCTTACCTCTTTCTGGTTACCCAAAGATTGTCTCGTTAAATAAAACACTTCCTTGGCCTACCTTTTTCAGGTTACCTAAAGATTGTTTTGTTAAACAAAACTTTTCTCGGCGATGCCTACCGAAATAGACAAAGGTGAGTGACGACCCCCCGCCCTCTCACATAACTTTGACAAAAGAATCTTATTCTAGAACAACCCCTCTTCCACCCACGGATGGGGTACGGACTAGTCATATTCTCTCGCGGAAATTCTACCCTATACCCAAAGTTTTCTCTGCCCAACGCAGACCAGGATGCATGCCCCCTGGGTTCCAGTCCCATCTTTCCGAATCACTCGCACTCGTCGAGAAGAAGGACTGGGGGTGGAGACATTTCTTGATTGAATAGACCATTCATGGTTGGTATGTGACTATTTGCGATGCGTGATCCTGGAAATGAAAGTTGGTCTACGAGCTTGACCATTCTTCCTTCGCGTGGAAAACACATTACTCTAAAGAGTGAGGAGACTATTGCTCCCATGCAATATATATAGTCTCGTCCAAGGAGTAGGTTATAATCCAAGGGTCCTTGAACGACCATCACGTTCATTTGAACGGCCTTCCCTTTCAATGTAATGGGCACATTGGGGAGGATCCCTAATGGTCGACTGGTTCCTTTATCGAAACCCGAGAGATTTCTTATCTCAGGTAAAAGCGCCGGGGAACCCAGTGCTTTCCAAGCAACAAAGGAAAGGATACTCACAGATGCCCCTTCATCAATGCTAGTGCCAGCCATTACCATTTTGTATATTTGGACCATGATTCTGAATGGTATATTGGCTGGCAACCGGGGTCTGCCTAGTTGGTTCCAATCAAAGGACACAACCAGGTTGCTTGGTGGTGGGACCGAATACACGGCCGGATACGACCCTGACGATGTTCCTTCCTGCGATAAAGGAATGGGCGCATTGCCCTGACGCTCGTCAGAGTCTATGTTGATGAAAAGAATCTGGATGGTGTCATCCTTATTCTCTTCAGTGAGGGTGTCATTTGAGGATGAATCTTTAGTGACGGTGTCATTTGAAGATGAGACTTCTGAAGGGAGAACCGGGTCAACTGCCGTTTCGACCTTTGGACTTTCGTCCGGTCTGGATTCAGTAGGTTCATTTTCAATGACTGACGCTTTAGCTGACCACTTGAGCGGGCCAGCTGTATTCTCAACCAACGAAGGACTTGGCACGAGTTTTTTGTATCTAGGAGGAAGCCTCAACGGTGAAACCGGACGATCTTCCAAAACTCTCTTCGCTTCGTCTAAGAAGGGACAACGGTGGATGGCGTGATCGCCTTCACACAGTCTGCAGGGGGATCTTGCTCCCCCTCTTTGTCTTGAACCTTCACTTTCGCTAGTTGACGGTAAGCATTCAACATGGTTATCAGAGGTTGATGCTCCCGAACTGTGCAAACGAGGGGACCAGTCCCTTAGTATCCAGGGAATACAGGGACAATCTCTATGGAAGTGGTCTCCTCTACATATGACACATGGCGATTTAGGCCCGGTCTGTGCTGTGTGTGGATTTTTGTCAGATGTCTTTTGCTTGCCCCCAGTCGCCTTAGGCTCCTTCTTCTTCTTCTCCTTCTTCTCCATGGGAGCTTGGCTTTTCCCAGCTCTACCTTGCGAAGATGAAGGGTTGGAGGAAGAGTTATAGGAAGTAGAAGGCTGGTGGGCAGCTCTAGACTGATCTAACTGTTGACTCCACCGTTCAGGAACCATGGTGTTCTGAACTACATTGGTTGAGAATATCCATATTGGCAGGCCAATTGTCAGTCCTGGAAGCGACAATGTGGCCATGTGGGGCGCACCAACTTCTCCCCAATAGGAGAAAGGACTAGGATTTCCATCATGGGGAATTCCTTGGTTGGTGCGTTCCATGTTCTCAACCTACAGATCAACGCAGGAATAGGAGGTGATTATGTTCCATTTTAAAATAAATTTTATAACGACGCTTTAGACACAACTTTCTTTTTCACTTTTTAAGAGTCGAGAAAAAGCTAAAGATGACTCTAGTCTCCTTCGATGTTTTAACGAGCCCGAAGTGACAAATGCTCAGATGGACTTTTTCAGTTATAGAGTTTGAAAAAGGCCAAAAGAAACTACTCTGGAGTTCTAGGCAGAGGGTGCGCCAAACTTTTCGCAAAACCACAGAATACGTTTTACGGTACGGGTGGTCGATCTTCGTGAATGCTGTGTTCACTGCATTGCGATCAGTAGGGCGGCTGACACGGCTTCCTATGGATAAAGGCTTTGTTCCTATAGGGGTCTCCCAATATATACGCGACGGTACGTGGGAGCACAAGTCCGTATTGATACTTATCGCTTCACCGTGGAGGAATCACCCAACCACTCAACGCTAAGATATCACGTTTAACGACGCCGGAACACGTCTCTAGCTTAGACCTCTATGTGTTTGCGTTATGTTTCAAAGCGTTGTTATGTAAATTCAATTTATTTTAGGTTGATCTTGTTTAGTAGTTTGCCTTTATGGATCACCACGAGATGTATGGTACAACTCCTAAATGCAGTCTAAAGATGAGAAGCAAGCTTTTTCAATCTTTTCAACTTATGAAAATCTTAACTACTGAGGGAAAAGAAAGACATCATCTTTTCACACAGATCATAGAGCACACACTAATGCACTTTTCCCTAAATCAACATGCAAGCTGTCAAAATGCACATGCACAATGCAGGTATTTCTTTTCTCTTTCTTAATGTTGGTGTACTACAAAAAGAAAGTTGTTGTATAACTTTGAATTCAATTTCAAGTGAAAGCAAACAAGCTTTTGTCCAAAATCAAAAGACACCTTAAGATTTACTTGTTTCAACACTAGAAATACATAAATTCAAACCATATGACGAAAGAAAAAGCTCAATCAGCTATGAACAACAAACAAACTAACTCTAGTTCACTAACTCAGAACGACACTTATCACAGGTCTAGATCTAAGAGGTCACAGCAAGACTAGTTCACTTTTCGTTATGGGAAACTGCAAATGATGTAAGAAATACACAAAGAACGAATATAGTTTCTTTATACAACCGGGGCGGAATAGTGGCAAAGAAAGGTGGTTTCAGATAGGTACATTGACTGATAACAGGCTGCAAAAAGAGGGATGAAAACAGGGCAACAGAAAGCAGAGAACCCCAGTTGCACAAGGCCACACTGGTTCAGCGCAGGTAGAACACTGTCAGTTTGACATTCAGCGCAGGTAGCCCCTTTGAGACCTGCGATGAAATGCAGACTGCCTTCATAGTGCCTGCAATGAAGAGAGAAACTCTCGTTTCTCTTGGTTTCTGGGTTACAGATTGCTCAAAAATCAACAGTTTTTGGCCAAATCAAAGCTACCAATCAAGTACACAGTAAAGGATGATTCAAAGGAGGATGAAAAGCTATCACTAAGAGCTGTTTAGAGTCCTTGTGGATCAGCTCTTCAAATCATAAACATGCCCAGAAACTGAGCTAGAGTAGCTGCCCTCTACTTTGCATTTGAAAGATCCAAATGTAGTTCGATTCGGTACTCCCTGTGTTTAGGAAATGAATAGCAAAAACACAAACAACCAACAAGATACGATCCCCAGCGGAGTCGCCAGTTTGTTGTTGGGAAAAGTATCCAATACGGAACGACCCTATCCCACTCTAAGGGTGATAGTTCCTTAGCAACAATCAAAGCAAAGCTATCTGAGATTTCTTCTTTATGAGATGTAAAAGAGGGGAGAAAGAGATCCACTAACCGATGTCTTTCGCTAATGATTGATCCAATCTTCTCTCCTTGCTGCTTGCCCCCAACTCCTTGCTCTTTCACTGGCCCAGCTACACCAAGATCCTGCAAAATGGCAAGAGAGGGAAACTACAAGAAGCATACATTCATAATTGATTCAAGGATTAGAATAAATCAAATACACAAGTATAACAATACACCATTGAGACACATGCATATAGAAGAACCTCAAATGCTTTATTAATGGAAGAAGTAAGGTTCAGGAAGTAATACAACCATAAGAGGCCCAATCCAACATCACCTTCCCAGCAGAAAGAAATCTCCTCTTCACCTCCTTCAAAGCAAATCACCCAATAGTTCTAAACTCAAACCAACAACAATTCTTTACATTCACAAGATTCCAGCCCCCCTAGACCTCATGAGAGAGATCTATATATAGGAGTTTTGGAGAAAGGATGAGTGAGCTTGATGCTGGCATGAAGCTGACTAGTGTCCTCTCTCACTTCAGTTCTTCTTCAGTTCTTGAGTCCACTTGGAGGTTCTTGCTTCCACTTGGAGATCTAGAACCTCTTACTCATCACCAGTCGAATTCCTTGATCCAAGTGTCATTTTGGAAGCTTCCTGGGCATTGACACCTTGAGGAATGACTGTGCCACATGTCCAAACTCGCCTAATGCAGGTAGCCTTCTTTGCAGTTGACATTCAACGCAGGTAGACAGTGGAGCAGTTGACATTCAGCACAGATGCTCAGTGGAGCAGTTGACATGATCCAGAATTGCCTTGTTTTTTAGTGTTTTCAGGTGGAGAACTTTTATTCAGTGTTGTGGTTTGCTGACCTTGTTCCTCTAGGGGTAGGAACAACATGTTTAGGGACTTTGGATCCCTCAGATTATGGACATTTCATGCTTCATGCTGTAAGGCACAAAAATGTCTATAACAATAGGGTAGGGTCCTGTAAGGTCCATTTCCAACCCATGGTCGAAAATGTAGTGTAGAAACAGATGGCATCCATAATGTAGGCACTAAAATAGAACGAGGGAAGGTTCTATGGAGAGGAGGCTCTCTTCTGTCGATATTCGGTAATGATGGTGGCTAGTGTTGTAGGGAAAAGTATCCAATTCGGATGACCCTATCCCACTCTAAGGGTGATAGTACCTCAGCAACAACTGTAAAGAAAACTACTTAAGGTTTACTTCTTTACGAAAGCAAAAGAGAGTGAGGAAATGCACTAACCGTTGCCTTGTGCTTAATGTCGAATCCAAACTCTTCTCTTTGGCTGCTTGCTCCTAGCTCCTTGCTCTATTGCTGGCCCAGCTACAATGAGATCCTGCAAAATAGCAAAGAAGGAAACTACAAGCAACATGCAATCATAACTGATTCAAGGATTAGCGTAAATCAAATATACAATTATCACAATATATCATTGAAACAAGAGCATATAGAAGAACCTCAATAGCTTTTATTAATGAAGAAGTAAAGTTCTGAGAGAGTTACAACCATTGAAGGCTCCAATCCAGCAACACCTCCCAGCAGAAAGAATTTCTCCTCTTCACCTCCTTCAAGCAATCACCCAATAGCTCTCTAGTGAAACCAACAGCATATCATTACTTTGCACAAAATTCCAGCCTCCTGAGCTCATAGGAGAGAGCTCAATATATAGATGAATTGAGAAAGGATGAGTCACCTTGCAACTGATGTGTAGCTGCCTTGTGTCCTCTCTCTCTTCAGTTGATCTTCAGTTCTTGAGCCCACTTGGAGAACCTTGCTTCCACTTGGAGAAACAGAGCCTCTGACTCATCACAAGGCGAAATCCCTGATCCAAGTGTCATTTTTGGAGCAATGACTCAGTGTGCCACTTGTCCAATCTCGCTCAACGCAGGTGGCCTTTGTTCTACTTGCTTTGCAACGCAGGTACACCATGGAGGAGTTGTGTTTCAGCGCAGAAGCCTAGTGGAGCACCTGCTTTGATTTCAGGATTGCTTGTTTTTGAGTGTTTTCAGGTGGAGAACTGATCTGAGAGCTGTTGGTTTGCTGACCTTGTTCCTCTAGGGGTAGGAACATCATGTTTAGGGAAATTTGGATCCCTTGGATTATTGACAATTCATACCTGTTGCTGTAAGGCACAAAATTGTCTATAACAGCTAGGTTATGAGATAGGTTGGTGGCCCAATTCATGATGTGGGAATTAATGCAGGCATCAATCAGAGGAATCCATTCTATGGAAAAAATAGTATTATTGGGTAACCCATATAGTCTACATAACGTAGCAGCTGCATAGTTGTAGGGGCTTGCCAAAGAGGCTATAGCATACATACTCGACTTGTCAAATTTGAATTTCTTGTCCAATACTCTCCAGCCCTGAATCAGCTTGAAGGGGTCTGGGTTCTTCTTTGCGAAGTTGGCAATGTATGTCTTGTCATATATATCCTGAGGGTCAGGTATATGGTACATTTTCTTTAGGTCCTCTTCTCTGAATGACCCCATGAGTTCCATTCTTGAATTCCTGAATTGCCTATCTTCAATGGTGAGGTTTTCGACCACCCACCTAATCATATCCATGTATGGGAGGATTTTCGTCCTCGCTCCTATCTTATGAATGAAAGATCAGGCATCATCCTTGAATTGAGGCCCCGAAGGTCTTGTTAAGTCAGTTGTTGCTCTTGTGATAGTAATCTTGGGACGCTCATCCTCAAGCCTATTGTATATGACCTACTAAGATGTTTCTCCTCCGTCAGCGTTGCAGACTGTATCAGAGAATATAGGAGCCATCTCTGTAAACTCGGATTCAATAATGTTGTTCTTTTTTTGTTTCTCCATCGCCTTCCTCAATGACATGTCTTTTGTAGCTTGCCTGAAATGGACAAGATATATCAGCGTAGACAGTATCGGGCAATTAAGACATAAATATTTTCTGAAATGACTTTAGATCGTGATGAAGGTTTAATGAGATACTCAACATTAACTACCCATAACTTGGAAAATCATTACCTCTTTTCGGGCCACTAAATATTTATTAACCTGTCAATTCGTTCGTTTTTATATTAAAACGCAATTATTTCACATGCTTATCGCTCTTATTCGCACATAACAATCTTTAAAAGGATGAAATATAGTGTTTCCTGCTCTATAAGGCGAAATGTGATTGCGAATGTCACAATATCGCATTTCATAAATTGTTAATGGACATTGTAGTGGCATAGCTTAATTACTTGCGATGTTTGCGAAGTGCAATTTGTGAAATAACAAGGTGCTTTGATAGGGATATCACAATGGGAGGTTTGATCATGCATCACAATTTTTTAAAGGTGTTTTATGATCATCACATGGAAAAGCGCGATTTGCAATTTGCGATGAGGGTCACATCCTTAGGTTGTTTTGCAAGTTTTTTCAAGGCAATTTCTTAGAGTTAGGTTTTATTATCCTAAGACTAAAATTTAAAAATGGTCCCCATTTATGTCTCTAACCTTAGGTATTCTTATCCATAAATGGGGGGGTTGTTTCATAGTACAACAATTGGCGATTCACTTGGGATAACCAATTATCTCTAAGTAGTTTTCTAAAATTTCTAAGACTTTCAAAGTAATTAGAGTTATAGGAATAATAATTACATGAGTTATAAAGTAAACAACATTTCTCTAGAATTGTAATCACTTACTCAATCTATTTATTCAACTACTTTACTCTTGTAATGATAAAAATACAAATGTTTGCATCAGTCAATAATAAGATTTAAAGTGATATAGCAGGTGTTTTCTACAGATTAGTTTTTGGTGTTTACTCATTTATCATAGATAGAGCCTCTGCTACCAGTAGGTGTTCATAGCCTCGACAGGGTTATCTTTTAACCAACAATGATTCATTGTCCCATCTGAAGCAATTTTCAAATTTCAAAATGATATTCACTTGCTTTGAATCTCACTTGGATCTTATCCTTTTTTTAATATAATATTTTCTTTTATGTTTCTTAAAAGACATTGTCTAGGCTTGGTAACCTAATAATGACAATGCCATTGACTGGTTGTAACTAAACTGAAAAAGCTCGCTCTTGATGGGGCCCCTTGCCTTCTACTCGATGAGATCATTGGCTACTTGTTATAGACATTTTTGTGCCTTACAACATTAAGCATGAAATGTCCATAATATAAGGGATCCAAAGTCCTTAAACATGTTGTTCCTACCCCTAGAGGAACAAGGCTAACAAACCACAGCAATTCACAGAAGTTCTCCACCAGAAACTGCTAAAAAACAAGTCAATTCAGGATCATTTCAGTGGCTCCACTAGCTGTTTGCGCTGAATGTCAAAGTCAACACTAGCTACCTGCGCTGAATGTCAAAGGAAACACTGGCTACCTGCGCTGAGCGAGAGTGGACATGTGGCAAGTTCATTTCTCAAGGTGTCAGAACCTAGGAAGCTTCCAAAATGACACTTGCCTCAGGGAATTCGACTAGTGATGAGTAAGAGGTTCCAAATCTCGAAGTGGAAGCAAGAACCTCCAAGTGGAATCAAGAACTGACAGAGGGAGAGGACACTAGTAAGATCTCCAGATGACTCATCCTCTCTCCAAACATCTATATATGGATCTCCCCTCCATGAGATCTGGAGGTTGGAATTTTGTTATTGCAAAGAATTGCTGTTGGTTTGAGGTTGGAATCATTGGGTGCTTAATGCTTTGAAGGGGGTGAAGATAGGAATTCCATTTGCTAGGAAGGAGATGCTGGATTGGAGCCCTCTGGGTTGTATCTCTTCCTGAACCTTGTTATTCATCAATAAAGCTATCTTGGTTTCTCCTATATGCTGATGTATTCTTGATGTATGATTGCATTAGTATGTTTAGTTTATTTCTAATCCTGAACTAGTTATGAATATGAATCCATGTCTTCTGTAGTGTTCTCTTCTTGTGATCTTGTAGAAACCTCTTGAAGCTGGGCGAGCGAGAAGGCAAGTAGCTGGGAACTCTCCAAGAGAAGAGAAGCCGGATCAAGGGACAAACGAAAGACACCGGTTAGTCCATCCATCTCTCTCTTCATTCTTAATTCATAAAGGAAGAATACTAGAATAGCTGTCTATGTTTGTTGCTAAGGCACTGTCACACCTTAGGTGGATAGGATCGTCCTGCATAGGCATTTTTCCCCACAAAAAATTGGCGAGTCCACTGGGGAGATCTGTTTAGTCATTTTATTTGTGTCTCTATCATTGTTTGTTTCATAGACTTGACAGCAACAATCGAACTGCATCTGCTATTCCCAGATGCAAAGTAGACAGTCGCTGCTTTGATCGAATCATTGGACTTGTATATGATCTAAACAATGGACTCACAAATGATTTCATGATCCTTTGTGATAGATCTTAGTACTCCCTCAAAGCATCCCTTTGATTGTACCTTGCTTGTTGCTTTTATTTGGCCTGAAACAGTAGATTAAATAGCAATCTGTGACCCAGAACCCAATGAGAAACTCTCGTTTCTCCTTCAGCGCGACTGTTGTGAAGAGGTTCTGCATTTCAATGCAGGTCCTGTGAAGGCTACCTGCGCTGAATGTCAAAACCCTTGTGTTGAGGTTGTGCTGAACCAGTTTGGCCTTGTGCAGCTGGGGTTCTCTACTCTGTTTTGCCCTGTTTTGATCTCTGATTTTTGCAGCCTGTAACCAGCATAGGTACCAGTCTGATAACTCCTTTTCTCTGCCTAAATTCCGCCTCCTTTTGTACAAAAAAAACTGTGAGTGTTTTTATGTGTTTGTGGCGTCATTCGCAGTTTTCCTTTGCATGAGTGAAATAATCATCCTGTAGCCCTTGATTCAGATCTGTTGATTGTGATCTTAGGAGAGAGTTCATTGGCTATTTGCAGTTGATTATACATTTTCTTTTGCTTATTGGTTTGAGTTTGTCTCTTTTAAGTGTCGAAACAAGTATTCATTTCGAAAATCGTTAAGTGTTGTAATCTCTTCTACCCTCTCTGATTTCGAAAAAGTGAACTTGTTTGTATTTGTCATTTAAAAGCAAATTCAAAGTTGTACAAAAAGCTTTCTTTTGTAGGAATCAATACTAAGAAAGCGGAAAAAAAACACCTGCATTGTGCATTTGCATCTTGATAGTTTGCATGTTTGATTTAGGAAACGTGCATTAGAGTGTGCTGATTGCTCTTTGAGAAAAGATGGTGTCTTTCTTTTCCCTTAGTAGCTAGGATTTTCAAAGTTGAAAAGATATAAAGCTTGCTTATCATCTTTAGACTGCATTTAGGAATTGTATCATACATCTCGTGGTGAACCTTGAAAGGCAAACTTCTAAAAAGATCAACCTAAAATAAATTGAATGAACTTAACAACGCTTTGCAACATAACGCACAACATAGAGGTCTAGGCTAGAGACGTGTTCCGACGTCGTAAAGCCTGGTGACTGTCGATCTCGTGGATGGTGGGTGATTCCTCCTAAGGGACGATAGCGCCAGTACGGATTGTGCTCCCACGTATCGTCACGTATATATTGGGAGACCCCTATAGGTATAAAACCTTTATCCTTAGGAAGCCGTGTCGGCCGCCCTACTGATCACAATGCACTGAACACAGCATTCAGGAAGATCAACCGCCCGTACCCTAAAAAGTATTCCCTAGTTTTGCGAAAAGTTTGGCACACCCTCTACCTAGAACTCCAGAGCAGTTCCTTTTGGGCTTTTTCAGACTCTATAACGGAAAAAGTCCATCCGAGCATTTGTCACTTCGGGCTCGTTAAAACATCGAAGGAGACTAGAGTCATCTTTAGCTTTTTCTCGACTCTTTAAAAGTGAAAAAGCAAGTTGTGTCTAAAGCGTCGTTAAAATTTATTTTAAACGGAACAATCACCCTTATTCCTGCGTTGATCTTTAGGTTGAAAAAATGGAGCACACCAACCAAGGAATTCCCCTTGGTGGAAATCCTAGTCCCTTCTCCTCTTGGGGAGATGTTGGTGCACCCCATATGGCCACATTGTCGCTTCCAGGACTGACAATTGGCCTGCCGGTCTGGCTCTTTTCAACCAATGTCGTTCAGAACACCACTATTCCTGAACAGTCGAGTCAACAGTTAGACCAGACCAGAGTTGCCCACCAGCCTTCTACTTCATCTAATTCTCCCTCTCCTCCTTCCTCTTCGTTTGACGGAACTGGTAAAACAAAAAACCAAGTTCCTAAGGAGAAGAAGGAAAAGAAGAAGAAAGAGAAGAAGAAGAAGGAGCCAAAAGCGACTGGGGGAAAACAAGTGTCGTCTGACGAGAATCTACACACAGCACTAACTAGGCCTAAATCGCCATGTGTCATATGCAAGGGAGACCACTTCCATAGAGATTGTCCCTGCATCCCTCGGATACTAAGGGACTGGTCTCCCCATTTGCACAATTCGGTAGCATCAACCTTTGATAGCCATGTTGACTGCTCACCTTCAACTAGTGAAAGTGAAGTCACTGGACAGAGAGGGAAAGCTAGATTTCCCTGCAAACTATGTGAAGGCGACCATGCCATCCACCGTTGTCCCTTCTTAGACGAGGCTAAAAGAGTTCTAGAAGATCGCCCGATTTTACGAGCGCAACTTCCTCCTGGATATCAAAAACTCCTGCTAAGTCCTTCACTAGTTGAGAACCCGGCTGGCCCGCCCAGGTGGTCAGCCGAAGCACCTATCATTGAAGAGGAACCGTCTGGATCCATGCTTGACGAAAGTCAAAAGGTTGAGACGGCAGTTGACCCGGTTTTGCCTTCAGAGGCTCTATCTTCGAATGAGACCATCACAGAGGAGAATAAAGACGACACCGTCCAAATTCTCTTCATCAACACAGACTCCGACGAACAAGGGGGCAATTTGCCCATTCCTTTATCACAGGAAGGAACTTCGCCAGAGTCATATCCGGCCGTCTATTCGGTCCCACCACCAAACAACCTAGTTGTCTCGTTCGACTGGAACCAACTAGGCAGACCCCGGTTGCCAACTAGCATACCATTCAGAATTATCGTTCAAATATACAGAATGGTAATGGCTGGCACTATCATTATTGAGGGGCCATCTGTGAGTATCCTTTCCTCTATTGCTTGGAAAGCGCTTGGTTCACCAGCGCTTCTGCCTGAAATGGGAAATCTATCAGGCTTTGATAAAGGAACCAGTCGACCTTTAGGGATCCTCCCCAATGTGCCCATAACATTGAAAGGGAAGACCGTTCAAATGAACGTGATGGTCGTTCAAGGACCCTTGGATTATAACCTACTTCTTGGACGAGAATATATATATTGCATGGGGGCCCTCGTCTCCTCACTCTTTAGAGTAATGTGTTTTCCGCACGAAGGAAGAATGGTCAAGCTCGTGGACCAACTTTCATTTCCCAGATCATGCATCGCAAATAGTCATGTACCATCCCTAAATGGTCTATTCACGCAAGAAATACCTCAACCCACGGTCCGTCCTCCTGATGAGCGCGAGTAATCTGGGAGGATATGACTGGAACCTAGGGGGCATGCATCCTGGTCTGCTTCGGTAGGGAAACTTTGGGTATAGAGTAGGTTTCCGCAAGAGAATATGACTAGTCTGTACCCCGTCTGTCTAGGAAGAGGGTTATTCTAGAATAAGATTCTTTTGTCAAAGTAATGTGAGTTGGCGGGCTACGTCGCTCACCTTTGTCTACTTCGGTAGACATTGCCGAGGAATTGTTTTGTTTGAAAGATTAACGAGACAATATTTGGGTAACCTGAAAGAGGTAGGCCTCTCTCGGTGAAACGAATGTTTTGACGGAAATGAAGTAGAGGTAACCTTGAAATCGTACTTTATGCCTTGGGGCATGCAAACCTTTTGGTGTGCAAGCAAGGGGCGGCTATTTATTTTTTAAATTTTTAGGTCCTCCCTTTAAACCTGTAGGTCTAACCATTTAAACTCGTAGGATTAGTCATTTCCGAACTTGCATAACGAAAGGATCCGGGGCAAAGCTTCGTGAGATGAAGCTCCATAAAAAATAGAATCTCAATGAGACACTCTTATCATATGACTGGGTAATCGAGCAGTTTTAGCACAAAGTTCATGCTCGTTAAAAAATAAACGCAAGATCTGAGCAGTTTTAACGCGGACTTCATGCTCGTTAAAAAATAAACATAAGCAATGAGCAAGTGTTTCCACCAGCGTTTAAGCTCATTTTAAAATAAAAAATGAACCTACCCGGTAAATAACCATGGTGAATGTAACCTTATCAGCCATTAAAGCCTTGGTCGTGTTTGAATCGTCACCTCCACTTTTCATTTGGCCGATCGTTCACCTCCATATGATTGTTTACCCATTTTGAGGAACAGCTGCGAAGAGTGATTTCACCTAGCCATCCTTGTGACACTGCCGTGATTGGAAAATTCCAACCTGTACCTGGAATCAGCTGCTAACCCTATTTATCACTCGTTCCTCAAAAGACGAGTCTTCTTTAAGCTCTTTTCAACTGACTCGTAAAATATGAAAAGATTGCCGAGTCCTTGGCCTTCCAGCTCGTTAAAGGGACAGGAAGTGCTATCCCTCCTCTAGATTTTAATATTTTTGGACCTGAGGGATTATTGCACATAAAGATCGAGCGCTTGTTTTATTCGGCTCGTTAAAACTATCGAAAACTCATCCCTTCTGTATTGTTTTATACTTTTTCGGACCTAAAGGATTAGATGACGAAAAAGGACTTTTGCAGTTAACTTTATGTACCTTTTCAGACTCTCTAAAAATGAAAAGGACCGAGTTATCCTTGTCGTTAGACTCGTTAAAATCATTAAATAGCGACAAACTTGTCTTTAGACGAGAACGAGTTTCACTATCGCTAGGCTCGTTAAAAAATAGCGATGGGCTTGCCCAAAGGGCAGGTTATAGAACAAGCATATGTTATCCTCCTCAATCTTGACAAAAATAAAGAGGTACTGGTCAGCAATGACTGGGGAAAAATTGGGAGAAACTCAAGAAAACTTTGATGTTAGCAAGTCACTCTTGAACATGACACGTTTCCTCTGTACCACAATCGGGTTGGGTTGTTTCATTAGCCGGTCACATCCATGGTCTCGCCATACCATCCATATTTTGGGTAATGCTACCAATCCATTGCATCAGTGTCGCCATATGTTCAAGAGAAGTCGTTCAGAAAAGTCAACCGTGTCCCATCCACTGCCATACATTATCCTTCATCCTTTCATGACCACCACCCTGAATCATATGTCACAGATCGTTTTCACCTCCATTAAAATCATTAGCTCCGTTCGGTCTCACTAATGTGGGATTCATTAAGGCCCTCCTTTGACGGATCGCTTCTTGTCGACATCAGCTCATTAAACAAGAAGTTGATCTAGGAACAACCCCTTCAGTACTTTGAAGCTTGCATACCTCAATGGCAAGTTTCTCACTTCCGGCGACAGGTATATATCAATGACCTTCGACCAAAAGATTTTGCGTGGTGTTCAATGCCAAGTCCTTTATTCACACCACGTGAATTGTACTGCAATACCTTGAGGGTCATCATCGTTATCGGTGATTCCTCTTGCGCTTGTTAACGGTTTACCTCATTGACCGGTAATCAAGCGATGCCTTTCCATGTTCGACTTCAAAACATTTCTCACATGGATCGACTTGTACTTAGAGTGAAGATCGAACGAGTTTGAAGACCCCGGATCTAGTTTCATCCATCCGGGCTGTGATATATATTCAGGAAAGATAAAGACATTGACATGTACATCATTGCAGCAGATAATCATCCTACTCAAAGGATGATAATTTCATTAGAATTATCAGTCAATCATCAGACGATTGTTTGTTCTATGTACAGAAAAATGAATTTATAAAGCTGAGCATGGGAATGCCCACCTCAGCTAGATCATGAAAGCAGTATGAAAAATAATGTATTGTATTGTATCTTATTACAGGTCTCCTCCCAGCATTGGATGAACTTCGGATCCCCCTGATAAAGCATTTCACCCGATAAACAACCTCATACTTTAGGGGGCAAGTGTTATATACATTTTTGTGCCTTACAACATTAAGCATGAAATGTCCATAATATAAGGGATCCAAAGTCCCTAAACATGTTGTTCCTACCCCTAGAGGAACAAGGCTAACAAACCACAGCAATTCACAGAAGTTCTCCACCAGAAACTGCTCAAAAACAAGTCAATTCAGGATCATTTCAGTGGCTCCACTAGTTGTTTGCGCTGAATGTCAAAGCCAACACTGGCTACCTGCGCTGAATGTCAAAGGAAACACTGGCTACCTGCGCTGAGCGAGAGTGGACATGTGGCAAGTTCATTTCTCAAGGTGTCAGAACCCAGGAAGCTTCCAAAATGACACTTGCCTAAGGGAATTCGACTGGTGATGAGTAAGAGGTTCCAAATCTCCAAGTGGAAGCAAGAACCTCCAAGTGGAATCAAGAACTGATAGAGGGAGAGGACACTAGTCAGATCTCAAGCTGACTCATCCTCTCTCCAAACATCTATATATGGATCTCCCCTCCATGAGATCTGGAGGCTGGAAATTTGTTATTGCAAAGAATTGTTGTTGGTTTGAGATTGGAATCATTGGGTGCTTAATGCTTTGAAGGGGGTGAAGATAGGAATTCCATTTGCTGGGAAGGAGATGCTAGATTGGAGCCCTCTGGGTTGTATCTCTTCCTGAACCTTGTTTTTCATCAATAAAGCTATCTTGGTTTCTCCTATATGCTGATGTATTCTTGATGTATGATTGCATTAGTATGTTTAGTTTATTTCTAATCCTGAACTAGTTATGAATATGAATCCATGTCTTGTGTAGTGTTCTCTTCTTGTGATCTTGCAGAAACCTCTTGAAGCTGGGCGAGCGAGAAGGCAAGTAGCTGGGAACTCTCCAAGAGAAGAGAAGCCGGATCGAGGGACAAACGGAAGACACCGGTTAGTCCATCCATCTCTCTCTTCATTCTTAATTCATAAAGGAAGAATATTAGAATAGCTGTCTCTGTTTGTTGCTAAGGCACTGTCACACCTTAGGTGGATAGGATCGTCCTGCATAGGATTTTTTCCCCACAACACTATTACCTTGTTTTGATAGGCAATATTGGTAATATCAGTTTAATTATTTCCCTATGACCATGGTGAACAAGCTCGTAATGAGACTTTTTATCTTCTAAGTTTTGCATATTTTAGAATTACACTCTGAGAAAGGAAAATTTTATAAGATGGGGTGAACCATTGGCTCTTTTAAGAGTTTTGGATGATAATGATAGAGTTTTAATATACTCATTTGCAGAAAGTCCTTACTAGGCTAAATATTCTTTTCTTGACTGATAACAAAACATTCACACTCTAAAAGGATAAGAGCTTGTTCATAGAATAAACGTTTTTTTGCAAGATCAAGTTTTTCCAAAGAAATGAGGTCTACTTTTGTACTCAGATGTCCTAATTATTTCTTTTAACTTTTACTTATAGAAGCGAAAAATCAAAAATATTATCAAAGATTTCATTTTGAAAAGCCAAAAGTAAATACTACTTAACCTTGATTTTCCTAAGAATCTTAAAGGCGATATGATACAAAATTGGAAGAGGCTATCTTCTAAGAAAATTATTTTTTCAATATTTTCCCATTAATGGGCAAAGAATGCTTCTTACCTAACATGTCTTTTAGAAGAAACGTTGATTTTCCAATTTTCCCAATGATTTGAAAAGGGCCAAGCCATAGTCTTTCGAATTTGGTATGTTTACCTTTTTCCTCGTGTGCTTTGTCCCATTTCAAACCAAAATCAACTATTTCAAAATTTTTTTGACTGGCATAGGTTGTATCAAAAGAGGCTTTGACTAATTGTTGATGATGGAAGTGGGTTGCTTTGGCCTTTTCTCGATCTTCTTCAAGCTTAAGAATCTGAAATTGTCTAGCTTGGAGAGAAGAAGAAGGGTTTTCATCGATGAATTGCACTAGGGAAAGAGATGGGATTACTATTTTTGTGGGAAGAACAACTTCTTTTCCATAAACTAAAACAAAAGCAGAAGAACTGATAGAGGTCTTCTACGTAATTTTGTCTTCCCATAAAGCAAATGTCAATACTTTGTGCCAATTCCTATGATTTTGGAAAATAGTCTTTTTGATAATTCTGATGAGTTTTTTGTTTGTTGATTCTGCTAATAATTTACCTTGTGGATAATAGTTAGCTGAATATTTTAACTTAAAACCTCACTTTAGAGAAAATTCTACCATATTTCCAGAAAATTAAGATGAATTGTCAAACATTAAAGATGAAGGTAAGCCAAACCTGGTAATTATGTACTGATCAATGAAATCCATACTATTTTTTGTATTAGCTATCCTTAAGGGGATAAGTTCTACCCATTTTGTAAAACAATCAGTAGCTGTAAGGATGAATCTATGTTGCTTGGAAAAGTTAGGAACAATCTCACAAATTATGTCTAATCCCCATTTTTCGAATGGTTGTTGGATGTTTACTGGTTGCAAAGGGAATGTTGGCTTTCTTTTTCTTTTGGCTGTGGTTTGACAAGTTTTACACTTTCTTGCATATTCATGTGCATCCTTAAATATCGTTGGCTAATAATATCCTACATGCAGGATTTTGTGAGTTGTGGTATTTCCTTTGAAATGTCCTACAGCTGGTCCATCATGTAATTCCTGCATGACCTTTTCAGCTTCAGGTTTCTCCAAGCATCTTAGTAATACTGAATCATAATTTTTTCTAAACAATACATCATTGAATAATTCATAGTGATTTGATTTCAACCTTAAGGCATGTTTTGTTTTATAATTAATATGCATAGGAGCATATCTGCTCTTCAAATAAAATTTCAAATCAGCATATTGAGATTGTGTATCATTGAGGATTACCTTTGATATTTTCACTTCATTACCTTGATCTTCTTCTGTTGATAACTGGGAAGCTCTTGTTAACATCCTGTAAAAACCTTGGCCCCTAACAATTGTAGTTGGTTGGATTTCTACATTATATTCTCGAAGTGCAGTAACCCAATTGGCTCTTTTCTCCCCTACTTCTCTTTGGATTAATAATTGTTTACTGTAAGGTAGGGTACTACTATCTTTGTATGGGCTTTAAGAAGAAAATGTCTGAAATGTTTCAAGGTTTTAAAAACAGCAAATGCTTGTTTCTTGACAGCTGAATAATTTAACTCGGCACCTTGTAAGTTAGAATTGAAAAAAGAGATGGGTGCCTTGATATTTTCATCTTTCAGTTGTGTTAAAACTACTGCACATGATGTATCCAATGAAAAAGTATATAATACGAAGGGTTTGAGAAAGTCAAGAGTTGTCAATGAAGGAGCATTAATAATGGATTTTTTTAATAAACTCAAATGACTCCCTTTCATGTTTACCCCATTTGAAAACTGCGTTTTTTTGTATCAATGTTTGAAGGGGTTGGACGATCTGTAAAAATTTTGGAACAAATATTTTCACAAAATTAATTTGGCCTAGGAACAATTGCATGGTATTTTTGTTATGTGGGAGAGGAATATTTTCGTTCTGTAGGACTCTATCGGGATCAATGTAAATCCGTTTCTTGGACACTATACACCCAAGGAGTTTGCCATCCGGTAAAGCAAAATAAGATTTTTTTTGGATTTAAGGAAATGTCATATTTCTTGTATTTTTTCAAAAATGTTCTTCAGGTCACTTAAATGATTGTTCCTATCGCTAGAATAGATTGTGATGTCATCTAAGTAAATAACAACTGATTTATTTATAGGACCTTTAAAATCCGTAGAACATTGAGATGTAACACCTGCATTAATGTGTCCAAAAGGAATCTTCTGATAGGCGTATGTTCCCCACTTGGTCCTAAATATTTTCTTTAATATGTCATCTAGATGCATAAGAATTTGATTATATCCCGAGAATCCATCTAGAAAAGACATTAATTCAGAACCTGCAACTGAATGCAATATCTGTTCCATGGTAGGCAAAGGAAATTTATCTTTTTGACAAGCTTTATTCAGGTTCCTAAAATTGATACAAATCCTAATATCACCGTTATTTTTCCTTACAGGCACCATATTCGATACTCACTTTGAGTGTCTAACGAGGAAGATTATTTTGGCTTTCAGAATCTTGTTCAATTTGGATTTGATTTGACTCTCAAGGTTTGGGTGAACTTTACAAAGCTTCTGTTGAACTAGCTTTTTGTTCGAAGTCATAGGTATGGTATGTTGAATCACATAGGTATCATAAGTTTTGAGATCTGCATAATCCTAGGCAAAGACACCTTTGTATGTTTTCAACAACCCAATGAATGAGTTTCTTTCTTCTGATGATAGGCGAAGACCTAGGTTAACATTTTTAGGTTGTTCAGTTCACCCTAAGTTTACTACTTCAAATCTCAAAGTATAACTTTGAGTTTTGGAGTTAGTAACTTTCTTGAATCTATCCTTTAGATCATAAAGATCTTCCATCTTAACTACAGACTTCGGGATTGGGTTTTGATTTTGATCATTTTCAATTTGTAGATCATGCGCTTGTTCATCTATGATATGTTCCTCGTAGGACCCTTCTGATGTAAGGAAATTAACTATATCCGCATCGTTATTGAATACTGTGTGGTCTAAAATGCGGATACAAATTAGAGTTTAATTTAATGTCAACCTGGGAAGGTAAAATTAGAAGTGCTTATCTAAAATATATAGATCTAGAAAGATTCCTAATTTGTCCAAGATCTTAAAGTCCCCTTACAGGAACATATTCATTAAGATCTCTTTCAATAACTAATCAAGCCTAGATCTAACAATTGTTTGAGATCTATGATTCCCTTACAAGAACATATTCTACAAGATCTCTTCCAAAATTAGATCATCTAATTAGAACTTAAAAGCGGAAATGAAGTAAACCTAGATCTAATCATTGTATGAGATCTTATGGTTCTTTTACTAAAACACTTTCAAACAAGATCCTTCCAATATTAGAACATTTAATAATACTTGAAAGCTGAAATCAAACAAAAACATAAAGTAAATTATAAACAAATAAGCATGCAAGTGAGGCCATGGGGGCCCTCCATAACTCCACCAGCACACCACTTCAATGGAGACTCAGATGTAGAAGAAAAATTGAAGTATGATCCTTTATTTCAAAATCTCCATTACAAACCAACTCTAAGATTACAACTCTAAGCTTCTAAGATTACATATTCCAAAATTCTAAGATTACAAAAGCTTCAGGATTACAAATGGAGGAGATTGTAATCCTATTTATACAATGGGATGAGTAACAAACTCATAATGATCATACACTAATCTCTCTTTAGTTCCATAAATCTCGCAACCATTTTTAACTACTTTCCCATTATTACAAAATATGATCCCACAAATCTCTCAAGCATTTTTAACTACTTTCCCATTATTACAAAATATGATCCCTTTGAATCCTCCATAAATCTCTCACATATCTTGGATAAGATATGCCAACCAAATCCTCCATGATCTTCTCCTTATGAATTGGATAAGATATGCCAACCAAATCCTCCATGATTTTCTCCTTAGGAATAGGATAAGATATGCCATCCAAATTCTCCATGATTTTCTCCTTAGGAATAGGTTTGCATAATTATCTCCTTAATATGGTGGAGGAGATATTAATTCTTCACATATTTCCTACACATCACAAAACTCACATATTCTTGAGATATATAAAAATATGTATATTTTCTAATATTTAATCATAAATTCACTTGTAATACAAAAATGAGTAAAATGGAAAATAAGAAGGTGAAACCCAAATGTATTTATGAAAATGATATGATAAAAGGTTAATGGGATGATGAAATGTAAGGAATAGTGAAGAAAACGGTGGATGAAAATATGACATTTCTGAGTCCCAACATCCTCCCCAACTGAGATTGTTGCATGTCCTCATGCAACCATGCATGGGTCTCTTTAAGAACATTTGGCATCTTGAACAACTTTGGCTTTACATGATGATGTCTTTAATAATGAATGTTTCTAGGATATTTGAAAGACATGAGTAACAACCTACATTTTCTTATGGTTGGTTCTTGTGTGACAACCATGAATACAAAGAATGTTGGTTCTTGTGTTAACAACATTCATTTCGTTTTCTATTCTCTTTTCTTCAATAATAATGTAAACACATAAGCTATCAATGTGCATAAGAAAGCCCTTTTGTAATATTAATGAAGCATGCGAATATTACCTATGAAGAAAAGTGCAACAAAGTATCATCGGAAAATAAATGTTGGTGAATGGTAAATGAGAAAAAATGGAATGATAGTGGTGAAGAAATGGAATCATGGAAGTGAATATATAGTGTGGTGAAGAAATGGAATCATGGAAGTGAATATAGTTCTCCCCCCCTCAACTGAATTGGTTGCATGTCCTCATGCAACTTGACATGGCTCATGAAAGGAAATGTAGTATGGTGAGGGAATTTTCCAAAATGTTCAAGTTAGCATATAAGGAATTGCATGATTAAAGATTAGAAAACAACATACTTCTACTTGCCCAAGAATGATGAACTATGCAAGAGGAATGTAGCTACTGCTGCTGCTGCTGGATCAGGAAAATGTGACTGATGTTGTTGTTACTGGATCCTGGGAAATGAAGGAATCTGAACTGCTGATGCTAAATCATGGAAAAGATAAATGCTGAAAGTGGAACTGTGGTACTCTCATAGATCAGAATTCATGCCGCTGTAACTGTTGAGGGAGTCGTGAAAAAGTGTATAGTCTTCACCTGCTACTAAACTTCTTGGTGCAATTCTAATCATGCGAAAGAATGTGTCGATGTTGAGCATGAATAGAAATCATTGGATTACCGGCCATTGATGTATGCCATTAACCAATGCGAGGCAACTCACCATTGATGTCAATGAGTGCCAAGGTAACCGAGTACATCTTGCGAAGTGCGAATGGATGTGTTGAGGTCGAGCCACTTGCAAGATCTAAAGATCAATGGACATTGATGTATTCCCATGATCGTCAATGAGAGAACTTGCCATTATGGCATGCAAGCCTCTAGGTACTCAAAAGGAACTCTAGTCTATTTCCTAGATAAGGTGCTGATGTTGATGGGGCAAGACTTGTTGAAAGGTGGGCCTTAAGGAATCCCACATCAGTCAACGCGAGTTTGTACAAAAATATTTGGTAGGACTATAAATGGAAAGAACTCACAGAAAAGAAGTGTGGATCAGCATGGCAAGGAAAACAAGGCAATGTAATCATGGAAAGCGAATGAGTTTTATTCATCGTTGTAAAACAAGGAGTTGTAATCATGACGCAAAAGGATCGTTGTGGAGTGGAAAATGTCATGATATGTGGAGTGAAGAATTAGCTCCTTCAAGCGTCCAAAAATGGATGTAAGGAAATGCATGGTGTATGAAGATGAACTCTTGCTGTGAAAAATGGATATGAAAATGTCATGCTTTATGGATTTACAATTGGTGGAATTCAAAATCTGCTTCAAAAAGGGAGGTGCAAGGTACTGGTTGTGGAGTTGGATTTGTCTTTAGAATTTTTCATGAATTGAGTCTTTGGAAGACCAATTGTCGTCACAATGTAATCTCCTTATGATCACTTGATTATCGTGTAACCTGTAAAAAAACTTGGCAGAAAGAAAAAATAAGTGTGTTCAAGAAGAAATGGCCATTTCCTTCATGATTCTTACGCAAAAATTTCATACCAAATAAAACATATTAAGGACAATCAAAGTGTTGAAATTTACTTAATCATGATATTAAAATCAATCCATTCTTGAAATAACCATGAAAAGTAATACTCCCTGTTTGGGTCAGATGAAATATGCTCGGCAAAAAGATTGGCATTAGAAAGATCTGTTGTGGTTTGCATATTAGTATGTGATATTAAATAATTCAACAGAAATATGTTATGCCAACTTGAAGCTATTGAAACAAGATAATCATCATTTATAGAATCCTCCAAATGTTTGATAAATCAATCCTCAAAATTTGTTTCCAACTGTTCCATTTTTTTTATTTTCAAACCTGCATGAATTTTGTGAAATTTTATTTTTTATTTTTTATTTTTATTTATTTATTTATTTTTTATATAAAAAAAACAAAAGAATGAAAGTCAATTTTTTTTTTTTTAATAACAAAATTAAAAAATCATTTTTTTTTAATAAAGAAATCAACAAGAAAATTTCTAAAAATAAATTAACACTAAAATGGATTTTTTTTTTCAATATCCTAAAAAAAACACACAAAATCCTTGAGGCACCATTGAGATCTCAGCCTGAGAATAATGAAACTTATAATGGATTATACCTCGCCTAACGCTGCTGCCTTGCACAGGTCAATTTCTTCTTTGGATTCTCTAAATCTTTGATTTCACGGGTGCCTCTATTTCCTTGTGGATCACTTCACCTTCCCACTGCCACATTAGTGGTCTTCCAAGAAGACATGGGTGGGTTGATGAAGGAGTTCAAGGAGCCTGTGAAGGTAGCTCAAATATTGAGAGAGAGCCCTGGCTTCTTCCTCTGCGATGCCGATTCTATGCGCTACGATGATTATGTTTCTCCTCTTTCTGCCGATCAGGAACTACAACTGGAGCACCTCTATTTTCTGCTTCCTCTAAACAAACTGCGCCATCCTCTACTGGCATCTGACATGGCTGCATTGGCTGTGGAAACCAGCGCTGCCATGGAGCGGAACCGCCTCTGCCACAACAAATTGGGAAAACGTTGCCGCAAAATCATCCCGAGTCTGATGATGATGGAAAAAGAAGTCGCTGGTGTCATTAAATTGCAACGCGTAGCGTCGTCGGGGCAGAGAAAGGTTAATGGCGTGTCGCTTAGAAGAAAGCTTTCAACCATTCATGAGGAGGCATTCACGTGATGACATCTGATAATGCAAAATAATTTTATCCCATCATTGTCCCCGATAATTGATGTAGGGCTTCTGAACATTTCTTTACATGATATAGCATGAGATTTTTTTTTTGCTTGTTGCAGCCATATGTACATATGATATTTCTGAACATATTCGTGTGATTGTGTGCTGTATGGTTGTATTTTTTTTATTTTTTTTTAAGACTTCGTTTTGTTGTGTTTTGGATTTCAATTATTTTTTTTTTTATATTAATCTTTTTTCTTTTTTTGTTTTTGTTTATTGTGAAAAAAAAAAATTATTAAAAAAAATGAAATGTAACCTATCTAAAAAAATGGCTATTTTTTTCAAAAAGAATTTTTTTAGCAATAATAATAGTATATATATATATATATATATATATATATATATATATATATTATGTGGGAATTTTTTTATTTTTATTTTTTGTTTTTTATTATTTAAAATGAAAACTAAAATTAAAAAAAAACTAAGTTTTATCTAAAAAAATTTTAAGATGATTTTTCACTCATTCACAAAATTCTTTATTGTTGCATTGAAGATTAGTTCTCTAGCAAGAGTATTTTTATTTGAAATAAATCAATAGATTTTCTGATCTTCCAGATCGCATGAAGCGCGGGAAGAGAGCATACTAGTCTCTTGATTTTTTATTTTTTATTTTTATTTTTTTAATTTATGCAGGTTAGTGTGGATGGATAAAACACTATTAAAATCTGCGACAAAAAAAAACACAATTAAGATTTGCGACAAAACCTTGCATTATCTACACTCTTTCTGCAATGTCGCGGGAGCAATTACACTCTCGGAAGACAAATCTTTCTGATAAACAGGATCCTGGCTCACCCATGATATAGAAATAAGACATAGAAATGCAAAGATGAAGCAGTTCTTTTTATTCATGATGATTTATTTTTGGAAAACAAAATAAAAAACTTCTAATGATAACGACTTCTAATGAGATCTCATTTTTATTTTTCTAATCTATTCTATATTAAATTAAAAGATGTTTTATTTTCTAAGTAAAAGAATGCTTCCAATGAAGCCATCTACAGACTAAAAATTCGAACATGCTCACATCAAGATTTAAAAATTTTACATTATGTTTTGCAAGTATGTGAGAATCCTGTCTTAGAGTTGGCTCAAGGTTATTGTCCTTACGCTCCAAGAAGTACCTGTTCAACATTGTCAAAGCCCTCATCCGTAGATGGATTAGTGAGAAATGGGGGGTTTAAAATAAAAACTGAATTTAAATTATCTATGTGCGAAAATGAAAAAAAAAAATGCTCCAAACTTTGAACTCCTTTACGAACCTGTTGTCACCAAGTTCCACAAATTAGTCCATAAAAAAAAATGCATAAAAACAATTACTAAATCCTTCTAGTTGCACTTCCCCGGCAACGGCGCCAAAATGTGTGGTATAAAATGCGGATGCAAATTAGAGTTTAATTTAATGTCAACCCAGGAAGGTAAACTTAGAAGTGCTTATCTAAAATATATAGATCTAGAAAGATTCCTAGTTTGTCCAAGATCTTAAAGTCCCCTTACAGGAACATATTCATTAAGATCTCTTTCAATAACTAATCAAGCATAGATCTAACAATTGTTTGAGATCTATGATTCCCTTACAAGAACATATTCTACAAGATCTCTTCCAAAATTAGATCATCTAATTAGAACTTAAAAGTGGAAATGAAGTAAACCTAGATCTAATCATTGTATGAGATCTTATGGTTCTTTTACAAAAACACTTTCAAATAAGATCCTTCCAATATTAGAACATTTAATAAAACTTGAAAGCTGAAATCAAACAAAAACATAAACTAAATTATAAACAAATAAGCATGCAAGTGAGGCCATGGGGGCCCTCCATAACTCCATCATCACACCACTTCAATGGAGACTCAGATGTAGAAGCAAAATTGAAGTATGATCCTTTATTTCAAAATCTCCATTACAAACCAACTCTAAGATTACAACTCTTAGCTTCTAAGATTACATACTCCAAAATTCTAAGATTACAAAAACTTCCCGATTACAAATGGAGGAGATTGTACTCCTATTTATACAATGGGATGAGTAACAAACTCATAATGATCATCCACTAATCTCTCTTTAGTTCCATAAATCTCGCAACCATTTTTAACTACTTTCCCATTATTACAAAATATGATCCCACAAATCTCTCAAGCATTTTTAACTACTTTCCCATTATTACAAAATATGATCCCTTTGAATCTTCCATAAATCTCTCACATATCTTGGATAAGATATGCCAACCAAATCCTCCATGATCTTCTCCTCGGGAATTGGATAAGATATGCCAACCAAATACTCCATGATTTTCTCCTTAGGAATAGGATAAGATATGCCAACCAAATTCTCCATGATTTTCTCCTTAGGAATAGGTTTGCATAATTATCTCCTTAATATGGTGGAGGAGATATTAATTCTTCACATATTTCCTACACATCACAAAACTCACATATTCTTGAGATATATAAAAATATGTATATTTTCTAAAATTTAATCATAAATTCACTTGTAATACAAAAATGAATAAAATGGAAAATAAGAAGGTGAAACCCAAATGTATTTATGAAAATGATATGATAAAAGGTTAATGGGATGATGAAATGTAAAGAATAGTGAAGAAAAAGGTGGATGAAAATATGACATTTCTGAGTCCCAACAAATACTCTCCAATTTGTTATGTTATCGGGAATAGATGGCCTCAATATTAACTCTATTGAAAATATGTCTGGACTGAAATCTTCTGAAGGTATAAGCTTGGATGCCACATTATCAAGTAAGTCAGCACTTGCATTTTACAAGCTAGGAAATGACGAAATGTTAAAAGCAGAGAAGTGAGAAGTCAAATTCTGGGCTAATGATTGATAGTATTTGAGGTGCCCAGAGACACAATGAATTGTGTTTCTTACCTGCTTCACAATTATTTCAGAATCACCATAGACTTGTAGATGTTTGACATTAAGGCCAATAGATTTGTACAGTCCTTGCATCAATGCTTCATATTCAGTGATATTTTTGGTGCACTGAAATTCAAGACTACATGCTAACATGGTTTTCTCTCCTTTTAGATTGATCAAAATGCATCCTGTGCCTGCACTGTGTTCAAATTTGGAACCGTCAAAATAGAGAGTCTAGAACAAAGAATTATTTGAAATTTTATGTACTAAATGTACACACTTGGAAGCATATATTTGTGAAAAAATTTCTATTTGAGACACTACGACATTATCTGGAAAGGGAGACCTCTGAGCATTAAAGGATCCCAAAAAATGACTCAGCCGAATAATTTCCAATGATGTTATTAGTGAAGCCAATAGGTTCATTGCTTCCCTCAAGGTCAATGACTGTGTATTTCATGAATTTTTCTTAGTCTACCCTGATTTGGTTTGGTTTACCATTATGTGGCAACCACATGTGAGACCAATCAGTTGTGAAGTAACCATGCAACTTTTCAGACCAATCTCTACTTAGGATTAAACCATAAAATTAAGGGATATCAGCCACTATAATATCAACTATTTGTGAAACATTTAGATTAGAGGAAAACTTAATTGAAACTAATGTTATTTCTCCAAGTACCTATACTTTTGTCATGTCTAATTGAACTATGTGTATTGCATATTTTTGAGGTGTAATATTCAATTTGGTGCACACAACTCTTCGCATAATATTTGAAGAGGCCCCTAAATGAACAAGACAGTTATGAACATTCCTGTTGAAAATTTTGTAAGTGAGCAGAAATGGAGGAATATAAGAAATAGATATATCACTATTTCAAACTAAATATGAAGGATCTACTTTGTTGGAAGATGACGGAGGCTTTCCCATATCGTAGGAAGCTTGAGTAACTACAACAGATGGCAGAGGGGATACAAGAACTGCTTTTAATTCTCTTAATAAAAAATTTTGTTGTTTCTTGAGTTTAGTGAGTTCATGCAATGAAATGTTTTCTCTAGTATTTTTCATGTCTTTGACTATATTGTATTCCATTGTATCTGAGATTACCAATGTTTTGGAAGTATTTGTAGGATCTAGAGGAATAGGATTGGTTTGACTAGTCTTAGATTTATTACTTATTGTTTTCTCCTTTACAGGAGTAGCAATTTTAAGTTTCTGATTTGTGATAGACATGTCAGGAGAGTTTTTACTTCTTATAGTCGCTGGCATAGCTTGTGCCTCTTTTTCATTTGGGAGGATGAAATCCCACATTCCATTCAATTCAACTTCTTCTTTCGTTTCGGCTTCCTCTTTGGCTGGTGAGTCTTCTTCTGCTTCTTGATTAGACTCAACATTTGAAATGGTGTTTGGGGGCTATGATACAGAAGGAGGATTCTTTATAAACGAGCGAAAAGGTTTCTTGGGAATAGATGATTTTGCGACCTACTTTTTCATTTCAACCATTTCATTGGACATCATTTTTAACACTTTTTGAAGGCCTTCTAGATCGAAAAGGTCCTTTAAAGCTTTCTTTTTAGAATCATCCTTAAATTTTACTTTCTTTGACTTCCTCTCATTTATTTGTGATATCTTTTCGAAAGCTATAATTCTTGTTTCTACATACATAGCTTATTTAATGTTTTCTACAAGGGTAGCCTTATTGGATCTATCTACAAAAATTGCAATATTAGAAGGAAGAGATGATATGTACCATTCTATTTGTACATCTACTGCAGGTTTTGAGGCAACTAGGAATTTATTTAGAAAATTATTAAATCTAGGGTTGAAGTCTTTGATCCTTTCATCTGAATTAGCTTTTAAGTTCGGAAGATAATTGATCAAGGATGCTATGGTCCTGTCATCACCAAATTTTTCTAGAAATACTTCTTGAAAAGCATCCCAGTTCCTAATTGAACCCGCTGGAAGGGAAAAATACCAAGATCCAGCAGATCCTTGGAAGGTATAAGGGAACGGTTTGATTACAACATCCTCATGTGAAACTCTATTAAGATTCATGGCTAACATAAAGTTATTTATATGTTCTTCGGTCAGGAGACCATCATCGGGATTCTACATATGTAGCCATTTTTTTGAGTTTGTTGGGAGTGGATTTGGATTTACAACCAGGAAAGCACCAGGGTTTGTCCAAGGTTGAGCGGGTTGATTGGCCATAACTTGAGTTAGAGACTGAGAAGATGGGAAGGTTGGTCCAGAAGTAGGTATAGATGCCGAAGAAGTTACTACTGGGTTAGTACTACTAGTGACAATGCTAATTGGAGAAGTGGATAGTTGAGAAGTTGTGGATTGAGTAGAAGTGAATCGAGAAGTCAATGGATGGAAAGTTGATGTGATCTCATTGGTATCTGATTCAGAGCTTTGTGAGGTAACTTTCTTGTGTCATGGAGGGATGGGGAACTTAAAAGGGGTTACTCCAAGCCTTTCACTTTGCAATCTAGTTAATACACCAGTTTTTTGTAATAAGGAAGTAACACTTTCTTCACAAACTTCGAGCCTCTCTTGTTTCTCGGTGGAAATGGATATCTGTTCCAATTTATGTATCAAAGAATGGACTTCGAGAGACTTGGGAGTGTAATCTAGAGAAGTTGGTTGTCTTACTACTTTGGGAGACGATGGAGATGTTCCTATAACTTCAGATTTCTGATCAGAAGATTCTGAACAAGATCTAGAAGATGTAGAAGTTGTGGAGGGGTTTTGACTCTTATGAATATTTTTTAATTGATATTTAGGTTTATATGTCATTCATAGTTGGATGGCCCTCCTTCTAGTTCCCAAATGTTTCGGCCTCAGAATTCTGTTATCCCAACATGGGGGATAATCACCCAGCCTGGACCTTAAGATAACTCCTTTTCCGTTTAAAGTGGTGGCTCTGACTGGGGACAATGGGACCAGTTTCCTAGTGTGGGTTTTAAGATGAGATTTGGTGGTTCACAAGTGATTGCAATAGAATAATGATAATCTAAATGACCTATTCTATCATGAAAATCTCTAATTAACTTATTCTAATATAAACTCGGGATTTTTTGTGTGGTATGCGATCTACAAAGATATATGGTTAACATGTGATAATAAAGATCAATCATGCATAAACAAAGATGATAACGTATAAGATAATTTCTTTGACTAAATAGTTAGTCAAAGAAATTTATAAAATATATCACATATATGAGAAATTATATATATGAAAATTAACAATTTCAGCTAGGCATCATACAATACTGAAATTAATGCTTAAAAAAAAGAATAAATCTCACATACAATTCATGAAAGTAAAGTGTTGTCACTAATTAAACAAAAAAACAGAATCAATAGTGCAAGATATTAGTACCATATGTGCGAAGTTCTTCTCATTTGACTAATGACATGGATCAACTCCTTTCCTCAAATCAAATTATCTCCCAACAACACAATAGTGCATCAACAAAGGAAAGTAGTCTGATATCTAAAAGAAACGATCATGTTCCATAATTTCACCAAAGCACTCACAAACTTACAAAAGTGAATTATTTGCAAATTTTTTTGATAAAATTATGGACACTTCTCTAAATTCATGAGAAGGGTATAAACATTGTTCTAACTAATATGCAAAAACAGATGATACAAAAAATTGAGGAGGTTTGAAAGAACCTTCCTCCTAACTAGTTAACTAACTCTAAAAATAAACAGTGGCTTGATGAGCAGAGGCTAAGATGATGATTTTCTATCTGCCAGCTTGTCCTTCAAATCACATATATCAGTCATTGGTTTGAGTTGAGGAGGTGCCCCAAAATTTGTCCTGAGCTGTCCTGCGAAAATCACATCAGTGAGAGGTGGCAACATCCACTGAGTCGAATGAAGTGAGTAGTTAAGGGTCATGATTTGGATGTGTGGCTTCACGAGGTATTTCCAATATGAATCCCAGTCGTTCTTGGTCAATTTTGCATTTGCTTCCCTTTGAGTCTCTGCCTTTTCCTGCCAACTTTTATGCAAAGCACCTAAATCAGGCATTTCTTTTAGACTGCCTTCCTTTACCAGGTTGATGAAAAACAAAGTGTGGTTCACCGCCTTGATTATATTCTTCGACACCTCAGCTTCCCTTGCCACTACTAGCTTAGCTTGCTTGATTCTCTCATCCCAATCCGTGAAAATAATGTCTTTGTGTGTCTCCTCAATCTCAGGTAAATTCGCTTTCCTTTTGTCTTCTGTTTCCTACCATTCGATGAACTTTGAGATTCTGGTGTTCGTATCAGTAAACTCGGTTCTCTAGTCAATCACCTTATATGTTAGCTGGTCACTAGTGATCAGATAAGGAGTAGTGTGTGAAATCTTTTGGCAAAAGTGATCTTGTTGTTTCATCAGGAGAGAATTTAGTTCCAGTGCCTCTTTAACGAATTCCTCGGTAGTAGGAACATCGTTGTATATTTCCATGGCTTGCTGCAATTCTTGGAGTTGCATGTTTTTTCCTGATATATCAGCCTCATGGCTTATCTTTAGGACTTCCATGCTCTGTTGCAATTGGGAAAGCTGCTAAGCTACTTGCCTATTCACACTTGCCTTCTCTGTTTCGAGCTAATGCTCGAGGTGTGAAATCCTCTCCTCCTTTTCTCTCAACAAATTAGAGACTTCAGTAGCTTTTTCCATGGCAGTTGTTGCATATTCTCCTGTGAACTGTGACAATATAGTCAAGTTCTCAGTTGGGTTGAAAGTAATGTCCCTCCAAGCTATGTCCATTGGCTCATTTCCAGGTGGGAGCTCGGCGGTTTCTACCCTTTTCCTTTTCCTCTGTATTCTTACTATAGCCTTGTGGAGCAGGCTACAGAACACATCAAGTGGAGGGATAATCTCAGTCTGCTGGGATGTTGTCGGCTGCTCATCCATAGGCTTGGACTGGTCCTCCATGGATTTGGACTGCTTTTCCATAGACTTGGACTCGATATTCTCCTGAATATGAAGAGGAGTTTGACACTCCATTGTCTCTTTGGTATCTATCATTTTCGGAGTGTCTTGCAGTTTCTGATTAAACTGATCCCACTCCTGCTCCAAACTAATGCCTTTCACATCTAAACTAATTTCTTTAGATGGGGTGCTCATAACCTATTTCTCTACTGACTTCCTGCTGGACTCTGTTGTATTATCTTTGTCTTGGGCCTTTCCTATATCTGGTGTTTTCTCAGTATTCACCTAAGATTCAATGCGAGAACTATGTCCTTCACTGTTAACAGTCACACTAGGTGTAGGCTTATCTTCAATCTTCAACAAGTGCATTGGGATTACTTCAAGCCTTTCATTTTTGAATTCAATTTTTTTTTCAAAATCTTCAGGACTCAGGTTCACTTTAGCCCATTCGAATGCTTGTTCGAAGGATTCGGCCAACAGTAACAGGTCTTCAAAATTGTTATCCTCATGGTTGTATTGCTTGAGCTTTAGTGTAGTAGTGATGTTATATGCTACCTTGTCTGGATCAAATTTCCTTTTCAGCAAAGTATGAAGCCTGACTGCTTCCATGCTTACTGACTCCTTAATAGCATGATTAAAATTTTCTAAAGAAAAAGAACCGCACTTGATAGGAAAAGAGGGCCATAATAACTTCTTGCTTTCTTTGAGAACTTTAGTAACGCCTTTCCCCATAGTCTGGTAGGCGATTTCCCTAGCCAATTGTTTATCAGAAACATACAAAGGAAGCACATGAGGGTTATATGTGCTACTAAAAACCCTAATTTAGGTGAACCATTCTTCAATAAAATATTTTCCATCACCTAAAAGGTCTATTGCAGCTTCTTGGGAAAACCCGGGGGATTTCTTATTGAAAATTATTTGATGCAGAGGTAAAATAAAAACATTACGTATTTTATAGAAATGGGGTATATAATGGGATTCCCATATTTTCTTATGACTGAGACGGATAGGATAGGGGTCCTCTAAGGTCCATTTCCAACCCATGGTCGAAAATGTAGTGCAGAAACAGATGGCGTCCATAATGTAGGCACTAAAATAGAACGAGGGAAGGTTCTTTAGACAGGAGGCTCTCTTCTGTCGATATTTGGTAATGATGGTGGTTAGGTTATCAGATAGGATGGTGGCCCAAGTCATGATGTGTGAATTAATGCAGGCATCAATCAAAGGAATCCATTCTATGGAAAAATTAGTATTATTGGGTAACCCATATAGTGTACTTAACATAACAACTGCATAGTTGTAGGGGTTTTCCAAAGAGGCTATAGCATACATACCTGATTTGTCAAATTTGAATTTGTTGTCTAATACTCTCCAACCCTGAATCAACGTGGAGGGGTTTGGGTTCTTCTTTGTGAAGTTGGAAACGTACGTCTTGTCATATATATCTTGAGGGTCAGGTATATGGTAAATTTTATTCAGGTCCTCTGCTCTAAATGACCCCATGAGTTCCATTCTTTAATTCTTGAATTACCTATCTTCAATGGTGAGGTTTTCGACCACCCACTTGATCATATCGTGTATGGGAGGATTTTAGCCCTCGCTCTTATCCTATGAAGGAAAGAGTAGGCAACATCCTTGAATTGAAGCCCTGAAGGTCTTGTTGAGTCGGTTGTTGCTCTTGTGACAGTAATATTGGGACGTTCGTCCTCAAGCCTATTGTATATGACCTCCCAAGTTGTTTCTCCTCCGTTAGTGCTGCAGATTGTATCAGATAATATAGGAGCCATCTCTGTAAACTCAGATTCAATAATGTTATACTTTTTCTGTTTCTGCATCACCTTCCTCAATGACATGTCTTTTGTAGCTTGCCTGAAATGGACAAGATATATCAACACAAACATTATCGAGCAATTAAGACTGAAAGTTTTTCTGAAATGACTTTGGATCGTGAGAAAGGTTTAATGAGATACACAACGTTAACTACCCATAACTTGGAAAATCATTACCTCTCCTAAGGGCACTAAATATTTATTAACCTGTCAATTCATTCGTTTTTATATTAAAAAGCAATTATTTCAAACGCTTATTGCTCTTATTCGCACATCACAATCTTTAAAAGGATGCAATATAGTGTTTCCCGCTCTATAAGGTGAAATGCGATTGCGAATTTCCCAATATCGCATTTCGCAAATCGTTAATGGATGTTGTAGTGGCATAGCTTAATTACTTGTGAAGCTTGAGAAGTGCGATTTGCAAAATAACAAGGTGCTTTGATGAGGATATCACAACGGGAGGTTTGATCGCACATCGCAATTTTTTAAAGGATTTTTATGATCATCACATGGAAAAGCGCGATTTGCGATTTGCGATGAGGGTCACATCCTTGGGTTGTTTTGCAAGATTTTTTAAGGAAATTTCTTAGAGTTAGGTTTTATTATCCTAAGACTAAAAATTTAAAAAGGGTCCCCATTTATGTCTCTAACCTTAGGTATTGTTATCCATAAATGGGGGGATTGTTTCATAGTACAACATGAACCAACTATTGCAGTGTGTTTTATAGTTGGATCTCTTGTAATGGTGGTTGCAAGTACTCTTCTTCCTAGTATCCATCATTTTCCACTTGGTTTCCATCACATTCTTGAATTGGCTTCCTAGATTCTTGCGATGGTGGAATATTTTATTGATAATCTACAAAACTATTAACAATTTTCTTAACCTCTATATCACTTGTAGTTTTTTTATACATCTATAATTCATTAAATATAAATCCCTTCTTCAAAAAATTTTGTGCTTAATTGAATCCCACAAAACATAACCAAAATCACCATCCACATATCCTAGAAAAATACATTTAATGGATTTATAATCTATCTTGGTTTTATACTGTCTAGGAATATGCATAATGCTTCACATCCAAATTTTTTTTAAAGTGAGAATAGTTTACCTTCTTACTGATAAAAACGTCTTCAATAATGTCACCATCCAATGTTATAGTAGATGCTTGATTGATGAAGTAACAAATTGTTCTTACTATTTCTATCAAAAAATATTTTTCCAATATGGAATTTGAAAATATACTCTAAACTTTCTCCATCATAATGAGATTCATCGTTTCTATAGCACCATTATGTTAAGGAGGACTAGGAATAATCTTCTTATGTTTTATGTTGAACCTATGTATAATAATTATTGAGCGTGTTGCATCAATACTCTCCATTGTTATTGGTCATGAAACACTTGAGTATTTTTTTAGTCTCTCTTTCAACAACAACATGGTATTTATGAAATATCTTAAATAACTTTCCTTCACTTTTAAGGGAGTAGGGCCAAACCTTCCTTGATGCTGACACAACCTAAGCTGCATCTACCCACATTATGAAAATGAAATTGCATGTCACACTATGTATCCGTCATGTCCCAAGATAAACACCAATATCAATGGTGAAAACCCTCTATAACCAATGTCTAATAAGTGGAAATATAACATTTGATGGAAACTTACTTTATCAAAATTTAATTCTTTAAGCATAAATATATTCGGTTCTCTCTTAATCCTTATAACTCAACCCTTCGGTTGATTTTATTACTTGCGACAATAAAATATCATATAATATTTGACTCTGATTTTAATCACCCACGCTTATCAACCATACCATGGTCTTTAGACTTTGGTTAAAACTCAAACTTAAACCATAATACATCAATCCTGCTTATTTCTATTATAATTCCCATATAATAGAAATATTTCATAACCCACACTTAAACCTTACCTTTCCTCCATTCCAAAAACCTTTGCACATATATCGGTGCTCTCCTTAGCGCATTAAATATTCACCATCGATCTCATTCCTCAATCCAACGGCTATCGCGTCACCCTCTCACCAACTGACCTAGATAATCTCCATCGTCGATAAATCCCATCCAATCGAACAGCTATCACGCAATCTCGTGTAGATTCTTGCATGACTGGTATCAGGTCGAGAACGCACGAGAAAAGTGGTTTTCCCTTTCCATCATGTGCTACGTGTCAACCCCTTAGGCTAATCACGTGAAATTATAGGATACCATTTACCGCTTTGAGGGCATGAGATATATCGCTTACTACCTACGAAAACCACTCCATCATTCTATACATTTTCCACCCTTCTGTCGACACCAACCTTGATGTGATCCATCCATCTATTAAGTTAATCTCCTGCCATAAGATCTTCGTCGCTCATCTTCCATTAATCATGTTTCTTTGATATGACTGATCCAACAGTTCCTGTGCACTGTTACGTTCTTTTGTTTCTTACTGTGTAATAGCCCATTCGGCTTTTTGCCTATGTATTTGTTCTCGCCTTACGATATTTACTTGTTCTGATCTCGATCTCCACTTTGTTACTTCATTTCTTCACGCTTTACACTTCGTTCATAAATCCTTAGGTTTTATGAAACCTTGCAGTTATACCTTCGCTATAACATTGAAGATTTTCTCCAATATTGTCTGTGTGCAATCCCATAACGCTCCTCTCTGTATTTCGTCTCTGGTTCTGCACACTTGCAAACCTATGTTACGGAAATTTATTCTAATCCACACACAATTTATAATTCAATTACTCAATCCACACTTTCACAATTTAGAATTAAAATCTATGTGTATATATAAACAAATAATTACATGATGAGTCTCTCTCTCTCTCTGGCTTGATTTTCTAATCAGTGGCCTTTCCATTTCTTTCCTATAGGCTTACAGTCAAACCCCATCTAATCTCTAAACTCTAATTCCCTAACTCCTTAACTCTCTCTCTAACTAACTCTCTCTATACCTTTTAGGCTTACATTTATACAAAAGGAATGTAACCTATTTCAGTTCAGATCCTTAACATTTTGAAGTAAATCCTAAATATCCTCTAAGTCCACTTTTGACTCAAATAATCCCTAAGGATCCTCTCTGGTTCCACAAAACATGAAACCAATTCCTAATCTAAGATTTACAATTAATTCCTAATCTCCCAATCTCTCAACTATCCTAATTCTCTCATGTTCTCCAACATTCGATACATTTACAAACATTCCTCACAATACTTAATTAAATCCTATTCTTAATATCTCTCATTAAAATCACTCAAAACCTTAATAATTAGTATAATTTAATACTCACGAAACCAACTTCCTTGAAAACACAAGACCCCCTATGTCACTAAAATACAATGAAATTGGTGAGCTCAATGCTCCTGCATCAGACTACCAAGGTTAAAATAATCATGATCTCCACATCATGTGTTCTTATATGTTGATAGAAAACCTCTAGGATCCCAAACTTTAGTTTGTAGTTGTCTGAATGTTCTATTCCTTTGTTGTTGTTGTATGTTTGTTACCTTCTATTTCATCTTCCTCTCCTTGTCAGTCAGGTTCAAATTCTGATTGATCACTCTTCCTGTTGCTGTCAATCTCCTCCATCTAGATTGCTTCATCATTAATTGCCATAATTCTTTAATTTCTATCTCTAGCACATCCTTGGGCTGGTCCATACTCCGCCATTTACTACTACCTCTTTCTCTTTGCTTAAGTTTGTTGTTGCTATCCACTAGCTCTTGCATCTTGACATTCTGCATTTCTTCAAGTTCTTTTGTTCCCCAATGTTGAAATTGAGATTTCTCTTCCTCTTTCATGCTTATCTCTTTCTGCATCAAATCTTGATTCTCTAGCATTCTTTCCAGCAACATAATATCTCTATTCCATGCATTAAATACTTCCACGGAATCCTCCTCTTCCATCTTTACTTGGCTGCTCATTTGTGCCAAATTTTCTCTAGCATCTACAACAAAACCTGCACTCACAAAACAATTATTAAAATGAAAAACATAAGGCCTTAGTGCCTCTTCTCCCTTTAGCAAGATTTCAGTATGCTGCTATGATTTTTCCTTCTCTATGAGCACATCAGTATGTTGATCCAACCTCTCTAAAGAATTCTCCAAAGGACTCTCGAAACTGTTAGCAAGTCTCTCTTTCACACCATCTACTTCAATCATGTATTTGTTCTCTTGTCCACTGTAGTGAACTCCTTCTTCTGCAATCACACTGTCATACTCTGAGTTTTCCAACAAATATTCCAGCAATTCAATTTCTCTTTGACACTTCATAAGTATTTCATCATCACTTATAATTCCTGCATTTATGCACAATTTATTAGTTTGAAAATTACAAGGTTCAATAGTCTCAACTATTGCTTCACATATCAGTTTTTCAGACTGAATTTCATCTCCTTCTTTCACAAGAAATTGATCCTGTGTTATAACAACTTCAAACATCAATGTATTACTAAATTCTTTCTGCTGCAATAATTCACTGCTTTTCACATTCAAGAGAAATTCTCCATCATTCTTTACTTCAGACTATTTATCTTCTGAAAGATATTCTTCCATACTTTTGACAATCTCAAAATATTGCTCATCTTCTGCAAAACCTGTAATCACATCAAAATTATTAGATTCAAAAATACAAGGTTTTGCATCCTCCCTTTGATCCGAATTTGTCCAACAGTTCAGAAAATGATTAATAATTCCTTCTTCAGCAAAGTAAACTTCTTGTTGTCTTGAATGCTCACAATAATTCATAATATATTCTGTAGATCTTTAGTCTTCATGTTCACCCAGAGCTCTACCTTATTCTTCTTCACAAATGGAAACTTCCATTCTCAACTCAGCTTCTCTAAGTTCTTCAGACTTCAATCAAACATTCATTACTTGTTCAAGCTTCATCAGTGCTTCTGCTAACTACATATTCACCTGTTGATTTCTCTTCTCTTGTAGCCTCCACCACTTTACTTTCTTCTTTATGACATAACCATGCTTCTGGTCTTCTTTATTCATCTGAAACATCTCCATTAATAACTCAAGATGAACTGCAATCTCAGCCTTCTCCCTCTCATATTCTTCTTCACTTAATTGTCTTTGTAGGCAATTTCCCTTGGCATCCTCTTTCTTCACCTTGCTTCTACTGTGGTATTTCTTAGAACCTCAGTTATCTCTGTTATCTCTGTTATGACTATCATTAGTCATCTTCTTCTCTATCTTCATGAGTTCCTCACTCACTTACTATGAGCTACATTAAAGCCTTTGCAACATCAAGTCCTCCCTGTTGTCACTTACCTCACCAAACTCTCCTCTATACTTGGTCTTTTGGAAAGCCCTTGGTTCTCTATTCTCTCGAACCTCTTTGAGTAGTTCTCTATGCTCCTTCTAGGCTTCAACTCATCTGCACCTTTTAAGAACACAATTGTCCTCTTGTATTTCAATCACAAATGAAACACTAGGTTCTGGCCACCTCTTCTTTCACTCATAAATTTTTACCATCTTTCTTCATTACTGCTTCTTTTCTTTTGCTGAGATACATTCTTTTGTCTACAACCGGAATTTTGCAACCACAATCTTCAAACCAAATTAAAAAAAAAAACATATCATCTCACCTTCAAGATCTCTACACGATCTAGTTCTCCCATTCATTTGTACTTTGAATGGATTGTTCTCTGTTTCTTTGCATTTGCAAATTCTGTTACACTTTATCTATGTGTGCCTACTGTTTCTCATATTTAAAATATGATATCCTCTTGCCTGTATACATACCTTCAAAACATAACTTTGTTCTATGTTTCTCAAAGCATTCTTACACGCAGAATTTCCTTGTTCATCTCTAAATCGAAAACAGCCTAAGCCGCATCTACCCACATTATGAAAATAAAATTGCATGTCACACTATGTATCTGTCATGTCCCAATATAAACACCAATATCAATGGTGAAAACCCTCTATAACCAAGCTCTAATAAGTAGAAATATAACATCTGATGGAAACTTACTTTCTCAAATTTTAATTCTTTAAGCGGAAATATATTCGGTTCTCTCTTAATCCTTATAACTCAACCCTTAGGTTGATTTTATTACCCACGGTGTTATGAAGCTAGCTCACAAAAACATAGAAAAGATATATCAACACCTTACAATTCAGCCTCTTTGAGGGGGCAACCTCCTTTACATTACATAAATGAACAATTCTTGGATGATTCAAATGAAAAAACCTCCTTTCTATATATAGGAGTCTAAGGAGTCACAATATAACCTAGCTCACCTAACAATAATAATATAAAGCCACAAAAATAACAATAGAGGGATTCTATGGGGCACAGTAATAACAATATGGGGACAATAGGGGCACAACAATATTAATAAGGGATACAACTACAATAGTAATGGGGTAATCACTAGTATTATAGGGACCTAACATGCCCCTCTCCTTCAAAAAAGTGTTGTCCTCAACGCTTGAGTAGTTCTGGATCCTTCTGTATAAAATTCTCATCCTCCCATGTGGAATCTTCAGCGAATAAGCTCTTCCACTTGATGAGATACTCCGAAATTGATCGATTTCGTAGCTGTCGAGTTCTTGTTTCTTTGACTGCTTCCGGTTCCAATATAATTTTTCCTTCCTCATCAAGTTCTGGAAATATTGTTTGAACTGGAAGCTTGTCGCCTATAACTTTCTTTAAACATGAAACATGGAAAACTGGGTGCACTCGAGAAGTTGCAGGAAGCTCCAATTTGTATGCCATAGTACCAATATTTTGCAACACCTTGTATGGACCATAATACTTTCGTGATAATCTATTATCCTTCTTAGCTTGCTTGAGGGACATTTGTTTATATGGTTGTAGCTGTAGGAATACCAAATCACCTACATCAAAACTTCTTTCGCTGCGATGTTGATCTGCCTGTTGTTTCATTCTATTCTGTCCCAACACAAGGTTATCCTTTAAGAGTTGGAGGACTTGTTGTTGATGTTCGATGTGATGTTCCACTGCTTGAACCTTATAATTTTCTCTTAAATATGATGTGATGGATGGTTGCTGATATCCATAAAGTGCCATAAATCGAGTCATTTTTGTTGCTGTATGGAAGGAAGTGTTATACCACCATTCAGCCAGAGTCAACCATTTGACCCATTGTGTCTGTTTATCAGATGCAAAGCATCGAAGATATCCTTCCAAACATGTGTTTACTATCTTAGTTTGCCCATCAGATTGAGGATGATAAGATAAGCTATGAGCTAGCTGAGTACCAAGACAAGAAAATAATTATGTCCAAAAATCTCCAGTGGAAATGGGATCTCTGTCACTTACAATAATCTTTGGGTTTCCATGTAGCTTTTGAATTGTTTCCATAAATGTAGTAGAAACTGTACTGGCTTTAAATGGATGTGATAATGCACAAAAGTGTGCATACTTTGTAAGTCTGTCAACTACTGCCATGATGACACTCTTTCCCTCAGACTTGGGTAAAGCTGTGATAAAATCCATTGAAACCTTCTCCCAACGTTGGCTTGAAATGGATAAAGGTTGTAATAGACCCGGGGTCTTAATTGTTTCAACTCTATTTTGTTGGCAAACCAAACATTCCACCACAAACTTTTGAATATCTGATTTAAGGCCATCCCAAAAAAATTCCTTCTTAACCATGTGGTAAGTTTTTAAAAATCCTGAGTGCCCTCCTAAGGGAGAAGTGTGCAATTCCATAAGAATCTTTTGTTTGAGTTGGGAATTCTTATAGAGGTATAAACGATCTTTGTACCATAACGAATCATTTTTCCAGCTAAATGTATAAGATGTACTTGAATCTTGTTGTAACTTTCCAATATGTGCCCACACTTCTTCATCATTCTTCCATTCCTCCCTTGCTTCGTTTATCCAATCTGGTTGGATAATAGAAATGGCGCACAACAGTGCTTTCACATCCTCATCCTTTCTTGAGAGTGCATCTGCCACCACATTTTGCTTCCCTTTTTGTAGATGATTTCAAAGTCATAACCCAACATCTTTTTGACCCACTTTTGCTGCTCTTCAGAGGATAATCTTTGTTCTAAAAAGTATTTAAGGCTATCATGATCCATTTTTATCTTGAAGTGTCTTCTCATTAGGTAGGGTCGCCATTTCTTAAGTGAAATTAGTATTGCCAACATTTCCTTCTCATAAATAGCTTTGTGTAAAAACTTTCCCTTGATTGGATGACTTTCAAAAGCAATGGGTCGTTCATCTTGCATTAAAACAACACCAATTCCATTTCCTGAAGCATCACATTCCACAATAAAGGTTTTTGTGGAGTCTAGTGTAGCTAAGACTGGTACTTGACACATTGACTCTTTAAGTTGTTCAAAGGCCTTTGTTGGTTTTGGAGTCCATGAAAATGCATCTTTCTTCAATAATGTTGTTAGAGGTGCTGCTATTCTCCCATAATTCTTAACAAACTTGTGATAATATCCCGTCAACCAGAGAAATCCTCGCAGATGCTTTATGGATGTGGGGATTTTCCATTCCTTAATGGCTTTAATTTTGCTAGGGTCTACCTTAACTCCTTCATGAGATACAATATGACCTGGATATTCCACCTCTTATACTCCAAAGAAACATTTGCATCCTTTTGAATATAATTGTTTCTCCTCTAATAGTTGTAGCACCCTATCAACATGTTCAACATGATCCTTCCAAGACTTGTTGTAGATTAGTATATCATCAAAAAATACTAACACAAATTTTCTAAGGAATGGTTTGAAAATGGAATTCATCAAACCTTGAAATGTAGAAGGTGCATGGTAAGGCCAAAAGGCATGACAAAAAATTCATAATGACCCTCATGAGTTCAAAATGTTGTTTTCAGAATGTCTTTAGTCTTCATTCTGATTTGATGATATCCTGAACGAAGATCCAACTTGGTGAAGTAAATTGATCCATGCAATTCATCTAGTAATTCATCAATGATGGGAATGGGAAACTTAGCTTTAGTAGTGAGCTTGTTGAGCTCCCTATAATCCAGACACATGCGCCATGATCCATCCTTCTTGTGCACTAATACTACTGGAGCAAAGAAAGAACTTTGACTAGGTTGAATTATACCAACCTCTAGCATTTCTGCAACCATACGTTATATTTCACTGTTTTAGGCATAGGGATATCTGTATGGCCTGATGTTTGGAGGAACACTTCCTGGAATCAGATGACTAGCATGATCATGATCATGAATAGGTGGGAGACCTTTGGGAGTCTCACTGTTGGGTCCCTATAATACTAGTGATTACCCCATTACTATTGTAGTTATACCTCCTATTTATATTGTTGTGCCCCTATTACCCCCATATTGTTATTTCTGTGCCCCATAGAATCCATCTATTGTTATTTTTTTGGCTTTATATTATTATTGTTAGGATGGCTGGATTATATTGTGACTCCTTAGACTCCTATATATAGAAAGGAGGTTTTGTCATTTGTATCATCCAAGAATTGTTCATTTATGTAATGTAAAGGAGGTTGCCCCCTCGAAGAGGCTGAATTCTAAGGCGTGGATTTATCTTTTCTATCTTTTCTTGAGCTGGTTTCATAACATTTGGTATCAGAGCTTTGGATTCTAGGGTTTCGCTGCTCCAAACAGGTCATCGTGGAATTTTCGCTATAACTTTTTTTCTGTGAAGTTTCAGAAGTCGCAAAAAACACCCATTTGAGAATAATTGGCGCTGAACCTTGGGTCCGAATTTCAGAGCTTTTTTCGCGATATTGTCGGGGATATGATCTGAGGAAGTTGGCCTTTTTGCAGACTCCTGAATTACATTCAAAACAGGTGACCTGGGGAAAATCGTCATAACTCTCTCTCTGAGGATTGGATTGAAATTTCGTAAAAAGGTACAGAAAGAGGACGGACTGTAGTTTCTTGTATGTGTGTTTCAAATTCAAAGGTTGAAACAGTGACTCGTGGCACGTCGTACAAGTTCGCTCTACTGAACCAGTCTAAACGCAAGTCACTGTGGGAGATTTCACATAACTCTTCCTTGGAGAATCCAATTTGGCTCAGACTTGTGGCATTGGAAAGAGGACCCAGAAGGCTACTACAGGTAGCAATTTCAGAATTGGATGATCCGAAATTACAGAGATACATCAGATTCAATATCAGGCTTCTATAAAGTGAAAAAAGGTGTGTAGTTTTTTTTAATTTTTGTGTAAGCTTGGTTTAACGGAATTCAAAGGGCATAGTAAAACATTATTATCGGTAACTGATGCCCCGAGGAAAGAAAATGCAAACACCTAGTAAGGAACCTGAAAGCTCTAGCATGACTCATGAAGAAGAGGAAGAAATGCTACATGATATATCAAAATTACAAGAACAAGTGCAACAAATGTCACGCTCACAAAAGCTAACAGAAGCTAAGATAAGTGGCGTGGAATCTAAGGTAAATGGCGTGGAATCTAAGATAAAGGGCATGGAAGCTAAGATGGATGGCATGGAAGCTAAGTTGAATGGCATGGACGCTAAAATTGATGGCATGGATGATAAGATGGATGAATTGAAGAAGTTGCTACAAGAAAGGGTCACTAATGGTGAAAAGGTAGTAAAGGAAACTCATGATGAGAACAAAAGAAATGTTAATCATGATTCCATAGACTCTAATGTTGGATCGAAGACTCACCATGTTCCAAAAATCGATATGAGGAAGTTTGATGGCAAGGATCCCGCCACATGGATATTACAGATGGAGCAATTCTTCGATCTCAATAATGTGCAAAACACACAAAAGGTACGTATGGCAACTTTATATTTGGAACCAAATCAGTTTGTATGGTATCAATGGCTTTGTTCTCGTAAACAATTTATCACTTGGGCAATTTTTACGGAAGAATTGATAGCACATTATGAGGATACAAAAAGCAACACTTTTTTTAGCCAATTGATAAGTCTCAAACAAAAGGGTTCAATAATGGAGCACATTGAGGAGTTCCAAAAATTGAACATAAGGGTAAAAGATATTCCAGAGGAGCATAGGATTGATGTGTTCATAGGGTCTTTAAAGGATAATATCCAACATGATGTGCGCCTTTGGGAACCTGATTCATTAGAGAAGGCATTCAGGTTAGCAAGAAAAATGGAAAGCAAAATTATGGCAACTAGGAAGCATACCACTCACAACTATAAAGACGGAAGTGTTGTTGCCCATAGTCTTCCACAACCTACAAGGTTGACACCACAACAATTGGAAGAAAAAAGAGCAAAAGGGCTTTGTTACAATTGTGATAGCAAATACATAAAAGGTCATAAGTGTGCTGAGAAGAAATTATTCTACATAGATTGTGAAGAGGAAGAAGAAAAGGAGCAAGAAAGGTCAAAAGAAGAGGATATATTCCAGGAACAAAGCCTAGATGAAGAACAAATAAATCCGACCATATCTTGTAATGCATTGGCGGGAATTACCACTCCTCAAACCATCAAGATAGAAGGACAAATCAAGAAGAAAAAGGTAATAGTGTTGATTGATTCAGGAAGCACCCACAATTTTATTCATTGTAGGGTAGCAAAAGAATTGAATTGCTTCCTATATCCAGCACCAGAGTGTCAAGTGATGATTGCAAATGGAGGAACAATAAATTGTTCTGGAAAGTGCCATAATATCAAGCTATCCATGGGAGAATATGTATTGACTAGCCCAATGCTTTCCATTCCAATGGGAGGTGCTGATGTTGTACTAGGAGTCCAATGGCTACAATCCTTGGGTACAATAGCTTTTAATTTTCAAGAACTTTTCATGAAATTTTCTGTGGAAGGAAAGGAAGTTGAATTAAGGGGTATTGCAGGGAAACCAGGAAAGATAATCAGCTCTAATGGCATGACAAAGCTTCTAAAAAAGGAGCAAAGAGGTGTAATTGCACAATTATGTTCGCTAGATGTTTCCACATTGGAATCATCTATTTCTCCAGATCTCCAAAAAGTCCTGGACAATCATTCCAAGGTATTTGAGACTCCCAAAGGTCTCCCACCTATGCGTGATCATGATCATGCTATTCATCTGATTCCAGGAAGTGTTCCTCCAAACATCAGGCCGTACAGATATCCATATGTCCAAAAAAGTGAAATTGAACGTATGGTTGCAGAAATGCTAGAGGCTGGTATAATTCAACCGAGTCAAAGTTCTTTCTCAGCTCCAGTAGTATTGGTGCACAAGAAGGATGGATCATGGCGCATGTGTCCAGATTATAGGGAGCTCAACAAGCTCACTATTAAAGATAAGTTCCCCATTCCTGTTATTGATGAATTACTGGATGAATTGCATGGATCAATTTACTTCACCAAGTTGGATCTTCGTTCGGGATATCATCAAATCAGAATGAAGATTGAAGACATTCCGAAAACAACATTTAGAACTCATGAGGGTCATTATGAATTTTTGGTCATGCCTTTTGGCCTTACCAATGCACCTTCAACATTTCAAGGTTTGATGAATTCAATTTTCAAACCATTCCTTAGAAAATTTGTGTTAGTATTTTTTGATGATATACTAATCTACAACAAGTCTTGGAAGGATCATGTTGAACATGTTGACAGGGTGCTACAACTATTGGAGGAGAAACAATTATATGCAAAAAGATCCAAATGTTTCTTTGGAGTCCAGGAGGTGGAATATTTGGGTCATATTGTATCTCATGAAGGAGTTAAGGTAGACCCTAGCAAAATTAAAGCCATTAAGGAATGGAAAATCCCCACATCCATAAAGCATCTGCGAGGATTTCTTGGGTTGACAGGGTATTATCGCAAGTTTGTTAAGAATTATGGGAGAATAGCAGCACCTCTAACAACATTATTGAAGAAAGATTCATTTTCATGGACTTCGGAAGCAACAAAGGCCTTTGAACATCTTAAAGAGGCAATGTGCCAAGCACCGGTCTTAGCTACACCGGACTTCACAAAAACCTTTATTGTGGAATGTGATGCTTCAGGAAATGGAATTGGTGTTGTTCTAATGCAAGATGAAAGACCCATTGCTTTTGAAAGTCGTCCAATCAAGGGAAAGTTTTTAAGAAAGCTATTTATGAGAAGGAAATGTTGGCAATACTCCATGCACTTAAGAAATGGCGACCCTACCTAATGGGAAGACACTTCAAGGTAAAAAAGGATCATGATAGCCTTAAATACTTTTTAGAACAAAGATTATCCTCTGAAGAGCAACAAAAGTGGGTCACAAAGATGTTGGGTTATGACTTTGAAATCATCTACAAAAAAGGGAAGCAAAATGTGGTGGCAGATGCACTCTCAAGAAAGGATGAGGATGTGGAAGCATTGTTGTGTGCCATTTCTATTATCCAACCAGATTGGATAAACGAAGCAAGGGAGGAATGGAAGAATGACGAAGAAGTGTGGGCACTTATTCGAAAGCTACAACAAGATTCCAGTACTTCTGATACATTTAGCTGGCAAAATGATTCGTTATGGTACAAAGATCGCTTATACCTCTGTAAGAATTCCCAGCTAAAACAAAAGATTCTTATGGAATTGCACACTTCTCCCTTAGGAGGGCACTCAGGATTTTTAAAAACTTACCACAGGGTTAAGAAGGAATTTTTTTGGGATGGCCTTAAATCAGATATTCAAAAGTTTGTGGCGGAATGTTTGGTTTGCCAGCAAAATAAAGTTGAAACAATTAAGACACCGGGTCTATTACAACCTTTATCCATTCCAAGCCAACGTTGGGAGGAGGTTTCAATGGATTTTATCACAGGTTTACCCAAGTCTGAGGGAAAGAGTGTCATCATGGTGGTAGTTGACAGACTTACCAAGTATGCACACTTTTGTGCATTATCACATCCATTTAAAGCCAGTACAGTTTCTACTGCATTTATGGAAACAGTTCAAAAGCTACATGGAAACCCAAAGATTATTGTAAGTGACAGAGATCCCATTTTCACTGGAAATTTTTGGACAGAATTATTTTCTTGTCTTGGTACTCAGTTAGCTCATAGCTCATCTTATCATCCTCAATCTGATGGGCAAACTGAGATAGTAAACAAATGTTTGGAAGGATATCTTCGTTGCTTTGTATCTGATAAACAGACACAATGGGTCAAATGGTTGCCTCTGGCTGAATGGTGGTATAACACTTCCTTCCATACAGCAACAAAAATGACCCCATTTATGGCACTTTATGGGTATCAACCACCATCCATCACATCATATTTAAGAGAAAATTCTAAGGTTCAGGCAGTGGAACATCACATCGAACATCAACAACAAGTCCTCCAACTCTTAAAGGATAACCTCGTGTTGGCACAAAATAGAATGAAACAACAGGCAGATCAACATCGCAGTGAAAGAAGTTTTGATGTAGGTGATTGGGTATTCCTACGGCTACAACCATATAAGCAAATGTCCCTAAAGCAAGCTAAGAAGGATAATAAATTATCACCAAAGTATTATGGTCCGTACAAGGTGTTGGAAAAGATTGGTACTATGGCATACAAATTGGAGCTTCCTGCAGCTTCTCGATTGCACCCAGTTTTCCATGTTTCATGTTTAAAGAAGGTTATAGGTGACAAGCTCCCAATTCAAACAATATTGCCAGAACTTGACGAGGAAGGAAAAATTATATTGGAACCGGAAGCAGTCACAGAAACAAGAACTCGACAGCTACGAAATCGATCAATTTCAGAGTATCTTATCAAGTGGAAGAACTTATCCGCTGAAGATTCCACATGGGAGGATGAGAATTTTATGCAGAAGTATCCAGAACTACTCAAGCGTTGAGGACAACACTTTTTTGAAGGAGAGGGGCATGTTGGGTCCCTATAATACTAGTGATTACCCCATTACTATTGTAGTTATACCCCCTATTTATATTGTTGTGCCCCTATTACCCCCATATTGTTATTTCTGTGCCCCATAGAATCCCTCTATTGTTATTTTTGTGGCTTTATATTATTATTGTTAGGTCGGCTGGATTATATTGTGACTCCTTAGACTCCTATATATAGAAAGGAGGTTTTGTCATTTGTATCATCCAAGAATTGTTCATTTATGTAATGTAAAGGAGGTTGCCCCCTCGAAGAGGCTGAATTCTAAGGCGTGGATTTATCTTTTCTATCTTTTCTTGAGCTGGTTTCATAACACTCACATACCTTGGAATGATTGTCCAATACTTTTTGGAGATCTGGAGAAATAGATGATTCCGATGTGGAAACATCTAGCGAACATAATTGTGCAATTACACCTCTTTGTTCGTTTTTTAGAAGCTTTGTCATACCGTTAGAGCTGATTACCTTTCCCGGTTTCCCTGCAACACCCCTTAATTCAACTTCCTTTCCTTTTGCAGAAAATTTCATGAAAAGTTCTTGAAAATTAAAAGCTATTGTACCCAAGGATTGTAGCCATTGGACTCCTAGTACAACATCAGCACCTCCCATTGGAATGGAAAGCATTGGGCTAGTCAATACATATTCTCCCATGGATGGCTTGATATTATGGCACTTTCCAAAGAAATTTATCGTTCCTCCATTTGCAACAATCACTTGACACTCTGGTGCTGGATATAGGACGCAATTCAATTCTTTTGCTATCTTAGAATGAATAAAATTGTGGGTACTTCCTGAATCAATCAACACTATTACCTTCTTCTTCTTGATTTGTTCTTATATCTTGATGGTTTGAGGAGTGGTAATTCCAGCTAATGCATTACAAGATATGGTTGGATTCATATATTCTTTATGTAGGCTTTGTTCCTGGAGTATATCCTCTTCTTTTGACCTTTCTTTCTCCTTTTCTTCTTCCTCTTCACAATCTATGTAGAATAATTTCTTCTCAACACACTTATGACCTTTAGTGTATTTGCTATCACAACTGTAACACAGCCTTTTTTCTCTTTTTTCTTCTAATTGTTGTGGTCTCAACCTTATAGGTTGTGGAAGACTATGGGAAACAACACTTCCATCTTTATACTTGTGAGTGGTGTGCTTCCTGGTTGCCATAATTTTGCTTTCCATTTTTCTTGCTAACCTAAATGCCTTCTCTAATGAATCAGGTTCCCAAGGGCGAACATCATGTTGGATATTATCCTTTAAAGTCCCTATGAACACATCAATCCTATGCTCCTCTGAAATATTTTTTACCCTTATGTTCAATTTTTGGAACTCCTCAATGTGCTCCATTATTGAACCCTTTTGTTTGAGACTTATCAATTGCCTAAAAAAAGTGTTTCTTTTTGTATCCCCATAATGTGTTGTCAATTCTTCCGTAAAAATTGCCCAAGTGATAATTTGTTTCCGAGAGCAAAGCCATTGATACCATACAAACTAATTTGGTTCCAAATATAAAGTTGCAATATGCACCTTTTGTGTGTTTTGCACATTATTGAGATCAAAAAATTGCTCCATCTGTAATATCCATGTTGCGAGATCCTGGCCATCAAACATCCTCATATCGATTTTTGGAATATGGTGGGTCTTCGGTCCAACATTAGAGTCTATGAAATCATGATTAACATTTCTTTTGTTCTCATCATGAGTTTCCTTTACTACCCTTTCACCATTAGTAAGCGTTTCTTGTAGAAACTTTGTCAAATCTGTCTTCAAATCTTTCATGCATGTCTTCAAATCTTTCAAGCCTGTCTTCAAATCTGTCTTCAAATCTATCTTCAAATCGTCCATCCTAGCTTCCACGTCATCCATGTTAGCTTCTACGCCTTTCTTTAACCAATCCATCTTAGCTTCTACACCTTTCTTTAAACCATCCATCTTACCTTCTACATCTTTCTTTAAACCATCCATCTTAGATTCTGTTACTTTTTGTGCAAGTGACACTTGTTGCACTTGGTCTCGTAATTTTGATATATCATGTTGCATTTCTTCCTCTTCTTCATGAGACATGCTAGAGCTTTCAGGTTGCTTACTAGGTGTTTGGATTTTCTTTCCTCAGGTTATCAATTACCGATAATAATGCTTTACTATGCCCTTTGAATTCCTTCAACTAATTTTTCAAACCAAGCTTATGCAAAAATTTTAAAAAACTACACACCTTTTTTCACTTTGTAGGAGCTTGATATTGAATCTGACGTATCTCTATAATTTTGGATCATCCAGTTCTGAAATCGCAACCTCCAGTAGCCCTATATGTCCTCTTTCCAATGCCACCTGTCTGATCCAAATTGGATTCTCTAGGGAAGAGTTATGCCAAATCTCCCACAATGGCCTGATTACAGAAGAGTTCAGTAGAGAAAACTTGTACGACGTGCCACGAGTCACTCTTTCAACCTTTGGTTCTAAAAAATATATAAAAGAAACTACAGTCTGTCCTTTTTCTATAACTTCTGATGAAATTTTAATCCGATGCTCAGAGAGAAAGTTATGACGAGTTTCCCCAGGTCACCTGTTTGGAATGTAATTCAGGAGTCTGTAAAAATACCAACTTCGTCAGATCATATCTCTGCAAATATAGTGCAAAAAACTCTGAAATTTGGACATGAGGTTTAGTGCAATTTTTTATCAAATGGGTTTTGTTTTTCAGCTTCTGAAACGCTGTAGAAAAATATTTATAAGGAAAATGCCACGATGACCTATTTGGAGTAGCGAAACCCTAGAATCCAAAGCTCTCATACCAAATGTTATGAAACCAGCTCACAAAACATAGAAAAGATAGATCAACGCCTTAGAATTCAGCCTCTTTGAAGGGGCAACCTCCTTTACATTACATAAATGAACAATTCTTGGATGATTCAAATGAAAAAACCTCCTTTCTATATATAGGAGTCTAAGGAGTCACAATATAACCCAAAGACCTAACAATAATAATATAAAGCCAAAAAAATAACAATAGAGGGATTCTATGGGGCACAGTAATAACAATATGGGGATAATAGGGGCACAAAAATATTAATAAGGGATACAACTACAATAGTAATGGGGTAATCACTAGTATTATAGGGACCTAACGTGCGGCAAAAAAATATCATATAAGATTTGACTCTGATTTTAATCACCCGCGCTTATCAACCATATCGTGGTCTTTAGAATTTGGTTAAAACTCAAACTTAAACCATAATACATCAATCCCAATTATTTCTATTATAATTCCCATATAATAGAAATATTTCATAACCCACACTTAAACCTTACCTTTCTTCCATTCCAAAAACATTTGGACATATACTGATGCTCTCCTTAGCGCATTAAATCTTCGCTGTCGATGTCATTCCTCAATCCAATGGCTATTGCATCACCTGCTCACCAACTAACCAAGACAATCTCCACAGTCGATCAATCCCATCCAATCGAATGACTATTGCACAATCTCGCACATATTCTTGCACGACCGATATTAGGTTGAGAGTGCGCAAGAAAAGTGGTTTTCCCTTTCCATCGTGTGCTACATGTCAACCCCTTAGGCTGATCGCATGAAATTATATAATAACATTTACTGCTTTGAGGGTGCACAAGATACTGCTTACTGCCTATGAAGACCGCTCCATCATTCTGCATGTTTTCCACCCTTCTGTCGACACGTGCCTTGATGTGATCCATCCATCTATTAACTTAATCTCCTACGATAACATCTCCTCTGCTCATCTTCCATTAATCTTGTTCATTGATCCGACTGATCCAATGGTTCTTGTGCACTGCTGCGTTCTTTTGTTTCTTACTGTGTAATAGCCCATTCAGCTTTCTACCTGTGTATTATTCTCGCCTTACGGTATTCACTTGTTCTAATCTCAATCTCCACTCTGTTACTTCATTTCTTCGTGCTTTACACTTCCTTCATAAATACTTAGGTTTTAGGAAACCTTGCAGTTATACCTTTGTTGTAACAATGAAGGTTTTCTCCATTACTGTCTGTGTACAAGCCCATAACACTCCTATTTATATTTCATCTCTGGTTCTGCACACCTGCAAACCTATGTTACACAAATTTATTCTAAGCCACACACAATTTATAATTCAATTACTCAATCCACACTTACACAATTTAGAATTAAAATATCTGTGTATATGTAAACAAATAATTACATGATGAGTCTCTCTCTCTCTCTCTAGCTTTCTTTTCTAATCAGTGGCCTTTTCCTTTCCTACTCGTATGCTTATAGTCAAACCCTATCTAATCTATGAACCCTAATTCCCTAACTCGTTAACTCTCTAACTAACTAACTCTCTCTCTAACTAACTCTCTCTATGCCTTTTAGGATTACATTTATACAAAAGGTTCGGTAGGCCATTTCGGTTCAGATCCTTAATCTTTTGAACTAAATCTTGAATATCCTCTAAGTCCACTTTTGAATCAAATAATCCCTAAGGATCCTCTCTAGTTCCACAAAGCATGAAACCAATTCCTAATCTAATATTTACAATTAATTCCCAATCTCTTAATCTCTCAACTATCCTAATTCTCTCATGTTCTCCAACATTTGAGAAAATTTACAAATATGCCTCACAATACTTAATTAAATCCTATTCTTAATATCTCTCATTAAAATCACTCAAAACCTTAATAATTACATTAATTGAATACTCAGGAAACCAACTTCCTTGAAAACACAAGACCTCCTATGTCTACTAAAATACAATGAAATTTTTGAGTTGGATGCTCCCGCATCAAATGCATTATCTATGAATGTGAAAACCTATTAGGCTCCTCCAAAAGACTTAATATTAATAGGCCCAAACACACCAAAAATGTATTAATCCTAAAATATTTGTTTTCTTTTCATGGCCACTTCTCATAAATGAACCTGTTTGTTTCCCACCATAAATACAATACTCTTAAAGTTCAATCTCGTGGCATTTCAAATCTAGAAATGAATTTTTCCCTTTAAGGATTTCTAGGCCCTTTTCACTTATAATACCTAATGCTTATGCTATAAATTTACCAAGTTTCCTTCTTTTGCAGCAACAACCACATCTAATATCTATATATATATATATATATATATATATATATATATATATATATATATATATATATATATATATATATATATATATATATATATATATATATTTTCCTTAATGTATAGGAGGTTCCTTTCTTGAATCCTATAGCCAGGACTAATGATCCTATATTATTTTTCTAGCCACCTTTACCAAATCATGTGGATTAACCTTCATCATTTAATCATCTTAGAGAGATCAAGCTGATGCAAATCTCTATGACATGTCTAACATATTTTATTAAGATATCCTATATGCCCTTCATATTGATTCGGACACCCCCAACTCCAATATTATCGGAAAATAGATTTATTCCCAAATTTATTCTTCCAGAATCAACAACTTCATATGCAACACAATTGTCTTTGCATGGAATTACATGGTGAGATGACCCAAATTCAAATATTCAATCAATGTCACTACTATACATATGCATGCTTGCCTCTTCTAGTAAAACATTAAATAAACCATCACTTAGTGAAACTACAACAATGGTATCACCTTCAATGGTGTTGTTTTATTTTTCACTTTTGTTTCTTGATTTTTTCTCCTTTTTATCTTTTTTTTAATAACTAGTAGTCCATTTTCTTATGTCTTATTTTTCCACAATGAATAAAGGAAATCTTCATATTCCTGATTTTGATCTTCCTCTTGATATTGAATGCCCCTGTCTATTATATTTAATTTTCCCACCATCATAAGCTTAGGCTTGTTGTGGGGAAAATTTCCTATTTAGGACGATCCTATCCACCTAAGGTGTGACAGCGCCTTAGCAACAAACGAATACAGCTATCATGATTTCTTCCTTTATGAAATATGAAAGAGAGGAGATCGGCAGACTTACTGTTGTCTTCCAGTTGTCCCTAAAACTAGATCCTCTTCTCTTTGTGTGTCCACAGCTACTTGCCTCCTCGCTTGATCAAGAGAACAACTACTTGCCACAAGAGAAGAACACAATACAAAGGCAAATATACATATTCATAAATGATTCAGGATTAGAAGTAAATCAAATATACTAATGCAATTACACAAAGTACACCAGCATATAGGAAAGAATCAAGATAGCTTTATTGAAAGTAACCGGGTTCAGGAAGAGATACAACCCATAGGGCTCCAACCCAGCATCTCCTTCCCAGCAGAATGGAATTCCTTCTTCAGCTCCTTTCAAAGCATAACACACCCAATATTTCTAGCCACAAACGAACAACAATTCTTTGCAAATACTAAATTCCAGCCTCCCTGATCTCATGTAGAAGAGATCTATATATAGGGTTATTGAAGAGAGGATGAGTCAGCTTGAGACTGGTCTGAGATTGACTAGTGTCATCTCCCACTTCAGTTCTTGAGTCCACTTGGAGGTTCTTGCTTCCACTTGGAGATTTGGAACCTCTTACTCATCACCAGTCGAATTCCCTGATCCAAGTGTCATTTTGGAAGCTTCCTGGGCATTGGCACCTTGAGGAATGACTCTGCCACTTGTCCAAACTCACTCAGCACACGTAGCCTTCTTTGAAATTGACATTCAACGTAGGTAGAAAGTGGAGCAGTTGACATTCAACGCAGATGCTCAGTGGAGCAATTGACATGATCCAGAATTGCCTTGTTTTTGAGTGTTTTCAGGTGGAGAACTTTTGTTAAGTGTTGTGGTTTGTTGGCCTTGTTCCTCTAGGGGTAGGAACAACATGTTTAGGGACTTTGGATCCCTTGATTATTGACATTTCATTCTCAGTGATGCAAGGCACAAAAATGTCTATAACAATTGCCCCCTAAAGTATGAGGCCATTTATCGGGTGAAATGCTTTATCCAGGAGGGTCCGAAGTTCATCCATCTGCTGGGAGGAGACCTGTAATGAAATACAATACAATACATTATGATTCATTCTGCTTTCATGATCTAGCTGAGGCGGGCATTCCCATGCTCAGCTTTATAAATTCATTTTTGTACATAGAACAGACGATCGTCTCATGGTAGACTGATAATTTTGGTGAAAATTATCATCCTTTGAGTAGGATGATCATTTGCTGCAATGATGTACATGTAAAATGTCTTTATCTTTCCTGAATATATATCGCAGCCCAGATGGATGAAACTAGATCCGGGGTCTTCAAACTCGTTCGATCTTCACTCTAAGTACAAGTCGATCCATGTGAGAATTGCGCTAAATTCGAACATGGAAAGACATCGCTTGATTACCGGTCAATGATGTAATCCGTTAACAAGCGTGAGAGGAATCACCGATAATGATAATGACCCTCAAGATACTGCAGTACAATTCACGTGGTGTGAATAAAGGACTTGGTGTCGAACACCACGCAAAATCTTCTGGTCGAAGGTCTTTGATGTATACCTGTCGCCGGAAGTGAGAAACTTGCGATTGAGGCATGCAAGCTTCAAAGTACTGAAGGGGTTGTTCCTAGATCAACTCCTTGGATAATGAGCTGACGTCGACAAGGAGCGATCCGTCAAAGGAGGGCCTTAATGAATCCCACATCAGTGACACGGAACGGAGCTAATGATTTTAATGGAGGTGAAAACAATCTGTGACATATGATTCAGGGTGGCGGTCATGAATGGATGAAGGATAATGTATGGCAGTGGATGGGACCCGGTTGACTCTTTCTGAACGACTTCTCTTGAACATATGGCGACACTATTGCGATGGATTGGTAGCATTACCCCAAATATGGATGGTATGGCAAGACCATGGTGATGTGACCGGTGAATGAAACAACCCAACCCGAATGTGATACAGAGGAAAAGTGTCATGTTCAAGAGCGACCTGCTACCATCAAAGTTTTCTTGCTTTTTCCCAATTTTTCCCCAGTCATTGCTGACCAGTACTTCTTTATTTTTGTCAAGCTTGAGGAGGATAACATATGCTTGTTCTATAACCTGCCCTTCGGGCAAGCCCATCGCTATGTTTTAACGAGCTTAGCGATAGTGAAACTTGTTCTCGTTTAAAGACAAGTTTGTCGCTATTTAATAATTTTAACGAGTCTAACGACAAGGATAACTCGGTCCTTTTCACTTTTAGAGAGTCTGAAAAGGTACATAAAGTTAACTCCAAAATTCCTTTTTCGTCATCTAATCCCTTAAGTCTGAAAAAGTATAAAACAATACAGAAGGGATGAGTTTTCGATAACTTTAATGAGCCGAGTAAAACAAGCGCTCGACCTTTTTGTGCAATAATCCCTCAGGTCCAAAAAGATTTAAATCTAGAGGAGGGATAGCTATTCCGGTCCTTTAACGAGCTGGAAGGCCAAAACTCGGCAATCTTTTCATATTTTACGAGTCAGTTGAAAAGAGCTTAAAGAAGACTCGTCTTTTGAGTAACGAGTGATAAACAGGGATAGCAACTGATTCCAGGTACATGTTGGAATTTTCCAATCATGGCAGTGTCACAAGGATGGCTAGGTGAAATCACTCTTCGTAGCTGTTCCTCAAAATGGGTAAACAATCATATGGGTGTGAACGATCGGCCAAATGAAAGATGGAGGCGGCAGGTGCAAACACGACCAAGGCTTTTATGGCTGATAAATTTACGATCACAGCGGTTATTTACCAGGATAGGTTCATTTTTTAGATAAAAATGAACTTAAACTCTGGAGGAAACATTGCTCACTGCTTATATTTATTTTTTAACGAGCATGAAGACCGTGTTAAAACTGCTCGGATCTTGCGTTTATTTTTTAACGAGCATGAACTTTATGCTAAAACTGCTCGATTACCCAGTCATTTGATTAAGAGTGTCTCATGAAAGATCCCATTTTTTATAGAGCTTGTGCCTTACCAAAGCTATGCTCACTCTCCTTTCTTTATGCAAGTTCTGAAACGGCTAATCCTACGAGTTTAAAGGGTTAGACCTACAGGTTTAAAGGGAGGACCTAAAAATTTTAAAAATAAATAGTCGCCCCTTTCTTGCACTCCAAAAGGTTTTCATGCCCCCAGGTATAAAACATAGTTTCAAGGTTACCTCTACTTACCCTCCGCCAAAACATTTGTTTTATTCGAGAGAGGCTTACCTCTTTCACGTTACCCAAAGATTGTCTCGTTACTCTTTCAAACAAGACACTTCCTCGGCAATGTCTATCGAAATAGACAAGGGTGAATGACTCTGGTGCCAAACACGTAACTTTGACAAAAGAATCCTATTCTAGAACAACCCCTCTTCCACCCACGGACGGGGTACGGACTAGTCATATTCTCCCGCGGAAACCTACCCTATTCCCAAAGTTTCCCTGCCGAAGCAGGCCAGGATGCATGCCCCCTGGGTTCTAGTCATATCCTCCTGGATTACTCGTGCTCATCAGGAGGACGGACCGTGGGTTGAGACACTTCTTGCATGAATAGACCATTTAGGGACGGCACCTGACTATTTGCGATGTGTGATTCAGGAAACGAAAGTTGGTCCACGAGCTTGACCATTCTTCCTTCATGCGAAAAACACATTACTCTAAAGAGTGAGGAGACTACAGCTCCCATGCAATATATATAGTCTCTTCCAAGGACTAGGTTATAATCCAAGGGTCCTTGAACGACCGTCACGTTCATTTGAACGGTCTTCCCTTTCAATGTTATAGGCACATTGGGGAGGATCCCTAAAGGTCGACTGGTTCCTTTATCAAAACCTGATAGATTTCTCATCTCAGGTAAGAGTGCTGGCGAACCAAGCGCTCTCCAAGTAATAGAGGAAAGGATACTCACAGATGCCCCCTCATCAATGATAGTGCCAGCCATTACCATTCTGTATATTTGACAAATAATTCTGAACCGCACACTGGCTGGCAACCGAGGTTTGCCTAGTTGGTTCCAATCAAAGGATACAGCCAGGTTGCTTGGTGGTGGGACCGAATATACGGCCGGATAGCGCTCTGATGAACTTCCTTCCTGCGACAAAGGAATGGTGGCATTTCCCCCTTGATCATCAGAGTCAGTGCTGATGAAGAGAACTTGGACGGTGTCGTCTGCATTCTCCTCCGTGACGGTGTCATTCGAAGATGGAGCCTCTGAAGGCAAAACCGGGTCAACTGCCGTATCAACCTTTTGACTTTCGTCGGGCATGGATCCAGACAGTTCTTCTTCAATGACAGGTGCTTTGGCTGACCATCTATGTGGCTCAGCCGGATTCTCCACTAGTGAGGGACTTGGCAGGAGTCTTTGATATCCAGGAGGAAGATTCGCTCGTAAAATCAGGCGATCTTCCAGAACTCTTTTTGCCTCGTCTAAGAAGGGACAACGGTGGATGGCGTGATTGCCTTCACACAGTCTGCAGGGAAATTTAACTTTCCCATTCTGTCCTGGAGCTTCACTCCCACTAGTTGACGGTGAGCAGTCGACATGGCTATCAGAGGTCGATGCTCCCAAATTGTGCAAACGGGGGGACCAGTCTCTTAGTATCTGTGGGATACAGGGACAATCTCTATGGAAGTGGTCTCCCCTGCATATGATGCATGGCGATTTAGGCCTTACAAGTGCGGTGTGTGGATTTTTGTTAGACGGCTTTTGTTTTCCCCCAGTCGCCTTAGGCTCCTTCTTTTTCTTTTCTTTCTTCTTCTTCTCCTTCTTCTCCTTAGGAACCCGATTTTTTGATCGACCAGTTCCGTCAAGCGAAGAGGAAGGAGGGGAGGAAGATGAAGTGGAAGGCTGGGAGGCAACTCTTGTCTCATCTAACTGTTGACTCGACTATTCAGGAGTGGTGGTATTCTGAACGACATTGGTCGAAAAGAGCCAAACTGGTAGGCCAATTGTCAATCTTGGAAGCGACAATGTGGCCATGTGGGGCGCACCAACATCTCCCCAAGAGGAGAAGGGACTAGGATTTCCACCCAAGGGAACTTCTTGGTTGGTGTGCTCCATCTTTTCAACCTAAAGATCAACGCAGGATTAAAGGGTGATTGTTCCGTTTAAAATAAATTGTTAACGACGCTTTTAGACACAACTTGCTTTTTCAGTTTTAAAGTGTTGAGAAAAAGCTAAAGATGACTCTAGTCTCCTTCGATGTTTTAACGAGCCCGAAGTGACAAATGCTCAGATGGAATTTTTCTGTTATAGAGTCTGAAAAAGGCCAAAAGAAACTACTCTGGAGATCTAGGCAGAGGGTGTGCCAAACCTTTCGCAAAACCACATAATACTTTTTACGGTACGGGTGGTCGATCTTCGTGAATGCTGTGTTCACTGCATTGCGATCAGTAGGGCGGCCGACACGACTTCCTAAGGATAAAAGATATATGCCTATAGGGGTCTCCCAATATATACGCGATGGTACGTGGGAGCACAATCCGTATTAGCGCCACCGACTCTCAGGAGGAATCACCCACCTTCTTCGAGATCGACAGTCACTATGTTTAACGACACCGGAACACGTCTCTAGCCTAGACCTCTATGTTGTGCGTTATGTTACAAAGCATTGTTAGGTTCATTCAGTTTATTGTAGGTTGATCTTTTTAAAATTTTTCCTTTCAAGGTTCACCACGAGATGTATGATACAAATTCCTAAATGCAGTCTAAGATGATAAGCAAGCTTTTCAATCTTTCAACTTTGAAAATCCTAGCTACTAAGGGAAAAGAGAGCGACTACCTTTTCTCAAAGAGCAACCGGCACACTCTAATGCACTTTCCCTAAATCCAACATGCAAACTTATCAAATGAAAAATGCACAATGCATGTGTTTCTTTTCAACTTTCTTACTATAAATTCCTACAAGGAAAGCTTTTTGCACAACTTTGAATTTGCTTTTACAATGATAAAAAACAAACAAGTTCACCTTCTTCGAAATCAACAAGGGTATAAGAGATTACAATCACTTTGCGATTTTCGAAATAAAGACTCGTTTTGATATTTGAAAAGAACAAATTCAAACCAATAAGCAAAAGTAAAACTATAATCAATCTGAACAAACAGCCAATGAACTCTCTTCTAAGATCACTTTCAATCAGATCTGAATCAAAGGCTACAGAAATACTACTTTACTCATGCAAAGGAAGACTGTAAATGACGCCACAAACACATAAAAACATTCACAATCTTTTTGTACAAAAATTGGGGCGGAATTTAGGCAAAGAAAAGGTTTATCAGACTAGCACCTATACTTGGTTAAAGGATGCAAAAACAGAGATCAAAACAGGGAAAAAAAGGACAAAGAACCCCAGCTGCACAAGGCCACACTGGTTCAGCGCAGGTCCAACACTGTCAGTTTGACATTCAGCGCAGGTAGCCCCTTCGGGACCTACGTTGAAATGCAGACTGCCTTCACAGTGCCTGCGCTGAAGAGAGAAACTCTCGTTTCCCTTGGTTTCTGGGTCACAAAATGCTCAAAAATCAACTATTTCAGGCCAAATCAGAAACACAAGCAAGGTATAAATAGAGGGATGCTTTGATAGGGTAATAAAGACTATCACAAGGATCAATCAAATCATTTGTGGATCTAGTTTAAATCATAGACAAGTCCAACATACTGGATCAAAGCACCAACTTTTACTTTGCATCCGGGAAAGATGCAGTTCAAGAGTTGCTATCAAGTCTATGAAGCAAAAAAATGACGGAAACACAAATGAAATGAATAAACAAGTTCTCCCCAGCGGAGTCGCCAATTTGTTGTGGGGAAAAATGCCTATTTAGGACGATCCTATCCACCTAAGGTGTGACAGCGCCTTAGCAACAAACGAATACAACTATCATGATTTCTTCCTTTATGAAATATGAAAGAGAGGAGATCGGCAGACTTACTGTTGTCTTCCGGTTGTCCCTCGAACTAGATCCTCTTCTCTTTGTGTGTCCACAGCTACTTGCCTCCTCGCTTGATCAAGAGAACATCTACTTGCCACAAGAGAAGAACACAATACAAAGGCAAATATACATATTCATAAATGATTCATGATTAGAAGTAAATCAAATATACTAATGCAATTACACAAAGTACACCAGCATATAGGAAAGAATCAAGATAGCTTTATTGAAAGTAACAGGGTTCAGGAAGAGATACAACCCATAGGGCTCCAACCCAACATCTCCTTCCCAGCAGAATGGAATTCCTTCTTCAACTCCTTTCAAAGCATAACACACCCAATATTTCTAGCCACAAACGAACAACAATTCTTTGCAAATACTAAATTCCAGCCTCCCTGATCTCATGTAGAAGAGATCTATATATAGGGTTATTGGAGAGAGGATGAGTCAGCTTGAGTCTAGTCTGAGACTGACTAGTGTCCTCTCCCACTTCAGTTCTTGAGTCAACTTGGAGGTTCTTGCTTCCACTTGGAGATTTGGAACCTCTTACTCATCACCAGTCAAATTCCCTAATCCAAGTGCCATTTTGGAAGCTTCCTGGGCATTGACACCTTGAGGAATGACTCTGCCACTTGTCCAAACTCACTCAGTGCAGGTAGCCTTCTTTGCAGTTGACATTCAACGCAGGTAAACAGTGGAGCAATTGACATTCAACACAGATGCTCAGTGGAGCAGTTGACATGATCCAGAATTGCCTTGTTTTTGAGTGTTTTCAGGTGGAGAACTTTTGTTAAGTGTTGTGATTTGCTGGCCTTGTTCCTCTAGCGGTAAGAACAACATGTTTAGGGACTTTGGATCCCTTGATTATTGACATTTCATGCTCAGTGATGCAAGGCACAAAAATATCTATAACAAGGCTACAACTTCTCATCCCTCATTTTCGTCAAATGCTTTGTTGCACATCTCCTCGTTCATTAAACTGCTACTAACATAATCAAAGTGTTAATTTATGGTATGTTCTATGCTTAGTGCAATTTAATTCAATCTCTTCTTATCAGCCCAATGTCAATGGTCAAAACAATAGTCAATAATCAGTAGCCCATGGTCAACCCTAACTAGTCAACACTCATGAACAAATCAGTCAATTCTGGTCAACACAAGTTACAACACCCAAAAAGCATGCACAGGTCAACGCTTGGTCAACGGTGCCCAAAACATCAACGTTGCCCTAAAAAAAAAAATTCGTCCTTCCTCTTGCACGTGTGAGAGAAACTGCTCCTACACTGGCCCAATGAGATGAAGAGAGAGAAGATGAGTGTTGAGATGATGTGAAATAATGCAACAAGGTATCTTCCTTTTATATGAATCATTGAGGTTAAGCTGGCGGTGTGCCACACACTTTATCTTGCTGGCCAACCTTGAAAAATTGTGATGTATCTACAAATAAATTCATATCTCCATAAATACATGTCGGAATCAGATGATTGTTAGATCAATCCTACACCTCTCGATGAGAGGAGTCCAAGAAAAATATCAGCTGCAATAAATAAGATGACCCCATGGAGTTTGGCCCTAGTTTCAAATTTTATCACTCCCTCTCAACTAGGGATAACTCGATCTACTAATCCATCTGTCCATCGGTATTATCTCTACCATCAAATTCACTTATCTACACTTCTCGGCTCTTCTCTGCTGAACTATGAAGAAGAAGAAATGATCGAGGATGTACCATACCATCCTTTACTAACCCGAAGTCAGTTCAAGAGAGTGTGTCATACCACTCTTACTAACCCTAGATCAGTTCTAAGAGAGTGATCTATATCACTCTTACTGACCTAAGGTCAATTCCAATTGATCACAGATAAATGTCAATCTTCCTAGCATAGGGAGTATGGTACATGCACAATGTGTCCATTAGTACTACTATTTTCCCTAACCCTATTTCCCTAATCATTGGCCAAATGAGAGGTACTTCCCACGAGTCCCAGACTTCAAGGGTATGTTATAGACAATTTTGTGCCTTACAGCAATAAGCATGGATTGTCAATAATCTAAGGGATCCAAAGTTCCCTAAACATGATGTTCCTACCCCTAGAGGAACAAGGTCAGCAAACCAACAACTCTCAGATCAGTTCTCCACCTGAAAACACTCAAAAACAAGCAATCCTGAAATCAAAGCAGGTGCTCCACTAGGCTTCTGCGCTGAAACACAACTGCTCCATGGTGTACCTGCATTGCAAAGCAGGTAGAACAAAGCCCACCTGCGTTGAGCGAGTTTGGACATGTGGCACACTGAGTCATTGCTCTGGAATCTTCCAAAAATGACACTTGGATCAGGGATTTCGCCTTGTGATGAGTCAGAGGCTTTGTTTCTCCAAGTGGAAGCAAGGTTCACCAAGTGGACTCAAGAGCTGAAGATCAACTAAAGATTAACTGAAGAGAGAGAGGACACAAGGCAGCTACACATCAGTTGCAAGTTGACTCATCCTTTCTCAATTCATCTATATATTGAGCTCTCTCCTATGAGCTCAGGAGGCTGGAATTTTGTGCAAAGTAATGATATGCTGTTGGTTTCATTATTGAGTTATTGGGTGATTGTTTGAGAGAGGTGAAGAAGAGCAATTCTTTCTGCTGGGAGGTGTTGCTGGGTTGGAGCCTGCAATGGTTGTAATACTCTCAGAACCTTTATTTCTTCATTAATAAAAGCTATTGAGGTTCTTCTATGTGCTCTTGTTTCAATTATATATTGTGATGATTGCATGTTTGGTTTACACTAATCCATGAACCAGTTATGATTGCATGCCTCTTGTAGTTTCCTTCTTTGTTATTGTGCAGGATCTCATTGTAGCTGGGCGAGCAGAAGAACAAAGAGCTAGGAGCAAGCGGCCAAAGAGAAGAGTTTGGATTCGACATTAAGCGCAAGGCAACGGTTAGTGCTTTCTCCATTCTCTTTTGCTTTCATAAAGAAGTAAACCTTAAGTAGTTTGTTTTACAGTTGTTGCTAAGGAACTGTCACCCTTAGAGTGGGTTAGGGTCATCCGAGTCGGATACTTTTCCCTACAACAAACTGGCGACTCCACTGGGGAGCGTATCCGTTTGATTGTGTTTGTAGTATTTTGCTATTCATTTCCTGAATGAAAGAGTACCAAATCGAAAAGCTTTTGACTATATCAAAAGCGAAGTAGAGGGCAGCTACTCTTGCTCATTTTCTGAGCAAATTCATGATTTGAATAGCTGATCTACAAGGATCCTTGTAATCTCTTAGTGATAGCTTTGCACCTTCTAAATCATCCCTTTGAGTGTGCTTGACTGATTTCTTCTGATTTGAGCAAAAACCGTGCATTTTTGAGAAAATTATGACCCGGAAACTGTGAAAACGCAATTCTCGTTTTCCAAAGCAGGTAGTACACAGGCTACCTGCTTTGCAACGCAGGTCCCGAACTGGCTACCTGCGCTGAGAGCCAGTTTGACTGTGCAGAGCCTGCGTTGGCCCAAATTTGCTTAGTACATTTGGGGTTTCCTCCTTTCTCTTGCCTGTTTTCACTTAGTTTTGCTGCTAGGTGTCAGTCTTGTGCCTCTTTTGAAACCAATATTACTTGCCATTATTCTGCCTCTGTTATATAACGAAATTGTACTTGTTCTTTGTATTTCTTACTCATTTACAATTTCCCATAACGAAAAGTAAACTAGTCATGCTTTTGGCCTCTTAGATCTGAACCCGTGTTAGGCATTTTGCTGGTCTAAAGAGTTAGCTTGTTTGCTGTCCATAGCTGATTAGTCATTTTACTTTCGTTAGTATGGTTTGATTTCATGTATTTCCAGTGATTAAACAAGTGAATCTTAAGGTGTCTTTTGATTTTGGACAAACTTGTTTACTTTCGCTTTAAATCGAAATCAAAGTTATATAACCACTTTCTTTTTGTATCCATCCACATTAAGAAAGGGAAAAGAAGATACATGCATTGTGCATTTTGCATTTGACTGTGTGCTTGACGATTTAGGAAAAATTTGCATTTTAGTGTGTGCTCTATGATCTGTGTGAAAAGATTTTCCTTTCTTTCCCCTCAGTAGTTAAGGTTTTCAAAGTTGAAAGATTGAAAAGTTTGCTTCTCATCTTAGACTGCATTCAGGAATTTGTTATATACATCTCGTGGTGATCCTTAAAGGCAAACTGATAAGCAAGATCAACATTAAAATAAATCCAATTTACATAACAACGCTTTGTAACATAACGCAAACACATAGAGGTCTAGGTAGAGACCTGTTCCGGCGTCGTTAAACATAGTGACTGTCGATCTCTACGAAGGTGGGTGATTCCTCCTGAGACTCGGTGGCACTAATACGGACTTGTGCTCCCATGTACCGTCGCGTATATATTGGGAGACCCCTATAGGCAATTATCCTTTATCCATAGGAAGCCGTGTCGACCGCCCTACTAATCGCGATGCAGTGAACACAGCATTCACGAAGATCGACCACCCGTACCGTAAAACGTATTCTGTGGTTTCGCGAAAAGTTTGGCACACCCTCTGCCTAGAACTCCAGAGAAGTTTCTTTTGGCCTTTTTCAAACTCTATAACTGAAAAAGTCCATCCGAGCATTTGGCACTTCGGGCTCGTTAAAACATTGAAGGCGACTAGAGTCATCTTTAGCTTTTTCTCGACTCTTAAAACATGAAAAAGCAAGTTTGTGTCTAAAAGCGTCGTTAATAAAATTTATTTTAAGCGGAACATAATCACCTGTTATTCCCACGTTGATCTTTCAGTTGAAAATTATGGAGCCCACCAACCAAGGAAATAACCTTGGCGGAAGTCCAAATCCCTTCTCCTCTTGGGGAGATGTTGGTGCGCCTCATATGGCAACATTGTCACTTCCAGGATTGACAATTGGCCTACCTGTATGGCTCTTTTCAACTAATGTAGTCCAGATCGCCACTAATCCTGAGCAGTCGAATCAACAGTCAGACCAATCTAGAGCTACCCACCAGCCTTCCACTTCTTACAATTCTTCCTCTCATCCTTCATCTTCACAAGGTAGAGCTGGCAAAAGTCAGCCTCCCGTGGAGAAGAAGGAAAAGAAGAAGAGAGAAAAGAAGCAGAAGGAGCCTATGGCGAAGGCGACTGGGGGCAAGCAAAAGACAGCTGACAAAAACCCACACACTGCACCGACCAGGCCTAAATCGCCATGTGTCATTTGCAAAGGGGCCCACTTCCATCGTGATTGTCCTTGTATTCCCCGGATACTAAGGGACTGGTCCCCAAGGTTGCACAATCCGGTAGCATCAACCTCTGGTAGTCATGTTGATTGCGAGCCATCAACTAGCCAGAGTGAAGGACGAAGAGGGAGACCAAGATCACCTTGTATATTGTGTGAAGGCGAGCATGCCATCCACCGATGTCCATTCTTAGATGAGGCATAGAGAGTTTTAGAAGATCGTCCGGTTTCACCGTTACGACTTCCTCCTGGATACCAAAAACTCGCGCCTAATCCCTTGATAGTTGAAAATCCAGCTGACCCGCCCAAATGGTCAGCTGAAGTGTCGGTCATTGAGAATGAACCTGCTGAATCCAGACCAGACGAAAGTCTAAAGGTCGAAACGGCAGTTGACCCGGTTCTTCCTTCAGAGGTTTCATCGTCCAATGACTCCGTCATTGAAGATCCATCTTCGAATGACACCCTCACTGAAGAGGATAAGGATGACACCGTCCATATTCTTTTCATCAACACAGACTCTGATGAGCATCAGGGCAATGTGCCCATTCCTTTATCGTAGGAAGGAACATCGTCAGGGTCGTATCCGACCGTATATTCGGTCCCACCACCAAGCAACCTAGTTGTATCCTTTGATTGGAATCAACTAGGCAGACCCCGGTTACCAGCCAGTATCCCATTCAGAATCATAGTCCAAATCTACAGAATGGTGATGGCTGGAACTATCATTGATGAAGGGGCATCTGTGAGTATCCTTTCCTCTGTTGCTTGGAAAGCACTGGGTTGCCCGGCGCTTTTACCTGAGATGAGAAATCTATCAGGTTTTGATAAAGGAACCAGTCACCCGTTAGGGATTCTCCCCAATGTTCCAGTTACATTGAAAGGGAAGACAGTTCGCATGAACATCATGGTCGTCCAGGGACCCTTGGCATATAACTTACTCCTTGGACGAGACTATATATATTGCATGGAGGCAATAGTGTCCTCGCTCTTTAGAGTCATGTGTTTTCCGCACGAAGGAAGAATGGTCCAGCTCGTAGACCAACTTTCATTTCCAGGATCACGCATTGCAAATAGTCAAATACCATCCCTTAATGGTTTATTTGCTCAAGGAATGCCACCGCCTCCGGTTCTACTTCCCGATGAATGCGAGTAATTCGGAAAGAAAAGAACTGGGACCCAGGGGGCATGCACCTTGGCCTGCCTCGGGCAGAGAAAACCTTAAGTATAAAGTTAATTTCCGCAGAAGGATGGACTAGTCCGTACCCCGTCCGGCAGAGGAAGAGAGGGTTGTTCTAGGATAAAATTCTTTTGTCAAAATTATGTTGAAGCGGAAGAATCGCTCCCTTTTTCTAGAGAAGTGGGCTCTCCTAAGGAGGGGATCTATTTGTGGCGGCAAGTAGCCACCATCTTTGAATGTCAAGCCTCACCCATTAAAACATATGTTTTGAAGGATAAGTAGGGGCAATCTTCAAAGAAAGAGATGAAATTGCTGCAACAAGTAGTCACCATCCTTAGCAACCCAATGATAGACATCGCCGAAAAGAGAGTTTAGTTTGTGGCAGCAAACAAAACTATTTTTCGGATAATAAGTAAGAGATGGCAGAATCTCGAAATTATACTTTATACCTGTGGGCATGCAAACCTTTTGGAGTGCAAGCACGGGACGACTATTTATTTTTAAATTTTTAGGTCCTCCCTTTAAACCTGTAGGTCTAACCCGTTAAACTCGTAGGATTAGCCGTTTCCAGCTTGCATAAAGAAAGGATGAAGGGAAAAAGTTAAAACCTGCCAAATTGGAGTAATTAGTGAGGTATCGCTCCTTAAATAAGATTACCTCACCTAAGGCATTCCTTGTATTAAGACTGGTATAATCGAACAGTTTTAGCAATATTCATGCTCGTTAAAAAATAAACGCAAGAATCGAGCAGTTTTTGTGTAGAGTTCATGCTCGTTAAAAAATAAACATAATTTGTGAGCAATCTTTCCCTAGCAGTTCAAGCTCATCCAGAAAAAATGAACCGGTAAACAACCTCGAGAAATGTAACCTTTGAAAGCCATATTAAAAGCCCTTGGTCGTGTTTATATGCCATCACCTCCATCCGTTCATTTGGCCAATCGTTCACCTCCATATGTTTGTTTACCCATTTTGAGGAACAGCTGCGAAGAGTGATTTCACTTAGCCATCCTTGTGACACTGTCATGATTGGAGAATTCCAACCTGTACCTGGAATCTGCTGCTATCCCTGTTCATCACTCGTTCCTCAAAAGACGAGTCTTCTTTGAGCTCTTTTCACTCACTCGTAAAATATGAAAAGTTTGCCGAGTTTTGGCCTTCCAGCTCGTTAAAGCGACCGGAAAGCTATCCCTCCTCTAGATTTTAATCTTTTTGGACCTGAGGGATTATTGCACAAAAAGATCGAGCGCTTGTTTTGTTCAGCTCGTTAAAGCAACCGAAAATTCATCCCTTCTGTATTGTTTTAAACTTTTTCGGACTTAAGGGATTAGATGACGAAAAAGGAATTTTGGAGTTAACTTTTCGTACCTTTTCAGACTCTCTAAAAATGAAAAGGACCGAGTTTTCTTTGTCGTTAGACTCGTTAAAATGATTAAATAGCGACAAACTTGTCTTTAGACGAGAACGAGTTTCCCTATCGCTAGGCTCGTTAAAACATAGCGATGGGCTTGCCCGAAGGGCAGGTTATAGAACAAGCATATGTTATCCTCCTCAAGCTTGACAAAAATAAAGAGGTACTGGTCAGCAATGACTGGGGAAAAATTGGGAGAACCTCACAGCATTAATGGTAGCAAGTCGCTCTTGAACATGACACTTTGTCCTCCGTATCACATCGGGTTGGGTTGTTTCATTCACCGGTCGCATAACCATGGTCCTCGCCACACCATCCGCAATTGGGGTAATGCTACCAATCCATCACATCAGTGTCGTTATATGTTCAAGAGATGTGGTTCTGTAAAGAGTCAACCGTGTTCCACCCACTGCCATACATTATCCTTCATCCACTTCATGACCGCCACCCTGAATCATACATCACAATTTGTTTTCACCTCATCACAATCACTAGCTCCGTTCCGTGTCACTGATGTGGGATTCATTAAGGCCCTCCTTTGACGGATCACTCCTTGTCGACATCAGCTCATTATCCAAGGAGTTGATCTAGGAACAACCCCTTCAGTACTTTGAAGCTTGCATGCCTCAATGGCAAGTTTCTCACTTCCGGCGACAGGTATACATCAATGACCTTCGACCAGAATATTTTGCATGGTGGTCAACGCCAAGTCCTTTATTCCCACCATGTAGATTGTACTGCCGTAGCTTGAGGGTCATCATCCTTATCGGTGACTCCTCTCGCGCTTGTTAACGGTTCACATCATTGACCGGTAATCAAGCGATGTCTTTCCATGTTCGACTTCAAGAAATTCTCACATGGATCGACTTGTACATCGAGTGAAGATCGGAAGAGATTGAAGACCCCGGATCTAGTTTCATCCATCCAGGCTGCGATATATATTCAGGACATAAAGACATTTGATATGTACATCATTACAGCAGATGATCATCCTTCTCAAAGGATGATAACTTCGGCAGAGAATTATCAGTCTACAATCAGACGATTGTCTGTTCTATGTACCAAAATGTATTTATAAAGCTGAGCATGGGAATGCCCGCCTCAGCTAGATCATGAAAAATGTATGAAAAATAATGTATTGTATTGTATCTTATTACAGGACACTTCTCAGCAGATTGAATGAACTTCGGATCCTCTCAATAAAGCATTTCACCCGATAAATGACCTCATACTTTAGGGGGCATCTGTTATAGACAATTTTGTGCCTTACAGCAATAAGCATGGATTGTCAATAATCCAAAGGATCCAAAGTTCCCTAAACATGATGTTCCTACCCCTAGAGCAACAAGGTCAGCAAACCAACAACTCTCAGATCAGTTCTCCACCTGAAAACACTCAAAAACAAGCAATCCTGAAATCAAAGCAGGTGCTCCACTAGGCTTTTGCGCTGAAACACAACTGCTCCATGGTGTACCTGCATTGCAGAGCAGGTAGAACAAAGCCCACCGGCGTTGAGCGAGTTTGAACATGTGGCACACTGAGTCATTGCTCTGGAATCTTCCAAAAATGACACTTGGATCAGGGATTTCGCCTTGTGATGAGTCAGAGGCTTTGTTTCTCCAAGTGGAAGCAAGGTTCACCAAGTGGACTCAAGAACTGAAGATCAACTAAAGATTAACTGAAGAGAGAGAGGACACAAGGCAGCTACACATCAGTTGCAAGCTGACTCATCCTTTCTCAATTCATCTATATATTGAGCTCTCTCCTATGAGCTCAGGAGGCTGGAATTTTGTGCAAAGTAATGATATGCTGTTGGTTTCATTATTGAGTTATTGGGTGATTGTTTGAGAGAGGTGAAGAAGAGCAATTCTTTCTGCTGGGAGGTGTTGCTGGGTTGGAGCCTGCAATGGTTATAATACTCTCAGAACCTTTATTTCTTCATTAATAAAAGCTATTGAGGTTCTTCTATGTGCTCTTGTTTCAATTATATATTGTGATGATTGCATGTTTGGTTTACACTAATCCATGAACCAGTTATGATTGCATGCCTCTTGTAGTTTCCTTCTTTGTTATTGTGCAGGATCTCATTGTAGCTGGGCGAGCAGAAGAACAAAGAGCTAGGAGCAAGCGGCCAAAGAGAAGAGTTTGGATTCGACATTAAGCGCAAGGCAACGGTTAGTGCTTTCTCCATTCTCTTTTGCTTTCATAAAGAAGTAAACCTTAAGTAGTTTGTTTTACAGTTGTTGCTAAGGAACTGTCACCCTTAGAGTGGGTTAGGGTCATCCGAGTCGGATACTTTTCCCTACAACAGGGTAGGATAACTCAGCGAGAGAACCACTCATCAAGTCCATAAGTCACCACAAGGTATCACAGGGGAAGGTTGAACCATTCACCTTGTACACAATGCACCATTAGGGGAGGTTGAGTCGCCCCATGGTTTCCTGTCGCTCCAAGAAGTACCCCAAGCCCCCCGAAGCATCCAAAGATCAATGCATGCATCATACAGGACCCTCATACGAGGGTCTCTCAAAGACTCCAAGTCGTTCTCTAAAAGTCAAGAATTTGTCCTTTCCCATGGGCTTCGCCAGAATGTTGGCGACCTCCTCTTCTATACCAATATGATGGGGCCTTATTGCTCCTCATTGTACCATAACCCAGGTAAAGTGGTACCTGATATCGATATGCTTGGAGCACATGAAATATGAGATTCTTGGATAATCAAATCCCACTCTGGTTGTCACAAATGATCACGGTAGTATCCAATGTGTATCCAAACAACTCACTGAAGAGCTTCCGCAACCAGATAGCCTCATAGGAGTCCATACTCGCAGTAATGTACTCTGCCTCAGCGGTACTCAAAGTCACTAAATTATGCTTCCTACTCGTCCAGGATATCGAGGCAAAACCCAAAGAGAAACAACACCCGAAAGTGCTCTTTCAGTCCACTAGACTGCCTACCCAACCAAAATTGGTATATCCATGTAGCCTCACATCTCCAGCATTGTATCTAAACCCATGAGTGATTGTGCCTCAAAGATATCTCAAAATATTCTTGGCATCAATCCAATCTGAGTGGTGAGGCTCAACCATATGTTGGCTCAACGTGTTGACTACAAAACATATATCCGGATGGGATTTCACCAAGAACATCAATGCTCCTATGAGTTGATGATACTCGGTAGCATTTCCCAAAGCAGGTCTGGAAGCACTACCACATAACTTCTTGAAGTCAAGCTCCCTCGAGGTAGTCATGGACTTGCAGTCCACCATACCGAATCCCTCCAATATCTTCACCACATATTTTCCTTGAGATAGGAAAATATCCCATGGCTTCTGCCAAACTTCCAGACCTAGGAAATAGTGCATCAGTCCTAGGTCCTTAATCTCAAATTCGGAAGCCAACTCCCTCTTACATTTGTGAATGAGAGGCTTTGCACCTATTAGAAAGAGGTCGTCAACATATAGCACTAGTATGAGAGGTTGATCATCTTAAACCTTAAAGTAGAGGTTCAGATCGGCTTGACTCCTAGTGAATCCCAACATCATCAAGTAGCTATCGACCCTTTCATACAAAGCTCAGGGTGCTTGCTTCAACCCATAAAGGGATTTCTTCAACCTACACACGTGAGATTCCCAGTTATGAATCTCAAACCCCTCGGGTTGTTCCACATAGACTTCCTCTTCGATCGAACCATGCAAGAACACGGTCTTGACATCCATCTGATGTAGGTTCCATCCTTACAAAGCAGAAAGGGCTATGATCAAGCGGACGGTGGTGAATTAGGCAACAAGTGAAAATATCTTGTCATAATCTATACCTTTAGTTTGAGAGAAGCCTTATACTTTTCAGCACTTCCATTAGCTCCATGATTTATTTTGTAAAGCCACTTCAAGGTGATAATTGTTTTGTCTTGGGATCTAGGGACCACATCCTAGACATTGCTCTTCATGATGGACTCGCATTCCTCATTCATAGCATCCTTCCATACTTGATGCTTCATAGCTTCTTCGAATGATGAAGGCTCATTTTGAATGATCGTGCTCATAATGATGAAGTATCCATGATACCTGGTTAGCTTCTTACTTTCACAGAAAGTCCCTCTGGTGAAATGTGTCCTTTGGAATCATCAAGTGTCCCCCTGAGCCATGAGGACCTCTTCCTAGAGGAGGAAACCTCTTGCGGAGGGGGATCAATAGGATCCATATCTTCTTCCACATCAGGCATCATCTCATCTTCCTTCTCATCTGGCTTCTTAGTTTCAACTTCTTTATTTTTCCTTAGAATAGAAAGATTGTCAACCTTGCTAAGAGCTATATCTTCATCAAAGGTGACATCATGACTAATCCCAACTTCCCTTTGACTAGCCTCATAAATTATATAGCCCTTAGAATTTTCGCTATGAAGATTCCCTTCTTTCCATATGCACCTAATTTGTTTCTTTTCTCTTTCAACACATGAAAATATACAGGGTTCCAAAAATTCTAAAATGATAGACATCAGGTTTCTTACCAGTGATCATCTCTTCGGGAGTCTTGGAACCCAACACTTGATGAGGGCATCGGTTTTGAACATATACGACGGTATTCGTAGCTTCAGCCCATAGAAACTTCAGAAGCCTTTGATCATGGAGCATAGCATGAACAACTTCCATAATCATACGATTCTTCCTTTCTGCCACACCATTTGGCTCAGGAGTGTATGGTGTTGTGGTCTTCTCCCTCTTAATGCTAGCCTCTTTGAAAAAGTCATGGAACTCAATGGATTCATACTCGGTCCCATTATCAGTCCTTGAGATCTTGATCTTCTTCTCGATTTGATTATCGATCAAGGCTTTGAAGTGATGGAACCAAGAGAACACTTCATCCTTCTTTTTCAAGAAGTATATCCATGTCTTGTGAGAATAGACATCGATAAAAGTGAGATAATATAAATATCCTCCTAAAGAGTTCACAGGCACCATACTAGATATATCAGAGTGAACCAACTGCAATATATCGAAGGTCTTGTTATGGCTTGAGGGGAATGGTCCATTTTTGAGCTTTCCTTCGGCACATCCCAGACATACACTTTCCTACTCTACTTTAAACTCGGGAATCCCGATCACCATCTATCTCACATCGGGCAGAGCCTTATAATGAAGGTGGGTAAACTGTCGGTGCCATAGTTCGGACTGAAGAGATGTGTTGCAAGACATGACTCCCAATAGACTTCCTCCAACTTGATATAGAGAGTCAACTTGAAACCTAAGAGTGAAAGCATCTTTAAAATTCTTTTTCCATACACGTACCTTGCCATCAACGAAGGCCACTTTGTAGCCTTTGTCTTCCTTTGCCGGAATGGACACCGAGTTCTTCTTGAGATCGGGTACATATAGGACTTCTTGCAAATGAATTATGTTACCTTGTTTTAATTGAAGAGTAACATTCCATACAACATTTATGGGATAGGTGGAGTTATCTCCAAGAATAATCTCCAAGTTGGTCTCCTTCTCTATCTGATTAGAGAGAGCTTCCTTGTAACCAGTGAAGTGCCTTGAGGCACCACTATCAATAAGCCAATTTCCCAATGAGTCCGGAGGAGAAGTAGTAGAGACGGCCGATATAAGATAATATTCATCTTGATTATCGTTAACAACATTAGATTCATACTTAGAGTTCCTTTCCTTCTTGGAGGGTTGACCACTTCCTTGATTTCTGGCATTCCCCTTTCCTTTGCTATTGAACCTGCCATTCCTTTGATTGTGGTTGGATTTAGACCCGGAATTATTTCTCCTTTTAGCATGAGAGGAGAAAGCAACGGGGTTTCCTTTAAATGCAGGCATTTCGTGCTCTTCCATCCTAGTCTCTTCTTGAATGCATTTGTTGAGAAGAGTGCTTCTAAATACATACCACTCGGATGAGAGCCCTCCAAGAGTTTTGATAGCCAATTCCCTGTCAGGAATGACTTCCCCAATTGATAGGATATCATTCTTGATCTCGGTGATCCTTAAGAAGTAGGATTGCATATCCTCATCTTTGCCCTTCTTAATTTATTTTGGCTTATTTTTTAGGAACAAAACATGATTTGCATCACTAAATTGAAACAAGCTTACAAGTATATCATAGATCTCCTTGGAGGTGTTCAGCTCAGAAACATAGGCCACCAGGTGCTTTTCAATAGAGTCTTAGATGACCTTCTTTGTTTTGACTTCACCCTTAGTCCATTTGTTCCTCACAACAACCAATGCATTTGATGGAGGCTTTGATACCATGTTAAGTTATGGTATGTTCTATGCTTAGTGCAATTTACTTCAATTTCTTCTTATTAGCCCAATTTCAAGGGTCAAAACAATAATCAATAATCAGCAACCTATGATCAGCCCTAACCAGTAAACATTGGTCAACAAATCAATCAATGATGGTCAACACAACACCCAACCAGCATGCGCAGGTCAACGCTTGGCCAACACTCCCTTTAAAAGCCCTGCAGTTGGTCAACTTAGCCCTAGAAAAATCAACGCTGCCCAGAAAGTCAACGTTTCCCTAGAATCAGTCAACACTGCACTAAACAGAAAATCTATCCTTCTTCTTACATGTGTGAGAGAAACTGCTCCTACGCTAGCCCAATGAGATGAAGAGAGAGAAGATGAGTGTTGAGATGATGTGAAATAATGCCACAAGGTATCTTCCTTTTATATGAATCGTTGAGGTTAATATGGGGGTGTGCCACACACTTTATCTTGCTAGCCGACCTTGACAAATTGTCAAGTATATACAAATAAATTCATATCTCCATAAATACATGTTGGAGTCGGATGATCGTTAGATCAATCCTACACCTCTTGATGAGAGGAGTCCAAGAAAAATATCAGCTTCCATAAATAAGATGACCCACATGGATTTTGTCCCTAGTTGCCAATTTTAATACAAAGTTTAGGGTCCTTGTAGGTGTTTAAGTGCTCATAGTTACTATAAAATTCAATTAACTTTATTCCATAGAGAACATGAGTAGAATGGCTCTAATTTCATCATACAAAATTTTTTTGACAAAGGAAATTTGAGTGGTAACTATATTAAATTTATCTATATGATTTGTGACTAAAGCACCCTACTTCATCTTGAGATTATACAACTTATTCACCATGAAAAAAAAAATTGTTGTTGTTTTCTCCTTATACAAATCATGTAACCTTTTCCATAGTCCTTGTCTTATCTTTGCACTAGCCACATTGAAGTAGACATTATGTCCTAGGTACTTCCATATTGTAGAAATGGCCTTCCTATCAAAAAAATTTGAAGTGTCAACCATCATTGATGAGGTTTTTTACCACTCCCTAAATTAGAAAATATTAATCCTACAACATCAGTATATCCTTGGTCTATGATTTCCATAGGGAGAAATTAGTCCCATTCAAATTTTCCATATCACTCATTACAACAATCTACATACTACTTAAGAAATATAGCTTACACCAATAACAGTAAAAACCTATGGCTTGGATACAGTTGTTAAAAATAAAAACAACACAGGACGAAATAAGCTTAAAATAATAGAGTACATGATAGAGGTTTCCATTAGCACACTTGATTTACCTAGAAAACCCAAAAAATGGAAAAGAAAAGGGAAAATAATTATTATCTTGGTTTAAGTTACAAATGGAAATACATACCATGGAGGATTCTTGGCTTGTAAATAGGATTTGTTGCAAGACTATGGATTATCAAGCTTGAACAATGATATTTCTTTTGATTCGTTCAGTAACATTCAAGAAGCTTGAAGAAGTCAAAATGTTATATATATATATATATATATATATATATATATATATATATATATATATATATATATATATATAGATATATCACGTCAATAGAGATGTATCTTTTAGAATTAGAAGGGAGCTTCTAGGCTCAATGGTGGAGATTAATTCAATATTCATCATCCATTTTAATCCTCACTATCCAATGTTAAAATTACTCAAGGATTAATTAAACCTGCATATTTGGATTAGTGATACCATGGTTTTTCCTGAGGGTTTTTCCCAGGGTTTACAAATGAAAATACATACCATGGAGGATACTTGGCTTGTAAATAGGATTTGTTACAATACTATGGATTATTAAGCTTGAACAATGATATTTCTTTTGACTCGTTCAGTAACATTCAGGAAGCTTGAAGAAGTTAAAATGTTATATATATATATATATATATATATATATATATATATATATATATTGTTGGGTTTTGTTATATTCTTTCCACGTAGTTAACAGGGGGTTTGAGGGGCACCCGTAACCCCACTTTATGGGGTCTGGGGTAGCGCCCCAGAAAATTTTGGTTTTGGACCCTATGTTAGGTTGGGTGGACCCACCTATGGTTTTTGCATGATTTTCTCACATGTTTTTTGGACGCGATGGTTTTCGGTCCATGGTTTTGGACATGATGGTTTTCGGTCCATGGTATTGGATGCTTTGACATGTATAAAAATGTATTGTAACATTGAAAGGAACATAATGAAAAGTCAAGCTGGTAGTCCCAGTTTTGGGATCCAGGGGAAAATCTTTGTTTATATGTGTTTTATGTGTTCTGCTCTCGCATTATTTATTTTCTATGTTTTAGAATTTTTATGCAGGTAACATTTGTACAAGGTTAAAACATACATTTGGTATCAGAGCATATTTGGCTTCAAGGGGATGTCTTTGTTGCTGAGGGGTTTCGGTCGGGCCTGTGGTAGACCCTATTCAGTGGGACATCTGTGAAATCGATTCTGGTGGTGAAAGAAGATGGCGAGCAGTGGAAGGATAGAGATCGAGAAATTTAATGGTTAGAGTTTTGAGTTATGGAAACTGAAGATGGAGGATCTGTTGGTGGATAAAGATCAGTGGATCGCGGTAGATCCGGGTACTAAACCAACGGGAGTGTCCGATGAAGAATGGAAGAAGTTGGATCAGAAGGCAAAGAGCACAATACTATTGTGTCTCAGATTCAGTATTGCTAAATGTATCAGGGGAAGCTACGACGAAGGCTTTGTGGGACAAGTTAGGGACTTTGTACCAATCTAAGTCTCTGGTGAATAAACTGTTCCTGCGGAAAAAGCTGTATAACCTGAGGATGAAAGATGGAGACTCGATGACAGAGCATCTGAACGCATTTAATACTGTGGTAAGTCAGTTAGCATCTATTGATATTAAAATTTCAGATGAAGATAAGTGCATTAGTTTGTTGTGTTCTCTACTAGATTCGTGGGATAGTCTAGTTATTGCAATAGGTAGCAATGCAACTGCCTTGCAGTTTGATGAAATAGTCTCAGCCTTGCTAACGGAGGAGATGAGACGAAAAAATATGGAGAGCCAAAATGGTGATTCCTTATCTGTACGAGGACAGCCTTAGAACATAAACAAGAATAAGTCATCGAGTGGGAGATCTAAATCTAGAGGTAGATCTAAATCTCCAGGAAAACCTGTAAAGGTGGTGTGCTGGAAATGTTGAAAGGAAGGAAACTTTAAAAGGGATTGTAAATCTAAAGCTCCTAACAAAGGAAAGGGATCTGAAGAGGCTCCTTCTGTAGAGGTGAAAACCACCTCAGATGAAGGTGGGGATGTGTACTTGGCTTCTTCAAGTACACATGTAGATCATGAGGCATGGTTGATTGACTCAGGTGCATCCTTTCACTTCACTCCCCATAGAGAGTGGTTCTGCGAGTATGAGAGATATGATGGTGGTGATGTCTTCTTGGGGGATGACAAGAAGGCTAGAATCATTGGTCGCGGAAAAGTAAAGTTGAAGTTACAAGGTGGAAGGGTTAGAACACTTCCGGCTGTTCTGCATATTCCTGCATTAGCCAGAAATTTGATTTCTGTTAGTAAGCTGGATGATGAAGGTGTAAAAACAGTGTTCGAGAAGGATACCTGCAAGATGGTTTGGGGAGCATTGGTATTGATGTGGGGGGTTCAGATTGGAACTCTGTACAAGCTGCAACTTAGCACTGTTGTTGATGGGTGCAACAATTTCGTGGTTCCTGAAAGTGGAGCAGTAAATCTAGTGGTCTCTGGAGAAAAGACCATGCTGTGGCATCAAAGGCTTGGACATATTGGAGAGAAGGGCCTTTGACTACTTCATGGTAAAGGTATGGTAGAAGGTATGAGTAATAGCTCTCTGGATTTTGATTTTTGTGAAAATTGTGTATACAGGAAGAAGAATCAGGTGAGTTTCCCCTCTAATGGTAAGAGGGCGAAACATATAATAGAGCTTGTGCAAAGTGATGTGTTTGGACCTGTGAAGGTTCCATCACTGGGTAAGTTTGTGTACTATGTATCATTTATAGATGACTTCTCAAGGAATACATGGATATATTTCCTTATGAAGAAATCTGAAGTCTTTGATAGGTTTAAAGAATTTAAGGCTCTAGTGGAAAACCAGACAGAGAAGAAGATAAAGGTGCTGAGGACAGATAATGGTGAAGAGTTTTGTTGTAAGGAATTTGAAGAATTCTACAAGAAGTGTGGTATAGCATGGCAGAAGACTACTCCATATACACCTGAGCAAAATGGAGTTGCCGAAAGAATGAACAAGACATTGATGGAAAGGGCAAGAAGTATGGTCAATGGTGCCAGGTTAGGACAGGGATTTTGGGCAGAGGCAGTGGATACTGCATGTTACCTAGTCAACATGTCACCTTCATTAGCATTGCAGGATAAGACTCCACAAGAGGTATGGACTGGTAAGAAACCCTCTCTTTCACATCTAAGGGTATTTGGATGTGATGCATATGTACATGTTCCAAAGGAGAAAAGAAGAAAGTTGGATAGTAAATATGAAAAGTGCATCTTTATTGGGTATAAGGATGGTTTAAAGGGTTATAAGCTTTGGAACCCAACAACAAGGAAGGTTATGTAGAGCCGAGATGTGGTGTTCAGAGAGGTGAAAGATGTTATTAAACATGAAGTCCAACCAAAGTAACCTGAGAATATAGAGTTTGAGCTAAAGGAGGAAGAATCAGACTCTACAATAGAGGAGGAATCAGAAGATGAAGAGCCACAAACTCTGGTTGTGAGAAGATCAGTTCAAGAAAGAAGGCAGCCAGAAAGGTATAGTCCATGTGCTTTCTGTTCAAATTTTGCTTTGTCTGTTACTGATGATGATCCTAGAATTGTGAAGGAAGTAGTGGATTCAGAGGATGGAAAACTCTGGAAAGAGGCCATGGTTGATGAAATGGCATCTTTGTACAAAAATGAGGCTTGGGATTTAGTGGAGTTTCCAGCTGGAAGGAAACCCGTTGGAAGCAAATGGGTGTTCAAAAAGAGGACAAATGTAGAGGGAAAAGTGGAGAAATACAAAGCTCGGTTGGTAGTAAAAGGTTACTCCCAGGTGTCGAGAATTGATTTTGGTGATATTTTTTCTCCTGTTGCCAAGGTAACTTCTATTAGGTTACTTTTATCTGTTGTTGTTGCTTCTGATTTTGAGGTAGAATAGAAGGATGTCAAGACAACATTTCTTCATGGGGATATGGAAGAGGAGATCTACATGAAGCAACCTGAAGGCTTTGTAGTGAAGGGTAAGAAATAACTGGTATGTAAGTTAAAGAAGTCTCTGTATGGGTTAAAACAATCACCAAGGATGTGGTATCAGAAATTTGATACATTTATACAGGGACATGGCTTCACCAGAAGCAAAGCAGATCACTATGTGTATTTTAAATTAATTGGTGACCATGTTATTTATCTGGTCTTGTATGTGGATGATATGTTGTTGGTTGGAAATGACAAAGAAGTTATCTAGGATTTGAAGACCTAATTTTCCTCCAAATTTGACATGAAAGATCTTGGTGCCGCAAACTATATTCTGAGCATGGAAATTAAAAGAGATCGGGCAAAGAGGAAGCTCTGGTTAAACCCGAGGAAGTATGTTGAGACAATACTGCAGAGGTTTAATATGCAGGATAGTAAACCGGCGAAGGTTCCTATTCATGTAGGTGTGAGGTTTTCTGTTGAACAGTGTCCCAAGACACAAGAAGAGGAAGAGGACATGGCCCGTGTTCCATATCCAAGTGCAGTTGGTAGCCTGATGTATGCAATGGTCTGTACTAGACCAGACATTGCACATGCAATGGGAGTATTGAGTAGGTTTATGTCAAAACCAGGAAAGGAGCATTGGACAATAGTGAAGCGGGTTTTCAGGTATTTGCGTGGCACTAGTGATTATGGTCTGTGCTACCAAGGAATACCAGGATTGGACAAAGTGTTGGATATTCATGGCTTTGTCAATGTAGACTGGGTTGGAGATCTAGATCAGAGAAGATCTACAAGTGGGTATGTGTTTAACCTATTTGGAGGTGCAGTCAGTTGGATGAGTAAGAAACAATCTGTAGTGGCACTATCAACTACAGAGGCAAAATACATGGCAACCGCTCATGCAAGCAAGGAAGCAGTTTGGTTGTAGAGATTGTGTTCAAGTATGGGGTTAGTACAGGAAGCTATAAGGATAGACTGTGACAGCCAAAGTGCAATTTTCTTGGCAAAGAACCCTGCATATCATTCAAAGACAAAGCACATTGATGTTTAGTATCACTTTGTGAGGGATATGATAGAAGACAAAAAGGTGTTGCTGGTAAAGGTGGACACTTTGAAAAATACTACAGATGCATTGACAAAATCTTTGAGCTTTGAGAAGTTCTCTTGGTGTAGAGAGACAATGGGAATTTCATGGCTGGAAAAATGACTAAGCTCTCTTGTGGCCCCCTGTGGAAGGAAAACAACAAGTGAGAGAATGTTGGGTTGTGTTATATTCTTTCCATGTAGTTAACAGGGGGTTTGAGGGGCACCCTTAACCCCACTTTATGGGGTCTGGTGCAGCGTCCCAGAAAATTTTGGTTTTGGACCCTATGTTAGGTTGGGTTGACCCACCTATGGTTTTTGCATGATTTTCGCACATGTTTTTTGGACGTGATGGTTTTCGGTCCATCGTTTTGGACGCGATGGTTTTCGGTCCATGGTATTGGATGGTTCAGCATGTATAAAAATGTATTGTATCATTGAAAGGAACATAATGAAAAATCAAGCTGGTAGTCCCGGTTTTGGGATCCAGGGGAAAATCTCTGTTTATATGTGTTCTGCTCTCGCATTATTTATTTTCTGTGTTTTAGAATTTGTATGCAAGTAATTTCTGTACGGGGTTAAAACCTATATATATATATATATATATATATATATATATATATATATATATATATATATATATATATATATATATATATATATATATCACATCAATAGACATGTATATTTTAGAATAAGAAGGGAGATTCTAGACTCAATGGCAGAGATTAATTCAATATTCATCATCAATTTTAATCCTCACTATCCAATGTTAAAATTACTCAAGTATTAATTAAGCCTTCATATTTTCATTAGTGATACCATGGTTTTTCCCCATGGTTTCTTCTACAAAGGGGATTGGTCTATTCTTGACCTCATTGATAGTGACTATGTTGATGGGAAATAGGCTTACCATTGTTTGATTTGAAACAATGCTAGCATTGTCTCTTGTTTCTCCTTTCTTTCCTAGTCAACCTATTCATCAACTATATTTTGGAAGATTAAAACCAAGGGTCATAAGACTATGTATTAATATGTACATATTTGTGAATAAAAAAGGATTCCATGATTTATATAATATGTTGTTTAAATTCATATGTGCTTGACATGGTATCAACGCAAGTGAATTCCTACCCTACCAAATTATTTGTGAGCACGGGTTTTCTGGCCTTCGAGTAAACTTGAGCATTTTTAGTCCACCTAGCACTTCTCTACACTTAGAAACCCTTACACCTATTCTCTTTGTCCCAAAATTTCCCTTTATACAAGGATCATTTCTATTTTTACTCTATAGGTCAGAGTTGAGCATTTATGTTGCCCGTTCCTATATGTGGTAACTAATATGCTTTTGGTTATTAGTGAATGGAAAACCCGTTTATTTTAATATGTGTTTCTCAATGTTTGGTCCATTAGCTTTTTACCCTACTCCAGCCTAGCATTTCGTCAGCCCTCTCCTCCACTGTTACCTGGCTTGACAGTCTCTCAGCCAATATACACAATTAATTTTAGGACTTAGTTGACTATATATACAATTCAACTTTGGAGAGTGTCTATCAACTATTGCAGGTGATCCAATACATTGAGAAAACATCAAGATTTCAAGTTGTCCATATGGCCTTGGATATTGCACAATAATATCTAGTGTTTTTTTCATTGGAACAATCACCCTTGCAGCAATCTGAAGCTTTTCCTAAGTCTTACATAAATTTATGATGAGTATGCCATCATAATGCCTCTTATGCACATAACATTCCCTTTGAAAGTTGCAGTTTTGGTGCTGAGCTGAACATCAACAACAATAATCATCTGAATGTACACCTCCTTCTAGACAAATACCATATCCTCTACACCTTCAACCATTTCATTAACCAAGTGAAGAAAATCATCTTGGTGATCTTGAACAAGTGACATCAATTGAGGATTATGTTTGTTCAACTCAAGAAGCATTGTTTGGAATATTTACGGGTTTGATGATAATTTTGTGAGGTTTAATTGAAACATAGGGGTCTATAGGGACATGACAAGACTACTGTTAAGATCCTTTTATTCATTTATCTCACATGGAATAAATTTGAATGATGCATGTTTTGTCCGATCGATAAATATGAAATAATGATTGTGATGAGTTATCAATGGAATCCCTATGCATTTGATCCCCTAAAATATGTAGTTGATTGCTGGACAAGGAATAATTCGATAACATTTATTTTCCTCAAATTTGAATATTTCACTTGCAACGTGTCATTTTCCTCTTCGTTAAAGGGGTAAATACTCTTTTTTGTGAATTATTCACTTAATGTAATTTTCATCCATTGTCTATGTATCTCCAACATTAAATCATTAGTGAAAATCTCCTAAAGGAATTTCTTGGAACTTTATTCCCTGATCCCTTCCCACCAGTTAATTTAGATATAGTCTGCTTCATTTGGGTCATCCTTTCCCATTTTCTTTCTTCGCTCTATCCTATTGTACAACTTCTTGAATCAAGAATATTAACACATAGAATTTGAAGCCTCGTCTTCATAATGTGTTTGGTTTGTGCCAACAACCCCATAACATGTCCCTTTGAAGTTGAATTTGGAACCACACCCTTGATCTCAATGCCCTTTCTATAATATGTGCATCTCTCATAACAATCACACGCCTTGGGTTCTTAATTTGACATACTTGGTAAAATAAGTCAACTAGTGTTAAGGATAACCCACATTGTATAGTACTACATGTGATATAGTTTGATTTTCTTTAATTTGGGTTTTTAGTCAAATTCGATCGTGGATATAGTGGAAATTTGCAAGATCTCGGGCATTAATGGTATTGGCATACAAACATTTCCACCAAGTTTTGTATGTTTTAGGCGAGTCGGAATTACAGTGTAGAAGAAATACTTAAACCGCTTCTTGGTTTGGTTCAAGGATATTTTGGATTGTTGTCACACATTTTGTATGTGGTAATATTGTCGGCATACACTTTTTGTGTGATAAGATTGTTGGAACACATTTTGTATGTGATATTGTCACATTGTATGACAACATATTGGTGAAAGGTTTAAAAAGATTACAACCTTCATTTACTAAGCTTCAATTGATATGAAATGGATAAAACTGGAGAATCCTTAGATTTATTGAATACTCTGATACATTAAACTGTTTATGGTATCGTAAAAGTCAACAAAGTCACTATGTTTGACATTCAAACCTGTTCGCAAAATGCACAAAATAAGATTTATTTTTTGCAACTTGGGTCACTACTATGGCAAAAGTGAGCTACAATAGAAGAGTAGCCAATTTGAACTATTTTTTGTTCAGGACAATTCTCTTTTTGTGCTTGAAGTTGACTCCCATTAAAAACAAAAATTATCATAATAATGAGGCCATTTTAGGAGCATATTTACATAAATATGCAGAGTTTTAGTCTGCACTTCCCAAGCCCATAATTAGACCTTACGAAGAATTTATTAATAATAGAAACATAAACAGTCCTAGATATGAAAGGGATGTTTCCTTTCACACTCCATACTACACCATACCCATCACGTTTCAAAGTACTCGATTTCTTAAATATGATTCATCTTCACCTGTTCCTACTCTTCCACCACAACATATTGCTAAATGCCAACATTATAATCAAGTTGGCCATTTGAAATATCAATGTATTTATCTTCAACCTTGTAAGCATTGTGGTAAGCACACTCACCATTCATACAAATGCTCTAAACACAAGACTCCTACAAGAGAACAAATTCAACTTGGATGGATTGCTTCTTGGAAATGGTCTTCAACAACTAAGAAGATATATTGGTCATACCTCATAGTCCAGTCTCAAGTATTGACATGTCTTGCAGTTGATATTTCTACATATCCTCTCCTTGAATCTATCAGGGGAAAATTTATTATCAGTTACAATCTTCAACTAGTTATCAAGCGATTCTAATCCACAACCTAAACTAAAGCCAACAGCCAGAGTTAGCGATAGGAAAATTCAAAACTATATGTGTGTATAGTTATTGAGAAAATTTTATTACTGATCGGAGATTTAATGTGGATAGGCTTTGGTATCTTATTATTCAGAATGATCATAATGTTATATGTTGGTCTAGTCTGAAATATTTTTGAATCGTCACCTACCAGATCAATGATTTTTATATATGGATCCAATGTAAAAAAAATTGAAATGTGGTCCACAAAGGGTTTGAGGGTTGGAGCCTTAAGTATGGGAGTGGTAGCTTCCTCCAGTGGTATTTAGTAAATTTGGTTAGGGAATGGTGGCTTCCTTCTAGCAGCAGCTAGCGAAACCATATGAGGTGGTAGCCTCCAACAAGTAAGAGTTGGTGCACCAGTATAAGTTTGCGCTATTGTAAGATGCAAATGGATATTTTTCTGAATATTAATAAAAGAAGACAAAGACTGATCCGAATGGAAATTCACCCATGTAATTTAACCATGGTAATGTAACTAATGTCTATAAATAACTCATCCATGGTATTATCCACCCATGGTATTTACCCATGCTAATGTAACTAAAAAAAAGTTATAAATAATAAGCCTCCTTTTGTAAGGAGTAGATTTTTCCACCACAATGAAGTTGTAAGAATGTTCCTTTGTTTTAATAAAAGGTTTCTTTATGTATTTTTCTCTTCTATATTGGTGTTCAATTTTATCAGATCCCCCAAGATCCAGATCAATGGTGTCAGAGCGGGTTACATCTCCTTGGCAATCAGAGTTTGAAAATAGTCGATCCACATGTTCCTAATCGTGTGTGGGAGGAAGGTCTCTTCACAGAGGCTTTACGTGAGGTGGCAACAATGACAACACACCCTAGTTTCGAGGGGCTACATTGCAAGGGATACGACAACACTATCTGGGCCATGGAGTCTCTTAAAGTGAATTGAGCCATATTTCCAGTGGAGGGCACGCTGAAGGGCAACGTCGTTGAGAAATATGACCTATTGCTTCACTACAACCTACATATCATGGAGGATATTCTACCCTTCATCAACTAATGCCTTCTATCAAATGGAATCTCGCCACTTCGAACATCATTATTCTTCTCGCCACTTTGATAATCATTGTTATTTAGTTTCATAATTTATTCAGAGACAGGTGATTTTCAGCGTGTGACTCTTTCAAAATATATGACATGAATTTGAGTGGGTGATTCTCTGGTTCATCCTAGAAAACATAATATCAAGCTCTAGAGATTTAAAGAAGCCACCCAGAGGAGGTTATTTGGATTTTACAATCCGCCTCTTCTTCCTCGATGGCGATGAACACACAATCAGGCTCACTATTTTCTATTATTTCAGAGTCTTGCATTTAGAGTTCTCCCATTGTCCATGAGAAATTAAATGTTTCTTAACAATATCTTTGCCTGCGAAGCTCCTACAGCCCATAGTGATTCAAACCTTGGTTGGTTAAACTCACTTATGAGCACTGCACATTGCAGCCATAGTGTCCAAAAAAAACTAGGGCTCGTCATGGTCACCGATGGGGCTATCAAATACATTGTTGATGTTTCAGAGTTTGTACACTCCTGTGGCCTTAGTGTTGGAAAGGCAGAGGAGAAAAATCATAAATTAACACACAAATCAGATGAGTTGCGGCTCTTCTATTGATCACACAAAACTTGATACTTACAATGAACCTGGTGAAGGGTATTCATACTTCTCCAACCAGCGACTTGCCTAAAATATCTTGACATGCAACCACATGAAATCACACAATAAAGTCGTCTATCACTTAACTTGACCTGAATCAACACTCAAACACTCGATCACTCAATCACTCAATCACGCAGTTAACTAACTCTCTATGTTTATCCAAGTCCACATAGAGGAGTAATTACAATTTGTAACACTCCCCCTTAATTACGACTGTATGACTTAACTTGACTTAACTTGAGTCAATTATCATTTACACATGCATGTTGGTCTATGTCTCAGCTAGGCTTACAATGACTCAAAACTTTTACAATATTTCATTTTCTCTTTCTCTTCTTCCAAGATCTATATCCTTGAAATTGCTTCATTCTCTATTGAAATTTCTTGTCGTAGGCTTTATTTACTTGTTGTTGCTGCAATTTTTCTTTGACTTGTCTTGAACTTGTTCTGAAAAGAAATTGGAACATGTCTTCTACACCTTCCTCTTCAAATGTTTGTTTAACTGTGGACTTTTTCCATAACATTACATCTTCAAACTATCTTCTTTTCTCTTCTTGTGCTTCATATTCTTGAATTTATTTCTACCATATTTCTTGATAGCAAAATCTTATCTCTTCTCAACTCCATTGTTGAAAAATGGTTTCAATGCATTCATATTTGTCTTCAGAAACATCCATAACATTCTTTTCACTTTCGTCATTGGGTACTTCTATTTTTTTCCTATAATGTGCACACTCAAGATCATCATTCACCATTTCATTTAATTCTTTTATTCCAACTGCTTCTTTAAAAATCACTTCAATTTGTTCTATTGGTTTCTGAATCCATTCTTCAATGAACTTCAAATTTATTAACAACCTTGCTTTCAACTTTTGCTCCCATTCTATTTTGAACACCTGCATATTAAGAACAATGTTAAAAATATATTTAATATGACTCTCTTTAGTGAGAGCTTCCTGCTCTACATCTGCCTTCTTTTCAAATGCATGGACATTGTATTCCATTCTTATGATATTAGTGGATATTCTCATCAAAAACTCTTCAATCACTTTATCTTGTTCTTGATAAAAAATTGTTGCTAGATGACATATTACTTCATGAGCAGTTCCAATTGCTTCATATCTTGCTGCTACAGTGGCATCTTCAACCTTCAATGTTTCATCAAACATTTCACTTACCATATTGCCACAATCAATCCCTATTTCAAAAAATAAACCACAGATAACATCAACATAATGTTCATCCACACTATGGTTTGATATCCAAGCATGCATGTGCTCATTGTCAAGTTCATTGACAATTTCAACTTCACCAAATCCATCAATTACGACTAGATTCACCAATTCACATCTCACTTTGCAGTCACCATCCACCTGTGTCTCATCACAGTGGGATTCACATTCGTTTGTATCATCCATATTACAGTGGAGTCCTTGAGCATTTATATTATCTTGCTCTGCTTCACACACAGAGGCTTCAACTTCTCTCTCTGCAATCTTTGTTGCATCTTCTTCATCCATATGCATGTTTGCATAACTGGTGTCAATTTTATGGTGTTGGAAATGATCATTCACTTTTGAGTGGGGTTCTCCAAGCTCTGTTTTCCTCTTAGAGTCTTTCTCATCTACTCTCATATCTACGACTGACTTCTTTGCTTGTGAAATACCCTGATGCTACATTTCACTCCCTTTTGTGCCAAACTCTACTTCCAAAATTTTCCATGCTTCCTTGGAAGTTGTAGATTTTGCTAAACTTCTCAGTTCCTTGACTACGACTTGACCCTCTCTAACCATGGCAACAATCTCTGCCTCTTCTTTTTTATTCATTTTTTTAGTCTTCTTCAGTCATGCTTTGTGACCTATGACTGTTTTAATTCCTTTTCTTATACTTGTTTTTCTAATTACATGAGGTTGTCTTCCATCCCGACCCCGAAAACAAATATAATTTTCAATATGCGCCCCGATAAGGCAAAAATATTCTCCCAAAAATTGTTATATGTGACAAATCACCTAAAAATTTCACTAATAGATGAGCTTTGACAAAGCCCTAAATTCTCTTGCCAATAAACTTTTTTTTTCTTAATTCTCTTTCAATTAAAAAATCTCCAACTCTTAAAAAAAACATTTATATATATATACCTTTGCTTTTTTAATAACAAAAAATTCCAAAAAAAAAAAACTTCCATATATCTTTCGACCCTTTAAAAAAAATTCAAAAACTTCTTTAATTAAAACACCTTTGGAATAAGGTCAAACCTTGTGACTTTTAAAAAAATAAAAAAATCACATATCTCCTTAAGACTTGTGCACGGCATGAATAACATGCTAATTGACTTTTCATATCCTTCGATTGGTGAATGGTGAATTCAACCTATTCCTTCAGCAGAGATTTTTTTCAGTAAGAAAAAAAGTTATATATATTATGTAAAGATCAGGTATAGTATAGTTTGAAAAGGGTAATATTGGCAATATTTTCTCTGCCATATAACAAAAAGAAACCATGATTGCCTATACAGAAAATTGTTAACCTGGTAGCATGACTGCATATACAGACAAAACTTTAACTTGGCAGATAGAGTGATAAACCCATATACAGAGAAAATGAAACGGACAGTGATACCTGAGCATGTTACCAATGATAAAAAGTTAGGATCATGATACATACCAGGACATTTTTGATATTCCTATATACCTGGCATAGAGAAGTGTTGAATTTGGTGCGTGACAGACCCCATTGCGATGCTCAAGTACCATCTTCCGCACTGTGACCACAGGCCCCTCTTAGATAGTTCATCAGCGATCATATTCTGAGAGCGTTTTACATGGGCGATGGAGAAGTGAGAAGATTTCCAAATAGATGAGATTCTATGCATCCATCCAATAAGATTGGCATTTTTAATGGAGTGTTTGCCAATAACATGATTGATAATGATTTTTGAGTCGCCATAGATCCGGAGGGGACCAGTATTCAGGAAAGAGCAGAATATAAGGAGACCATATAATGCCATGGCTTCAGCTTTATTGTTTGTCCCTGAGCCCCCATTCCAATATATTGAAAAGTGCTGATCTTCCAGGATATTGATGTATACTCCGCACGCACACATACCATCTTTTGCTGCACCATCGAAGTGAGCCCTCGGATATAGCAGCTGAGAAGGGGAAGATTCATTTGATTTATGTTTCACTTGCTGGGGAATAAAGGGGAGGATAGAGAGATAATAGGGGATGACTTGATCATATATGTGCTTGAAGTCCTCCTTACAGTCGTGAAAAATGACCCTATTCCGCCATTTCCAAATGAACCAGAACACTATAAGGGGAATAGGCCTCCATATTACTTTCTGGGAACTCCACCATTCAAATGCATCTATAATGGATGAATGAGAAATGTAGTTGAACCCAAAATGTGAGGCCAACTTCTTCCAAAGGGCCTGTGTGTGGATGCAATTTAGAAGTATGTGCAGATTATCCTCCGTCTCAGATAGACAAATAGAGCAAATAGCTGGGCCATGCCAATTCCTTTTTTGAAGGTTGGTCCATGTGAGATTTTTGTTGTGATACACTAGCCATGAGAATAATATAATTTTGTATGGGCATCCAGACTTCCAGAAAGTAAGTGGAAATATTTTCTTGGCATAATCAAAATGTTCTTCTATTATGGAGATATATATATCTTTAACAATAACATTAATCCTGCCACCCCTACCCCGCCAGACAATGTCGTCCTCTTCCTCGGTCCTGTAAATACCACTGTTCTTCATTTTCCAGATAATCTTATTCCATTGTGATGCCAATGGACCATGAAGGCCCAAGTCTAAAGCAGATTTCCATCTTGGAATAGCACCCTGCCAATCCTGTATAACCTGCGCCCAATAAAATATACCTTTTTGATGAAGAAAAAGTAAAAGTTGTTGTGGGATAGGCCAAATTTCTTCTTCACCCATGATAGAATCAAGACTGATGAGAATGTTGTTCCCAGACTAGAATTTCCATACTAGATTTTTGAAAAAGAAATGTTGGATCTTTTGAAAACTTCTCCATATAGCAGAACCACGAGCTGGCCCTAAAGATTTGTACCTGAACCAAAAAGAGAAATCTATGTTCCCTAAATATTTAATTCTGATTGCATTGCTCCATATACTGTCTCCTAGTACAACTTTCCATAATGATTTAAATAGCACTTTAGCGGAGTTTGTGACCCACACATGATGTCGGTTTTCCCTCAGGGAAACTCACGACTATCTTAACCACCAACCACGACTTTGCAATTTATTAATACGTGTATTTTCTTGTCCTCCAACTCTATTCATGACAGCAACGATGGAGGATTAGTTGCTTACAGTGGCGTCTAGTGCACATGGGACTTTCATGATACGATGGCACTTCAGACCACTATAAAATAATCAAAAAATAATAAACTGTGTGGATCTTGCAGATCGGCGCTGCACTTCTCATACACAAAGGCCTGATAAACCTTCTCTCTTTCTTGACTCAGCTATGATACCAATTTTTTGTAAAGGCAGAGGAGACAAAACATAAATTAACAAAAAAATCACATGAGCTGGGACTGATCAAAATTTGATACTTAGAATGAACACAGTGAATGGTATTTATCCTTTTCCAACTAGCGACTTGCCTAAAATATATTGAGATGCAACGACATGCAATCACACTAAAAGTTGTCTATCACTTAATTTGACTTGACTCACCACTCAATCTCTCAATCACTCAATTAACTAACTGTTTATGTTTAACCAACTCCACATGTGAGAGTAATTACAATTTCTAACACCTACGACACTGCTTCCATCACCAGCTATCACCAGCTATACAGCGATAGAGATCTACGATGTCAATGTTGTGGCCTGTAATATGCAGGCCAAGCCCTAAAATATGAATCAATTCTTGGTGGTCACTAGAAAACCCTTGGTAGATGATTGGCGTGTCCTGCCGGAGCACCTCATCAACTTCAAGCACTCCCCCATATCATTGTTCTTCCTCATCTAAACTTTTGTGGCTTTGTGTGTTGAAGTTCGTAGGCTCACGGTATTGTCAGGATGTTGCACACGATCTTGACATTATCCTATGGGTAGGAGCTGCTACTCATCAGAGTAGAGAGGCACTACAACTGGCTCCTCCAACTCATCATCTTTGTTAGTTTGTTTTGCACGTTTCCTGGAGGCGGTTCAAGTCATGACACACAATAGTTTCCTATAATATTGGTGTTACGAGACTCAACCCTCAATCCTAGCAACAACAATCGGATCAACATGCTGGCTAAGTGCGACTTCCCACCTTATGGCAGAGATTTTCTTGTTTGCGTACCTACTGGACGTTTCTCCAATAGAAAGTTCACCTCACATTTCCTCAATTCATGTTTTGGTATCAAAGAAACAATACCTACATACCTCAACCCACAACTGACATCCAATGATTTGGTCACTAGAGTTACCTTCGCCTTCACTGGCTCTAGCTATGATAATGCCACAAAGAGCAGAAATGTAATAAGTTCTGATCAACAAATAAATTATCTAAGGGAATACCAGTTGTGATTATGAGGTATTCTAGAAGAAGTGGAGGCTTCCAAAATTATTAGTGATTCCCCGTACTACATTGGTATAGGAAATCCTGATTTCAGTGTCAGTTATTTCAATTTTAATCCTCGCAACCTTCAGTATAACCATGCCACACAATTCACTATCTCCCGGTATGTAGATTATCTCATCAGCCTTTGGTCTTGCTATTCCAAGAGATTTACAATTTGCGGGCTTGGAAAATGTTAGTGGGGGATCTATACATATTGGGATGTTCACCTTCAAAGAAAACATACGTAGCTTTTGTAGGGAGGCCATGTAATGAAATAATAAACAAAACATCATACGAGTTCTTTCAGAAGTGGGAACCCACACTTGCTAATTTATAGGCTTCTCTCCATAGATATATGATCGTCGACTAAGACATTTATACCATTATTATGCACATTGTTCTAAGTATGCTTAATTAAGGATTTCAATAGGTAACCAAAGGTTGTTGCAGAATTGGGCTCACTGAAACAACAATATCATTGGTATTCTCATTTATCATTCCTTGGATAGGCAGGTACTAGAAGAAAATATTGAATATGTTGTAAAAGCCACCCACATGAGACACTTGGTTTCCCTCATCTGATGGTAGTGTCTTGCATTTGGAATACGCAAAATCAAGGATGAGATATCCAAGGAAATATAAGTTATTGGAATATATTGGCTTACCCAAAATCAAGGATGAGATATCCAAGGAAATATAAGTTGTTGGAAAATATTGACTTTAAAGAAGTAAATCTAGTTAATCAAATTCTCATGACCTTTCTATGCAAGTTATCACTTGCTCTTCCACTGCTTCCATTTCCTAAAGACACATTACAAAAGTGCACCCAAATAAGCACCGATAAGATCTGCATGTAAATGGTGTTCTCTTCACCTAATGAAGCACTAAATATGGTCCTTATCATCAAATAGTTGAATTTTTTTTTGGAAAAATTTAAAAGACAATGATAATGGAGAATACTTCCCTTTTATGTTGTCTGCTTACATTTTGAGATTCTCATCGTGGTGGTTAGCAAGGATCATAATAATATTGAAAGATTTGATGTTGTGAACCACGCGTCAACCTTATCCTTTGAGAGTGATTCTGCAAAGGGTAGTATCCTATTCAAATGCTTTTGGCGTCAGAGAATTAATAAAATGACCTCAAAGTCTCATGGCAAGATTCCATTTGGAGGAACAATCATAAGGGCCATGCAGGGTGTTTATATCGATAGATTTATTGTAATGCGTTCTATGAGAATTTACAAAGATAATCCCCCATATCTCTACCAGATAGATTGACAAGCGATTTCAAGGTTCATTATAGGGTATCTCTATCCTTGAACCCTTGTTCATCATGGTAATGGGTCAACCATCGAAAACCCTCATTATCGTAGTCCATTTGTTAGGCTACACAATGTCAGTAACACACTCGATCACAATAATTACAAGGTATCTCTATCCTCGGATCTTTGATTGTCATAGTTATGGGTGATTCACAAACCCACAATTCATTGAGGTCCATTTGCTAGGTTTCACATTGTTTGTATCATAGTTGGCTCTCCAACATTCCAAGGTATCTCTATCCTCAGAACTTCGTCAATCTTGGTTATAGGTCATCCAAAAACCCTCGGTCATGGGTAAACCACGCAAAACTCTTGCCTTCAACAATGCTTTCTCATCCACAACTCATCTTCGACAAAGACTTCTCTAGAGGGAACTTCACATGATGGGGATCATTACCTCCTAAGGGGGGAGGAATGATTTGAATGGAAATTCACCAATGATTTAAACAATAGTAATGTAACTAAAGGCTATAATAACTCATTCGTGTTATGATTTTCCCATGATATTTTCCCACCCATGGTATTTAGCCATGGTAATGTAACTAAAAAGAGGTTATCAATAATAAGCTTCCTTTTGTAAGGGGTAGATTTCTCCACCACAATGTAGTTGTAACAATGTTCCTTTGTTTTAATAAAAAAATTAAACATTAGTGGTGTTTTGTCTTAGTTGGGGTTTCCACCTAATATTTGGTGTTCCTATGTGATGATGTGTTTGTTGATCCATTTATGTGATTTATGTTTATATGATTTCACATAATGCTCACAATTTACATAATTTATCTAGAAATGTTTAACTAGTTGTTTATTAACATTGTAAAATAAAAGTGAAAATGTTGATTGGATGAAATACTAATTCACCCCCCCCACCACCCCCGAGCTCAGTATTTCTAAAAATTGGTATTATAGCTATTTCCTTCAAGGATTACTTTAGTAGGTATAAGGAGATATTAGGGATTATGGAAAGGAAGTACAAGAATAAGATAGTGCAAAGGAATAAGTCAATTCGAGAGAACAATGATAGTGCAAGTGAGGTATCACATGTAGTGGAAGTATTAGAAATCATAGATCTAACTTGAAAATATAAGATAATAGAAATATACCCAAGAAATAACTAGATTTGAATATAGATAGAAATTATTCATTTTATTGATCAAAACCCTTAAGGTAGGGCAACACCATACATTCACTCCTTAAGGAAGGAGAACACTCCACAAGCCATATGTTTGTTCAAACAATAATCCTTGACATCTCTCAATGGGGAGTTTCTAGCCTCTATATAGGCCTCATACATACAATACCATGGGTCATTACCATGGTTCTCTCAATACCATCTATCTAATACCATGGGCTTATTACTATGGTCCATCCCATTATTACATTATTCCCTTGGGTACCTCCTTATGTACCCCATATTATCCCCCCTATGTATACCAAATTCCACCCCCCTTAACATGTTTCGTCCCCGAAACATTAGAAGAACACAAATAATAAGATCTACTCAAAAGAGTAGTCCATTAATACCATGCACGTGCATCTAGCCATCCAAGAGAAAGGTGAACCCTTGATCTAGCTGGTGCCTCACTCACTTGAGATGGAAGACCCTAGTGACTCTTCTGTGTTGATGTGTAGTAGGTGGATCGTCGCCCCTCTCTATCTATCATGTAGGGGTTTTTGTCCTTGTGGCTAATTCGTTTCCATATTGTTGGTTGTTTTCTTGCGAGGTGATGTGGGTGGTGATATGCTGAAGTTTTAACCAACGATGTCTTTTTATTTAATTCACCACCTAATGGAGCCTAATTGATATCTGGTACATGTTGTGGTGCCTGCTGTTGTTTCTTATCTTCCAATACTACTTCAACCACTGAGCCCTCATCTGATGTATCAGTACCTGTAATATTTTCTGCTTCAGCCTCCTTGGATTCTCCCTGCTTTTTTGGTACCTGGTTTGATGTTTGTGTTTGGTTGTCAACCATTAAAGGCTCATCATCTGATGTGTCAGTGTCATTAGAGCTTTGTGCTTCTGCGTCCATAGTCTTTGCTTAGGTCTTAATAGAAATATCCTGCAATGTTATTTTCTTCTTTTTATACCAGAGTTTCATGAATTTCTTCTGCACATTAATATTGATAGTACCCATCGATTCCATCCAAGGTTATCCCAACAAAACATCCATGTTATCCATATCTAAAGAATAAAAATCACAATGCAACACGTACTTATCCATCGAAAGCTTCAAATCTTTATCAACTTGAACATCCTCATTATCAACCTATGTGTTTTCAATGTGTTTTGCTGGAACTTGCAATTTTTTTGCCAAATTAACATTGATGAAATTATGCTTCTCCTTCTGAATCAATCCATGAACCTGTAGTAAGGAGATACCAGTAGGAAATAACCTCACATGTTTCTCATTATCTTGTTTTCTGGCATGAGACCATTTGTCTAAAAGGAATTTTACAAATTCTTCATCGAGCAGGTTGGAACACTTCTTTTGGTTAAGTAATTCCCACCATGTGGCCGCTTCCTCTTTAAATTTAGACACTACCCAAAATCTCCAATGTTTTTCCCATAATGACTTTTGTGTTTTTATGTGTTGTTCAATAGTAGGACGATTATCTTTTCCTGTAAAATCTGGAACCACCATGAAGAGTGTTTTGAACAAAATTCACTTACTTGGTGAAAATTTGAAATGGCCACAATTGAATCACTATTGCTCAGAATCCCTATTATTTCCTATTTTTTGAAATGAAACAACCCTTTTACTTCTTCCCATGTGATAGAAATCCCAATCTAGGCACTGGAATTTCAGATTCGCGTTGCACTTGTCCCGCCGTCACAAAACATTTCTGAAAGAAAGAGTTGTTTTTAAATCAACGATATCTCCCTCATCCAGACTCCGATTCGACTCATTTTTTTTTTTTTAAGTTGGGTATCTTTTCACCAAAAACTCAGATCTGCAATTAGATTCTGCAGATTGTGCAGTAGAATGTACAAATCCGATCTGAAAACTCGTCACCCCAAAAAAATGTTTGCAACACAGCTGATTTTTAAATAAGCGATGTCTCCCTCATCCGGACTCCGATTCGACCGATTTTTTTTCTTTTTCAAATTGGGTATTTTTCACAAGAAACTTAGATCTACAATTAGATTCTACAAATGTTTTCCCAAAACATACATATGTGTTCCACAAACTCGTTGCCGCAAAAAATGTCTGCAACACAACTGATTTTTAGATCAGCAATATCTCTCTCATTCGGACTCCGATTTGACCGATTTCTTTTTCAAATTGGGTATTTTTTTGCAAAGAACTCAGGTCTGTGATGAGATTATAGAAATTTACACTAGAATGTATAGATCTGATCTGAAAAATCATCGCCCTAAAAAGTTCTTGCAAAAAATTAAAAAAAAAATCCACTTTGCCCAAGAAAGTGCTCTGATACCACTTGTTATAGATCTGACCTGAAAATATAAGATAATAGAAATATACCCAAGAAATAAGAAGATAGAAATAGATAGAAATGCTTCTTTATTAATCAAACCCTTAAGGTAGGGTAACACCATACATTCGCTCCTTAAGAAAGGAGAACACTCCACAAGCCATATGCTTGTTCATACAATATTCCTTAACATCTCTCAATGGGGAGTCTCTAGCCTCTATATAGACCTCATACATACAATACCATGGGTCATTACCATGGTTCCATTATTACCATCTATCTAATACCATGGGTTTATTATATTATTGCTAACTACTTTTGGTCCCTTACATGATACGGGTTAACCAACTTATTTATTACTATGGCCCATCCCATTATTACATTATTCCCTTGGGTACCTCCCTCTGTACCCCATATTATCCCCCCAGGTATACTATAGTCTTAGTTGGTTTTTCCACCTAATATTTGGCATTCCTATGTGATGATGTGTTTGTTGATCCATTTATGTTCTTTATGTTTATATGATTTCACATAATGCTCACAATTTACATAATTTATCTAGAAATGTTTAACTAGTTGTTTATTAACATTGTAAAATAAAAGTGAAAATATTGATTGCACGAAATACTAATTCACTTCCCCACCCCCGAGCTCAGTATTTCTAAAAATTGGTATTAGAGCCATTTAATTCAACGATTACTTTAGTAGGTAGAAGGATATATTAGGGATTATGGAAAGGAAGTACAAGAATAAGATAGTTCAAACGAATAAGTCAATTCGAGAGAACAATGATAGTTTAAGTGAGGTATCACGTGCAGTGGAAGTATTAGAAATCATAGATCAGGAAAAAATAGTAGCATAAAAAGTTATGTATAATCAGTGTATGCTTCTACTTAATGATGCAAATTATCAAGACTGGAAAGAAAAGATGAAGTCTATGTTAATATCCCTCATATCTGATGTTTCACATATAGTATTTAATGGATTCCCTAAAACACGCCCATCAGGTAAAGAACTACATAAGAATGATCAGGAATTAAATGCAATCTATTGTAGCACACCTAACTCAGAACTTGAGAAACTTATGCACTATTAACTTGTGAAGGAGGTATGGGATAATCTATAGGCCCTTCATTCAAGGAGAAGGAAAATTCATCAGGTAAACCAATAGGTAATCTTGTTCTCAAAAATTCAATGTATCTACAGAAGAAACTTGTAGCCTATTAGAAGATGAAAGTGACCATGAAACAAATTTCATAATATCAAGTGGAGTTATAGATTCAAAAGAAGAAATGTTATATATCAAATTTAATCTTAGAGAAAAAATTGTCTCTACTTTCAAAAGGATTGACATTCTCAAGGTTAAGTAGTAGGTATATGAGAACATGGATCATGATGAATCAACTAAAACTGCAGCAATAACTGAATAACTTAATGAAAGGACAAGACATTGTGAAGGACTTAAAGATGAGATCATACTCTAAATTCTAATCTAGAAAAGTCAAGTAAATGAAATAAGGAGCTACTTAAAGTATTTGAAGAACATGAAAATGGGCTTAAAGAGGGAATTATCGAATTAAGAACCCAGCTAGAAGAGTCAAGAAATTTTGAAGGAGAAATACACTATTAGCTAAGAGAAAAGAAGGGTGATCGTAAGAAATTAAAAAAAGGTAATATTAGTAAGAAGTAAATTAGCAGAAAGGGACAAATAATTGGGATTTCAAAATAGTACCAAGATATTAGAAAATCTTCTTAGTAGTCAAATTTCTCTCTCCATTAAATAAAGCCTTGATTTTCATGAAGCTATGAAGGAAGAATCTAACTCACAGGCATGTGCATGCAGTTCCAAAGACAATAAAGTAAATTTCAAAAATCTTGGAAGGTAGTTGAACCAGAAACCAAGAAAAGTGAATTTTCAAAGAAAAGAATTTTCTCCCCAAAATTAGTATGGCATAAATGTAGGCATCCAAAGAAGAACACCAATTCATTCTCTCCCTTGATCAATGATATTGAGTGTTTTATCTATCAGAACTTTGGACACATTACAAGTTTCTTTCCCACGTATTCAAGTTTCTTTCAAGTCAATTGTTTTAAATTCAAATTATTTGGTCATAAGGCCAAGGTTTGTAGATCATATATGAAGCAGAAGTATTATGAATCTTTTGTCCCTTTCTCTAGTCACATATGGTGATATACATGAAATAAATTTGGACATGTGTTAAAAGAATGTAGGAGTAAGCCAATGAATTCATTTAGACATTTCAAAAATATGGGCAGGAAAATGAACAAAAATATATTGAACAAACTCCAAGAATAAGACACCTCCATTAACAGTCCTCATATGGAAACTTCAAAAAAAATTATGGAACAACAAGAGAAGTGTGGTATTACTCTATGCACATAAGAAGAAGAAAATAATTGGCACATAGACAGTGGATTCTCTCACCACATGTCTATAGATAAGAGAAGTTTTATCTCACTAAATAAAGCCAAGGGTAGTAATGCTATTCTTGGTGAAAACACACCAGCAATGTTGTTAGGAAAAGTTAGAGCTGATCTTGATGTTAAAAATAGAGAAGAAACTAATGTATTAGTGGTTGAAGAGATTAAGTGAAACATCCTAAGTGTGGGTCAAATAATTGATAGAGGACATGTTGTGATATTTAACTCAAGAGGATGAAAAGTTATAAAAGAAGACACTAGAAAAGTTATAGAAAAGGGTTCAAAAATGAAAATAAGGTATATGTGTTGAAGAAAAATCTAGGTAGAAATAAGAGGGCAAACTCAATATCCCTCTCTTTAGATTCATAGTAGGGGAAGACAATCCTCACTATAGTTTATTATGCCTGATGCATATTTATAAAAGCACTGCAAAAGTGAATGAGAGGTGCATAGCCTCAAGAGAATCATGTGATAGAAGTATAGGAAATTGATGAAAATCAGGTCCACGGGGTCAACTCGCTCTTTGAAGAGAGGTGTATGGGATCAGGGGGGCGATGCATCAAAAGAAGGTTTACAATAGTTTTATTTTGTATGGTTAATTTTGAAGCTTTGTGTTCAAACGATATGGAAACCATGCATATGACTATTATTCATATGCATGAATCTTGATATTTCGTTAGATCATCGTTTAGTGGTTAAATGATTTATGCCCCTAGGGCATTGGTAGAAGACAAAAATTAAGTAAAGGTGTGGTGATGAAGGGTTGGCACATGTTTAGGGGAAACAACTCATATGCCTCCACTATCTCAGTTATTCTTTGTTTCCATTAGGCTCTTTTGTTGGAATAAGAGGAAAGAAATATGTCATTTATTATTTAAGATTGTCTTATTGCAATTGTATCTTTGATGTTTCATACATAAAAGTTGAAATTGGTATAGTCAGGGTTTGAATAGTCTTGTATGAGTTCAATTGGACAAGAGAGAGAGATCACATATATTCACATCATGTATATAACATTGTACAAAGAATGAAGAGTGTTTATCCTAACAACATGATAGTGATTATGATCCACTAACAATTATATATTGAGAATTTTATATTAGTACATGCCCTAGACACTCACAGATGTGGCTGGAATTCACTTAGGGTTTCTATATTGTTGGTACCATAAAATAACATCTTATGCCCAAATGGATGAATGATTTTAGGTCTAGGAGGAGCATATTGTACGAGGATAAAGAAGAAGACAAGTAGCATGACCTTTGGGGGAGGTGGTTGTATAATGAAACATTCATGTTTATTTGATACGTCTCATTCTATTATTTTATTCCATGTCATGTAAAGCACATATGTGTGCAATATTGTAGCCTTATAGTTTCTTATTTTTGAAAAATGGAAAATGGTAGAATAGTTCATGTATGCATGGGATGATCATGTCATAATTGTTGATACATTTTTGGTTCTATTATGACTCCGTAATTTTCCTACGCTAAGGAATAAAACTAAAAATGTAACCACAAAACCACTTTTAAAGTTGGTATCTAGCCCTTCCAACTTCAAAGAGGGATCTCTCTATATTATTTATATTTCTACTTCAAATTTTAAGCTACCTATTTGAATTCGAGATGTTTTTTTCAAACGTTTGATTAGAAAATGCAGGGAAATTCCATTGGGCATGGAGTCATGAACCTTTGGGTAATCAATCACGAAATGACAGAGCAACTATAATAGGGCAGGATAGGAACATTTTTGGATATTTTAGAGCATATGTTGGGTTAATAGGATAAATATTATTTAAGTTCTATTAAATATAGAGAACATTCGGATGAATTCTATATTTAACACCAGAACGAAAACATGAATATTGCTAACAAGATAGAGGAGAGTATACTTAACAAAATTCGGCCCTTAATCTTCTTACAACAATAAAGAGGGAAAACATATGGAAACTGAAGAGAGAAACAACTTAACATAAGAAATAACATCACCAATTGTTTGACATGGGAATCCTAGAACAAAATTCTTTGTATTTCTACAAATTCATCACTTTCAGTCCAATTCACTGTTTATATAAATGCATAACCCTTTTATTTATACAAGTTCTGAAAATCCAACATATTCCAACTCCTACTATGTCTTATTACAACATATTTTTAGACTTCCAATTGAACTAACTTCATATTCCAAAAAGGAAATGATTACAAAATAATATCTAACAATTTCTGGAAAAAATATGAACAATAAACTAAAGCTAAAAACAATCATTAGAAAATTGTAGGAAATTTGGAACTGCTAGAAAATATTCAACCTTCAAATTTTGAAATTGGTTCATTAGTGTTTACCTTCTGCCTTTGAATCTGGAAAGGATGAATTTGTTTTCACAAAACTTGCTAGCTTCCCTTTCAAACCTGATTAAATCTGCCACCTGTATCAACTAGTTGTCCCTTTGACTGTTATTTATGAGTAAAATATCTGAAACTAATTGCATTTTTGTGTATGTTTTCCACCTAGTTGATCAATAAATTATTTTCATTTTGGAGTTAAACCAAACTTATGTGTTGAAAATTATTACCATAGTCTTTGCCTTCATCGTATTTTAATACTTGATCATTATCGCAAAATATTTTGGAAGAAAATATTTTGAATAATATTTCCAAATATTTTGCTTAAATTTGTTAATGAATTTCATAAATAAAATTTCAAAGTATTTCTTTGAATGATTTAATAAACCATCCTCTTGTTTTGAAATCCATGTCTTTTTTTTTAAATCCATGTCTTTTTTTCCTTCTCATGGATTTTAAAAACCATGTCTTGTTTTTCCTTATGATGGATTCCGAAAATCATTTCTTGTTTTTCGTCCCATGGATTTTAAAAACCATGCCTTGTTTTGCCATGGTTGGAAATTATTTTTTACTTTCCCCTTTTACTCCTGTAAAATCTTCGCATAAGTATTTAACCAAATTTCATTTTCCGTGCATTTTGTAAGTCTCCTTTGACCTTAGTCTCGCTTTATTCAACCTCCTTCATCCATAAACTCATTTCATAAATATATGAAATTTCCTTTATCTCCTTTTCCGCCTCATTTTCATAATAATGGGGGGAGGTTAAATGTCAAATAGGTAAACCCCCCTTAAATCCATCAATAACCATTGATGTAAATATTCACATATGTCAAGGAATTTTACATTAGGGAAATTTAATTTATGAAGTGCAGGGTGGGGTCACAAATTTAGTTTGACTTTTTGATTTTGACTTCATAATTTATTATTGGTTGGTGCATGAAAGTAAATGTCATTCCAATAATTTAGAGATTGGGTTGCTAAGCTATTTTAAAATTAAGTTTAATATTTCAACTAAATAATTTTACAACACACGCACACACATACACACACACACACATATATATATTGTAAAATTAAAACTCCTTTAAAATAAAAAATATTAAAAATAACTTTAGACATCATGACACCTCAATGATGACCCCTTAGGGGCCTTTGTACAAAAACAATTTAGACTATAAGACCTGGTGGATTTGTAGGTTGAATTTTACCAACAGATTCCCACAATAAATAACTAGACAGATAGACTATGATTGGCTATATTATAGGACCCTAACACTGGATCCACTGGGGATGACATCCTCCCTGTGAGGTGCCAAGAACGCCATAGAATAGTAGCCTAATCCATTGGGCTGACCGCAAACCTGCAACATGCTTTGCTATGAAACAATTGCAACTAAAACTCAACTAGTAATCTGTTCCAATCCTTAAACTGAACCAAATCCATTCTTCAAATTGGAATATGAACTATACACTGCATACTGAAAACTCTGCTGCAAACTTTAAAATAAATCATAAATTTTACAACACATCAACAAAGTCTTAGGCCCTTCTCCTCGTTCTTCAAACTTTGAAAATGATTTTCTATAATTGTTGATATTATATCCACTAGGTGATATCTTCTCTCCAATGTAGCCAATCAAGCAAATGACTACTTGACTGAGTTCTTCTCACAGTGACCTTGAGAAGATAGAGTAAGAAAGATAATGGAAACTCAACATTCAACTTTTTCTTAAATCCAACATTGGTAAAGAGTAAAGCTTCCATAAATCCTCTAAAAAACTACCCATGGGATGATAAAACTCTTCTTTCAATGGTTCCAAGAGGTCAACAAAAGAATATTCAAAGACATAATTGGTTACCTTCACCTAATGATCGCTGAGAGGAATCTATTGTAGAGAAATGGGAAAACTCAGTTCATTAATCCTTCCCTCTTCAATTGAGGCAACCAATTCATCCATAATAATAACATCCACATCCATGGGAACCAAAACAACCTGATCTACCTCATAATTATCCAAAATAATTTCATTTCTGAGAATCTTTGTGCATGTAGTTTCAGGAATCTGCTCTTCAGAAATTTCTGAATTAAGCTTAAAGGAACAAACTTGCTGCATATTATTGTTGAAAATAATGGATGAATCGTGACTTTCTTGATTTTCTATAATAGTAAACTCAGAATTTTGATTTTCAGAAAAAAATTCCTAAATTAAAAACTCAAGAGAAGAAAGGAATGCACAACAGCTATAATGATCATTTTAATTTATGAAAATATGAGAAGATTGTTGCAAACTATCATCAGTTTCAAAAAATAGAATATAATTGCCCTCATGTTTTTGATCGCATAAAGATTGACAAGAGTTTTGTAAATGTTCTTTAAACTAGGATCGTAGAATATGACTATCATCTGTAAGCTCTTCTTCATTACAACTGGGTTTCCTATTCTCTTGTTCTTCAAAAATGTATAAAGGTCATGGAATGTCATCAAGAAGTTCTGGAGAAAGTAAGTCATTTAAATAGCGGTTTGTTTCATTTTCAACCATGGGAGAAATAACTACTTCTTGAAAATTTTCTTGAATTTCAAAAAAGCCAACTTCTACATATTCTTCATGGTTGAAAGGTCTCTCATCAATATGCTCTATAATCTCATCATCCATAAATTGATCATATTCATAAAGACATTCCAAATCCTCAATAAAATTGTCAAAATGTGTGCAACAATCTTTGACCATCAACAAACAAGGATGATGTTCTTTATACTTCTCATAAAATACTGTATCGATTTGTCTAGGATAATATAAACAATTGTTTGGGAAGATTTCAAACCATGATTATGCAACTCCATCCAAGGACACCATGAACATCTTCATAAGACAATCTCCATGAAATTTAAATTTAAACTTACAGATATGCATATGAAATCTAATCAGATGCAAAGAAACATCATCTCCTTTTTTATCTTTGAATGTAGGTAAATAAGTCTGCCAACCTACATCAGGCATGCGATTTGGAAAAATCGAAATATGATCCTGATTCATAGGAGGATACCTTCTGGGTGGAGAACTCATCTTATTTTCTGGATCATGCTACCAGTGGAGTGTTTGGATTAGTTTGAAACTATTTGCAGTCTCCAGGTGAATGTTTTAGCCTTCATATGTCTAACCACTGACCACCTTCAACAATTAGATCTGAAACTTGATAGTCTTTTTTGAGGAAGATGAAACCTTTCTTCCCCAGTATGGTCACCAAAATGTTATCACTCCATAATTTTCCTAGGATGAGGAAGAAAACTACAAAGGTAACCACAAAATCACTTTTAAAGATGGGATCTAGCCCTTCTAGCTTTAGAGAGGGATCTCTCTATACGATTTATAATTTTTCTTCAGATTTTAGGTTAGTTATTTGAGTTCGAGATGGGTTTTTCAAAGGTTTGGTTGAAATATCCAGGGAAATTCCATTGGGCATGGATTCATGAACCTTTGGGTAATCAATCACAAAATGACAGAGAAACTATAATAGGGAAGGATAGGAAAACTTTGGATCTTTTAGAGTATATGTGGAGTGAATAGGATGAATATGATTTAAGTTCAATTAAATATAGAAAATATTGGGATGAATTCTATATTTAACATCAAAAACAAAACATGAATATTGCTAACAGCCCATAGCAGAGTACACTTAAAAAATTCGACCCTTAATCTTCTTGCAACAATAAAGAGGGAAAAACATATGGAAAATGAGGAGAGAAACAATTTAACATAAGAAAGTACATCACCAATTGTCTAACATGCGAATCCTGGAACAAAACTCTCTGTATTTCTGTAAATTGAAAAATTTGAGTCCAATTCATGGCTTATATCAATGCATAAACCTTTCCTTTATACAAGTTCCAACAATCCAACATATTCCAACTCTTACTAAGTCTTATTACAACATATTTATAGAATTCCTATTGAACTAACTTCAGATTCCAAAAAGGAACTGATTACAAAATAATATATAACAATTTATGGAAAAAATATGAACAATAAACTAAAGATAAAAACAATCATTGGAAAAATGCACGAAATCTAGAATTGTTGGAAAATCTTCAGCCTTGAAATTTGGAAATTGGTTCATTAATTCCGACCTTTTGCCTCGGAATCTGGAAAGGTTGAACCGATTTTCACAAAACCTACTAGCTTCCCTTTCAAACTTGATTAAATTTCCCACCTGTATCAACTAGATGTCCCTTTGAATATTATTTTTGAGTAAAAAATCTGAAAATAATTGCATGCCTATGTATGTTTTCCACTTAGTTGATCAATAAATTATTTGCATTCTGGAGTTAAAACAAACTTATGGGTTGAAATTTTTTCCCATAGTCTTTTCCTTCATCATATTTTAATGCTTTATCATTGTCTCAAAATATTTTTAATAATATTTCCAAATATTTTGCTTAAATCTGTAAATGAATTTCATAAATAAAATTTCAAAATGATTTAATAAAGCATCCTTTTTTTTAAAATCTGTTATAGACATTTTTGTGCCTTACAGCATTGAGCATGAAATGTCCATAATCTAAGGGATCCAAAGTCCCTAAACATGTTGTTCCTACCCCTAGAGGAACAAGGCTAACAAACCATAGCAATTCACAGAAGTTCTCCACCAGAAACTACTAAAAAACAAGTCAATTCAGGATCAATTCAGTGGCTCCACTAGCTGTCTGCGCTGAATGTCAAAGCCAACACTAGCTACCTGCACTGCAACGCAGGTAGAAGCACTACCAGGGTGCGTTGAGCGAGATTTTCCAAATGGAAAGTTCATTCCAAGAGGGGTCAAGACCCAGGAAGCTTCCAGAAACTTCCTCAATGACACTTGCCTCAGTGAATTCGACTGGTGATGAGTAAGAGGTTCCTAATCTCCAAGTGGAAGCAAGAACCTCCAAGTGGAATCAAGAACTGACAGAGGGAGAGGAAACTAGTCAGATCTCAAGCTGACTCATCCTCTCCCCAAACATCTATATATGGACCACTCCTCCATGAGATCTAGAGGCTGGAATTTTGTTATTGCAAAGAATTGTTGTTGGTTTGAGATTTGAATCATTAGGTGCTTAATGCTTTGAAGGGGGTGAAGATAGGAATTCCATTTGCTGGGAAGGAGATGCTGGATTGGAGCCCTCTGGGTTGTATCTCTTCCTAAACCTTGTTATTCATCAATAAAGCTATCTTGGTTTCTCTTATATACTGATGTATCTTTGATGTATGATTGCATTAGTATGTTTAGTTTATTTCTAATCCTGAACTAGTTATGAATATGAATCCATGTCTTGTGTAGTGTTATCTTCTTGTGATCTTGTAGAAACCTCTTAAAGCTGGGCGAGCAAGAAGGCAAGTAGCTGGAAAACCTCAAAGAGAAGAGAGACCGGATCAAGGGACAAACGGAAGACACCGGTTAGTCCATCTATCTCTCTTAATTCTTAATTCATAAAGGAAGAATACTAGAATAGCTATCTCTGTTTGTTGCTAAGGCACTGTCACACCTTAGGTGGATGGGATCATCCTGCATAGGCATTTTTCCCCATAAAAAATTGGCGACTCCGCTGGGGAGATCTGTTTAGTCATTTTATTTGTGTTTCCATCATTGTTTGTTTCATAGACTCAAGAACAACAATCGAACTGCATCTGCTATTCTCAGATGCAAAGTAGACAGTTGTTGCTTTGATCCAATCACTGGATTTGTCTATGATCTGAACAATGGACTCACAAATGATTTGATGATCCTTTGTGATAGATCTTAGTACTCCCTCAAAGCATCCCTTTGATTTTACCTTGCTTGTTGCTTTGATTTGGCCTGAAACAATAGATTAATCAGCAATCTGTGACCCAGAACCCAGTGAAAAACTCTCGTTTCTCCTTCAATGCGACCCTTATGAAGAGGTTCTGCATTTCAACGCAGGTCCCGTGAAGGCTACCTGCGCTGAATGTCAAAACCCCTGTGTTGAGGTTGCACTGATCCAGTTAGGCCTTGTGCGGTTGGGGTTCTCTACTCTGTTTTGCCTTGTCTTGATCTCTGATTTTTGCAGCCTGTAACCAGCATAGGTACCAGTCTGATAACTCCTTTTCTCTGCTTAAATTCCGCCTCCTTTTGTACAAAAAGACTGTGAGTGTTTTTATGTGTTTGTGGCATCATTTACAGTTTTCCTTTGCAAGAGTGAAATAATAATCCTGTAGCCCTTGATTCAGATCTGTTGATTGTGATCTTAGGAGAGAGTTCATTGGTTGATTACAGTTGATTATACATTTACTTTTGCTTTTGGTTTGAGTTTGTCTCTTTTAAGTGTCAAAACAAGTATTCATTTCGAAAATCGTTAAGTGTTGTAATCTCTTCTACTCTCTCTGATTTCGAAAAAGTGAACTTGTTTGTATCCGTCATGTAAAAGAAAATTCAAAGTTGTACAAAAAGCTTTCTTTGTAGGCATCAATACTAAGAAAGCAGGAAACAAACACCTGCATTGTGCATTTGCATCTTGATAGTTTGCACGTTTGATTTAGGAAAAGTGCATTAGAGTGTGTTGATTTCTCTTTGAGAAAAGATGGGGTCTTTCTTTTCCCTTAGTAGCTAGGATTTTCATAAGTTGAAAAGATATAAAGCTTGCTTATCATCTTTAGACTGCATTTAGGAATTGTATCATACATCTCGTGGTGAACCTCAAAAGGCGAACTTTTAAAAAGATCAACCTAAAATAAATTGAATGAACTTAACAATGCTTTGCAACGTAACGCACAACATAGAGGTCTAGGCTAGATACGTGTTCCAGCGTCGTAAAGCCTGGTGACTGTCGATCTCGTTGATGGTGGGTGATTCCTCCTGAGGGACGATAGCGCCAGTACGGATTGTGCTCCCATGTACCGTCGCGTATATATTGGGAGACCCCTATAGGCATAAAATCTTTATCCTTAGGAAGCCGTGTCGGCCGCCCTACTGATCGCAATGCACTCAGCACAACATTCAGGAAGATCGATCGCCCGTACCCTAAAAAGTATTCTGTGGTTTTGCGAAAATTTTGGCACACCCTCTGCCTAGAACTCCAGAGCAGTTCCTTTTGGCCTTTTTCAGACTCTATAACAGAAAAAGTCCATCCGAGCATTTGTCACTTCGGGCTCGTTAAAATATCGAAGGAGACTAGAGTCATCTTTAGCTTTTTCTCGACTCTTTAAAATTGAAAAATCAAGTTGTGTCTAAAGCGTCGTTAAAATTTATTTTAAACGGAAAAATCACCCCTTATTCCTGCGTTGATCTTTAGGTTGAGAAAATGAAGCACACCAACCAAGGAATTCCCCTTGGTGGAAATCCTAGTCCCTTCTCCTCTTGGGGAGATGTTGGTGCACCCCATATGGCCACATTGTCACTTCCAGGACTGACAATTGGCTTGCCGGTCTGGCTCTTTTCAACCAATGTCGTTCAGAACACCACTATTCTTGAACAGTCGAATCAACAGTCAGACCAGACCAGAGTTACCTACCAGCCTTCTACTTCATCTAATTCTCTCTCTCCTCCTTCCTCTTCACTTGACGGAACTGGTAAAACAAAAAACCAAGTTCCTAACGAGAAGGAAAAGAAGAAGAAAGAGAAGAAGAAGAAGGAGCCAAAAGCGACTGGGGTCAAACAAGTGGTGTCTGACAAAAATCCACACACAACACTGACTAGGCCTAAATCGCCATGTGTCATATGCAAGAGAGACCACTTCCACAGAGATTGTCCCTGCATCCCTCGGATACTAAGGGACTGGTCTCCCCATTTGCACAATTCGGTGGCGTCAACCTCTGATAGCCATGTTGACAGCTCACCATCAACCAGTGAAAGTGAAGTCACAGGACAAAGAGGGAAAGCTAGATTTCCCTGTAAACTGTGTGAAGGCGACCATGCCAACCACCGTTGTCCCTTCTTAGACGAGGCTAAAAGAGTTTTGGAAGATCGCCCGGTTTTACCAGTGCAACTTCCCCCTGGATATCAAAAACTCTTGCCAAGTCCTTCACTAGTTGAGAACCCGGCTGGCCCGCTCAGGTGGTCAGCCGAAGCACCTATCATTGAGGATGAACCGTCTGAATCCATACCTGACGAAAGTCAAAAGGTTGAGGCGGCAGTTGACCCGGTTTTGCCTTCAGAGGCTCTATCTTCGAATGATACCATCACAGAGGATAATAAAGACGACACCGTCCAAATTCTCTTCATCAACACAGACTCCGACGAACAAGGGGGCAATTTTCCCATTCCTTTGTCGCAGGAAGGAACTTCGTCAGAGTCATACCTGGCCGTCTACTCGGTCCCACCACCAAGCAACCTGGTTGTGTCCTTCTACTGGAACCAACTAGGCAGACCCCGTTTACCAGCAAGCATACCATTCAGAATTATCGTTCAAATATACAGAATGGTAATGGCTGGCACTATCATTGATGAGGGGGCATCTGTGAGTATCCTTTCCTCTATTGCTTGGAAAGCGCTTGGTTCGCCAATGCTTTTTCCTGAAATGAGAAATCTATCAGGCTTTGATAAAGGAACCAGTCGACCTTTAGGGATCCTCCCCAATGTGCCCATAACATTGAAAGGGAAGACCGTTCAAATGAACGTGATGGTCGTTCAAGGACCCTTGGATTATAACCTACTCCTTGGACGAGACTATATATATTGCATGGGAGCCATCGTCTCCTCAATCTTTAGAGTAATGTGTTTTCCGCATGAAGGAAGAGTGGTCAAGCTCGTGGACCAACTTTCATTTTCCGGATCACGCATCGCAAATAGTCATATACCATCCCTAAATGGTCTCTTCACGCAAGAAGTGTCTCAACCCACGGTCCGTCCTCTTGATGAGCGCGAGTAATCTGGGAGGATATGATTGGAACCCAGGGGGCATGCGTCCTGGTCTGCTTCGGCAGGAAAACTTTGGGTATAAGGTAGGTTTTCGCGGGAGAATATGACTAGTCTGTACCCCGTCCGTCTAGGAAGAGGGGTTATTCTAGAATAAGATTCTTTCATCAAAGTTATGTGAGTTGGCGGGCTTCGTCGCTCACCTTTGTCTATTTCGGTAGACATTGCCGAGGAAGTGTTTTGTTTGAAAGATTAACGAGACAATCTTTGGGTAACCTGAAAGAGGTAGGCCTCTCTCGGTGAAACAAATGTTTTGACGGAAATGAAGTAGAGGTAACTTTGAAATCGTACTTTATGCCTGGGGGCATGCGAACCTTTTTGAGTGCAAGCAAGGGGCGGCTATTTATTTTTTAAATTTTTAGGTCCTCCCTTTAAACCTGTAGGTCTAACCCTTTAAACTCGTAGGATTAGTCGTTTCCGAACTTGCATAACGAAAGGATGCGGGGCATAGCTTTGTGAGATGAAGCTCCATAAAAAATAGAATCTTAATGAGACATTCTTATCATATGACTGGGTTATTCGAGCAGTTTTAGCACACAGTTCATGCTCGTTAAAAAGTAAACGCAATATCTGAGCAGTTTTAGCACATAGTTCAAGCTCGTTAAAAAATAAACATAAGATCGAGCAAATGTTTCTACCCGAGTTTAAGCTCGTTAAAAAATGAACTATCCCGGTAAATAACCACTGTGAATGTAATATCATCAGCCATTAAAGCCTTGATTGTGTTTTCCCGTCACCTCCACTTTTCCATTGGCCGATCGTTCACCTCCATATGTTCGTTTACCCATTTTGAGGAACAGCTGCAAAGAGTGATTTCACTAGCCATCCTTGTGACACTGCCGTGATTGGAAAATTCCAACCTGTACCTGGAATCAGCTGCTAACCCGTTTTAACACTCGTTCCTCAAAAGATGAGTATTCTTTAAGCTCTTTTCATCTGACTCATAAAATATGAAAAGATTGCCAAGTCCTTGGCCTTCCAGGTCGTTAAAGGGACAGGAAGTGTTATCCCTCCTCTAGATTTTAATCTTTTTGGACCTCAGGGATTATTGCACAAAAATATCAAGCGCTTGTTTTATTCGGCTCGTTAAAACTATCGAAAACTCATCCCTTCTGTATTGTTTTATACTTTTTCAGACTTAAGGGATTAGATGACGAAAAAGGACTTTTGGAGTTAACTTTATGTACCTTTTCAGACTCTCTAAAAATGAAAAGGACCGAGTTATCTTTGTCGTTAGACTCGTTAAATGCATTAAATAGCGACAAAATTGTCTTTAGACGAGAACGAGTTTCATTATCGCTAGGCTCGTTAAAACATAGCGATGGGCTTGCCCGAAGGGTAGGTTATAGAACAAGCATATGTTATCCTCCTCAAGCTTGACAAAAATAAAGAGGTACTAGTCAGCAATGATTAGGGAAAAATTGGGAGAAACTCAAGAAAACTTTGATGGTAGAAAGTCGCTCTTGAACATGACACTTTTCCTCCGTGCCACAATCGGGTTGGGTTGTTTCATTCACCAGTCACATCCATGGTCTCGCCATACCATCCATATTTGGGGTAATGCTACCGATCCATCGCATCAGTGTCGCCATATGTTCAAGAGAAGTCGTTCAGAAAAGTCAACCGTGTCCCATCCACTGCCGTACATTATTCTTCATCCTTTCATGACCGCCACCTTGAATCATATGTCACAGATCGTTTTCACCTCCATCAAAATCATTAGCTTCGTTCCGTGTCATTGATGTGGGATTCATTAAGGCCCTCCTTTGATGGATCGCTTCTTTTCGACATCAGCTCATTATCCAAGAAGTTGATCTAGGAAAAACCCCTTCAATACTTTGAAGCTTTCATGCCTCAATGGCAAGTTTCTCACTTCCGGCGACAGGTATACATCAATGACCTTCGACCGAAAGATTTTGTGTGGTGTTCGACGCCAAGTCCTTTATTCACACCACGTGAATTGTACTGCAGTACCTTGAGGGTCATTATCATTATCGGTGATTCCTCTCGCGCTTGTTAACAGTTTACCTCATTGACCGGTAATCAAGCGATGTCTTTCCATGTTTGACTTCAGAACATTTCTCACATGGATCGACTTGTACTTAGAGTGAAGATCGAACGAGTTTGAAGACCCCAGATCTAGTGTCATCCATCTGGGCTGCGATATATATTCAGGAAAGATAAAGACATTGACATGTACATCATTGCAGTAGATAACCATCCTACTCAAAGGATGATAATTTCATCAAAATTATCTCTCTACCATCAGACGATTGTCTGTTCTATGTACAGAAAAATGAATTTATAAAGCTGAGCATGGGAATGCCCGCCTCAGCTAGATCATGAAAGCAGTATGAAAAATAATGTATTGTATTGTATCTTATTATAGGTCTCCTCCCAGCATTGGATGAACTTCGGATCCCCCTGATAAATAATTTCACCCGATAAACGGCCTCATACTTTAGGGGGCAATTGTTATAGACATTTTTGTGCCTTATAGCATTGAGCATGAAATTTCCATAATCTAAGGATTCCAAAGTCCCTAAACATGTTGTTCGTACCCCTAGAGTAACAAGGATAACAAACCACAGCAATTCACAGAAGTTCTCCACCAGAAACTGCTCAAAAACAAGTCAATTCAGGATCAATTCAATGGCTCCACTAGCTGTCTATGCTGAATGTCAAAGCCAACACTGGCTACCTGCACTGAAATGCAGGTAGAAGCATTACAAGGGTGCCTTGAGCGAGATTTTCCAAATGGCAAGTTCATTCCAAGAGGTGTCAAGACCTAGGAAGCTTCTAGAATCTTCCTCAATGACACTTGCCTCAGTGAATTTGACTGGTGATGAGTAAGAGGTTCCTAATCTCCAAGTGGAAGCAAGAACCTCCAAGTGGAATCAAGAACTGACAGAGGGAGAGGACACTAGTCAGATCTCAAGCTGACTCATCCTCTCTCCAAACATCTATATATGGATCTCTCCTCCATGAGATCTAGAGGATGGAATTTTGTTATTGCAAAGAATTGCTATTGGTTTGAGATTGGAACCATTGGGTGCTTAATTCTTTGAAGGGGGTGAATATTGGAATTCCATTTGCTGGGAAGGAGATGCTGGATTGGAGCCCTCTGGGTTGTATATATTCCTGAACCTTATTATTCATCAATAAAGCTATCTTGTTTTCTCCTATATACTGATGTATCTTTGATGTATGATTTCATTAGTATGTTTAGTTTATTTCTAATCCTGAACTAGTTATGAATATGAATCCATGTCTTGTGTAGTGTTCTCTTCTTGTGATCTTGTAGAAACCTCTTAAAGCTAGGCGAGTGAGAAGGCAAGTAGCTGGGAACCCTCAAAGAGAAGAGAGACCGGATCGAGGGACAAACAGAAGACACCGGTTAGTCCATCTATCTCTCTTCATTCTTAATTCATAAAGGAAGAATACTAGAATAGCTATCTCTGTTTGTTGCTAAGGCACTGTCACACCTTAGGTGGATAGGATCGTCCTGCATAGGCATTTTTCCCCACAACAAAATCCATGTCTTTTTTTTTAAATCCATGTCTTGTTTTTCCTTTCCATGGATTTTAAAAACCATGTCTTGGTTTGCCATGGTTGTTTAAGTATTTTTTACTTTTCCCTTTTAATCTTGTAAAATATTTGGATAAGTATTTATCGAATGTCTTTCTTCTCTGTAAAATTTCATTTTTTACTCAGCCTCCTTTTATTTTCACCTCTAAATTCATTTCATAAATATATGACCTGTAAGTCTCCTTTTACTTGCAACTATAAATTCATTTCATAATGACACGTAACTCTCCTTTTACTTTCACCTGTAAATTCATTTCATAAATATATGAAGTGTGGGAAATTTCAGGTATGACTTCAGAATTTACTATTGGTTGACCCATGAAAGTAAATGTGGTTCCAATAGTTTAGAGATTTGGTTGTTAAGTTATTTTTAAGTTAAGTTTAATATTTCAGATAAATAATTTTACAAAATATATATATATATATATATATATATATATTGTAAAATTACAACTCATTTAATATAAAAACTATTAAAAATAACTTTAGATACATTTCATCTTTTAGAAATGAAAATGGTTATTGACAACTCACTCATGACACCTCAATGATAACCCCTTAGGGGTCTTTGTACAAAGACAATTTAGACTATAAGACCTGGATTCGTAGGCTAAATTTTAGCGGTAGATTCCCACAATAATAACTGGACAGATAGACTCCGATTACCTATATTATAGGACCCTAACAAGTTTAAAACCTTTGTCATGTAATTTTGACGATGTAGCGTTGTAATGACCTGAATATCATTAACACCTTCTTATATATGGAAACATGGCCAAGGAAACATGATGTGTGCAACATATTAAAGTTCCATTCCATGTTCAGGGGGGCTTGATGAGTAAAACTGAAAGCATGATATGTCAGCTTGTTTCTTCTATAGTTTGACCTTCCCTTTTCCATTGATGTCAAAGGGAAAGAGAAGGACTTGATGACCTTGTATTTTGCAATAGGTTGACATCAAACTCAAAGCGGAGAATTTTTAGCATTATTGTAGTTTGTTAGACTTGATGTCAACCTATATCATGATCTTATCACTAGAAACATTGGTGATTAGAAAAATAACTACAGAGGTTGTCTTGCACAATTTCATGATGCTCTAATGGTTGTTGGTGTTATGGATCATTGAAGAGGATTTGTAGGAGTTTTAATAGGATCTAGAGGTGCCTGGGGAAGTTTTGAAGTGGTTTGGAAAAGTTCTTGGTAGAGGATCTCAAATTTTCTTCAAGTTTGCCTATTTTCAGTGGAAGAGAGATAACACAATGTGAAAATGTTATAATTTCACTGGGAAGCAGGGCTTTCAATGTGATGATCATCTCAAGGAAGATGCATTGTCCCAACGACAATGCCTGTAGGTGAAGAAATTGAAAATCCACCAACAAAATTAGTGAATTTCCTAAGGAATTCAAGTGCCAAAATATTTCCATTGTCTATTTGATACCATCAACCTTACCTTTGATTTCATCATGGTAATGTTAAGGAAGAAATGATATAAAAAGGTTGTGAGCTTGATAAGTTTGTTTGTGCTTCTCATTTGATCCACTTGGATCTCACACATGTAGGCTTCATAAGTATTTTTTATTTTGTTCTGGAACAGGTATAAGGGAGAGAGAATGATTAATTGCCATGATTTATAGTTGATTGATATTTTCCATTCAAGTTATCAAAGTTTTAAGTCATGTTTTTTTTAATATTATAGTCTAGATCAAATGCACCATGATATTTTATTCTATGCCATATTTTAATCTCTGATGGAACAATTTTATTTTTTCATTGTCAATAGGAAAATCCTTCTTGCAACACACCTATAGGTTATTTGTAGTGATATGCACAAAGATCATTTGAAGTCTTTTTTTGAGGACCTATTCATCTTAATTTATGCTATGGTAATTTCATGTGTTGAGTTTGTGCAATATATTGGACCAGAATTTTTAAGTGTTTGGATCACACAGTGAAGGGTTCTTACATAGATAATTGTCTTAAGAGGAGATTTCAAGAATTGAAAACAATAGTTGAAGGATAACCCTTCATGCCTAAAAATTTAATTTACAATTTTTGAATGAGAAGAGGTCATCATTTTCATGGTTTTGTAGATTACATTGTTTTCACGATGGTACACAGAGAAAAGTTTTTATTTGCTTAACATTAAGGTTTTTGACTTACAAAGAAATTAAATGCAAAATTGGAGACAAAGCATTATTATACTTGAAATTTATGTGTATGGTTTATGACACAATGTAGTTCAGAGATTTATATTTAGTCAAAGGTTCATGAACGTGACATGTATGATGTTGTTGCTTGTCTTTTAAAATTGTATGCAGGATTGAAGCTAGTGTGATGCCACTAATTGAATTTTGCGATTGCATAGAGTGAGTATGTTTATTTATTGTAGGGATGGTTAAGGGAGATTTAAGGATTGCCATTATATATTGTAGAGAATATAGTTTAGTATTGATTAATACCTTATGTTTTTAAAATATCCATGATGATGATGTTATTTTCCAAAGTGATTGGTTAATGATTTTGCAATATGTTGATTTCTTTTTGATTGATGTATCATTATAGAAAGTTCCATGAAATATTGTAAATGAAATAATTTTCTCTTTAAGGTTTGGTTTTAGTAATATGAGTAGAGGTTATATTTTTTTGCACATGAGTTCAATATGGTTGTGGTCATACAACATTGGGTTTGATGATGTTTTAAAGTGAGTTCAGATTAATGTGCTAGTTGCAGGGGTTTGAAGCAAGACAATGAATGCTCATTTGGTCAGAGGCTTATTATGATAGATTTCTTAATTGGCACCTTTTAGAGAATTGATGCTTGTAGATACCTATGATGATGATGCTTTGAGTTTGTTGATGTTTTTCATTGATGTATTATGTGTAGATATGTTCGGAAGAGATATTGTGGTTGTACGAAAATCCTCCATTGGACAGTGCTATTATTGAAGTAATAATTTGTGATTGGAGGAAAATCCTTTGTTGGAGTTATATCTTCCATATATCAGTTGAATTGAGAAAGGTGTATTGTGTTGGTTGATCTAATTGCATATGAGAATATTCTATCATTACAGTTCAGAAGAGATTTTCCTTGCTATTATTTTCTATGATATTGATGTATGATGAGCTAATGTAATGGTTGAGTTTGAATGCAGTTTGTTTGAGTATTATTTATTACCCTTGATGGCTATACGAGATGGGTCATTAATGTTGTTCATTGTCAAAATTTTGCTAGATATGTATTTTGATTTTGTTGGATTAGGGCTTGGCTTTGATGTGCTAGTTGAGTGAGAGGACCTTGTGTTTGTGGTTATATGTTGTTGATGGTTCATGGAAAATTATGTTGCAATCGAAATGGTTTGATTGTTAATGTATGTAGCTATAGCTTGCCAGTGACTGATTTGGTTATTGCGGAGAAAGTATTTGTTGGTTGTTATGCAAAGGTCATATGTATATTCAATTGTTGAGAATATTTAATTATTGATATGAGATTTATTGTAGAGAGGATTTGGTATCTTGTTAATCAAATTGAGCATAATGTTATATGCAGGTCTGGTTTGGAAGATTTTGAAATGAGACCTACCATAGTAGTGATTTTTATAGGTGGATCCAGTGTGTAAGGTTTTGAAATGTGGTCGATAAAGGGTCTAAGGGTTGGAGCCTTTTTTAAGGGAGTGGTAGCTTCCCTCTAGTGGTTTTGGATATATTGTATCAGGGAGTGGTGGCTTCCTTCTCGTGGCAACTAGAGAAACAATAGGAGGTGGTAGCGTGCACACTAGCAAAAGTTTGCACTATCGCAAGATGTAAATGAACATTTTTCTAAATATCAATAAAATAAGTTAAAGAAACAACAATGATGTTTTTTCCCTATTGGGTTTTCCACCTAATATTTGGTGTTCCTAAATTCTGATGATGTGATTTATGTTTATATTCTTTCATATAGTACTCACAATTTATATAATGTATCTATAAATTTTTAACTCAATTATTTATTAACATTTCAAAAGAAAAGTGAAAATACTAATTGCATGAAATATTGATTCACCCCACTCTTAGTATTTCTAATAGTTGTGGCTCAGGCTCACTTGATAAATCGTTCAATATTTTAATTGATAATTAATAATGTTAACACAACTATTATACACCCACTATTCATGTTATAGTAAAAATTAGTAAGAACATTCTTGATGTTGGTTTAAAGTTGACCATAAACTGATGTAAAAAAAAATAAAATCCTCTACAGGTGGTGGTTTAAGGTACACCACCAACCAAAACAATGCTCATGGAGAATGAATTTGTCTCTAGGACCTTTTCACAACTAAAAACAATGACTTTCTCCGCAATAACAAAACTATCTATTAGAAATCCACAACTACATACATTAGCAATCAAAACATTCCCATTAAATTATAAGTGTCCATGAACCATAAAAAACATATAACCACAAAAAAAAGGTACTCTCACTCAACTAGCACATCAAAGAAAAACCCTAATACAACAACATCACAATACATCTCCATAGAGGTAGAAAAATTCTGAAAGTCACCAACATATATGACTCATCTCATCTAGCCATCAAGGGTATTAAAAAATACTTAAACACAATTGACCTTCTATCACTCTAGCCAACACATTGAATGCATTCAAAATCATTAATTACATTAGCTCATCATACATCAATATCATAGACAACATCACCAAGGTAACTATGTTCCAAACCCTAATGACATAATATTGTCATATGGAATCACATCAACCAAAGCAATACACCTTTCTCGATTCAGTTGATATATGGAAGATATAACTAGTGAAGGTTTTCCTTGCAATCATAGCATATTAATTCAATAATAACACTTCCACATGGATGCTCTTCCTGCAACCAAAATATCTTTACCAAACATATCTTTGCATAATACATCATTTAAAAACAACAACAAACTCAAACCATCATCATCATAGGTATCTACAAGCATCAATTCTATAAAAGGTGTCAATTAATAAATCTATCATAATAAGGCTCTGACGAAATGAGAATTCACTCTCTTGCTTCAAACCCATACAACTAGAACATTAGTCTGTACTCACTTTAAAACATGATCAAAGCCAATATTGTATGATCAAAACCCTACTAAACTCATGGGTAACAAAATATAACCTATGCTCAAATTAATTCAACCAAACCTTAATGGTAGAATGATTTCACATACAAGATTTCATGGACCTTTCTATAACAATATATCAGTCAATAAACAATCAACATAATGTGGAATCATTAACCAATCACTCTGGAAAATAATAGTATCATCACGGAAATTTTACAAACACAAGGTATCAGTCATTGCTATAGTCTATTCTCTCTAATAGATAATAACGATCCTTAAAGAACCATTAACCATCCCTGAAATACATAACCATACATGATCTATACAATCACATAAGGCAAGTAGTAGCATGACACTAGCTTCAATATTGCATTCAATTTCAAAAGATAAGAAAAAAGATCACATGTGTCAGATCCATGAACCTCTCATAGAATATAAACCTCGACCTTGTGATGTAACATAAACCATACACATAAATTTCAAGTATAACAATGCTCTGTCTCTAATTTTACATTTAATTTCTCTATACGATAAACATCTTGATGTGAAGAGAGAAAAAAATCTACTTCACATACCATCATGAAAATAACGTAAGCCACAAGCCCCTGATAATGTAGAGTTATTCTCATTTAACAATAGTGAATCAAATTATTGGGCATGCAAGGTCATCATTCAACTATTGCTTTCAATTATTACAATATCCTCTTAAGACACTTATCTATGCAAGAACCCTTCATTATGTGATCCAATTACTTACAAATTATGGTCCAATTTTAGTGCACAATCTCAAGACATGAAATTACCCTAGTAGACATTATAAAGCACAGATATTTCTTTAGCATGTTTATAAATACCTTGAAGGTGTAGCTCTTACTCCTGCAATACTAATCATATGAAAAATATTCCCATAGGGATGTTAGTTAGTGTTGGGACAAGGTTCCCTAGGGTCAATTTTGGGGTTAAAAGCCCAAGTTTTGGGGCAGAAAGCCCTAGTTTTGTATGAAAACTGTAAAGTCTCCGCATATTTTGGTCATGGAGCATGAAGATGTAAAGTGTGAAAGAGGGTTTACACCCTTCTATTATGTAACTTGTGTCGGATTTAGGAGATCTACTCATGGTTCGCAGACCATGGGATTGAATAAAAAGGGAAGTCTTAGAAGAGTCTATGGAAATTCTAGGTAGTAGATAGCGAATGATGAATGTAATGGGTTAGTAAGAGCTAAGAGAGAAGAGTCTTAGCTTAGGAAAGAGGCTCTGCAGCTATGTGCGTAGAGACCTAGGGTAGAAGTCCACAACTGAGTGTGTGGACCCCTGTAGCTGTGTCTCGAGGTAGTTAGAGTCCATAGGAAGATCTGAAGCATTAATAAAGAGGATTACTCTCGAATTATCTATGTTGATCTATTTTACTTATGTTATGAATGAATGTGATTATATTATGATCAGTATTGGGTTTATGATTTAATGCTATATTGATGCACGAATATACATGTTTTACATTGTTAACTGAATGCAAGTAATAAAATATGTTTACGCGAAGAATAGCTTAATGCATGTGGAAGTTGTCAGATACATAGGACAATCAGGGTAAATGCAAAGGTAAGAACAATTACAGAAGAACATAAGTAGATAAATCACATTTTTAGGGTCTGCAAAGGAAGATCATAGATCTTCGTGAAGGTCTAGAGGCCGAATAAGAGAGGTATATCGATAAGCCTTAAAATGCTTATCGATCTACGCGGAAGAAGAGTTAGGCTATAAAACGATAGCACTAGCATCTCTGGGTGCAGAAAATTGGTTCCTGCATCCCCCCATACTACTTTGGGTGAGACTTTAGTCTGCAGATTGATGTCGAAAGGGCGAGCAGTGTAGGGATTTACTTGGCTAATTGACAGTGAACCTGGGTCAGGCCCCACTAAGCCAACGAATGGTTCCGTTTCCAGGACTGGGATCTGCGTAAAGGGATGTGTGATGTCACATCACTAGAATCCAACTAAGAAGGAAATTGAAGTCTGGTTGGATAGAAAGATCTATGAATTCGAGGCACAAGAGAACATGAATCCATGATTGACGAAATAATAGTGGTTGGAAAGATATCTGTATACAGAGATACACAAAATCTTCTTCTGTTCCTTCCCAGTTGAATTATATGAGTGGATCGCTAAATTAGTAGATGGCCAAGGGAGGTGGAAGCTTGACGGTCCAATAGTGTGGACCCACAAGTTAGTGCAGAAATTGGAAGCCTCTGAAGATAAGATTGTGCGTGCTATCGATGACTGGCTCGATCATATCATAGGAGGATTCAAGAAAGAGTTTGCGGTCAATACTTTGGTCAGTTACATCGAAGCAGAGCACCGCTTCTTCAAGGGACCACAAGGTAAGTATTTAAGGTATTTAAATACTTAGATTAAAATGCTCTTGTGTGAAAAGTGGGTTATGCAGTTACCTTGATGTTTGGAGCTACGTGAAGTGGAAAGATATTCAGGGACAGAGGGAAAACAAGACCTGAACATAGCCCGCTTGTTATAGAAATTTTTGTGCCTTACAGCATGAAGCATGAAATGTCCATAATCTAAGGGATCCAAAGTTCCTAAACATGTTGTTCCTACCCCTAGAGGAACAAGGTCAGCAAACCACAGCACTGAATAAAAGTTCTCCACCTGAAAACGCTAAAAAACAAGGCAATTTTGGATCATGTCAACTGCTCCACTGAGCATCTGCGCTGAATGTCAAGTGCTCCACTGTCTACCTGCGTTGAATGTCAACTGCAAAGAAGGCTACCTGCGCTGGGCGAGTTTGGACATGTGGCACAGTCATTCCTCAAGGTGTCAATGCCCAGGAAGCTTCCAAAATGACACTTGGGTCAAGGAATTCGACTGGTGATGAGTAAGAGGGTCTAGATCTCCAAGTGGAAGAAAGAACCTCCAAGTGGACTCAAGAACTGAAGAATAACTGAAGTGAGAGAGGACACTAGTCAGCTCTCAAGCTGACTCATCCTTTCTCCAAAAATCCTATATATAGATCTCTCTCATGAGGTCTAGGGGGGCTGGAATCTTGTGAATGTAAAGAATTGTTTTTGGTTTGAGTTTAGAACTATTGGGTGATTTGCTTTGAAGGAGGTGAAGAGGAGATTTCTTTCTGCTGGGAAGGTGATGCTGGATTGGGCCTTTTATGGTTGTATCACTTCCTGAACCTTACTTCTTCCATTAATAAATCATTTGAGGTTCTTCTATATGCATGTGTCTCAATAGTGTGTTGTTATACTTGTGTATTTGATTTATTATAATCCTTGAATCAATTATGAATGTATGCTTCTTGTAATTTCCCTCTCTTGCCATTTTGCAGGATCTTGGTGTAGCTGGGCCAATGAAAGAGCAAGGAACTGAGCACAAGCAGCAAAGAGAGAAGATTGGATCAATCATTAGCGGAAGACATCGGTTAGTGGATCTCTTTCTCCCCTCTCTTACATTCCATAAAGAAGTAATCTCAGATAGCTTTGCTTTGATTGTTGCTAAGGAACTCTCACCCTTAGAGTGGGATAGGGTCATTCCGTATTGGATACTTTTCCCAACAACAAATTGGTGACTCCGCTGGGGATCGTATCTTGTTGGTTGTTTGTGTTTTTGCTATTCATTTCCTAAACACAGGGAGTACCGAATCGAACTGCATTTGGATCTTTCAAATGCAAAGTAGAGGGTAGCTACTCTAGCTCAGTTTCTGGGCATGTTTATGATTTGAAGAGCTGATCCACAAGGACTCTGAACAACTCTTAGTGATAGCTTTTCATCCTCCTTTTCATCCTTTAGTGTGTACTTGATTGATAGCTTTGATTTGGCCAAAAACTGTGGATTTTTGAGCAATCTGTAACCCAGAAACCCAGAGAAACGAGAGTTTCTCTCTTCATTGCAGGCACTGTGAAGGTAGTCTGCATTTCATCGCAGGTCCTGAAGGGGCTACCTGCGCTGAATGTCAAACTGACAGTGTTCTACCTGCGCTGAACCAATTTTGCCTTGTGCAACTGGGGTTCTCTGCTTCCTATTGCCCTGTTTTCATCCTTGTTTTTGCAGCCTGTTATCAGTCAATGTACCTATCTGAAACCACCTTTCTTTACCACTATTCTGCCTCGGTTGTATAAAGAAACTGTATTTGTTCTTTGTGTATTTCTTATATCATTTGCAGTTTCCCATAACGAAAGTGAACTAGTCTTGCTGTGGCCTCTTAGATCTAGAGCTGTGATAAGTGTCGTTCCGATCCTAAGAGTTAGTTTTTTGTTGTTCATAGCTGATTGAGCTCTTGCTTTTGTCATATGGTTTGAATTTATGTATTTCTAGTGTTGAAACAAGTAAATCTTAAGGTGTCTTTTTATTTTGGACAAAAGCTTGTTTGCTTTCACTTGAAATTGAATTCAAAGTTATACAACAGCTTTCTTTTTGTAATACACAACATTAAGAAAGAGAAAAGAAATACTTGCATTGTGCATGTGCATTTTGACAGCTTGTATGTTGATTTAGGAAAAAGTGCATTAGTGTGTGCTCTATGATTTGTGTGAAAAGATGATGTCTTTCTTTTCCCTCAGTAGTTAGGTTTTTCAAAGTTGAAAGATTGAAAATCTTGCTTATCATCTTAGACTGCATTTAGGAAGTTGTATTATACATCAAGTGGTGATCCATAAAGGAAAACTGCTAAACAAGATCAACTTAAAATAAATTGAATTTACATAACAACGCTTTGAAACATAACGCAAACACATAGAGGTCTAAGCTACAGACATGTTCCAGCGTCATTGAACGTGATATCTTAGCGTTGAGTGGTTGGGTGATTCCTCCACGATGAAGCGATAAGTATCAATACAGACTTGTGCTCCCACGTACCGTCGTGTATATATTGGGAGACCCCTATAGGAACAAAGCCTTTATCCATAGGAAGCCGTGTCGGCCGCCCTACTGATTGCAATGCAGTGAACACAGCATTCACAAAGATCGACCACTCGTACCGTAAAACGTATTTTGTGGTTTTGCGAAAAGTTTGGCACACCCTCTGCCTAGAACTCCAGAGCAGTTTCTTTTGGCCTTTTTCAAACTCTATAACTGAAAAAGTCCATTCGAGCATTTTTCACTTCGGGCTCGTTAAAACATCGAAGGAGACTAGAGTCATCTTTAGCTTTTTCTCGACTCTTAAAAAGTGAAAAAGCAAGTTGTGTCTAAAGCGTCGTTATAAAATTTATTTTAAACGGAACATAATCACCTCCTATTCCCGCGTTGATTTGTAGGTTGAGAACATGGAACGCCCCAACCAAGGAATTCCCCATGATTGAAATCCTAGTCCTTTCTCCTCTTGGGGAGAAGTTGGTGCGCCCCACATGGCCACATTGTCACTTCCAGGACTGACAATTGGCCTGCCAATTTGGTTATTCTCAACCAATGTAGTTCAGAACACCATGGTTCCTGAACAGTCGAGTCAACAGTTAGATCAGTCTAGAGCTGCCCACCAACCTTCTACTTCCTATAACTCTTCATCCAATCCTTCATCTTCGCAAGGTAGAGCCGGCAAAAGCCAAGCTCCCATGGAGAAGAAGGAGAAGAAGAAAGAGAAGAAGAAGAAGGAGCCTAAGGCGACTGGGGGCAAGCAAAAGACATCTGACAAAAATCCACACACAGCACAGACCGGGCCTAAATCACCATGTGTCATATGTAGAGGAGACCACTTCCATAGAGATTGTCCCTGTATTCCCCGGATACTAAGGGACTGGTCCCCTCGCTTGCACAATTCGGGAGCATCAACCTCTGATAGCCATGTTGAATGCTTACCGTCAACCAACAAAAGTGAAGGTTCAAGACAAAGAGGGAGAGCAAGACCCCCCTGCAGACTGTGTGAAGGCGATCACACCATCCACCGTTGTCCCTTCTTAGACGAAGCGAAGAGAGTTTTGGAAGATCGTCCAGTTTCACCATTAAGACTTCCTCCTGGATGCAAAAAACTCGTGCCAAGTCCTTCGTTGGTTGAAAATACAGCTGGCCCGCTCAAGTGGTCATTTGAAGCGTCAGTCATTGAAAATGAACCTACTAAATCCATACCGGACGAAAGTCCAAAGGTCGAAACGGCAGTTGACCCGGTACTCCCTTCAGAAGTTTCATCTTCAAATGACACCGTCACTGAAGATTCATCTTCAAATGACACCCTCACTGAAGAGAATAAGGATGACACCATCCAGATTCTTTTCATCAACACAGACTCTGACGAGCATCAGGGCAATGCGCCCATTCCTTTATCGCAGGAAGGAACATCGTCAGGGTCATATCTGGCTGTGTATTCGGTCCCACCACCAAGCAACCTAGTTGTGTCCTTTGATTAGAACCAACTAGGCAGACACCGGTTGCCAGCCAGTATACCATTCAGAATCATAGTCCAAATATACAGAATGGTAATGGCTGGAACTATCATTGATGAGGGGGCGTCTGTGAGTATCATTTCCTCTATTGCTTGGAAAGCACTAGGTTCCCCGGCGCTTTTGCCTGAGATAAGAAATCTCTCGGGTTTCGATAAAGGAACCAGTCGACCATTAGGGATCCTCCCCAATGTGCCTATTAGATTGAAAGGGAAGGTCGTTCAAATGAACGTGATGGTCGTTCAAGGACCCTTGGATTATAACCTACTCCTTGGACGAGACTATATATATTGCATGGGAGCAATAGTCTCCTCACTCTTTAGAGTAATGTGTTTTCCACACGAAGGAAGAATGGTCAAGCTCGTAGACCAACTTTCATTTCCGAGATCACGCATCGCAAATAGTCACATACCAACCTTGAATGGTCTATTCAATCAAGAAATGTCTCCACCCCCAGTCCTTCTTCCCGATGAGTGCGAGTGATTCAGAAAGATGGGACCGGAACCCAGGGGGCATGCATCCTGGTCTGCTTCGGGCAGAGAAAGCCTTGGGTATAAGGTAGAATTTCCGCAAGAGAATATGACTAGTTCGTACCCCGTCCGTGGATGGAAGAGGGGTTTCTCTAGAATAGGATTCTTTTTTCAAAGTTACGTGTCTGACAAGAGTCATTCACCCTTGTCTATTTCGGTAAACAGTGCCGAGGAAATGCTTTTTTTGAAAGATTAACGAAACAATCTTTGGGTAACCAGAAAGAGGCAAGCCTCCCTCAATAACACAAATGTTTTGTCTTTGAGTAGTGTTCTTCTCTTGTTGCAAGTAGCTGCTCTCTTGTCGCAAGTAGCTGTTCTCTTGCGATCTTGCGAAATATCTGTTAAAAGTTGGGCTGACGAGAAGACAAGTATCACGTAAGACCCGTTAAAAATAACGAGAAGACAAGTATCGTTAACATTAGACTGGCAAGACGACAAGTAGCTGTGAACACCCAAAGAAAAATAGAGGTGGGAAGGAGGAGGGGCAGCCTTGAAATTGTATTTTATACCTAGGGGCATGCAAACCTTTTGGAGTGCAAGCAAAGAGCGGTTATTTATCTGTTTTTGGATTAGTCGTTTCCAAACTTGCATAAAGAAAGGATATGGAGTAAAGCTTAGTGAAGATGAAACTCCTTAAAAAATAGAGATCTCACAGGGGACATTTCTTATCTTGTGACTGGTATTTCGAGCAGTTTTAGCATAAAGTTCATGCTCGTTAAAAAATAAACGCAAGATCCGAGCAATTTTAACGCGGTCTTCATGCTTGTTAAAAAATAAATAAAAGAAGTGAGCAATGTTTCCCCCAGAGTTTAAGCTCATTTTTAAATAAAAAATGAACCTATTCCGGTAAATAACCTCTGTGATCGTAAATTTATCAGCCATAAAAAACCTTGGTCGTGTTTGCACCTGCCACCTCCACCGTGATTTGGCCGATCGTTCACCTCCATATGTTTGTTTACCCATTTTGAGGAACAGCTGTGAAGAGTGATTTCACCTAGCCATCCTTGTGACACTGCCGTGATTGGAAAATTCCAACCAGTACCTGGAATCAGTTGCTATCCTTGTTTATCACTCGTTCCTCAAAAGACGAGTCTTCTTTGAGCTCTTTTCAACTGACTCGTAAAATATGAAAAGATTGCCGAGTTTTGGCCTTCCAGCTCGTTAAAAGGACCGGAAGAGCTATCCCTCCTCTAGATTTTAATATTTTTGGACCTGAGGGATTATTGCACAAAAAGGTCGAGCGCTTGTTTTGTTCGGCTCGTTAAAGTTATTGAAAACTCATCCCTTCTGTATTGTTTTATACTTTTTCGGACTTAAGGGATTAGATGACGAAAAAGGAATTTTGGAGTTAACTTTCCGTACCTTTTCAGACTCTCTAAAAATGAAAAGGACCGAGTTTTCCTTGTCGTTAGACTCGTTAAAATGATTAAATAGTGACAAACTTGTCTTTAGACGAGAACGAGTTTCCCTATCGCTAGGCTCGTTAAAACATAGCGATGGGCTTGCCCGAAGGGCAGGTTATAGAACAAGCATATGTTATCCTCCTCAAGCTTGACAAAAATAAAGAGGTACTGGTCAGAAATGACTGGGGAAAAATTGGGAGAACCTCAAAGCTTTAATGGTAGAAAGTCTCTCTTGAACATGACACTTTTCCTCCGTACCACATCGGGTTGGGTTGTTTCATTCACTGGTCTCATCACCATGGTCTCGCCAAACCATCCACATTTGGGGTAATGCTACCGATCCATCGTATCAGTGTCGTTATATGTTCAAGAGATGTTGTTCAGAAAGAGTCAACCGTGTCCCATCCACTGCCATACATTATCCTTCATCCATCCATGACCGCCACCCTGAATCATATGTCACAGATTGTTTTCACCTCCATTAAAATCATTAGCTCCGTTTCGTGTCACTGATGTGGGATTCATTAAGGCCCTCCTTTGACGGATCGCTTCTTGTCGAATTCAGCTCATTATCCAAGAAGTTGATCTAGGAACAACCCCCTCAGTACTTTGAAGCTTGCATGCCTCAATGGCAAGTTTCTCACTTCCGGCGACAAGTATACATCAATGACCTTCGACCAGAAGATTTTGCATGGTGTTCGACGCCAAGTCCTTTATTCACACCACGTGAATTGTACTGCAGTACCTTGAGGGTCATTATCATTATCGGTGATTCCTCTCGCGCTTGTTAACGGTTTACATCATTGACCGGTAATCAAGCGATGTCTTTCCATGTTCGACTTCAGCGCAATTCTCACATGGATCGACTTGTACTTAGAGTGAATATCGAACAAGTTTGAAGACCTCAGATCTAGTTTCACCCATCCGGGTTGCGATATATATTCAGGAAATATAAAGACATTTGACATGTACATCATTGCAGCAGATGATCATCCTACTCAAAGGATGATAATTTTCACCAAAATTATCAGTCTACCATCAGACGATCGTTTGTTCTATGTACCAAAATGAATTTATAAAGCTGAGCATGGGAATGCCCGCCTCAGCTAGATCATGAAAGCAGAATGAAAAATAATGTATTGTATTGTATTTTATTACAGGTCACCTCTCAGCGATTGAATGAACTTCGGATCCTCCTGATAAAGCATTTGCCCCGATAAACGACCTCATACTTTAGGGGGCAATTGTTATAGACATTTTTGTGCCTTACAGCATGAAGCATGAAATTTCCATAATCTAAGGGATCCAAAGTCCCTAAACATGTTGTTCCTACCCCTAGAGGAAGAAGGTCAGCAAACCATAGCACTGAATAAAAGTTCTCCACCTGAAAACACTCAAAAACAAGGCAATTCTAGATCATGTCAACTGCTCCACTGAGCATCTGCGCTAAATTTCAAGTGCTCCACTGTCTACCTGCGTTGAATGTCAACTGCAAAGAAGGCTACCTGCGTTGGGCGAGTTTGGACATGTGGCACAATAATTCCTCAAGGTGTCAATGCCCAGGAAGCTTCCAAAATGACACTTGGATCAAGGAATTCGACTGGTGATGAGTAAGAGGGTCTAGATCTCCAAGTGGAAGCAAGAACCTCCAAGTGGACTCAAGAACTGAAGAATAACTGAAGTGAGAGAGGACACTAGTCAGCTCTCAAGCTGACTCATCCTTTCTCCAAAAATCCTATATATAGATCTATCTCATGAGGTCTACGGGGACTGGAATCTTGTGAATGTAAAGAATTGTTGTTGGTTTGAGTTTAGAACTATTGGGTGATTTGCTTTGAAGGAGGTGAAGAGGAGATTTCTTTCTGCTGGGAAGGTGATGCTGGATTGGGCCTTTTATGGTTGTATCACTTCCTGAACCTTACTTCTTCCATTAATAAAGCATTTGAGGTTCTTCTATATGCATGTGTCTCAATAGTGTGTTGTTATACTTGTGTATTTGATTTATTCTAATCCTTGAATCAATTATGAATGTATGCTTCTTGTAGTTTCCCTCTCTTTCCATTTTGCAGGATCTTGGTGTAGCTGGGCCAGTGAAAGAGAAAGGAACTGAGGGCAAGCAGTAAAGAGAGAAGATTGGATCAATCATTAGCGGAAGACATCGGTTAGTGGATCTCTTTCTCCCCTCTCTTACATTCCATAAAGAAGTAATCTCAGATAGCTTTGCTTTGATTGTTGCTAAGGAACTATCACCCTTAGAGTGGGATAGGGTCATTCCGTATTGGATACTTTTCCCAACAACACCGCTGATTGGACCTCCTCTGAGCGATGATGAGGAAGCAGCACAGGCTTCTCTACAGAGCTCCATTTAGTTGATAAGACAAGGATTCCCACGAATACCCCATCCAACCACACCACCTCCATCTTCACCGCTACCGCATACACCTTCGCCCACACCACCACCACCTCTGCCACCATTCAATATGGTGAATTCAGTAAAATTTATTGTGTTCAAGGGCTTGGGAAATGAGGACCCAGACCATTTTTGGGTTGTCGCGAAGGCTGTATGGGAGGATCAAGGTATTACAAATGATCAGATGAGGAAAGCAACATTGGTTACTTCTTTATAGGAGCATGCACTGACAAGGTACATTAAGTACTGCACTGATAGCCCGATGGATGTGTCGACAGTTATTCAGATTGTGCTGAATAAGGAGTTAAGAAGGCCCAAGTCTAAAGCACAATCGATCATTGGATTCAAGGAATTCATGGTGAAGATTGGAGAAACACCCTGGGATCTAGATCAGAGGTTGAAGTGCATGATTCGTGAAGCTAACATGAATCTTGCAGATAGGCAACACCGCGAATGGTTCGTGGCTTTGCTCCTACCTCATATAAAGGTTTCTATATCATAGAAAAAGATTGGGACCCAGGCAGAATCCCTAGAGATTGTGATGAGATTACATGAGACAACGATGCAAGATGCTAATTTGGGAGTTCAGCAGATTCATGCACAGTTGTGGAACCTTTTCCTAGAATTTCATAATCTAAAAAGTGATAGAACAGTTCGGCTAGAGGTGCGTGAAGAAGTTTGGTGCTTGAAATGCAAGAGTCGGGGGCATGACAAAGATCACTATCCAGTCTTCGCGAATTATGTTGCAGCAAGAGGGCCAATGTCCTTGAGGCTAGAAGCTCAAGCAGGGCCAAGTACAGGGCCTGCGTTGTGTTGTGCTATCTGTTAGGTAGTTGGAAAACATGCGATAGACGATTGCCACTTGCTACAAAAATTTGTACAGACACTGCAATAACTCTTCTACAACTTCTATAAATCGGTGGGGCATGAGGGGCATAGCTGTCGTATCTATGAACTCATGATAGATAGAATGTCGGCATACCAAGTATAGGCATAAACTCGGCCTTCAGATCAAGGCATTGGGGGAGCGCGAGGAGGATATCAGGGGCGTAGATGAGGCCAAGGTGGAGGAGGAATTGGTAGAGGTCGAGGATAAGTGATTTGCTACAACTGTGGGGGACCAGGACACTACACGTGAGAATGCACGAACCTGACGCACCTATCGTGTAGATAATGCACTTAGTTTGACCACGCGACTAAAGATTTCCTTGTATTTCTAGTGAAAATACAAGAGAAGACGGCACAACCTCAGTAGCTGACTCAGAACCTGCAAATGATGATGGTTGAGCCTCGCGAAGTGGATCTTAATGTGAATATAATGCTATAGAGTGGAGTGACAACTAGTGAAGAAAAGGGCAAGCAGCCTGAAGAAAGTGAGTGGGTCTGCAAAACTCCAGAAAGGGAGGTTGGGTTTGATCTGGAGCACATGAGGGAAACATTTATGGAAGCAAAGAAAAGCTTTGCTGAGGCCTCTACCTCAAGGAGTCAAGATAATCCAACTGAAGAGATGGACCCTTCTATGCTTACTACCTTCTTGGAGAATTGTAAGAAGTTGCGGCGTGATAGCAAGGCTGTGAAAGGATTACAAGAACTGATAAAAAAATGTGCTTGAAAAGAAAACACTCCTGACAGACAGCGCATCGCTAGGAAGATTGTTAAGCATAAGGCAAGGACAGGGCATGAGATGTGGTTCACTATGCAGATAGGAGAATACGAAATGGACCAAGTTATTATGGGTCTAGGGTTGGATGTGAATGTTTTTCCTAAACAAACGTGGGAAAGAATGGGGAGACCTGCACTGTAGTGGTCTCCGATTCAGTTGAGGATGGAAAATCAACAGAAGATCATCCCCATAGGAATATTGCAAGGAGTAATAGAGGGTATTGAGGGCGCGAGTGCATTGCATGATTTTGAAGTAATAGAGATTGTGGATGACAACAGTCCCTACACTGCGCTCCTTGGAATTGATTGGGCCACTGACATGAATTGGGTAATCAATTTGAAGAAGCGGAAGATGATATTCGAGAATAAATCTCTCCACCTAGTAGTACCCATGGAACCTGCAGAAGGACCATACTATACTGAACCGGTCCATGATTATCAAAGCGATGATGATTTGGACCATATTTATAAGATAACAACACGAGATCAGGATTGGGTGAATCTGACAATAGATGAACGTAATGGCTGGGACCGCAAAAGTTCTTGTACATCAGATTCTAATGAGGAATTGGAACACTGGCATAATTGATTGCATGAAGTATCTATAGTGTGCTATAATATGATGACTAAATCATTGTGTTGTGTATCATCAGAGGTAAGAATCCTACCTTATTTTGATGGTTTGACTGTTGTTGATGAGGTTTTGGATGGATTTGAAAGGGGAGTTTCAGAGAAGCATTGCTTCTAGGCCTTAGATTGGACATTGTTCCCTACGCCTACAAGATGGTGGGGTACACACAAAGGCAGTTTTGATGATTACCGTGTGTACAGAAAGATGATGAGATTACGGTTTGGTTGCATGAAAGTTCGGTGAAAAATGAAATATGATGGAAGGGATGATCCATGCGATGAACTAGCCAAATGGACTAAAGTTTAGGTAGCAGAGCCTCAACCTGAGTGGGTGCATATTTTCTGTCATACTTTGGATGTCATACCGATGAACTGGTACTTGGAGACAGAGCTCCGCCATGGCACTGAAGAATGGGACATTTTGCAACATGGATTCTTAATGATGTTTAGCTTTGAGGATGGATTTGAATATATTGATGAGGCGTTGTAGGAGGTCAAGGAAGCGATCTTCAAAATACCGGAGGATCCTTTCGATTTGATTCAACTAGATTGGACCACCCAACTGCACCACACGCTGGAATTCTACAATGTCACTACTGAAGAAAAGGTTGAGGACCCGAGAAGCATTAATATCCTAGAAACTGAAGGCCACCGCAAAGTTCAGGGACTGCACATTGAGAATCCAGATATCACAACACCGCTAAAAACAAGACAAGTAAACATTGGGATAGATGCGGAGCCAAAGTTTGAAAATATTGAAGACTATTGGGATGACACCACGGTAGATAAGGACGTTGAGTTGCTGTGCGAATACGAAGACTTGTTCCCTAAAAAGGTTCTCAGACATAAAAGGTATAATAGGGGAGTTGGGAGTTATAAAACTTACATTGAAACCAGACATGAAACCGATCAAGCAAAGGCTTTACCGGATCAACCCCAAGTATAAAGAAAAGGTTCGCTTAGAGTTGGATAAAATTCTTGCAGTACGTATCATTGAAGAAGTGTTAGAATTTGATTGGGTAAGCCCAATAGTTGTTCAAGAGAAGAATGATCAAACTGTAGCAATGGTCACTAAAGCATGCAAAACCGTTTCAGAGCTACATATTCCAGAAGAAGCACCCGTGGAGGCCAAGATTCAGAAGCTGGCTATAGGGGTGCACGATGCAAAGAGAGAGCTGGCCAAGGTTCAGTTTGAGCTGAGCCTAGAGATTACAGAACTTGATTTGAAGGCCCAACCTTCAAATCCTCCTGAGGTCAAATAACAATGTGAGGTAGTTGTCAATGACGCAGTTGCTATAGTAGATGCAACGGTGACATAGTGCACTGCGCTCTTCGAGCAGTCGTTGCAGGTACTTAATAGTCTACGAGAAGATACCAACCTACAGAGGTTAAATACCGAGGTGAGGGAATTAAATCAGTGGCACGACGAAGTAAAAGCGATGATGGACACCTTTGTCATCACGCATAGATTGGAAAAGTTGCAGGAAGCAAAGGAACTATAGGAACAACAGAAGGAGTGCAACGAAAATGGGCAGTACTCAATGCCAGATTGAGACCTTAGCTAGATGAGGCCTATGCGCTCACCACCACCATTGAGGGAAAGTTGTCTAACCTGCAAACAATATAGCAGAAGAACCAGGTAGACAACGCAGGACCAACAATGGAGCAGCTGGTAGAGCATGTCAAGCAGGTGGTGACGCAGTGTACCACTGAAGTTGCAGTGGTGCAAGTAGACTTGGAAAGTCTTTGCAGTAAGATCTTCATGCCAGTAAAGTGACTCGGGGGCAAGTCACCATATCCTTTTGGGGACTATTGGGACAGGGTTCCCTAGGGTCAATTTTGGGGTTAAAATCCCAAGTTTTGGGGCAGAAATCCCAAGTTTTTGTATGAGAAGTGTAAAGTCTCCACATTTTGTGGTCGCGGAGTGCGAAGATGTAAAGTGTCAAAAAGGGTTTACACCCTTCTATTATCTAACTTATGTTGCCTTTCAGAGATCTACCCATTGTCCATAGACCATAGGATTGTATAAAAAGGGAAGTCTTAGAAGAGTCTAAGGAAATTATGGGTAGTAGAAAGAGACTGTTGAATGTAATGGGTCAGTAAGAGCTAAGAGTGAAGAGTCTTAGTGTAGGAAAGAGGCTTTGCAGATGTGCGCACAGAGGCCTAGGGTAGAAGTCCGCATTTGAGTGCGTAGACCCCTGCAGCTGTGTGCGTGGGGTAGTTAGAGTCTGTAAGAAGATTTGAAGCATTAATAAAGAGGATTACTCTGGAATTATCTATGTTGATATATTTTACTTCTGTTATGAATGAATGCATTTATATTATGATCAGTATTGGGTTTATGATTTAATTCTATATTGATGAGAGAATATACATGTTTTACATTATTAACTGAACGCAAGTAATAATATCTATTTGCGCGAAGAATATCTTAATGCATGTTGAAGTTTTCAAATACTTAGGCTAATTAGGGTAATCGTAGAGGTAAGAATAATTACAGAAGTGCGTAAATAGATAAATCACTTGTTTAGGGTCCATAAAGGATGATCGCAGACCTTCACGAACGTCTAGAGGACAAATAAGAGAGCTATATCGATAACCCCAAAAAGGGTTATCGATTTGTGTGGAAGAAGAGTTACGTTATAAAATGACATCACTGGCATCTCTAGGTGCAGTAACTTGGTTCCTGCATCCCCCCATACCGCTTCGAGTGAGACTTCAGTCTGTACTCCATGAATTGATGCTGAAAGGGCCATTAGTGTAGGGATTTTTGTGGCTAAATAACACTTAACCTGGGTCAGGGCCCACTAAGCCAAATGTTGGGTTGACAAACTATTTGATAGTTTGAGACACCTAAGAATTGTTGGAAGGTCAAATTAACTCCTACGTGGCTTGTGTTGGGGTTGAGAAATTTCCTAGATATTGGCTTAGTATGTTGAGAAATACCTTGAAGGTGTACTATTTACTCTTGAAATAACTAATCCAATTGAAAAAACACTTATTTTTACTTGTATACATATCTAGTCATAGTCCTAAAACTAGGATGAAACTCTTTGAGCCGTGCATTAACATTGGGGTTGATGTTTTACAAAATAGAGAGCCATTGTGGTGTTACAAGTAGTGGTTGTTGAGAAATCACCTGAGAAAGGGACTCTACTTCTTACCAACAATTATCTCCTTAGACATTGAATCTAGCATGGGGTTGGTTGACTACAAGAAATAATAATAATGCAATAAGCCTATAATTGGGTGGAGACTTGAAGCCCCTCTACAAGTTTCTAGTCATTTGATTATTAGTATAAGTGATTTACTTACATTTCCATGTTCATCTACGTAATGTGAATATTACTTGTGTTGTTATATGTTATTGGTTGATTATCTTTCAAGCGAAAATGTATATCTCTATTTGATGCAATTCAATGTGTTGGGAGTTTTTATCTTATTTGTAAGGGACATGATAAATACTATGATGTTGAGATTCTCATGAGTGGTTGTGTATTTACATATTCATGTTAATGGTCATTTGATTAGAAATCTAGATGTATGTATATTCTCTCTCTATAATCTTGTATGGATGCTTGATTATTCATTGTGAAAGGGCCTATAATGGACTCTAACCAACAACAAGGAAAATTCATTTTAATGGCTTGTTCGAACTTGTACAAATTGTTTAAATCTGATGACCAAGAGGTAATGGAGGTGTGAAATCTATTGGGTTTGATGATAGGTTGTTTTTATATAACAATGAGAAAGGGATAGGCTGAGAATACTAAGCGTAATGGGGCACTTAATGAGTTTTAGTTTGCATCATATAACGACTTAAATTCATGTCAAACGATGCCCATAGTGGCAGCTGTTGTCAGGATGTTACAGTTAATAAAGGTTATGAGACAAACTTCCTTACATTAGTTGACAACACTATTTGCATCTCTTTGCATTCACCGAGGAGAAGGGTGATTGTGTTATTTAGGAATGTAACAGGAGGTACAAGATATAAAGTTTCATTTTGCGTAATAATGAAATTCCCATTTCCATTGTAGCCCTTGTTCGTAATGTTAGCATTGATGTCAATTATTTTAAGGCCCATTCATGTTGAATGCTAGATGGCTATGGCTACATGACCGTTTGAAGTGAAAAAGTTGAAAGAGATGTGAAGTGCAAAGGCTATAATAATTAATGTGAAGGCTAAACATTGTTACATAAAGATGCAGAAGGAATCATTGTGTTTCCATCAATGCCAAAGGGGAAGAATTTTGGTAATGTTGGCATTAATGTCAACTGTGTTAAGGATGATTTATGTTGAATGCTAGATGGCTATGGCTACATGATTGTTTGAAGTACAAAATATGAAGTTGATGCGAAGTGCAAAGGCTATGATAATTAATGTGAAGGATGAACATTGTTTTTTTTTTCTGGGTAAAGGCTACTTCTATATTAAGAAAGGAAAATATGTACATAGTTTACATCAGCCGAGGAGGACGAAGCCATCCTCTAACAAAGACACCTGAGATTTCTACGATAGACTTTCAGACCACTGAGCTGGCATAACCAAAATGTCCAGATGAACTTCTTGGACTCCATATTGTTTCAGATTGCCAAAAAGAGCCAATTTAAGTTTCCTGACTCTGACTTGTAACAAACTGCCCTTATAGAGCTGATAACAAAAAAAAAAAAAAACTGAATAAGGGGAACATAGACATGGCACATAGACATGAACAGGATAGCAAAAAAACCTCAGAAAACACCTTTGAACAGGATCAGGTAAGGTGATTGGGCGATCCAGGTGGCTGCCTCTGCACCGGACTGGGCGGGTCAAGCCAGATGACTGATTCCTCAACATCCCGTTGCTGGCCGTCCGAGTCCAGATGAACCGAGTCCTGGCCTTCGATTCTGTTCTGATCACGGTCCCGCAGAGGCAAAAACTCTTGAACAGAGACATCACGGAATGCGTCGTCCAGATCCGGAGCCGTCTGAGGCGGGTCTGCTGGAACATCAGCTGCCAACGGACGAGCCATTCGGTAAACTCTACCATTCATAGATCCCATTATAATTTCGCTGCCCTGGAGGTCAGCAGAAGCAGAAGTAGGGGAAGACCAAGAAGGGCTGATCGGGGCCGCTTCAGAGAGATACACTGAAAGATTAACAATAACATCTGTCTGCAGGTCCCTTCGAGGAATTCGAAGGCGAAAAGACTGGTAGGAATTCGGCACGAACAGGAACTCCTCTTCAGAACTGCTGGACGAGGGGTAACGGGCCGCCATGGGAGCTATGGGATGCGGCTCCTCCTCATCCCTTACGACTCGCACTCCAGACCGTCCGCCTCGACGAGGCACTCCCCTCCTCCGCATAACCGTTTCCAACCGAAGCGTCTAGAGCCTTTGCTCCGCTTCTCTAATGAACACTGGCAGTAGAGTATCCTGCTCTCCGCGCGCACACACAAACATTCTCTGAGGCTTGCAGGGGTGGGCAGTGTGGTTAAATAACCAGGCCCCTGCAAATAGCATATACGGCGCACCACCAACCATAACTCCCAGATACCTCGAGACTGGAACAAACTCATTCGGCTTCAATGCAAATGCTGCAATGCTCTGCCGCTCCTTACCTTTACCTGCCTTCAACATTAAATGAGGATCGAACGCCATCGCTGTCGTGTACCTGGAGATCTCCTCGGCCTTGTCAACAAGTGTTGAGGTGCGGGGAGCCTTAATGGCACGTAGAATCACCCGCATCCGGGTGCATTTTCTCCATTTGAGCTATGTCCTGAGAAATTATCTCTTTTAACTGAATCTTTTGTTCTCTGGAAGGTAAGCAATCTATTGGTCCTACGAAGTGATTTTTTTTGCCTCCACTCCAAAGTTAGCCAATAGATCCGCCAGCCTATTCCCTTCTCTTCTAGTGTGCTTAAACGTGATGGCCTGGTTCTGAGAGAGCCAGTAATTCAGAGATTCTAACCTATGAGCCATCCTCCAGCTGCGACTTACTTTGTGGACTAGCGATCCATTTTGAAGTTTTGTAGCTATTGTTATCAGGATCTGCGAGTCTCCTTCAATGATGAGGGGGAAGAGTTTATTCCTGTGAGCAAGAATAATACCTCTCCAAAGCCCTTCCAGTTCCGCAGAATTGTTTGTGTCCCAGCCTATTGATCCCATAAAGATCGTAATAGGATTACCTGTGTGATCTCTGAATGCACCTCCATAGCCATCTTGGCCTGGGTTTCCCTTAGAAGCTCCATCGAAGTTTAGTTTGACCATGTTGGAAGAAGGAGGGGTCCATACTTTTGATTCCTGGTTGGGGCTGATAGGTCTGCCGCTGTTGATTGAAAGGGAGTTTAGCCTCATTTGCCAGTTGTCCCAGACCACTTTTTCAGTTGGTAGGGAGGGAAAATCTTCGGGATACCAATTTTTGAGAGATAGAGTTTCCATTAAATTTTGATGAAAGTTGTTCCACAATTTATCTGGCGGCATTGATTTGTCTTTAACGATCCTCCTATTACGTTCTTTCCAGATATTCCACATTAAAAGCCCTGGAATGAGTTGCCATAAAGCTGTGAGAAGAGAGCTCTGGTAAGGTGTGTGGCCCCCTTTGTTGATGGTTCCTTTGAGATCGTTCTGTTCTCTGCGTTCATTTTGGCAGCGGAATGCTATTTTTTCCCACAGGATTTTGCTTACTGAACAGTTCTGCATGAGATGGAGAGCTGTTTCTTCCTCCTGTCTACACATATGACATATGGATGGACCTGTGAAACTTCTTTTTCTTAGGTTATCCCATGTTAAGATTCTGTTATGACAGAGTAGCCAAAGAAAAGTTGATACCTTTGGCCAATTTGATTTATACCAGACTTTTTCCCAAAGGCCGCTTTTATTTATCTGATTTTGGATGATGATATGATATGCTTCTTTGGTGGAAAAAGTACCTTTTTCTCCATAGCCCCATCGTAATATGTCCTCTTCCTCTGAAATTTTTATTGGCCTCTTTTGTAATTCATCTTCTAGGTGCTGCAGAGCCGGCTCCGAACTGTGGGATAGTAGTTGGTTAACTTCTTTCCATTTACGATGATGCTGTCCAGGATCCTCTGTCCAGAAGTCTTTTACTTTTGCGTGTTGTCTTATTTCCCTTTCCTTGTTGAGGAATTCCTGAAGTATATCTTTCATTTTTGGCATCTGCTGCCAGGAGTCATTCCAGACACGTGCCGATCTTCCGTTCTTTATCTCCCAGAAGCAGTGATCTTGAATTAGAGACCTATGTTGAATGGCAGCATTCCATATTGCTGATCCTGCACTTGTTTCCGTCATTCGAAGTCTTTCTTCCACTGGTAAATTGCTAGCATATTTGGCTGTCCAGAGGGAAGCCCAAGGGGTGCTGGGAAAGGCTAGCCATCGCCACCAGATTTTAGCTCCCATTGCTTTGTTACTGTGTTCTGGATCTCTAAGTCCGATGCCACCTGTATGTTTGGGAAGGCAAACTTTCTCCCATTTAATTAGAGCCCATTTTCTATTTTGTCCAGAGCCTCCCCATAGAAATCTTCTTTGGAGGTTCTTGATTTCTTTGAGGACCCATTTGGGAGCAGCAAGAATGGAAAAAAGGTAAAGCGGCATGGAATTGAGGACAGCTTTGATTAGAACTATTCTACTTGCCATATTTAGCGAACGATGAGTCCAGAGGAGAAGACGGGCTTCTAATTTTTCTAAAAGCAATTTCCAGGATGAGTGCTTGAGAGCTGAGCTCATGAGAGGGGCTCCTAAGTATTTGGAGGGCAACGATGCTGAAGAGAAACCAAGAATGCGTTCAACAACTCTTTGAGTGGTGACAGGGGTATTGAAGAAACAAATCTGAGATTTGACTCGGTTTAGAAGAGCACCAGATGCTTCAGAGAAAGTGTTAAGAATGGATTTGACATTACGGGCTTCTTGGACTGAAGGGTGGCTAAATAACATATTGTCATCTACGAATTGCTGGTGGGTGTGGGTTGGGGAATTATGAAAAGAGAGCCCTTTTAGTTTTCCACCTAGCTTGGCAGCAGAGATGCTTCTACCCAGACCTTCCGCCATAATAATGAAAAGAAAGGGAGATAAAGGATCTCCCTGCCTTATGCCTCTTGAAGGTTTGAAAGTAGCTGAGGGGGAGCCATTGATTAGCACAGAGAAAAAAGATGATGAAATAAGACTTAAAACCCATCTTACCCAAGCATGAGCAAAGCCAAAAGTTGTTAGTACTTTTTGGATATAGACCCAACTAAGACTGTCAAACGCTTTTGAAAGGTCTAGTTTGAGGAGCATACCTGGCTTTTTAGTCAGCTTTAGGGAGTGAATTAATTCATGGGTAAGAATGATTCCATCCGTGATTTGATGCCCTTCGACATAACCTGATTGCTCAGGCGAGATGATGAGAGGGAGGACCTTCTTGAGCCTGGTGGCTATGACTTTAGAGACTATCTTGTATATCATGTTGCAAAGGGCGATAGGTCTGTATTTTTCCGGAGTACTGGCGTCCTCTCCTTTGGGCACAAGGGAGATAAAAGTAGCATTTAAAGCCAGGTACATCCATCTGAGCTCTCTAGACTCTTCGACTACCTGCCAGACTTCGTTTTTGATCAAGTCCCAGAATTTGTGGAAGAAGTTTGCAGTAAACCCATCCGGCCCTGGCGCTTTCCCTACCTTCATTTGCTGCACGGCTTCTTCCACTTCCTGAAGACTGATAGGTTTAAGTAGAAGACTGTTGTGCTCTTCCGTTATGACCTTGGGGATATTTTGGACAATTTGCTGAATTGCGTCCATTCTGTCAACATCAGGCTCCTGGAGGGCGTTTTTAAAGTAGCTTGTAAATTCCTTTTCTATGCCTTCATGAGTTTCTATCTTTTCGCCCTGCTTATTATAAATATGAGTGATTTGGTTTGACATTCTTCGTTGGACAGTAGATTTATGAAAAAATTTCGTGTTCCTCTCCTTACTTTCCAGCCAACGGATTCTGGACTTCTGCTACCAGAGAATCTCCTCCTGCCTGGCTCTTTCTAATAATTTGGATTCGATATCTTGTTCTTTCTTGGACAGGTCCTCTGTTCGCTCGCTGTTGATAAGGGCTTGTTGTACCTTTTTCATTTCTGCATTGAGATGAGCCTGGTCATCAAAGATGTTGCCAAAAACCTTGTGGTTCCATTGTTTGATGGCCTGTTTGATGTTTTTAAGTTTCTGTTGAAATCTGGCCATTCTTGAGCCCTCCAAAATATTATAAGAAGCCCAGGTAGTTCTGATGAATTGATCGAATTCTGGATGAGCTAACCAAAATTCCTCAAAGCGGAATGGACGTTTTAGATTTTTACCTGGTCGATTCCATTGTAGTTCTATGGGCCAGTGATCGGACCCTGAGAAAGGGATGATAGAGGCGGTGAATTCACCTCCAACACTGGTAGCATTGTCAGAAATGAGGAAGCGATCCAGGCGGGAGGCGATATGTTGCGCACCAGATCTCTTGTTTGTCCAAGTAGTTATGCCATTTCTGGTAGGAATATCCATCAGCCAATTGCTATTGATAAAGTCTTTTGGAAGGCCGTCATCACTGCTTGTGTTGAGTCTACCTCCCCTTTTCTCGTCCATGCTAGCGATCATGTTAAAGTCTCCTCCGGATATCCACAGGGGAAGAGTTCTGTTTCTGTTGAGATCTGAAAGAGAGTTGAGGAGAGTGCTTTTTTGTACTGTGTCCTGAGGAAAATACACGTTTGTTAGCACTCCATGCGAATTTGTGCCTGAGAGATGGAAAGTGGCCTGAATGAAGTTCTTGTTAGATAGAATGTTGCTGAGATTGATGAGCCTTCCGTCCCAGAGAATGGCTAGGCCACCCAAGGCACCCTGAGCGTCGACTGCAGTGGCTAGACCTCCTGGCCATGCCGCTGTAGCTATTTTTTCTAATACTGTGGAGCTGCACTTTGTTTCCTGTAGGAAGAGGATACTTGGTTTTTCCTGATTTAACATATTTTTGAGAATTTTTCTTTTTCTAGGGCCATTTAACCCTCTGATATTCCACGAGATGAGCTTCATTGAGAAGGGTGGGGGGTTGTATTGTAGTACTTGGATAGCTTGGCATATTGCCCTGACTCAACCAGTATTTCCCCGATTTTGATAGTTCTCTCTAGGGTTGTTTTCCTTCCTCTTTTCTTGTTATCCTTAGTGATAAATTTTCCATCCCATTGACTGCCAATCTGGACTCCCAGAGAGTATTTTTTCTGAGCTCTGCCTAATACCTCTGCTAAGTTGTCCAGCTGCTGTTCGGGTATTTTTTCAAACTCCTTCGTGCGGCAAGCCTCTTCCAACCCTGGTATATCCAGTTCCCCTATGTCTAGGGGGACGGAATCTTCCTCCATGATTTGGGGCTGCTGAGGCATGTCATCTGTAGCACTTGGGGCCTTGCCGGTTTGCGTAGGGAATTCCATATCCATTTTTTCTCCTTGTTTTGACATTGTATTGCTTGGATCTGTCCTGTTATCATAGTGTGTTCCTTTGTGTCCCCCTTGTTTTGACGTCTCTCCTTGCTGCTGCTGTAGAGAAACATCTTCGTTGTTCTGGTCCTTTTCTGAGTACTCTTTATCAGTGTTATTTAGAGGGGCGTATCTGTTGCTTGTGTTTACCTTGTTGTTCGTATTTGCCTTGGGGATACTGGGATTTTTTTTGTTTCCTCTTCTCCTGTTGACCACTTTGGTGAATCCATCCGTAGAAGGAGTATTGGATATCTTATTCAGAGGGCAGTCTTTGTATAAATGTCCAATGTCATGACATTTCCTGCATCTGAATGGCACCTGCTCATAATCTATGACTTGAATCCATTCGGTATCTTCATGAAAAAAGCTAACCGTATTTGGCAACGGTTGCTTTAGATCCATGTAAACACAGATCCGAGCATATGAGGTGTGTAGGCAGAGTCTTGTTTCCTCTGCTATTCTTACAAATTCTCCTATTGAGTTACCTATTTCCTTTAGTGAGTTTTCCTCCCAGTATTCCAAAGGCAAGGAGTAAAGCCTTATGCACACTGGCGAATAACTTAGATCTATTTTGTCTGGGTTGAATCTTTCTACCCATCCTATAAGAAATAGACCTGCTGAATTAAAAAAGTAAGGGCCACCTTCAAGGATTCTGATACGATCTTCCAGGAAAGTAAAGTCGGCTGTGAAAAAGCCCTTTGCTCCCAAATGTAGGGTTATCTCTCCTTTTGGACGCCAAACCGCACTGATCCAGGCTCTGAGAGCCCGCTCTGTTGGCCAGATCCCTATGAACTTTCCTATCAATGCATGATCACGTATGTATTGTATTCTAGCATTGATTCTCTCACTTGGAAAGAAAACCTTTGGTCTATTAGCAGCTACAGGTTTGCAAGTGGAGGAACTTACTGTTTTCCTGTTTTCTACCTCAGATTCCTTGTGATGCCGCTGGTCATTGTCAAAGTTTCCTTCGCCTTCGTCATTCTCGAAAGCCTTTCCTGCTGCTCGCCGTGCGCTTTCACTTGGTGAAGGGGGAGGCTCAGAGCCCTCCCCCTGTCTGGGCATCATAGTGTACCCTCGAATGCTGCCGAACGCCCTCGATTTGCCGCCCTGCGACTGCTCTTGTTGCAGTCCTTGGCAGACCTGCCGCCTGCAGAGTCTGCAAAGCCTGTCAAAACCCTAAGGCTGCACTCGCTCCTCTGTGGTCATCTTCCTTGCCGTCCCTATCTCACATCTAACTTCGCTGCCAGGATGAACATTGTTAAATAAATATGTTGATTGGATATTTTGATCAAAAAATGGAAAATGATATATTGAGACACAAGCTAGAAAATATATGCTTTCATTAAATCAAAAAATGTATGGTACACGTTTCGAAAATGTAGCTAATACAAATATGATTTGACTCTTGTAATCATCACTATTGAGCTATATTATTTCAACTCGATTTTATTTTACAAATTTCTAACTTTCAAATTGGAAAATGAAGAGGCAGATTGTGAATAAATTTAGAAGACCAAGAGAAAACTCCTCATTTTATATTCCCACATAGAATACAAATATTCAATAAGCTATGCTTATAAAATATACATTGTTGGATTAGAAAAGAACTTTTGGATGTGAAATTTTTTGTATGATATTGTTCATATGCAACATTCTTACTTGGAAAAGAAGAGAAAACTAGTAGAAAAGGAACATAACTAAAGAAGAGAAGATGAGAAGATGAGCAGTAGACTTGAGGGTAGAGATTGATATCAGGTAACTAGAAAACTTAACTTTGTTTTATGATTGGGACATTACATTCTCCTTTCAAGTTGTAGCTTGTTGAGGTAGGAACCTCCTATTGGTTGTAGCCTATAGAAAATTTTGTGGGAGTTGGAGCTTCCTTGAGGTAATAACCTCTTGTAGGTTGGATCCTATAAAAATAATGTAATTGGGTAGTATGATCTTGCCTTCAAATCAATTTTATCCAAAATTCATGGTTTTCTCACTTATGGTTTTCTACTCATATCTTATGCCTTCTTGTGTTGTTGTTGAATATTGTGTGAATACTATTGAATTCTAAATAACTATATTTGTGACTGTCTCTTTCTCTGGTAACTGCAAAATAAACCATTAATAATTAAACATATACATAAGTCATTAGATGCATAAGAAGAAAATTAGGTTAAGAAAAAATTGGAAACTAAAATTACTGATTCACCCCCCCACCCCCCATTGGTATCAGAGCAAGTTCCTTCAGTATCAGTCTAACAATTGAGGTCCTAAATCAGTAGAATGACTAGTCAAGAAGGATGCTTAATAAATAAAGCTCATTCATTCACTGGCATAAATTATTCATTATGGAAAGTGAGAATGAAGACATGCTTAATGTCTCTTGAAGTAGAAGTTTGGGTTTTGTGTTGATGGGATATGAAGAACCAAAGAAAATGAGTAGGTACAAAGATTACAAATTGCAATTTACATCTAATGCAAAAGCTATGAATTATTTTCTTAGTGGATTAAGTGAGTCAAAATTTATTAAAGCGATGCATTGTGAAAGAACTAAAGAAATTTGGGATAAACTGCAAAATATTCATGAAGGAGATATGAAAGTAAAGATGGCCAAATTACAAGTATATAGAATGAGGTTTGAGACATTAAAATGAATGAAGATGAATATATCACTAAATTATTTCCAGTAGTAGGTGAGGTTTTTAATGTCATTATGGGTCTCGAAGAAACAATAAAAAAAAGTGTAATAGTTAAAAAAATATTGAGGTAATTACCTTCAAAGTTTAATACTAAGGTTTCGACTATAGAAGAGACAAAAAACTTTGAGACTTTGAAGAAGGATCAATTACTTGGTTCTTTGACAACATATGAGATGAGAGTTTTAGAAGGAAAGTTAGCCACTACAGATGCAATTTTTAAAGCAGAAAAGTCTATAGAAGAAAAAGAATGTTCATGCTCAAGTTTTGATGAAGAAAAGGAAAAAATTGTTAGAAGATTGAAGAAAGGTAAAGGTAATTATAAAGGAAAACTCAAATTTAAATGATTCAATTATGGAAGAGTTGGGAATTATGCCTCCAAAAGTCCTTATAAGAAAGAAGAAAATCAGTCTAGAAAAAAAGAAAAGATTCAAGGCTAACAAAATGATGAAAGAGAAAAAGTTTAAAAGGAAAAGCTTCTATGCTCAAGAAGATAACAGTGTATCTGAAAGTTCTAATGAATCCTCTAATGAAGATGGAACTAGTGAATTCATGTTCATGGCCTTGGAATAACCTGAAAAATACTGTAAGGAATATGAATAAGAAGAGGAATGTGAGGTATATCTTGAGGGGGAGTTGATCAGTTCCCTCGATGAAATAGAGAGACTTAATCAAAAGAATATGAAGCATAAAGAGATTTTGTTGAAATATGTAAAAGAAGAACAAAATTAAGAAGAAATTATCAAGCTGAGGATTGAGCTTGAAGAAGAAAAGAAGGTGGAAGACATTATGTTGAAACAAATGAAGGAGAAAAGTTAGGAGTGTGAAATATTGGAAAAAGAGGTGGTAACTCTGAAGAAAAGGATAGAAAAGGCATAGATTGATATGAACATGAATATTCAACATATAAACGATGTAAAAAACTGGATGTGATATTAAATTCTCATAGGTATCCCCTCATGAAGTTTGGGTAAGGCTATGAAGGAGAATCCAATGAAACTAAGAGAGAGGACAAAAGGACAATTAATTTTGTCAAAGTTGTCAAGGAAGAAAATGATAGTTCACATCAATATGATAAAAAAAAATAGCAACACTTCAACGTCAAATGAGAAGTAGCAAAGAATCACTACTAGCAAAGTGTAGTAGACAAAAGGAGCAGACAATGGAACAATAAGCTATCATAGGCCTTACCTCTTCAGGAAAAATATTATCAAGTGTCAAAATAATTGTATCCACAGATGCCATCCACTACTAGGTATAAAAGTTTTTTCTATGGGTATTGTTAGTACTGTAAAATTTTTGGCCATTAAGACATAAATTGCAAAACATATGTTAAGAAATGGTGTAAGGAATCCTAAGAGTAGTGAGGCCAACAATAGATTCGCAAACATAAAAGAAAAAGCGTGAATCTAGACAAAAATCCATTTGATCCTCTCTTTGATATCACTGGGTGTTTCTATTGTCATAACTTTAGGCATAAGTCATATGAATGTCAACATAAAAATAATATATTTCTTTCTTAGAGAAATTGTAGAACAGATGAACGCACATAGTGGAGAAAGAAGAAGGAAGAGAAGAAAGTTGATAAGTGTGGCCTAGTTATATATAATCCAGATTAAAATTGTAAATGGTACATGGACTGTGGATTCTCTAGACATATGATAGGATATAAAATCAAGTATGTATCCCTATATGGAACTAAAATTGGAAATGCTACCATTGGAAATGATGGAGCATGAAGAATTAGAGGAAAGGGCACATTAGTCCGAATATTGGAAGAGGAAAGGATCAGGATGTATTGTTTGTAGATGGTATGAAACATAATTTTATAAGTGTGAATCAAATGTGCGACAAAGGCTATGATGTTCTCTTTAGAGCGGAAGACTGTGAAATGAAGTGAACAACTCCTAGGAAGATTTTGGTTAAAGGAGTTGGAATAGAGAATAATGTATATGTTTCGAAGGAAGATAATAAAGAGTGGTACATAAACAAACAATATGAATCTTGGATATGGAATACAATATTGGGGCATCTCAATTTTGATTACATCATCAAGCTCGATAAGAATAGGATAGTCAAAGATCTAAAAAGATAAATAACTCTAAAAACACTACATGGAAATCATGTCAAATGGGAAAACAAACTCAAACTTCATTAAAAGTCAAAGACACATTGTCAAGTAGTAAGATTTATATTTAGTACATGTGGATTTGTGTGGTCCTTCGAGAAAAAAAGCACTAGCAGGAAAAAATATTTTATTTTGATTATTGATGACTATTCTAGATTGACATGTGTGGCATTCCTTATAAATAAGTCAGGAGCATTTGAGAAGTTCAATATATTCAAGGAACTAGCAGAAAATCAAATAGGGTGCAAGATAAAGTGTATATGCTCAGAAAGAGGTGGTGAATTCACCTTATATTACTTTACAGACTGTATGATGAATTTGGCATAAAAATGCAATATACAATTGCAGACACACCAAAACAGAATGGAGTTGTAGAGAGACAAAACATATATGTTTAGAGAATGGCTAGGGACATGATGCAAGAAAGAAACATTCCTCAAACCTATTGGGAAGAAGTGGTACACAAAACTGTGCATATTCTCAATAACACACATTTCAGAACCAACTGTGACAAAACACCTTATGAATTGTCGCATGATAAGCCAACTTCAATAAAAAATTATAAATTATTCAAAAGTAAATGCTATATCAAAAATAATGATGAGAAGTTAGGAAAGCTTTATGACTGATCAAATGAGGGAATAATTTTAGGATACTAATCAAAATGAATGGGATACATGTGCTATAATAAAATGCTGCACAAAATTATGGATTGCATAGATGTAAAGTTTGATGAAGAACTACCTGATAAGAGCAAGGGCACACATTTTATCAATCCTTCGGTTCATTATCATGACAGTGAATAAAATCAAGTATAAAATGAAGAATAAAAAATGATAGAGACTCATTCGAAAGGCCCCTCAAGACATTCACAAAATAATCACCCTAAAATTCAAATTATTGGAGATAAAAGTGAAGGAGTGCAAACAAGGAGGAAACTTGCAAAGAAATCAGACCAAGCTCATATTGCTATGTTGTCACAGATTGAACCAAAGAACTTTGAGGAATAAATTAAGGACCAAAATTGGATAAAGGATATGAATGAAGAGTTAGACCAAATTGGAAAGAACAAGACTTGGGAACTGACACCAAGACCATCTAAAAGAATGTCATTGGCAAAAAATGGGTATTCAAAAATAAGATGAATGAACAGGGGAAAATTGTTAGAAACAAATCCAGACTAGTGTGTAATAGTTACTCACAAGTAAAAGGTATTGACTATGTAGAAACGTTTGAACGAGTGGCAAGATTGGAAGCAATTAGGATGTTTTTGGATTTTTCTTGTTACAATGACCTCAAACTATGCCAAATGGATGTGAAATCCCACTTCTTGAATGGAGAACTTGAGGAAGAGGTCTATATGGAACAACTTGAAGGATTTTTATTATCATAAGCACCAAGGGCTTAGTACTCAAGGTTGGATAAATTTCTTCAAAAACAGAGTTTGAAGAGAGGAGGAGATGATAGTAATTTGTAAATAAAGGCTGATGGAGATAATTTACTAATTGTGGTTATATGGATGACATTATTTTTTGCAACAATAAAGATCATCTAGTAAAATCGTTTGCTGAAGAGATGAAGTCTGAATTTGAGATGTCAATGATTGGAGAACATACCTTTTATCTTGGGCTATAAATTATACATAAGTCATGAGGGATATTCATTTCTCAAGAGAAATACCCAAAAGATATGTTGAAAATGTTCCAAATGGAATACTGTAAACCTATCTCAACCCCATGTCAATTGGATGCAAGTTATGTGTAGATGATGAATTCCTTGATGTTCATCAGACGATTTACAAATCTATGATAGGTATTTTGTCGTACCTAACATCTTCTATACTATATATAATGTTGGAAGTTGGATTAGTGGCAAGATACCAATCAAAACCTAAACATAATCATATACTAGAATCAAAGAGGATATTTAGATACCTGACAGGGACTACAGATTAAGGACTATAGTACCCAAAAGGTAACAAATTTAATTTGACAACATACACAGATACAAACTGGGCCAGTTGCGTGGATGAAAAGAAAAGTACAAGTGATGGCCCATTCTACCTAGGAGATTCTCTAGTTGCATGGTTCAACAAGAAACAATCATCAGTTTCCCTATGTACAGTAGAAGTTGAATACATAGTGATTGTTTCTTTTTGCACACAAGTGTTGTGGATGAAACAAACTCAACAAGACATGAAGGTGAATTTCAGAGAACATATATCTATTAAGCACAACAATACAAGTGCAATAAGTATTTCGAAAAATCATGCGGTTCACTCAAAGACTAAATGTATTCACATAAAGTATCACTTCCTCAAAGAACAAGCGGTTGAGTTATCCAGGTCAATGTTGGTGGCCACCCACCTATTCCACTTATACCCCCACCACTATCTCTTTCAGTTTTTCAGTTTCCTTAATTGTAGCACAATTTACCATTTCGGCAGTTTTTCGGGTCGTGAACTTTCAGAGCCGTTTTGAGGCGCTAAATGATGTTTTTTGGGAAAACCAGGGCCAACATGGGATTTTTTTGGTGTTTTCCACTTAGAAGTTATATTCCTTGGATATATCTTTCTAACGAGGTATTGTGGGCGTCATATGGAGATCGTATGCCAAAGCTACGACCCTGGGACGTTGATGTACCAATTTACCCAAATGGGGGGCATAGTTTTGGTGCTTCATCTCCTAAGGTTAGGTTTTTGGATGTTTACTATTTTCCATTGTTTTTCAATAATAAATAGGCCTCCGAGCATATTTGTAACACAATTCAGAGTAATGTATCCGCCACATCTCTTCTCAGAGGTAAGCTACCATCGCCCAAGCTAGTCTTATTTCCATTATGTTTGTAAGCGCATTTCAGTATTTGATATTAATGAAATGAAGTGTTATTTATGTTCCATATTTGTATTTATGTTTATATCTGTAATTTGTTGTGTTTGAGTTTAAGTTCGAATTGGTGGTCTCCAATGGGTATGTTCTCTCTCTATTTTTCTTTGCATGTCCCCAACGAGGATGGGATATAAGGAGTTAGGACTCAAACTGGTCGAACCTTTGCAAGACCGGCCTAAAAAATCTTGACAGCCTCTCATGGCGGAAAAGAAGAAAGATGAGGGGGCAAGAGATCCTTTCAAAATATTGCTCAAACAAGTCCTCGAGCACATAGGAACGTGAGGATGGACAACTTTTCCCAGATCCTTCAACATCTACCCAAGGGCAATGCATCTCCTTCTAGCATTTACTCTGGAACCACCACACCATTTAAGGTACATGTTAACTTTGACATCCCCATATTTGAGGGTGAGATAGATGTGGATGTTATAGATAAATGGTTAAAAATTATAGAAGGATATTTTTTTGTTCATGATTTTTCCAGCCGAGAAAAGATTTATTTTTCGCTTCTCAAAGCCGCCCCCCACATCAAGGACTAGTGGTCAACCTACTATGAGAAGAAGGACGAGATTATACTGTCACTATTTTCGGCCCCACTGACTTGGATTTCATTTTGGGATGCCATCAAGGAGTAGTACTACCCTTTCGGGAGCTATGAGAATAAATAAATAAAGTGGACCATGCTACGGTAGGGAAGGGACCAAGACATGTTGGAGTTTACCAATGTTTTTCATACCCTTGACACAAAGTTGGGTGTCAAGGATTCTGAGAAACATTTGGTACTCAAGTATCACTACTTCTTAGACAAGTACATCCAGGATGAGATGGAGCTCCTAGGTGCTATCAAGATTGAGCACAAGTTTAAACAAAAAAATAAAGACTTTGGAACGACTAATCCGAAGCAAGGGAGAGGTGCCCCCAGATAGCAGAAAGGTAGGGTGACTGAGGAAAGCCCACAAAATTTACAAGCAAATAACAACACCACAAAGAAAAATAAGTATAAAGGAAAGTGTCGTGAGTTCCATAAGAGCTCCACTCACAACACAAAGTAAGTGTCGGGCCAAGCACTCAATAATGGCTAAGCTAAAGGTTTCCGAGTTAGACGCATGTTCCGAGTCTGAGTCAAAACCCGACAATGGGGAATGAAAAAGGGAAACATATCATTAACGCGTAGGCTAGTGCCACTATGGCCACCACCAAGATATAGAAGATTGAGCCTGAAGATCCAGAGGAGGGGGAACACCTACTCCACTCACACATGTGGGTGAAGGGTTCTCCGATACAGTTCATTCTTGATAATGGGAGCCAAAAGAACCTTATTTTAGAAGAGGTCATGAAGCAACTAGGCCTACCGAATATAGAACATCCACAACCATACACCATCGGGTGGCTTCACCAAGGACGAAATCTCTGTGTCAGCCAGTAGTGTTGCCTTCCATACAACATCAAGCCCTTCACGGATGAGGTACTGTGTGATGTTTCTCCTCATGAAGTTTTTGATGTATTATTAGGACAACCATACTTGTGGAAATTTGTTTTCTTTCTGATTCACTCTCGAAGTAAGGGGAAGATCATAGTCACATCCATGGTCCTCGAGAAGGATTCCTCCATGAATCAGAAGCAGGTGGATATTGTCATGGAAGAATACAAGGACATCTTCTCCTCACCCATAGGGGTACCCTTGCATTGTCAAGTCAAGCATTCGATCAATATGGCTCCCGAAGCACCTGTACCTAATGGGATAATATATTTCCACATCATTATTGAAAATGAAGAGATCAAACGACAAATCTAAGAGTTGCTGCAAAAAGGGCACATCCAACCAAGTTGCTCACCTAGTGGGAGCCCGATTGTACTTGTATAGAAGAAGGATGGGACCTGGAGGATCTGCATTGATTATCGGGCACTAAGCAAAATCAATGTGAGGAAAAGGTATCCAATCCCATGGATTGATGACCTTCTGGACCAATTCAAGGGGGCCAAGTATTTTAGCAATATCGATATGAAGTCTGGCTATCAGCGGGTTCCAATAGAGCCTACATGTGTATGGAAGACCACTTTAAATCCAAGGAAGGTCTTTTTGAATGGTTGGTTATGCCCTTTGGGTTGACAAATGTCCCCTCTATTTTTATAAGGCTAATGGATGACATCCATTCACTAAGTCTTTCATAGTTGTTTATCTGGACGACATCCTCATCTTCAACAAGAGTTGGGAAGAACACTTGTAACACATTCGAGATGTCCTTCAAAGCCTTCAAAAGCACAAACTGTGTGCCAACATGGAGAAATGCACCTTTTGCATGAGTTAGGTCCAATATTTGGGTTACATCATAGATGGGCATGCATGTGGATCTGACTAAGATCCAAGTCATTCAGGATTGGGCAGCCCCGACCACTCTAATGAAGCTTCACAACTTTTTGGGCCTTACAAATTTTTATTAGAGGTTCATGTTGGGATTCTTCCACATCACCTAGCCTTTAAGTTAGATTACCAAGGGATGGGCGAAAGTAAACTTTTCCTGGTGCGAGTCCCAACAAAAGGTGTTTGTTGAGTTGAAGCACCAACTCTACTCTGCACCCGTAATCACACTATGAGACTTGCAACAACCATTTGGAATCGAGACAGATGACTCAGACTATACTATTATCATAGTCCTCACCCAGCATGTGGCCTATCATAGTGAGACACTTTCTGATACAATTTGAAGGTAGACCACCTATGATAAAGAGATGTATTCCACCGTGCAGGCTTGCCGTCAATGGAAGCATTGCATTATGGGGAAGGATACGGTCATCCACACCGATCACCAACCTATTCAATTTAACAAGCACAAGGGAAGTTGCACAATGATAACCATAAGAAGTGGTCTGAATATCTACAACAATTCCACTTGAACATTAAATACAAAAATGGAAGCACCAATAATGTTGCAGGTTTCCTCAACTGACCCCGAGTTGTAGCACTGACTAATGTTCTCAACTCTTATGGACACAAGACCTCTGGATGGCCACAACTATACAAAATTGATCCATAGTTTGCCTCTACATACCAGATGCTAGTATATGAGCAAGTTCCTAATTTCCACCTCCAGGATGCATTATTATGCTTCCTGGTCCACCTTTATGTTCCTTCAAGCGAGCATGCTAAGATGATTTGGGAGGCGCGCTACATTTGGGTCGCAGGACACTTTGGTGTGGAGAAAATTGTGGTTGTGGTACAAAAGTACTTTTATTGGCCCAAACAATGACTGTATGTTGGGAAGTATATCAGATCCTGCACTGTGTGTGCCATTGCCAAGCCAACCATCAAGAAGCAAGGCATATACACTCCCCTGCCTACTCCCAACCAGCCATGGGAATCCATCTCCATGGAATATATTTTTGGCATCTTTTCTACCAAGCATGGTAATGACTGTGTATTTGTGGTCGTGGACAAATTTTCTAAGATGGATATATTTGCGGCATGCAAGAAGAGTATCACAACAAAGGAAACTACCAAGCTCTTCTTTGAACGAGTATGGGTACATTTTGGGATACCGTAGACCATTATATTATATTAGGGTAGCAGGTTCATGAGCACATTCTGGTCAATTCACTGGACACTATTAGACACCAAGCTCACCATGTCGACTGCCTTCCATCCCAACACTGATGGCCAGACGGAGGTCGTTAATAAAATGATAGTACACATACTTTGTATGTACAAATCTAAGAATCGATGAACCTAGGATGAGAGTCTTCCCTATGTGAATCACAGTTATAATAGAGCTCTCCATAGCTCGACTGGTCGCAGCCCCTTTCAGGTGGATTTAGGATTTCAACCACTATATCTGATTGATGTTGCCACGCCTCATGCGACTACAAAGATAGAATCCACACATGTATTATCCGAGGTTAATAAAGTGACCATATTTATTGAATGCATCCAACACATTCGCCAGTAGGTTCACAACATCTTGGAGAAGTCAAATGCCAAATACAAGCAGTGACATGATTAACATCAGGTGCGACACAAGTTTCAGGTGGGCGACAAAGTTTAGTTGCATTTGCAGAAAGAGTGCCTTACCAGAGCCCATCGGAAGCTCAGACCACTCGGATATGGTCCTTACACCATTACCAAGGCTATGGGATACAATTCTTTTGAGCTTAGTGTTCACTCATTCCTTGGCCTGCACCCAGTGTTCAATGTTGGCTGCCTTTGACCATACTTCCCACCATTACTGGACAAATCAAACATTGTAGAACAACTCACACCAACAGATTTAAACCCAAAATGCATGGAACATGCCACAAATGATTAGATTATGGATACATAAGTCAATAATGCTTGCCAACAGAAGATCCAACTATATCGGGTTGTGAAATCTAGTCTACTCCTGCACCAAGGCAAGTGGCTCACTAGGGACCAAGTTCAACAGAAATTTCCCCATCTCATAAAGGCACTCAATGCAATGGGGCCAATTTAATCCTAAGGGGGGAGGACTGATCGAGGTGGATGTTGGTGGCCACCTACCTATCCACTTGGACCCTCAACACTATTACTTTTATTTTTTTAGTTTCCTTAATGGTAGCAGAGTTTACTAGTTTTGACATTTTTTCTTGACCTAAACTTCCAGAGTTGTTTTCAGTTTCTAAACAACGCTTTTTTGGGAAAAATGGAGCCTACATGGATCATTTTTCAAAATTACCACTCGAAAGTTGTAGTCCTCAGATAGATCTTTATAACAAGGTATTATGTGTGTCAAACGAAGATCGTATGCCAATGTCACAACCCCAGGAAGTTGATGTACCAATTTACCCAAACGAGGCCCATAGTTTTGGCGCTTCATCTCCTAGGGTTAGGTTTTTGGATGTTTAATGTTTTCTATTGTTTCTCAATAAAACAATATGCCTCTGAGCCTCATTAGAACACATTTCAAAGGCATGTAACCACCACATCTCTTCTCAGAGCTAAGCTACCATCGTCCTAACTAGTCTTATTTCCATTCTGTTTGTAAGTATATTTCAGTATTTTATATTAATGAAATGAAGTGTTATTTCTGTTGCGTCTTTGTATTTATGGTTATATCTGTAATTTGATGCATTCCTGTTTAAGTTCGGATTATTGAGCAAACTATGAAGATGAAATAAATACCCACAAAAGAAAAAATAACATATATATTTACAAAGCCACTTGCTAGAGAACTATTTGAATATGTAAGAAACAATTTAGGGATAGTTCCTGCAAACTCTTCTCAATAATTTGACTTCAAAAGAAGAGCCTAAAATATTATAGAAAATATGAAATTAAATGCACTATCTAAGGGGGAGAGTTACTACATGGGTAGCAAGGAGTAAAGAAGAGGAACAAGAAACATATGATTGTGTCAAGTAGTCAAGATAGCAAGAAAAAAAAGCCATCCTCAAATTATAAGATCAAGTCATCTTCTTCATTTATAGGCAACATCAATCAAGTTCATTATTCACAACTAACAAGAAAGAAAAAATGAGATCTCTTCAAATATATATATGTGTGTATATGTGTGTGGGTGTGTGTGTGAGAGAGAGAGAGAAAAAAAATGGAGGTGCTTCCATCAAGCCTAGAGGAGAAGATCCTATATATTTTTATGTTTTGTTTCTAGAAGAATTCATCATGAAGCATCATGAGATCGACATCTGCACCATTCTATTTGCAGGTTCTATATGAATATATCTAGTCCAACAACTAATCTATCATGTTATTGGTGTAAATAATCATTTGATGCAAAATGGTTCTATGATCTGAATTCAAGCAAGTGATTAAGCTACAATGCTACATTTCATTGCATCACTAGGACTCCTCTAAATCTTGTAGGTTTGTATTATGAAAGGAAAGATTTGTATGTTATGTTATGTTTGAATGTACGAAAATGATGAATGATTGAAGTATTAAAGTAGAAATTCTTTGAAGTGCTTCTGCAACATAGAGTTCATTTGCAGAAGATGAAATAACATCATATGTAGAGGCCATTCTCCATATCTCTAGAAAAGGACTATCTTTGACACAATGTTTTGGAATAATCATTAGAAAAAAAAAGGGAAACAAAAATTTCACTAGTGCATGTCATTGAAATAGACATCACCAGCATTGATATATTGAATAACCACATACATTGAAATGCTACAAATGAAAATGAAACAAATGAGGAAGAACCCTAAAAATAAAGATCCATATCTGTGTTGTTTGAATCAATCACAAGCAAAGAACAATAGGCTCTAAATGGCCTTGATAGAGTTTTTTTTCTTTTGGCGCAAACCTCTAAGGCTAAGAATAAAGCTTTCACATGGATCAAGAAATTATGAAAAAAAATCTATGCTCTAAAGAGAAGGAAAGAACCAAGAGAATATGCATATATATACAAGAAGAATTCCCTAGAACGGAACACATAGAATTAGAATGGGTGCCAAGTAGGTATGGTATGAGATGAAAATGAAAGACATGACCGAGGAAGAGGTAGAAGGTAATGCAAAGAAAATATCTATAATTATTTACTATGCAAAATAGGTAGGTGCAAAGATGATAGAAGATAAAAAGGAGAAGCAGTACAAATTTGATTGGCATATGACAACCAAATATTTTGAATGAGTCTTTGAAATTTTTCACTATCTAACATTTTCAAACATATGCAAAGATTGAACAATATACAAAAAAATATATAATATATTTTGTGGATACCTTAACATTACATTGGAGAACAACATATATCTTTGCAAGGCGTACTTATTAAAATTGAAGCCTCGTTGTTAATAGTCTATTGAATGCACTATTTTGCATTATTAATTTAGAGCTCTATTGTAAATATAACAATAATTTTTCTGCCCAAATTACTTGAGGGTTGGATCAAATAAAACATTGCTTAATGGACACCGTTACTTAATATGGAGAGAGTTATTTTAATGAACTCAAAATAATGGAAAATTTTATTATGGAGAATATTATGGACAACATTTATGAAAGACTTTTATCCTTGAAGCAGTGTATGGTTCCACCGAGATTGCAGTCTTAAATATTTAATTATTAATGAAGGGATATAGTAGGTTTTTGTGACCTAATTAGGGTTCTGGACATATGGATGGTTGAAATGCAAGGAATGCCTACAATGTTACTTTGAACACCACCTACAATGCTGCGTTCAATACAATGCACTCAATATGGATACAATGTGTTCAAGATAGTTATTGATATTTCCTTCAATACTTCGGAGTGTTAATGCAATGTCATAATGCCACCAAGAAATAGTGTTAATGCAAACATCAAATAGCATTGAGGCAATGCCATAATCCCAAAAACAAATAGCGTTGAGGAAATGTGATAATGCCAACAATAAATAACGTTGATCATTCTCTACAACAAATAGTGTTAATGCAATTTGATAATTCCAAAAAAATAGCATTAATGCAATGTCCTAATGCAACCAGAAAATAACGTCAATATCTACAAAAAGTGTTGAATAAAGGAAACATTAATATCTACAATGTAGTGTTGAATAAAAACATCCTTAATATCTACAATGTAGTGTTGGATAAAAACATCGTTGGTATTATTTGAATAAAGGTAGCGTTTGAATAAAAGAAACCTTGGTATTCTTTGGTTTGGCATATGGTATTCGTCATGAGTTATATTGAAGCTATACCAATACATTTATCCTATGGATTAGCATATATTGCAACATATACAACATTCAATTGGTACCATTCTCCTCATATATTTATTTGAGGCATATACATGCATATATTTGTAGCATTTTCAACGTCCTCTTTTATGTATTTATTGGTATCAGAGCCAGTAACATCTAGCTCAGAGGTTGGTATCAGAGCTAGTAACGTCTAGTTCAGAGGTCGGTATTCTAAATCTTATACTCATTAAAAGAATGGACCCTCCTCGGAAATCAATTTCTTTCCGGGAACTAGAAGAGAGAGATTCTAAGGCTGAAGAAAACCCTTTAATGGATATGTTTGCAGCAAGTTCCAGTCGTGTCGTAAATTCTGCCGAACATGAATATGAAGAACCCCAGCCTTCTGCCCGATGGGAACTACCTGCTATAGCTCCCTCAGAAGTATATAGTGATCTTTCTATTTTCCATTTAAAAGTAGATACTAGAATTAGCATTAAAGAGTCTGTGAGCCAGATTCAAGAAAATGCCGATAGTATTCAAGCCATTTCTCTGTTAAATCCAAAAGAATTATAGGCAGAGGCCAAGAGACTAAAGACAAATTATATGCACTTAGGATGTATACGAGTAGGGATCAATCCTTTAATCCATAGAGGATTACATACTTTTGTGTTAGCCACTGTTCGCGATCTGACGCATAATAAGTACACTGATTCCTTAATAGGCGGAATAGTTGCTCATTTGTCTAATGGCCCAGTCTATTTTGACTGTTACCCAAATTTCTTTGTCTATGCATTTGATGAAACCATTGACCAGATCTTACAGGTCCATATCCAAACCACCGGTTTCGATATGCACAAAAAGAGAAACAATATAGCCATATAGACCAAGGCCTGTTTTCGTCACACCAATACACTGTGGCCAGCCATCCGCCATACTCCTAGCCGAGATTCCAAATCTAGTATTGTTGTTCTGACTAATCCCAAAAATCAGAAAATAGAACACCAAACTATCAGATGGGAAGACTTGACATTTCCATAACATTGGGTGGTGAATAATCCTAAGCCTCTTCTACCAAAGAATATCACCTCTGCTGATATTACAGAAAATTTGTATTCTGTTGTCATATCTTTTCCCAGAAGATCTACAATTGACCACCGAAGAATTGAAGCCGCCTGTAAACTATCCAAAAATTACAGAGACCCTGCCACTGTAGATACTGCTTCTTCCAATTATTCTTTTTGTAAACATGGTTCTTTGGTTGAGTTAGCACAGCTTGTAAATTATCACTCATTAGAAGTAAAATGCCCTGAATGCCAGGAGAGTATAAATCTTCCTACATTTGCAGAATCTGCATTACATGCCAATCATAATCTTAGATCGAGTACCACTCCTCCTTCAACCTCTGTCAATCCATGCCCGAATCCCAAGTGCTTAGATATACCTTTCCCACATGAACAAGATATAGATCATGTACTCATGATGCATGAAATTGTGACATTAGAAGGAGAAGACCCAAGGCTGACTGAGATGATGTGCCTAATGCAACTTGCTAAGCCTAGATATGGCCTAGGAGTCCTTGAGCAGGCAAATCGCCTGATACCAGACTGTAGATTCCACCCAGTTCCTGCCGACTGCAAAAAGCCTGTAGTAATGGAAATACATAAATTCTACTCTCTCATGGATGGATGCCTAAAATCAGAGATTAGTGCAAAATGGATGAAGGCCATGTTAAATTGGGATTTGTACACTAATCCATAGGCAAATGCATTTGACAAAAATTATACTCCTCAAGAGAAGAGAGATCTTGCTGAAGATTGGAAACATTTTATGGAAATCAATAACACATGGATATCTTTCTACTCTTGGAAAGATAATATTTCTCCATTAAATGTTTTTACTGGTTCCACAAGTACTTAAACAAATAAACATGCTTGGACTGCACTAGATGAAACAAAAGTTGAAACTCCATCAACATTTCCTCCTTTCAAAGGAATTGTGATTGGAGAAAATCAAAATACAGCCAAAGCCATACCCATAACACAGAAGGATGACAATGCTCTAGGCATTGATGGAAAAATACAGAAGGCCAGTGAACAACTCAATTGGGAAAATACTGCATTAAAAGGCTTACAAATAAATGTAGCAAAATTTGTAGAAGTCAAGGAACAAATTGATACTGTGCAAGTATCAATCAATGATGTAAATAAATGTTTGAACAATGTACAGTTTGATTCTAGTTTGATTTTTTCTTATGCAAGAGAATCTTTATTCAAGATAGAAGGAGTAAAAGAAAGGTTAGTTGATCATTTAGATACAACTAAACATCTCATAACCGGTTTAACAGATAAAGTTGAAAAGATGAATCCGCCAAAAGTTTAAAAACCAGTTACAAACTCCTTTCTAGTAAAAAGAAGTATAAAGATTTAGGATCCTATTAACAGGTTTCCAGCTTTATTTCCAAAAGAAGTAGTCTCCTCTTCAAATTCTGAGACTATAGAAAAGATAACCATTGCATACCTATTTAAGGATGAAGTAGAACAAAATGGGAAAAAACAAAAAAGTTAGGATACACAAATCTTTCCCATATGTGAACCTCTTGAGCATAGGTTCACCAAATATCCAACAGCTGACATTGAAGGAAAAGGAAAACTTCCTCAAGCACACACCTTCTTCCCAGATTCCCACAGAGAGTGGAACATATATAACGAGAGTGTCGGCCAAATTAGGCAGATGATTGACATGATGTATACAGAGTATAAACTCATGTGTCTTAGATGGAAAAGAAAAATTGCTGCTTGCCAGACAATTATTCAATGTTTTACAGGGACACTCCTCAGGTGGTGGGAGACAAAATCTTCTCCTAAGCTCATTTAAACAATGGAAGAAAACGTTCTTAAAGATGAGAAAGGAGATGTAATTCATAATTCTGATGGCACGGTTATCAAAAATATGATAGGTGCATTAACATCAATGATTTTAGAGCATTGGTGTGGAAGTGAAACAGAAATTGCTGATAAGAATGAAGTCATTTTGATGAATCTAAAATGCCACAAAATGTCCCAATATGAATACTTCCACGGAGGTTGGATGCAGAGAATCTATGAGGTCAAAGATTCTAAGAACCTGTTATGGAAACAGGTATGTCTTGCAGCCCTACCATCTAGATTTGTAGATTATATCAGATTGCAAGAAGTTTTTCAGATACCTTTTGAGTCATACACATGGGGTGAGATATATGCTCACATTACAAAGACATTGGTAAGTCTTTGCACAAACTCAAAGGTAAATAAATCTCTGGAAAAACTTTCTAGATTGCCGGAGAAGAAGTCCATCTGCAGCAAGTATGGGCTTACAACGGATGATCCTTTGGTAAAAAGAAGAATAGCTAAGAAAAGAGAAAAGAGAGAGTTTAAAGAAACTTTCTACAAAAATAGAAGAAAATATCCAAAGGACAAGAAAAAATATTCTAAACTAGTATGAGGCCAAGCCTCCAGAACAAAGAAAGGGTATTATAAGTATGTTCCTAGAACACACTATTATAATCCCTCTGATATTCACCTACGCACAACCAAGAAGGAGAAGTGGAATAAAATTAGTTGTTGGTTATGTGGGAAAAATGGACATACATCCTCCAGATGTCCACAAGGCGAAGAATCAAAGTTAAACAGGGGTAAGAAATCTGAAATCTTTGCTCAAAAAGCCAAACAAGTTAAGCAAGAAGGAAGAGGACCAATGATCTGTATGAAATGTGGTTCTCATGCACACAAAACAGAGCACTGCCCGAATGTTACCATCAAGGAAATTGCACAGCAGCATCAGATAGAAGAATCATCTTATGACTCTTTCAGTTCTTCTTCTGCAGAAGAACTACAGGCTCACATGGAACAATATTCAGAGTCTTCAGATTGTTTATGTTCTGACTCTGAAGAATGTGCTTGTCATGCCCAATATGATTCTGATTCTGAATATTATAGTGAATCAAGTGAAGAAGGGGAAAAGCCCAAGCCCCAAAAAGAAAAAGTCCTCATGGCAGCAACAAAAGAAGACGAGCTGAAAATTTTATCCCAAATACGTGCCATGGAGGAAGGAGACATGAAAAACCGCCTGATTGAAGCTTTTACAGATCAGCTCAAATCCAAAGCTTCCAAAGAATCAGGTAAGAAGTCCCTATTCATTGATGCTTCATATGAAAGAAATATAAAATCATTTCAAATGCATCATCAAAAACCTGGTAGGGTGAGATCACTCACTCTAGGAGAAGTGAGCCGTGAGATTCATAATCTCAAGGGAGAAATCTCTGCAATGAAAACTCACATTGCAGAACTGAAGAAAGGTAAACAAGTGGCAAAAGAAGAAGAAGATGATCAGCCATGGGATACTGCTCAATATAGCAGTAACCAAGAAGTCTAGGTTGCTGAAGGAATAAAGGATCCTAATTTTGGATTCAGAGATATGAGATTATTAACTATCTCCTATCAGCAACACCATGTCAAAGTAAATGTCTGCATAAAAGGGAAAATGTTTGAAATGGTTTCTCTTTTAGACTCTGGAGCAGACATAAATATCCTTAGCATGAAAAATATTCCAGCAAAATATTGGGTAGCTGCAGAAAGAAAGGTAGTAGGCCTGGGTAACAAAAAGCTTCGATATGAGGTACCCAAAGCCTCTCTCTGCTTTGATACTCACTGTGTTTATTTAAAATTTGCAGTAGCTGACTTTCTAGTAGATTGCATACTTGGCAATGTCTTTTTGGCAACAGTAGAACCTCATGGGTCACTTAGACTCAAAGGAGGAAAAGCTGGATATTTTATATCAGTCTCCACATCTAAAGGGACAAGGAAGAAAATTGAGCTTCCATATATTTCAAATCCCAGAATTTCAACAATGGTCCAAACTGTACAGAATTTGGACAAGGTAGAAGCCAGACTTTCAGACCTAAAAGACCTAAAATCTGCTCTAAGAATTTAAGAACAATTTAAGCAACCTCAGATAAAAGTAAAGATTGAAGATCTGAAGAAACAAATTGAAGAAGAATGCTGCTCAGAAGAACCCAATGCATTTTGGCATAGGAAGCAGCACACAGTAGAGCTCCCTTACAAGGAAGGATATGCTGGTAAACCTTGTAAGATCCGAGCAATACCTATGAGCAAAGAGTATAGAGATCTTTGCGAACAAGAAATTCAGCAACTCTTGAACAGAAAGTTGATAAGAGAATCAAACAGTCCCTGGAACTGTTATGGATTCTACGTAAACAAAAGAGCTGAGAAAATTAGAGGCATCCTAAGGCTAGTCATCAATTATAAGCCTCTAAATTCAGTCCTGGCTATTGACACCTATCCAATACCTCATAAAGGGGATTTAATTCGAAGGATAGCAGGGGCCAAAGTCTTCTCCAAGTTTGATCTAAAAGCAAGATTTTGGAAAGTGGCCATTTCTGAGAAGGTTAAATTCAAGACTGCCTTTAGTATACCAACAAGATATTATGAATGGAATGTCATTCCTTTCGGATTAAAGAATTCTCCATCAAAGTTCCAAAAGGTAATGGATAGTATTTTCAAGCCATATTTTGATTGGTTACTGTATATATAGACGATGTATTAATTTTCTCTAAAACTATTCATGACCATTTTAAGCATGTAAATATATTTAAGAATTTGGTTAAGCACAATGGCTTGGTGCTTAGAAAAAAGAAGATAGAAGTTTTTTAGACTTCTATCAAATTTTTGGGCCACACAATCTACAATGGGCAGATTTCTTTGTAGAAACATGCACTTGAATTTGCAGACAAATTTCCAGATGTCATAACAGACAAGAACCAGTTGCAAAGGTTCTTAGGCTGCCTCAACTATGCCAGCAACTTCTATCAGGACTGTGCCAGTGATAGAAGATTATTGAATAAAATACTGAAGAAGAATCCCCCAGATTGGACAGATGTCCATACACAAGCAGTCCAGAACATCAATGCTAAGGTAAAATCCTTGGCTATTTTATATGTCACTTATGATCTTGCATACAAAATTGTTGAATCTGATGCAAGTAATACTGGATGGGGTGGAGTTTTAAAACAAAAGATTGGAAAAGAGGAACAAGTGGTTCAATTTGCATCCAGAGTTTGGAATTCAGCTGAGCTAAACTACTCCACAATAGAGAAGGAAGTAAAGGTAGCATGGAATTGCATCAGTAAGTTTGAAGTTGATCTCATTAACAAATCTTTTCTTCTTAGAACTGATGCATCTGCTGTGTAGAAGGTATTAACAAAAGACATCAAGAAGGCTGGAGAAGCCAAGTTTGCTATATGGCAAGCTCTTTTTGCAAACTTTGATTTTCAGGTGGAACATATTAGAGGAAAGGACAACAATTTCCCTGATTTTCTTAGTAGGGAATATATTGAAGATAGAGATCATGTCATGATCATCATCACTGAGTGGGACCAGCACCAAAAATAAGAAGTACTAAGGACCATCCCAGATAACCAAGACTGGGAAGAATACAAAAGAAATTGGAAACCCACCTGGCAGCTGAGAAACACAAAGGTCTTGGACGCCAACTTGCAGCCTCATACTGACATCTAGCACTTTGTACCAGAAAGAAAAGTGTACCCTAAAGGTAGCAAATGGATTCATGACATGATATATGATAAGTCTAAAAGAGATGCTGGGATTGCGCACCAAGTTTTAGAACATAACTTTCATGATATTGGCGGGATTTGGTGTCATGGAGCGTGTAGTACTGGCATTTATGAAAAATACTTTTGTATTTATCAGACCAGGGATCTTTGAAATGAACAAGGACATTGGCCTGTTCAGACTTGTGCTCGTTGGCCTCGAAATGATCCAAAGATTATATTTCCTGACACTGTGTATGATTTTGCAGGGTATAAAAATTTATGGTGGGACTTCCTAAATATTGATAACAAGGAAGAGACTCACTATACAAAGCTAAAATTTAGCACCTTCGCCGCTTCTCAGAGAAATCAACAATGTCAATGGTTTCAAGAATGGTGGAATGATTATGGGGTATGCAGAACTGCAATGAATCTTGTATATAATGAGGCGTACAAAAGAAAATATTGCGATTGGTTCCAAGAACATGGTATTGGAGAATGTTTTCATACCATATACAAAACTGTTAAAGACATGACAGACAAAGAATGGTCTCCATTCCATAACTTAAATTATTCACTCTAGGAATATATGAGGGAACACTTAGAATGGTTAGTCTTAACCAAAGTGAAACATCAAATTGTTTTGGGAAAACCAATGATAGTCTGCAGGATATACACTAAAGCCTGGGATGACCTATTGTATAAAAGAGATAGATTCCCTGATTTAGAGGTATTTTGATGGTTCACATGGGCTTTCGAGTAAAAGTATCCATATTGTAAATACAAGTCCCAGTCACAAGGGCTTAATTGTGACCATATTTCCCATGGGATTTGCTGTACTAAAGTTTCCACTATGTAAATAGTCTTTCCCGTGGGCTTTTATGAAAAGCATCCACTTTGTTTTGTCGATATCATAATTTTCTCGTGGGATTTTTCGGATAGGAATCTGCTAGACAGATGACGCCTTGGCATTACCTGAAAGCAATAATTCCATCCACTCAGATTGGAATCTTTGTGCAGACGTTGCCTTGGCAGTACCTAAAAGTAATGATTCCATCCACCCGTAGGTCAGTTCACAGATGATCCACAGTAATGCTTGTCCCCCCTCACTTCCTATATAAGGAGGGTAAGGCTCATTACTGAGGCATTTGGAGTTTGAGTCAGTCTGAGTCTTTGAGAGTTTTGTGTCGTCGAGTGTCTCTCCTGCTTTGCATCTATAGATGATCAGTGTGATCTGCTTGCATCATGAGAAGAACTCATGTCCTTAAGTGATTTGTGAGCCTACGCATCAGTGTGCTCGGCACTAGTGAGAACCTAAAGTGGCCAAATCATATTAGAGATTCATCCAGTCTATATATGAGTTAAAACCATATTCTGAGGTAGAGCCTATCTTTCACCAGCTAGCCATTGGTATTGCTTATTCCTTGTGAACAACAAATAGTCTGATAAATGCAAAGATAGTCAATCTCTGTAAAGAATCTCTCTGTAATAAGCTTTATCGATTCTGAAATAAAATGAGTATACCATTCTGCATCTGAATACTTCGCACATATATAATGTATGATGTGGTAGTAATTATCTCTGAATCTTACATCCAAAGTTCGCAGGAAGTTCGCAGGAAGTTCGCCAAAGGAACAAAGGGATGCCAAGGCCGTTGTTAGGCAAGGAAGCCATTGTTGGGGCCGCGAGAGTGTGAAAGTTCTAAGTAGGTTCATCACTGGTTCACCACTGGTTCACTAGGAGTCAGTAATCAGAGATAATCGAAGAGACACAGCAAGGCCAAGTTAGCAGAAGCGACAATAGCATAGCACACGGATTGCGCAACATTGTAGCAGCATTGTAGCAAGCTTATGACCAGAACCCCCTGCTAAAAAATGGTATCATATATATATATATATATATATATATATATATATATATATATATATATATATATATATGCAGTACATTCATTTTCTCTCATATTTAATGTCTCCTGCATTCATAATTTTATGCCTCACATATTTAACATCATGGTATAAAGGGTTCGTACTATTGGTATTTAGCATAGCATTTACATAGGGTTTGCATAATTTAATGATGAATGGAGAATAGTTAAGGATTTTAATATTTTCAGTGCCTTACAGGTAAGCAACATTCTCACATGCTTGTTCACGACAACATTCATTTAAGGAGGTTCCAAACTTATGCAATGTTTATTCATGCAACATTTATTAATGTTATGTCTATCCAAGATGTGCATTCTTTAGCAAAACAAGGAACGCATGGATTTTTAATTGAATTGATGATCATCATTAACTCAGTGCCTTGCAATGCCTTTCACTATTCATTTACTGCTTTGGAAAGCATATTGGTTTTTAATGGTGAACATAAAATTGAGAAAAACACTTTAATTAGAGAAGGGTTTACAATTTGGAGTAGCGCTTACAATGTTATTAGTAACATCTTTAGGATTTTGAGCAGTTTCTGCAATCAAAGAAAACCACATTTCCTAACTTTGGTTTCCTAGTTGATTACATGTTAATGGAGTCATCAAAGCATCTCCTGAATTTACAATAGCAAATAATTTTTAGCCTCAAAACCCTTTGTCATTTATATTAAAGGGAGACGTAGCAATGGTATTTTTTTTTTTGGAGGCAGAAAGAATCATGGTGTCGCCATCAATTCCAAAGGGGAAGAATGTTGGTAAAGTTTTCATTAATGTCAACTCTGCTCAGCCTGATTTATGTTGAATGCTAGACAGGTATGGTTACAAGACTATTTGAGGTGAAAAAGCTAAAAGTGATGTGAAGTGAAAAGACTATGATAATTAATGTGAAGGCTAGACATTGTTAAATAAATATGTTGATTGGTTATCTTGATATAAAAATGGAACATGATTTATTGAGACGCAAGCTAGAAAATATATGCTTTCATTAAAAAAAAAATGTATGGTACAAGTTTGAAAAATGTAGCTAATACAAATAGATATGTCCCTTGTAATCATAGTTGCTGAGCTATATTATTTCAGCTCTATTTGATTTTACAAATTTTTAATTTTCAGATTCGAAAATGAAGAGGAAAATTGTGAACAAGTTTAGAAGCCTAAGACACAACTCCTGATTTCCTATTCTCGCATAGAATACAAATATTTGATAAACTACACTTATAAAAGATACATTTTTGAATGAGAAAAGAACTTTTGGATGTGAAAATTTTGTATGAGAGGGTTCATGTTCAACATTGTGATTTGGAGAAGAAGAGAAAAGTAGTTGAAAAGGAACATAATTGTATAATAAAAGTAGAGAAGATGAGAAATATACTTGAGGGAAGAAATTGATATCATTAACAGAAAACTTGAATTCATTTTATGATTGGGAGAGTGAACTCCTTTCAACTTCTAGCTTGATAAAGAATGAGTTGTAGCCTATTGAGATTGGAGCCTCTTTTGGGTTATGGCCTACAGAAAAATTTGTAGGAGTCAAAGCTTCCTTGACGTAGTAGCCTCTTGTCCGTTGGAGCCTACAAAATTTGATGTAATTGGGGAGTAGGAGCTTGCCTTCACATCGCTTTCAACTAAAATTAATGGTTTTCTCCCTTATGGGTCTCCACTTATATCTAGTGTCTTCATGTGTTTTTTGTTGAATGTTTTGCGAATGCTCTTGAATTTTGAATAAGTATATCTGCAAATGTCTCTTTCTATGGTAACTCCAGAAGAAGACATTAATAATTAAACATATACATAAGTCATTAGTTTCATAAGAAGAAAATTAAGTTGAACAAAAATTGGAAACTAAAATTATTGATTCAACCTCCCCCAAAGTAATTTCCAAGCATATATCAACCCTTTGATTGGTGGTTCTTTTCATTGTCATGCTGTGACGGTGTTGAGCATAATGACATAGAGGATTCAGAGAACATTCCTCTAAAAATGACAGAAATTAGTTATAACGAAGAAGTGTCACTTTACATGAGGGGTGAGGACCCTAGTGGGACCCAGGTGTATGGGTTGACATGGATAGGATGACGAGGATATGGTGCAACGTGGCATGTAGGCGTGGTGACACTTGCAACTAAAAATGGCATTTTTATGGGAATGTCGCCTAATCTAAGATAATATGTGGTACCTTTTAAGAAGGCCATGTGGCGGGCTGACCTCATCATGACATCAACATGATGTTAGCAGGGTGCCATATAACTGGACATGTGGAGTATTGAGTTAATGTTGCATGGGATGACATGTGGCAAGGTTTTATGGTTCCAACTCATGTGGGTACCACATGGTTCTCTCAGGGTAGCACACATGGTTGGAAGCCATGTCATCATGAGAGTCGGTCCCAAGAGGAGTTTTGCATCACAGTTTTGGATCAGGGCACAAATGACGGAAGGCACAATTCTGGAAATGTTCCCATCTCCTCACATGAAGATTTATGATCACGATATGAAGGTCTGGGTTAAGTGTACTAGAGGGAGAAGACCACAATTGTATGAATGTGTCGCATGATAATTCATCCCTATCTCTTGATGGATAAAATTTTGTTCGCGTTGTGGATTCCTAGGAGGCATAAACCCTTAGCTGTCAAGTGTGGCATAAGGTATGATGGTGCAATGATCTAGTAGTTGTTATGGTGGAATCCAAGTGACATGGCGACTGCACAAGGGCACCACATGGGTAAGATCGTTGATAATGTGGCAAGGGATGTAAAGGGAAAAACTTTAAACATGAATAACTTTTGATCCAGGTGCTAGATTGAGATAAAAGTTATATCATTGAAAATCCCTCAATGAGCCAACTACAATGGTGTGGTCCAAAGTTATTTTTTATAAATTTTGAAAGGATAAATTTTATAACATGATTTCCATGATGATACCATGGAGTAACACCTCCCATTCGACTTGGAAAGTCTAAGAGGGTGAGAAGGACTGTTACAAAGTGCAAATAGAGCCTAGATTTAATAATGGACATCTAGAGATGAGAACTTGGGGCTTTGAGATAATATGGTAATGTTTTATATTATGTTACAGAGTAATGTCAAAGCATGGTTTAACATACCTGAATGGGTGCATAAATAATTATATTGAAATATTTGTTATAGTGTGAGACTAAAGCATAAGGTTCTACCATGGTCCGTTCGAGAAACAAATAGAGTTTTGTTAGGTTATGGCAATAGAATGCCCAAGATCAACACTTGTACCGACTAGGTGTATAAGGATTATTCATGAATTTTGTTATAGTGTATTAGTTTGGGTGATTGTTGTTGTCTAGTTCTTGTAGTATTTTGGTTATGAATTGCGTACAAATAACTAAATTTCATTTTGGTGAAGTAATTTGTAATTATTTTCATATTGTCTATTCAAAAGGTCAGCACATGCATCTAAACTTGCAAATACCATGGGTGTCAATTTTTGTAAAATGTTGATTTTAAATCCTTTGATTGCTATGGGTATAAATGTGTTGATATGCTCTTTTAATTTTTTGGTAATGTCTACTAACTATAGCATTTGATTTATGATTTTTTGTTGATTGCAGAATGTGTGTTGTATGCATATTAGTGTTGATATCATAATTGTGAAATGATAGAGATGAAATAATGCAATGTATTCTAGTCTTGGTAAAAGGGATGATTTCAAATGTAAAGATACATGAATATAAAATATTAATATACACCTTGGATTTACAAAATATATGTTTGACATGAGTTCTAGATGTGTATGACATCAATAGGTCAACATGCCACATATCAACATGCTTGGTATTGGCATGGCAAGGTAGCAAGTTAATTTGTGTGTGTGATAGCACATAGGAAGACACAATTGCAACAAGAAGTAAAACCATGGACAACAATAAGGTCCAACATAGAATAGACCAATTCCATCATGATCTATAAGGGGGAATTCGACACTGATAGAGTAAGAACCCTCACGAGCTTGAAAGTTGAGCTAAAGAACCACAAGGAAAAAATTGAAAGGCTAATCAAAAGGAAAAAGGGGCAGTCACCATTGAGCTCTATGTTGCTGAAATGTATGGAATACATGTAGGAGTGGTTTCAAAAAGCATCATCCTCTAAATATATGGAGGATTACATAGGCTAGAAGGAGGCCGCATAAGGCTTAAAAAGAAAGATAGCCAATTTCATGTTGGTACTATGGAGAGGAATATATGAAAAGAGCTTGTCCAAAAAAATAGTAAAGGAAGAAGAAGAGAAGTTCATTTGAGCCCCAAACATTGGAACTAATAATGTGTAATACAAGAGGAGAGGATAGAGCATTCCCTCAAGTTATCTAAGACATTGAAAGGTCCTTGCATGATATATTTTGAGGGATGTTGAAATTTTGAAGTTACCATAATACCATGGAAGAAGAACATACTGAACACTAGAAATCAAGGGATTGAGTTGTTGTGGCTTAATGAATGTTTCACATGTTTTGTTATTATTGTTGGCTTCATATTTCTTTGTTCTTTTGACTGGGGATCATGAGCATGGCCATGCTACCTTTTCTTATTATGTTTTGTTGTTATGAGATTTTCAATGATCTTAATTTCGTCTTTAATCTTGTGTTTTGTGTTTTGGTACTGATGCTCTAGCTAGTGTGGAGAAAGGAAGGAAAAGGAGCTTCGTAGGAGAACTTGATGAAAACCAATAAGAAGCATAATTTCTTAGTTAAACCTTGTGCATAAAAAAAATAATGGAAATAAGGGGACATAAAAGTTGACAAAGAAATCAGGCAGACCGGTTGGGTCCATATGAATAGATGGACAATGACACGAAGACCATGAAAATGTCATGAAAAAGAAGTTTCATGAACTTGAGATTACATGGCTAATATATACATATTCACTCTTTATTTTATGCTACAATGAAAGTATAAATATGTTGTCTTGTTTAACAGGTCTTTGGTTGACAACAATAATAGTAGCAAGACAAGTGATCAGTCTCTAAAAATATGATCAATGTGTGAATCGAAAGAAAATTGAGTTTGTATTTTCCTTAATTGGGTAACACAAGAAGGTTATTTAATTGGTTCTAGGTTGTGTCGACCACCATTAGGAAAGTGGGGAAGAATGCCCCATTTTCAATAATTATTTTGTGTTTGTACTCCTGATATTTGTTGTGTTCATGAATGCAAATAATAAGGGCTGAAAACAGATAATATGTGAATAACATGGACAAAGACATGCTGGAATTAAATACCAATGAAAACCATCTTTATGAAGATCTTCTTGAAATTTGTTAATGACTGAGTTGATGAATTTATGATTATTGTGTGAGGCTGAAATAAATTTCAAGAACTTCTAGTTATCGCAACAATAGGAGTAATTATCAACCAATTGGACACATCAAAAGACTTTAGATGCAAGTACTACTTATGGAAGTCAAGTAAATAAGGTAGAAAATAAGCCTAGACAAAAAGGGTAAATGAAAGGAGTTGGGTAAGAATTCATTCAACTGAATTTGGAAACTAAATTTTTGTTTTAAGACATACTTTTTATGGATACCAGGAAGTGGTGTGGAAAACACATGAATCCTTCAATATGAATATTTTAATGACTTTTGCAATTCATACTAAGTGAAATGGAGAATTAAAACATTAATGATCTTAGATGTGTATTTCTCATTTCCAACATATTAGTTCATTGGAATTAATATTCAATTGCATTATCAAATTATTTGGATAAGATTGATGCATGTGTGTATTGCAGTGACAATGTTATTTGAATTTGATTGAATTTGATTGGAATGATAAAATTTCTACGGGTGTAAAAATTTTGAAGGCACTTATCGATTACTATTAAATTTTGCTATATATACATACACACACACACACACATATATATATATATATATATATATATATATATATATATATATATATATATATCTATATATATATATATATATATATATATATATATATATATATAGCTCAGTGCAAAAATTTTCATCTGGTATGATGGTATGGAATGTTGTGCAAATTTTATGCTTGGTATAGAGCATGGGTAATTTGTGTTATGTGTATAGAACATCTAGGAAGATGTTCCTGTAGGGGGGTGTGGAATGTAACATCCCCTTTATTAATCCATCTTGTAAATATTTCTTGAAATATAATTAATGTAAATTAATATGTAAGTGTGAGCATTGACTAGTTAAGGGAAGTGGAAACAAATTCAGAGGACTAAGGAGGAGGATTTTCTTGTAAACCCAAGCCATTGCATTTATTTCACCATCTATCTCCCTGCTAAAGTTATGGCATTTTTGTGTAGAAAATAAAGTTAAGGAATGGTCTCCCTAAGTTGAGGACAAGCCCTGTAATCTATATTTTCATGGGATTATGGGCATGGTCAACACACATGAGGTATGAGAGGAGAAGCTGAGGGGAGACAAGAAAAAGAAGATCATGATTCAAGGGATCAGTCAGTCAAGGAACATTCTCATCATTCTGGAAGATAAAATTGAAGATGTGAGTTGAGAAAGAGAGAGAGAGAGGGAGTTGGAAAAGGAGAGTGCAAAGTGATTATTGGGGTGGATACAAATCTGCCTAGGAAAGATAAATTTTGTAGTTCATGCACTGTTTGGGATGGTATTCATTGTGTTTGCTTAAGCTTGTGATTGTGCCTGTGAATTTTTTTCTAAATATATCTCATTGGAGTTGTGAAACTTAGGTGCTAGTTGTGGATTAAAAATTAGATAGATTCTTTCTTAGAGAGCTAATAAAAACTTGAGTACTGGCTTTCCTTGGGGGTTGAGAAACCATTGTGGAAGCTATTTTTACTGAGAAACTACTTGACAGGTTGAGACACCTAGGAATTGTTGAAAGGATTGATTTAATATTGAATGTATTGACTTGGGGCTATGAAACCACTTAGATACTAGCTTAGTATGATGATAAATCTCCTAAAGATGTACTTTTTAATCTTGCAATACTAATAAGCTAAAAAAAAATTCCCATAGGGAAGCTAGTTGGGTTTAGAAACTACTTGGATACTTTATTAGTATGCTAAGAAATCCTATGAGGATGTACTCTTTGCTCTTGTAGTAACTAATGCAACTGCAATATATATATATATATATAGTCCTTCTCTCAAAACTACGTTGAAACTCTCTGATCCATGTATTAACATTTGGGTTGATGTTTTACCAAACAGAGAGTCATTATGGTGTTATAGCTGGTGGTTGTTGAGAAATCACTTGAAAAATGGACTTTCATTCTTACTATCTATTCAATAGTTGTTGGTGAGATCTCCCCTAAGATATTACCTCATCAGAATCTTAATCTAACTCGAGGGTGGTTGACTGCAAGAAAGAATACTAGCTCACTCAACCTATGATTGGGTGGAGAGTTGAAGTCCCTCTCCTAGTTTACATTCATCTAATTATTAAGATATGTGACTTACTTTCCTTCCCATGTTTATATATGTAATTTAAAAATTAGTTATATTTTTATATGGTATTGGTTGAATATTTCTTTAAAAGAAAATGTTTATGTTTATGTGATGCAATGCAATGTGTTGTGATTTGTTATCTTATTTTTAAGGGAAATGATAAAACTTGTGATGTTGATATTCTCATGAATGGTTGTCTATTTACATATTCATAGTAATGTTCATTTGACCATGATTCTGGATGTACATGTATTCTCCCTTTATAAGCATGTATGAATGGTTTATTGTTCCTTATGTAAGATCCTGTGATGGCTTGTGAGAAATAAATATGGAAATTAGTTTCAATGCCCCCTTAGGATTGATACGAAGGGCGTAAATCCCATGATCAAAAGGTAATGGAGACCTGACATCCATTGGGTCTGCTAACAGGCTATTGCTACAACATAGTGAGAAAGAGGAAAATTGAGAAGACTAAGTGTAATGGGGAACTTAATGGGTTTCATTATGCATCATCTAATGCCTTAAATACACGGCATGCTACACACTTAGTGTGGGGTGTCATTAGGATGGGATGCTTAATGAGAGTCATGAAACAAAACTCCTTATGTTAGTTAATGACACTATCTGCATCATGCCACACCCGTTGAGGAGAAGGGAGACTGTGTTGTTGGCATTATGGCTAATGTGTAGTCCTTGATGATAACCTACTTGATAAATATGTACTTGATGTAAAGGGTGTGATAATATGATGATTGTAGAATGATAGAAATTATACAAAGGATATGAACAAAGAAATGAAAATTTAGTGAAGTTTGAGAAAGTATATGAAGTTCCTATGAAGAAGGGTGTCACACGGAATGAGTCGATCTTGCGGAAAAGATAGACCTTCCTAGAATCTAAAGAAGACCTAATGACAAGCAAACCAACCAGACACTATCTTTCTCTAAATATGATTTTTAAAAACAATGGCAAACAAGTGTTTTTGGGGCCTACCTTAGGTCCAACGCAAGCTTGTGGATGCCCTCGCTTCTTTGATCCAAATGAGCTCCTTTTCGCGAATCTGTAAACACAAACAAGGCAAACAAATTAAATAGCACCTAAAAATCCAATTCAATAAAACATATTTAACATGAAAGGCAAGGAGTCCATGAAACAAATAACATAAGATACTTGTTGAGAAAAATGAGTTTGATTGTATTGATTCAAATGAAGAAGAACTTTACAACCTTTGCCTTGACGCTGTACAAGCTCCTCCCAGGGTCCAACAAGAAGTCTCCTCTACTTTGACAAGTTTCACTCACTCCCCAATGAAGCCTAAAAGGTATGTTATCTCTCCTCTTAAGCTGAACTAAGAAGTCTTAATTTCACCAGCATTTACCCTCAGAATGTTCAACTTCTAACCTCTCTAGTCCTCACCCCAATGCATGTATTTATAGTGCAATGGAGGGAAGTTACTAGCTCCTCCTTCAAAGGGATAACTCCTTTAGTCAAGGGATTAGCTCCTTCTCTTTTGGGATGCATGAACCACCCGAGAGTGAACAATCCACGTCAAAAATCCTTCTAGAATCCTCTAGAATTAACCCAAAGTGAGTTTTTTAAGATAAACTTTGCGCCTTTTGACTTTCACAAGGGTACGCACCCACCCCTTTACAGACAGAGCGTGCAGATACACAATTTACACGAACAAAGGGTGCGGGCCCGCAGGTGACAGTGAGAGAAAGTGCGGAACCAGAGTTACATTGGTTTTTAATGTCTTTCTCTCATTTTCAAAGCTTGATTTAAAGAGCTGAGGTCTTAGACTTGCTTAGGAGGACAGTACAAGTGATGATGGACCCTTACTGACTGCAAATAATCATGGTGACAATATTTTTGTGTAACAGATTGCCCCCCAAAGTGTGAAGTCTGTAGTTTTCACACGGAATCAGTCAATAGTGCGGACACAACTGACCTTCCTAGAAGTCTAAGACATTCTAATGACAAACAAAACAAACTAGAGCTATCATTCTCTAAACATGCATTATGATATGAGAAATCAAGTGTTTTGTTCTTACTTTCGTCCAAACGCTGTTGTAGAAGTCCAAGCTTTGTTGATCTGGATGAGCTCCTCCTTTTCTCCAAAACCTGCAATCACCAACAGTCAAACCATTAAATAGCACCTGATTATAACATAAAACAAAGCATATTCAACATATAGACCAAGGAGTACATGAAATAACTCATAAACAACAAGTTATTGAGAAGAATGGACTAATTTGCATTAAAGGTAATCAAAAGGAACCATTACAACCTGAGCCTTGGTGTTGTGCAAGCTCCTTCCAGGGTCCACAAGAGTTCTCCTTTACTTTGACAAAGCTCACCCACTTCCAAATAGAACAAGCAAAGATGGCAATCTCTCCTCACAAGCTTCTAAATGGGAGTCCTAATTCCTGCAGCATTTACCCTTAGAAATGTATAGTTTTCAACCTCTTCTCCTTCTGGCCCAATGCTTGTATTTATAGTGCTCAAGAGGAAGTTAATCAGGTCCACCATCAATGGGATAATCCCCTGTTTGGTTGGGATAGCTCCCCTATTGATGGGATAAGTTCCTCTTTGGTAGGAGTGCATGAACCATCTGGAGGCGCTCAATACACGTCGAACGACCTTCTAGAATGCTCTAGAAATGACCACAAGTGACTTTTTAAAGATGAAACTTGCGCATTTTAACCTTTTTAGGGGGACACACCTGCACCTTTACATACAGAGTGTCCAAAGACGCAGCTTTTGTGAACCTTGGGTGCGTCCCCGCAGGTAAGGTTGAGAGAACCTGCGTCCCCAGAGATAAATGCATTTAGAAAGACTTTCTCTCTTTTTTTGAGTTTGACATGGAGAGAAGAGGCATAAGACTTGCCTAAGAGGGTAGTATGACTGTTGATAGAGTCATCCTAACTGTAAATAGTCATGGTGACATTTTTTAGTGTAACAGATTGCCCCCTAAAGTGCGAAGCCTGGAATAGATTAGGGTTTTGTATTATCTAGGAAGGGTGAAGCGCTTTATCATTTCAAGGATTATCTCGTGGAGAGCCTGGTCAGAACCTGCAATTTTCAACACAAAATACATGTATAAGATTATATCATCACTGAGGTAGGCATTCCCATACTCAGATTAAAACTTTAACTAACAGACTAACTACTCTGATACAGGAATGATCTTGCAGTACATCATAATCATAGACTTTTGTAGACACAGTATGGACGCAGCCATCTGTTTATGATTAGTCTACTTAGATAATGAATACAAAACTCCTCGCAGCCTGGATGGTAGAGACTAGATCCAGGGTCTTCATCTCTACTTCTCGAATTGGTACGATTCTAGCCATGCAAATAAATGAGTTGATGTCGAACATGGTAGAAACCACTTGATTACCAGTCGATGATGTAAACCGTTAACAAGCGTGAGAGAGACCACCAGTAATGTCAATGGTTCTCAAAGTACCCAGTACAATCCATGAGATGTGAATGAACGAGTTGGTGTCGAACATTTCACGGAATCCTTCGATCGAAAGTCAATGATGTAAACTGACGTCAAAGGCGAGAAACCTGCCATTGATGCATGCAGACCTCAAGGTACTGACGATTCCTAAGTCATCTCTCTAGATAATGTGCTGATGTCGATAGAAAGCGACCCGTTGCAGGCAAGCCCGCAACATGAAATCATTGTTCAAGTTGAAGAAATGTTGTTGTAAGGACTGACTCAGGGATGGTCAAATGGATGACAAGTATTTTGCAGATGAAAGCTTTGCTTGCAGACCTCTTGAACACATAACGACACGACAGATAACTCAAAGTTAATAACTCAAAGTTAATCCCCGGAACCCGGCTGAAGACTTTCAAAGTGGTTTGATTAACTGTGAGGTAAAGAATTTCCCAACCCAGGTGAATGCAAAGTGTCGTGTTCAAGAGTGGTAATAAAGTTTCTTCTGAGACAAAAGGTAACAAATAGGCTCATTCTTCTCTCTTTTCCCCCACCATTTCTGGCAAGTACCTCTTTATTTTTAACAAGCTTGAGGAGGATAACATATGCTTGATTATAAGCTCATCCTTCAGATGAGTCCAACCTAGTTTTGATTCGAACCCTAGGAAGGAGTGGTTCGTTCCTATTTGTAATTGAACAGGTCCTTTACTGTGAAATGTTTAACGAGCCCAGTATAGGAGAAACTCGGCGTTTTTCAATTTTAGAGAGTCTGAAAAACTTAAGAAGACTCCAAGTTGAACTTTTTCGTAGATTTGTGTCCCTCAAGCCCGAAAAAGTATAAAATAATACCTGGGGGAACCGCTTGATCTTGCGACCAAGGAGTACTTTCATAATTAGTGTCACTGACCTGAAAAGTAAAAAGCGATCAAAAACACGTCATTTTATTTCCGTATCGAGTTTGAAACGACAAAAACCCGACAATCGTTTCCTGATTTTACGGTCAGAAAAGAGCTATAAGGGGACCGTCTTTTAATTCTGTTTGAACGAGTGTAAAAGAAACGCTCGGCAATCTTTTCATTTTTTAGGAGTCAGAAAAGGGCTTAAAAGATGACTCTGATATTTTGGTTCGTGAAAAATGGCAATTTTCCCTCTAAGTCCCTTTGTCCTGCAGAAAAGCAACATATTACTCATACCTGTTTAAGATAGGCAAAAATACATCGAAAAACATCTTTCCATGGTGAAAAATGAACAAATTCATCCAAAAAACCTATAAAAAGACTTTTTACCATGTCATTTTTACCGTTTGACTGTTGAGGTTGAAAAAAGAGCTTTTGGCAAGAAACTTCCCGTGGTCGCTGCGGAAAATCCGACCGTCAGAATCGAACGCCGTCTCTTCCAGGTATTTTACAACATCCTACTCTTCAATTCCATCCGATTAAAGTTGATTTTTAGGTTTTAGTTTTGTTTTTTGGGGGGGTTTAGGTTTTAGAATGCGCCCCTCAGTGGACGCAGGTGCCCTTCGAGTGACCTGCGTCCCCCGACTTTTTCCTATACAGGAAAATGGTCAGGGGACGCAGCCCACCTTCAGGCCAGCTGCATCCAGACGCCCTGTGTTGTAAACGCGGGGTGCGTCCTCCGTGAAAGGCGGATTTTAAAACCCCAATCTCCACAAATAACCATTCAAATTTCCCAAAATCAGTTCTAATTATTGTTTCTTGGTGTGTAGGGCACTCACCATGTTGGATTGGAGAGAAAGAGAGCATGAAGACGTTGATTTAGCTGCAATTGAACATCAACCTTCCATTGATGCCCTAAAAGAATGTGGGCTATATAAATACTGGGCCATACCTGGCATGAGAGCTCAGGTAAGATTCTTAGAATGGCTAGTTGAGAGATGGAACGTTCAAGAGCAATGCTTTTACATAGGAGGGCACCAGCTCGAGATAGAGCCCTCGGATGTATACTTTCTCACTGGCTTGCCAAATAGAGGCGAGCAACTCAATCTAGCCGGGACTAGGCCGGGTGGCCAATCCCTTGTTAGTCTCCGGGAAGATTGGTGCACACCTGGTGCACATCATTCGAAAGGTGTGGAGATCAAACACATCTCTCTGCGCGAACTCAAAGTTATAGCGTTCATGGTTACCAGAATTTGCGGCGTGGCCGCTTTACACATTGCTTCCAGGTCCCAAATGCGGATGGCAATTGACTGTTACCAAGGCACCATTTTCAACTGGTGTGATGCTGTGTCGGCTAATGTGAAGATCCAACTGACTAAGGCAAAGAACGGACGACTGAAAACTTTTGTATATGGGCCTTTGGTCGTGAACTTTGCCTTAGAGAGAGTTCCGATGCCGATCCCTCAGCAGCTCACTGTTGATATCTTGGGTCCTCGGGAGCCAAAGCTGGTACGATGGGTTGCGGTGATGGCCCGGCATCCTGACGAGGGCGCGGCAGTTGTTCGATTTTCTGATAGTTACTTTCACTAGTTGGAGGACCAGGTTTTCTCAATCCAGGACTTTCCGTATGTCGGAGTAGATTTTTGAGGTGATCCGGACATGGTTCTTCCACAGGGAGAACAATGGGATGACAGAGGTACTTTATTTTTCACAAGTTTTCAAATTATGTATTTTTTTGTTTTTTATATATATCGTCTCAAAACTGACAGTAAAATTTTCAAAATGCAGATGTTGGTCCACAGCGCCCAGCCAACCTCTGGCCTTTTGAGAGGAGACATCCAGTTGCGCCGGTACCGGCCCCACAGGACGCGGAGGTTGCAGAGGTACTAGCTGAGTTGGAGCATGATCTAGAGCGTCTCACGGCGGATATGCCTGAGACTACTATGGATGACATTCCTATCAGGCTTCAGTGCTATGTAGTCGCAGTCCCTGGACCGTTTAGGAGATTTTTGCGTAAGGTAGCCCGTGCAGTGGTGTCGTATAGGGAGCACCACCAGTGATTGGCTAGTCACTTTGTAGACACATGTGACATTTTTGACTTTTTGTACTTTATCATTTTTTCCGATCATAAGGTGTTTTTCAACCTATGATCGAAGACGATGTATATTTTTTGACACACTCCTATCTATATATATATCACTATTACCGGCTTATCTTGTTTAACATATGTGATGAAATGTTTTTAAATTTACTTGCATGATTATCATAAATGTCTGTCCAACACTCGAGAAGCAATTGCATCTGCTAATGTATTTAAAGACCTTGGAATATGCTGATATTCAATGTAATCAAATTCACGTTCCAAGAGACGCACTCTCAAAAACAACCTTAATAACACAGGATTTCTAATGGCATAAACTCTATTAAGCTGTAATACAACAAGTTCAGAATCTAACCTCACTATCAAACGTCGAATTCCAAATGAAATAGATTCGGATAATAATTCAACCACTGCACTGTATTCTGCAATGTTGTTCGTTGTTTGACCGAGGCTTACCCCATGCATAGAAACTAACTCGTCAGAGGGTGAATAGATAACCCAAGCTGCGGAAGAGATATTCCGTGTACTACGACAAGCCCCATCAGCAAATCCAATGTATGTTTGGAGAGGCGTCGACATCTGCAATATCAAGAGTAAAACCAAGATCAGCCAGAATAACGACGAAAAACACACTCGCTAAGCTAAGCACACCGACTAACTAATAAATATACTAGCTAGAAAGAAAACCTAACCTAACTAAAAATTCTCCATACCCACCATTTAAGCATAATACCTCTTTAGGTAAAGTCCATTTCTGGGTTTACCCAAAGAGTCCCCATCAAAATCTACCAGCTCATAAGCCCCTTTTGCTAGCTTTCGCTTTACAATATAGGGTCCATGCCACATAGGAACGAATTTTCCAGCACCTAGCTTATCGTTAGCTTGATCATATAATAGCACTAGGTCTCCCTCCGAAAAACTTCGAGGGGTCACATTTCTATCATACTGAGCTTTCATTCGCTTCGCGTGAGTCTCGATTGCCAATGCAGCGTCACGTCGAGTCTCATCTAATTTAGCTAAGTACAATAAACGTTTCTCCTCTTCGGAAGTAGCTGGGAGTAATTCGACAGCCATTTGAAGTGATGGGATTTCGCATTCAATGGGTAACACAGCTTCCAAGCCATAAACTAGCTGGAAAGGAGTGAACCCTGTTGAGGTTTTCACTGAGGTTCGGTATGCCCATAGCGCCGAAAATAACATGTTGTGCCAATTCGACCGATGAATACCAATGGTTCGTCGGATCATGATAACCAGAACTTTGTTGATAGACTCAACCAAACCGTTGGCTTGCGGATAATAAGGAGTAGAGCTATCGTGGCGCAAACCAAGCTGGCTTGTAAGCTCAGTCATCATGATGTTTCGAAAATGGCTCCCATGGTCAGTAATGATTGCTTGTGGGACACCAAACCTAGTTATAATATGATTGAATACGAAAACTGCAGCTGTTTTGCCGCTTGCGTCGAATGTAGGCATCGCCTCGGCCCATTTAGTGAAATAATCAACCGCGAGGATGATATACGCATGCCCCCCGGCCGAGTGAGGGTTACAAGTAATAAAGTCGATACCCCATTTGGCGAATGGACCAACAGCAATTATAGGGTGGAGAGGAGCAGGTGGTGCGCGCATCTTTCGATCAAACACTTGGCAGTTGTGGCACTTCCGGACTGCAATGATACAATCCTTAAACATAGATGGCCAGAAGTAACCAGCGCGCAACACCTTCTGAGTTGTGGCATACCCAGACATATGACCGCCACATGCTCCAGAGTGACAATCATTCAAAACACTCTCAGCCTCTTCGTGAGTTAAACAACGTCGAAAAACTAAGTCTGCCCCCCGGCGATAAAGTGTATCTCCAATAATTTTATATTGCTGGGATTGAAACCGAATTTTTTGACGTTCCGCCTTTGAAGCTTCAGGCTGAAAGGTTTGGGTTTGGAGATAGATGATTATATCCCCGTACCACGGATCTAAAGTACTGATAAGAAACAAAGATTCGTCCGCAATGGACTCCTCTGCCACAGTCTCTGTGTCAGTACGCGGGAAATCACACATCAATTCCGCAAAAACTAAGGATTTCTTAGACTTGGACTTCTCGAACTCCAAGTCGAACTCTTGCAGGATAACGATCCATTTAGAGTACTTGCCCCCTAGCAGTTGTTTTGTCAAAATGTAAATCATAGGGTTGCAATCTGAAATAACTGTAGTTTTACGGAGAAGAATGTAGTGACGAAAACGCTGGACAGCTTGAACGGCTGCCAGGGCCAATTTCTCCACATGCGAATATTTTAGCTCAGTGGGATTTAAGGTCCTACTGAGATAATATATCACATGCTCCGCTCCGAATTCATCTTCTTGAACTAACACCATTCCAATTGTGGAATGCGAAGCTGCGAGGTATAAGAAGTAGTCCTGGTTGTAGTTGGGAGGATGCAACAACGGTGCATGGGTCAACGCGTGTTTAAGTGCATCAAAAGATTGTTGGGCAATCTCGTCCCAAAAGAATTGAGCGTTCTGTTTCAACAACCGTGTAAAACCTTTAGTGACCTCGGCGTAGTTTGGGATGAATCGGCGTAAAAAGTTCGCTTTCCCTTGCAAACTTTGGAGTTGGCGCAAACTCGAAGGAGGAGGCAATTTGATGATAGCTTCGACTTTCGAGGGATCGACGCGAATGCCGGCTTTTGAAACAAAAAATCCCAGCAATCGACCTGTTTCTATACAGAAAACACATTTGTGGGGATTCAACCGAATTCGATAATGCCTACACCTCATAAAGATTGCGCGTAAGTGGACAAGGTGATCAGCTCGATGTAATGAATGAGCAGGCAAATCATCGAGATACGGTTGCACAATGTGCTTGATGTCATGAAATGCGTAAGACATCGCCCGTTGAAAAGTGGCCCCGGCATTCTTAAGCCCAAAAGGTAATTTGCAATAAGCAAATGTCCCCCATGGACAAATGAATGTCGTTTTTGGTTTGTCGGCAGGTAGAATATTGATTTGATTATAGCCCGAAAAACCATCCATGAAGGAAAACATTTCACTTCCGGCACAATCATCAATAATTTGATCGATATAAGGCGTAGGATAGTTGTCTTTTGGACAAGCTCGATTGATATCCCTATAGTCGATACAGATTCTTATTGTTCCTTGTTTCTTGTTGACCGGAACAATATTTGATACCCAATCCGTTAACGGGATCGGATAAATGAAACCTGCTTTCAATAGCTTTTCGACTTCTGCTTTAATGGCAGCCGCTTTTCGAGGGTGAATCTGACGCAACCGTTGCCGGATGGGTTTAGCATCCGGGTAGGTCTTTATTTCATGAACAACAATGGCAGGATCGATTCCCGGCATTTCCTCGTAAGACCAGGCAAACACATCGCGGAATTCTTGGAATAGGGCCTTGTAAGTTTGGATTTCATCTTCTGTACATGCGGCACCTATATGAATGTTCTCCTCAATTCCGGGCTTCACTGAAATATCAATGGGAATAGTGCGAGAAATATTCCCTAAATTCAACTCTGAATCAGAATGTTTTGTTGGATCCTGAGCGTCTTTGACATATTCAGCGGTAAAGATAGATGAAAAATCATTTTCAAATGCATCATCCTTAGGTAAAAACGAAGATCTGTGATGGAGATCCTCCCATGGTAGATCGTCTACACTTAGGATTTCGCGAAGTTGTTCGTCAGATGACACGACTTCGGGAAACGCTATCCATTCTAAGGTTGAGGTGAAAAGTGACTCTTCACTGACCACATTCATTTGGTCGATCTCGGTTGAATGAGAGTCGGTAAAAGACATGAGAGCTTCATAAGCAATTTCATATGGACTCAAGGGCATAGCATCACCGAATGAGTCTATCTCAGAGTCAGATGGGACAATCCAAGGATCATCATAAATAATGTTTTCTGATGTAATCATATGAATTGTTGCAAATGAAGGTTCTATGCTGAGTGGAGGGAGAGGAAAAGTTCCCAGTAAACCGGAATCTTTAACTAAACCTACACCAACGTCCCTATAAGGGATTGTCGTCTTACCGACATGCTGGATACTCTCTGAAGAGGCTGGGTCGGATGAAAAGTATGTCAGCTGATCAATAGTCACGATCTTACCGTTATGTGGAAACTTAATTACTCTGAAGACCGATGAAACGACCGCTGTCATAGCATATGACCAACTTCGACCCAAAAGAAGGTTGTAGTCTAGAGGGGCATCAACCACTTCCACATCCAGACTAACGGTTTTACCTTCTACCCCTATAGGCAATTCCTGTAGAATACCAAACGGACGGAACCCACGGCCATCAAAGGCCTTAAGGATGGTGGGGGATTGGTTCAACGAAGGAGAACCAAGGGATCTCCAACATTGAATCGACATAATACACGTAGAAGCTCCCTCATCAATCACAGTCCTATGAATAGGCCTGTTTTTTACTATCACTGGAATTTGGAAAGCCATTTGATGGGGGAGACGCGGTGTACTATTTTCTAGATCGAAGATTATTAGATTCGGGTCCTGAACATCAACAGCTCCTATAGCCGACAAAAGTAATTTTCGTTGTGCTGGGCATGATTGCAGCACTTCTAATGCCGACATTGCTGAGGGTGAAACAGCTAAGTCCTCAACAATGTTGTAATTCTGGGCTGCTCTCGCATGTGGATTGAAAGCAGACCTTCGAAGTACACCCTTGGCGGGCGGTTTAATTACTAAGTCCGGGTTAGGTTTCTCGATCTGTAGTGGATCGGAACCAGGAGCTGAGGTTGATGGGTTAGAGTGAGAAGATTCTGCTTCTTTACCATCAACAGGATTCTTACTACCATAATCTTGCGATCGAGTCGCAATCCTCACATGAGACATCATCAAAATGGGTTCTTCACTGGCATTCGAGGAAGAACCTATCATCTTATTCTCCTGCTCCGGAAATGGATTTTTTAACACAGCAGGAGTGGGAGAACCTTTGACTATTTTCACAACCTCGGCCCGATGAGGGCAATCTCTCGTAAAATGATCCTCTTCACAAATAAGACAAGGATATCGAGGTTTGCGCTTTTCGTCATTGGTTTCCGACTTTTATGTTTTCTCCTTCGGAGCCTTGTCTGCTTTAGCCTTCTTCTTTCCTTTCTTCTTTCCGCCGTTTTTTGATTTGGCCGTAGATGACTCTACAGCGTGAATATCGGCGGTAAGTTCAGGAGAAGACTCTCCTGTCGGGGAATCGGGCAAAGTGATAATAGTAGTTGAAGCCTTGGAAGACTTCTTCTTGCTCTTTGTATTCACGATACCAATCATACCATCAGCGGCATGAGATCCCGAAGGAGCAGCAGCGATTTGATTCGACTTTGGAAGATCCGGAATCTTCTCGTGTAATGTACCCGACTGAGTGTAAACTAAGTCAAGGTATTGCGCCTGAGCAATGACTTGCTCCTCAGTAACTACTCCGGCCTTAGCTACATCTTCAGTAATCTTCGGTAATAATGATTTAACAAACCATTCAGCTAAGATTTGGTCCGGGATAAAAACTTTCACTAGCCTTCTTCGACGTCTCCACTCATGAATGTGATCAGAAATATACGTGGACGTTGATTGTTTTAGTGAAGTTAATAACTCCGTGCCGTTATCGTATCTGACCGGCAACTGAAAGTGAGTTAAGAACGAGGTAGCTAACTGGCTAAAATTGTAAAAAGAGGCCCGTGGTAACTCAATGTACCACTTGGCTGCGAGACCAATGAGTGTACGCTGGAAAAGACGTAAGCGGATCGAATCATCCGAGATAGAATTTGAAGCACACCAGAGGTGGTAAGTCATCACGTGATTGGACGGATCCTCTCCAGACTTACCTTCGAACTTGGGTATATCGCTGGGCAACTTATTTGGCATTGGCGGCCAGAACGGAAGATATTGAATTGGATCGTTCGTTAGGCGCGTCAAGTCTGGTAAATCCAAAGTTGCGATAAACGGTAACTGCCGGTTAGGATCTCTAAAACTCTGGGTCACAATACCGGCCCCAGGAGGAGGATATCCAGGATAACTAGGAACAGGAGTCGCATTTGGGATATTATATCCTCCTGGAAAACCAGGATTAACCGGACCGTACTGGGGTTGTTGAGGTTGTTGATAAGTGTACCCAGGATACGGTTGATACTGGTAAACCGGTTGTTGGACAGCTTGCCCAGGTTGGTACTGTCCCTGGTACGGTTGGTGAACAAATTGAGGTTGAGTAGTGAAAACCGTACTTATACCAGGCTGGCCTACAGGCATCTGGACTGTGGTTTGAATCGTAGATCCAGACAACGGTAAAGATGTCTGAGGAGTGGTTACAGAGACAGTAGAAACCAGAGCCGTCGATACTCTAGAAGTAGATGTGGCGGTAGTTGCAGTAGCCATTTGAGATGGAGTACTAGGTGCAATTGGCGGCTGAGTAACTACCGAAGTTACAGAAGTTTGAACACTTGACTGGACAGGTTGCGGTTGCTGGGGTGGACCAGAAACTACGGGTTGTCCAGCTTGAGGTACCAACTGTATACTTGGCTGCAACACCTGTTGACCCTGTGACGGATCCCACACTAACATTCCAGGGTATTGACCCGTAACAGGTTGAGGATACTGAGATCCATAGCCGGATTGAGGATAGGATTGATAATTGTAAGGTGCAGTTCCCATACCTTGACCATATGATTGACCTTGAGGTGGTTGATAACCTTGACTTGAGTATTGACCTTGAGGTTGATAACCTTGAGGTAAATACGGATACTGGGGTTGACCTTGACCTTGAGGTTGGTACCCTTGAGGTTGATACCCTTGGGGTTGATACCCTTGGGGTTGCCATCCTTGAGGTTGATATTGATACTGAGGTTGACCCTGGGGTACATATTGAGGCTGGGGTTGACCTTGAAGCATGTATTGTGCATATTGACCTTGAGGTTACCCCCCAGAAACGAATGACGTACCTTGAGGTTGCCCCCCAGGCATTAACTGAGGCTGCCCCCCAGGCGGTAATTGGCCACCTTGAGGTTGGGAAACGGGAACTGAACCTGACATCATGTAAATGTCTCCTACACCCAATGGTACATTACCACTGTTTCCAACTAATAACCCATGATCAACGGGTTGAGGAGATGTCCCCGCAAAGGTACCAGAAAGAGATTGATACCCAGTGGGAACAGAAGGACCGCCATGTAAAAAAGATTCAGGACTTTGAGAAAACACGGACGACGAACCAGCCATATTTACAGGAGTGTGAATACCTCCAGGTGGAAAAGGAGTACGAGGTGTAGAAAAACCTAGCCCAAAGTTGTCTAAATAATTGGTTAACGAAAGGTACCAAGTAGTACTTCTAGGAGGACTGTAAAAGATAGATTCACGCTCCCTTAGATCAATAGTAAGTTGATCTTCAGGATTAGAGACGCCTATTTCTTCCTCTGGAGCAAGTTCTTCGATAGCAATCAAACCAGTAGGAAGATTTTCGGTGATAATTCTTTCTATTCTCGGTGAATCAGGAACACTAGAAGTCGGAGTAACAGGTTCAGATATTTCTGGTTCTTCGCCTGTATCACTAGCAGACGAAAAACTACCAACAAGCTCAGAAACTGTAACAGCTTCGGGATTATAACCTGTCTCTAAACTTTGGTAATCTGGATGGACTACCAAGGAAGATTCTCCTTCTTTAGGTGAACCTACTCTACTGCCACTAGGAGGAGTTACAAGGACCTTCAACCCTTCGCACTGACCCGGAACATCTTCAGGAGATCCACCCCGCGATCTACGGAGTTTTCTTAACAAATCTGTTCCGGTAACAATTTCAGGTGACTTGCCCCGAAGTCTACGGGACTGTCTCGGTAATTCCGCCACAGCTAAAAACTTTTAACTACTACACACGAAAACAAAATAAAATTTCAAATCAAACCACCTAAAGTCTCTAAAGAACCAAACAAATTTGAATCACACGCCTAAAGAATCTAGGGCGTCAAACCAAACACAAATAGTAGCCTTCCAGACCGAAAGCGCTAGTTGGTGATGAATCCCAACATCGCTGGATTCAGTACAGAAGTGGCGGGTGGAACAGTTACCCCGGCAACCTGCTTAATGAATAGACTGGACCAAGTTCCTCCACTTTAACCGTCTCGAGTGAAGTGAACCCCCCAGAAAATCCAAGTGAGTCTAGCCGACGTCTGCTCCAGGTACAGTGGGACCTTCCCTCCACCGTCACCTCGGTAGAATCCTAAAGATAATGGTCACTAAGGTTACCAACCGCAACAAATGCACCTGGGGGAACAGTCTAAACTCCGACAGCACGCAAGGGCAGAGTAGCAAGCTCAATCCCCTTGCCGGCTCCTTGACAATAATCCAAGGTTTACCGACAAGTGACCCCTGGCTCCTCGACAATGGTTAATCCGAGGTTTACCGTTTGTAATACGTGCGTGTCTGGCGTCGTTCCCAACGGGGGGGATTGATCCCCTCACTGGTTCGGACACGAGCTCGTGCTTCTCCTTTAAGAGGAGCTTTCCCAGAGTACAAGTGAGACAATTGGATTTATTCTATCACAAGATAAGCTACTTGTTTGGTTTTGTTGTCTTGGAGAGTTAATTACTCACCTACTCCAAGACACTAGCCTGATCTAAATTGGTGTTTCAGAGCCCTAGTAAATAAAAGTTACTACGTCGATTTTACTTTAAGCGTTAATTTTATGGTTTTTCTTAAAGACAAAAGGTAGCGGAAGTGAAACCAATGGTGTGTAGACTCGACCCAAACCACTACAAAGATGCACCTAAGATGATTTACGCTACTTTTCCTTTTTTCAATGAAATTCTTAACTAAGAGAGTTGAGAGAATGCAAATTTTAAAGAAAACCACTTTCTTAGAAAAGACAATCAAAGAAACAATTCTCTTTATCTTTTCAAGCATACAAACATGACCACTCTTTACGTGCACGAAAAACTCTTTTTCTTTCAAAATTTTTCAAAGCTACTTGAAACAAAACTTTTCAAAGGAGATGTTTTTGTATTTTCTCTTTTTAATTAAGCATATAAACCTATCTTAACAAAAAACAATCTCAAAAGCTATAAAATCTATGAAAACTTGACTCACAAGCAAATCAAAAAGGAAATTACTCTAAGCAAACCTAACAAGGCAAAAGCTCACAAAGATGATTCTAGGTTGTTTTACTTGACCAAAATCAAATCAAGGACCAGCTAATGCAGAATCAAAAGACTAGTCAAAACAAAAATCAAATCTTTTTGTTCTTTTTGTAAAATGGAATTCAAGACTCAATCAACAAGCACTTCGAAATTTGCCCAAAGAGACAATTCAATGGTAAGTTTCTCTCACAGGTAGACTTTAGGACAGGTCTGACTTCTTAGAATGCTGACGAAACCAGAGAGATCTAAGGCTTGACAACTTCTACCGCCAAAGTCACTACAAGACCTACTCAAAATCAAACCCTAGGGCTTACACTTCGATGAAATCCACTAAAACACTCAATGCTATCGAAACAAGTTCAGGTGAAGATCTTTGACAAGGGACTAATGAATCTGGGCAGTAAAAACTAAGAAAAAACAAAATCTAAGAGCAAAAATGCAAAAAATGGAATTTTCTCAAATTTTAGCAAGGGACGCAGGCAACCCGTTAGCACAGGTGCGGGCCTGCTCTGTGCACACAGCAAAAGTGCATCCAGGGACGCACTGTGCAGCACTCAGAGGGTGCGTCCTACTGAAAAACTCAAGAAAAACCAAAATGAATCTAATCCTAAGCTAACCCACCCACATACAAAGTCACAGAGACAAAACCAGAAAAATAAACCAATTTTCTCAAAGCAAAGTTCACACAAAGGAAAAGACTTTTCTCATCAATGGATTCCCCAGCGGAGTCGCCAATTTGTCACACGGAATCAGTCAATAGTGCGGACACAACCGACCTTCCTATAAGTCTAAAACATTCTAATGACAAACAAAACAAACTAGAGCTATCCTTCTCTAAACATGCATTATGATATGAGAAATCAAGTGTTTTGTTCTTACCTTCGTCCAAACGCTGTTGTAGAAGTCCAAGCTTTGTTGATCTGGATGAGCTCCTCCTTTTCTCCAAAACCTGCAATCACCAACAGTCAAACCATTAAATAGCACCTGATTATAACATAAGACAAAGCATATTCAACATATAGACCAAGGAGTACATGAAATAACTCATAAACAACAAGTTATTGAGAAGAATGGAGTAATTTGCATTAAAGGTAATCAAAAGGAACCATTACAACCTGAGCCTTGGTGTTGTGCAAGCTCCTTCCAGGGTCCACAAGAGTTCTCCTTTACTTTGACAAAGCTCACCCACTTCCAAATAGAACAAGCAAAGATGGCAATCTCTCCTCACAAGCTTCTAAATGGGAGTCCTAATTCTTGCAGCATTTACCCTTAGAAATGTATAGCTTTCAACCTCTTCTCCTTCTGGCCCAATGCCTGTATTTATAGTGCTCAAGAGGAAGTTAATCAGGTCCATCATCAATGGGATAATCCCCTCTTTGGTTGGGATAGCTCCCCTATTGATGGGATAAGTTCCTCTTTGGTAGGAGTGCATGAACCATCTGGAGGCGCTCAATACACGTCGAACAACCTTCTAGAATGCTCTAGAAATGACCACAAGTGACTTTTTAAAGATGAAACTTGCGCATTTTAACCTTTTCAGGGGGACGCACCTGCACCTTTACATACAGAGCGTCCAAAGACCCAACTTTTGTGAACCTTGGGTGCGTCCCCGCAGGTAAGGTTGAGAGAACCTGCGTCCCCAAAGATAAATACATTTAGAAAGACTTTCTCTCTTTTTTGGAGTTTGACATGGAGAGCAGAGGCATAAGACTTGCCTAAGAGGGTAGTATGACTGTTGATAGAGTCATCCTAACTGTAAATAGTCATGGTGACATTTTTTAGTGTAACAGTAGTAGATGAGGATTTTCAATTATCATATAGGAAGAGTGAAGTACTTTATCATTTCGAGGATTATCCTGTGGAGAGCCCGGTCGGAACCTGTAAAACATTCAATGCAAGATATATATATGAGATCATATCATCGCTGAGGTAGGCATTCCCATACTCAAATCAAAACTAACTAGAAAACTATCTACTGCTCTGATATAGGAATGATCTTGTAAGACATCACAAGTATAGACTCATGTGAACACAGTATGGACGCAACGATCTGTTTATGAATAGTCCATAATATAATGAATACAAAATTCATCACAGCCTGGATGGTGGAAACTAGATCCAGGGTCTTCATTTCTACTTCCCGAAATAGTACAATTCTATCCATGCGAATAAATGTGTTGAAGTCGAACATGGTAAAAATCACTTGATTAGTAGTCAATGATGTAAACCATTAACAAGTGTGAGAGAAACTACGAGTAATGTCAATGGTTCTCAAAGTACCGAGTACAATCCATGAGATGTGAATAGATGTGTTAATGTCGAACATATCACAGAATCCTTTGATCGAAAGTCAATGATGTAAACTGTCGTCAAAGGTGAGAAACCTACGATTGAGGCATGCAGATCTCAAGGTACTGACGATTCCTAGATCATATTTCTAGATAATGAGCTGATGTCGATAGAAAGCGATCCGTCGTAGGCAAGCCCACAACATGAAATCATAGATCAAGTTGAAGAAATTCAGTTGCAAGGACTGACTCAGGGATGGTCAAGATGGATGACAGATATTTTGCAGATGAATGGCTTATTGGCAGTGACCTCTTGAACACATAACGACACGACAAATGGTTTGGTAACAATTGACCCAAAGTTAATACCCACAAACCGGCTGAAGACTTTCAATGTGGTTTGATCAACTGTTAGGCAAAGGATTTCCCAACCCAGGTGAATGAAAGTGTCATGTTCAAGAGTGGTTACAAAGTATGAAAAACAGGCTCATTTTTCTCTCTTTTCCCCCACCATTTCTGGCAAGTACCTATTTATTTTTGACAAGCTTGAGGAGGATAACATTTGCTTGATTATAAGCTCATCCTTCGGATGAGTCCAACTTAGTTTAAATTCGAACCCTAAGAAGGAGTGGTTCGTTACTGTTTGTAATTGAATAGGTCCTTTACTGTGAAATTTTAATATGTCCAGTATAGGAGAAACTCAACGTTTTTCAATTTTAGAGAGTCTGAAAAAACTAAAGAAGACTCCAGGGTTGACCATTTTCGTAAATTTGTGTCTCGCAAGATCGAAAAAGTATAAAATAATACTTGAGAGAACCACTTGACCTTACGACCAAGGAGTACTTTTCATATTAGTGTCTCTGATCTGAAAAAGTAAAAAAGCGACCAAGGACACGTCATTTTATAACCAATATCGAATTTGAAACGACAAAAATCCGGCAATCTTTTCATGATTTTACAGTCGGAAAAGAGCTGTAAGTGGACTGTCTTTTAATTCCGTTTTAACGAGTGTAAAAGAAATGCTTGGCAATCTTTTCATGTTTTAGGAGTCATAAAAGAGGTTAAATATGACTCTACTTGTTTTTCCGTTGAAAATGATAGATTTCGCCTGAATAATCCTGTTATCTTGCACAAAAACACAAACATTACCCATACCTGTTTGAAATGGATAGAAATGTCGCAAAATACCTTTTCAAAGTGAAACATAAACAAATTTGCGATTCATTTACTCAAAAAACTTATAAAAAGAGTTTTTGACAATTCATTTTTACCGTTTGAGTTTGGGTGAGAAAATAGTGCTTTTGCTCAGAAAACTGCCCGTGAAGATTGCGGAAAATCCAACTGTCGGAATCGAACACCGTCTTCGCCAGGTATTCCACATCATATTACTCTTCATTTTTAACCATTTCATTTCATGTTTTAGTCATTCATTTTATTTTTTGGAGGGTTTTTAGGCTAAAATTCCACGCGCGGGGCCCCGCAGGTGTAACACTGGTAACCCGCGGGCCCCGAATTTTTCTCCATTGGGAAAAAGCCAGGGGCCCGCACCTTCCATGTAGACAAAGTGCGTACCCACGCACTGTGTCTAACCTGGAGGGTGCGTACCCCGCCGCGAGGGTTTTTAACCCAAAAATTCTCAAAAATTGACCAAACAAAATAATTCCTAGCAATTTAATTAATCTTTTTACTTGATGCAGAGAGTACATCATGCTAGATTGGCGTGAAAGAGAGCATGAGGACGTGGATGCTGCCGCATGGAATCATCAACCTTCACTTGATGCTTTGAGGGCATGCGGCTTGTACAAATTCTGGACCATTCCTGGCATGAGGGCCTAGGTGGCTTTCTTACAGTGGCTGGTTGACAGGTGGAGCATACAGGACCAGTGCTTCTTCATTGGTGGCCACCAGCTCGAGATAGAGCTGATAGAAATATACATTTTGACTGGTTTGCCTAAGAGAGGCGAAGACTTGACTCTATCTGGGACTAGGCCAGGTGGCCAGTCTGTCGATAGCCTCAGGCTAGAGTTCTGCAATAGCCAGGCTAGAGACAAAGGGATAGACATAAAGACCATATCCTGTCCTGAACTCATGGTGATTGCATTTACTGTCACCAGACTTTGCGGAGCTGCCGCATTACATATTGCCACTGGATCCCAGATGCGTATGGCAGTTGATTTCTTTTGAGGCACCATCTACAACTGGTGCGATGATGTGTTGGCCAATCTGAAAGGCCAACTGACCAGGGCCAAAGAAAGACGACTAAAGACCTTTGGTTATGGGGCTTTGGTCGTGAGTTTTGGCCTGGAGATGGTTCCTATGCTGATCCCACAGCACCTTACTGTTGGAGTTGGGCTTCCTCGAGAGCCCAAACTGATGCGATGGGTCACAATTATGGCCTGTCATCCGGACGAGGGGATAGAGGTTGTTCGATTCAAACCTGAGTATTGCCAATGGCTGGAAAACCAGGTCTTTTCTATTCAGGACTTCCCATACGCTGGGGTAGATTTTCGTGGTGACCCAGACATGGCTCTTCCACCAGGAGGGCAGTGGGATGACTCAGGTAAAATCCTTTTCAACATTTTTCCTATTTTAATTTTTTTATTTTTCCATCGTCTCAAAACTGATAGTAAAAATTTAAAATGCAGATGTCGGTCCATAGCGACCAGTCGCTCTCCAGCCTTTCAATAGGAAACAACCAGTTTCACCCTTTCCAGCCCCACAGGACGAATCAGCAGAGGTTTTGGCCGAGTTGGAGGGTCATTTAGAGCGTTTGACAGGAGATATTCCTGAGACCACTATAGATGACATTCCTTGTCGACTTCAACGCTTTGTGATTGGGGTCCCAGGACCTTTTAGGAGGTTCCTTTGCAAGGTGGCCCGGGCAGTGGTTTCTTATAGAGATCATCACCAGTGATAGGATGATCGCCTATTGTGGGCACATATGACATTTTTGTTTTTTGTACTTATCATTTTTGCCGATCATAAGGTGTTTTTCAACCTATGATCGAGGACGATGTATTTTTTGACACACTCCTATATATATATATATATATATATATATATATATATATATATATATATATATATCACTATTACCGACTTATCTTTTAAATCATGTTATGGAATGGTTTTAAATTTACATGTATGACTATTGCAAATGTCTACTTAACATTCGAGAATGAATTGCATCTGCTAATGTATTTAAAGATCTTGGAATATGCTGATATATAATATAATCAAACTCACATTCCAAGAGACGCACTCTCAAAAACAATCTCAGTAACACTGGATTTCTAATGGCATACACTCTATTAAGCTGTAATACAATGAGTTCAGAATCTAACCTCACTATCAAACTCTGAATTTCGAATGAAATAGATTCAGGTAATAACTGAATCACTGCACTATACTCTGCAATGTTGTTTGTTGTTTGACCAAGGATTACCCCATGCATAGAAACTAACTCGTCAGAGGGTGAATAGATAACCCAAGCTGCGGAAGAAATGTTCCGTGTATTATGACAAGCACCATCAGCAAATCCAATGTAGGTTTGGAGAGGCATCGACATCTGCAATATCAAAAGTAAAACCAAGATAAGCAGGAATAATGACGAAAAAACACTCTCTAAGCTAAGCACACTTTTTAAACTAAAACACACCAGCTAGAAAGAAAAACTAACCTAACTAAAGAATCTCCATACCCATCTTTTAAGCATAATACCTCTTCAGGTAAAGACCATTTCTGGGTTTACCTAAAGAGTCCCCGTCAAAGTCTACCAATTCATAGGCCCCTTTTGCTAGCTTTCACTTGACAATAAATGGTCCATGCCACATAGGAACGAATTTTCCAGCGGCTAATTTATCATTAGCTTGATCATACAATAACACTAGGTCTCCTTCCGAAAAATTTCGAGGGGTCACATTTCGATCATACTGAGCTTTCATACATTTTGGGTGAGTCTCGATTGCCAATGCAGCATCACGTCGATTCTCATCTAATTGAGCCAAGTATAACAAACACTTTTCCTCTTCAGAAGTAGCTGGAAGTAACTCGATGGCCATTTGCAGTGACGGGATTTCGCATTCAATGGGTAACACAGCTTCCAAACCATAAACTAGTTGGAAAGGAGTGAACCCTGTTGATGTTTTCACTGAGGTTCGGTACGCCCAAAGCGCTGAAAATAGCATGTTGTGCCAATTCGACCGATGAATGCCAATGATTCGTCGGATCATGATAACTAAAACTTTGTTGATGGACTCAACCAGACCGTTAGCTTGTGGATAATAAGGAGTGGAACTATCGTGACACAAGCCAAGCTGGCTTGTAAGTTCGGTCATCATAACGTTTCGAAAATGACGCCCATGATCAGTGATTATCGCTTGTGGGACACCAAACCTAGCAATTATGTGATTGAATACGAAAATTGCAGCTGTCTTGCCGTCTGCCTCAAATGTAGGCATCGCCTCGACCCACTTAGTAAAATAATCTACTGCAATGATGATATACGCATCCCCCCCGGCCGAGTGAGGGTTACATGTAATAAAATCGATACCCCATTTGGAAAAGGGACCAATGGAAATTATAGGGTGCAGAGGAGCAGGTGGAGCGCGCATCTTTCGATCAAACACTTGATAGTGGTGGCATTTTCGGACCGTGTTAATACAATCTTTGAACAAGGACGGCCAGAAATAGCCAGCGCGCAATATCTTTTGGGCTGTAGCATACCCATACATATGACTGCCACATGCCCCAGAGTGAGAGTCATTTAGAACCCTTTCAGCTTCCTCGTGAGTTAAGCAATGTCGAAAAACAGAGTCCGCCCCACGACGATAAAGAGTATCTCCAATAATTCTGTATTGTTGGGATTGGAATTGAATTTTCCGACGTTCCGACCTTGAAATTTCTGGCCGAAAGGATTGGGTTTGGAGATAGATAATGATATCCCCATACCATGGATCGAAAGTGCTGATTAGAAGCAAGGATTCATCCGCAATGGGCTCCTCTGCCACAGTTTCCGTGTCATCCCGCGGGAAGTCACACATTAACTCCACAAAAACTAAAGATTTCTTAGACTTGGATTTCTCAAATTCCAAATCGAACTTCTGTAGGATAACGATCCATTTAGAGTACTTGCCCCGTAGCAATTTCTTGGTCAAAATGTAGATCATAGGGTTGCAATCCGAAATGACTGTAGTTTTACATAGTAAAATGTAGTGACGAAAATGTCGGACAGCTTGAACGGCTGCCAATGCCAATTTCTCCACATGTGAGTATTTTAGCTCAGTTGGATTTAACGTTCGACTAAGGTAATATATCACATGTTTCGTTCTGAATTCATCTTCTTGAACTAAGACCATTCCAATGCTGGAATGAGAGGCGGCGAGATACAAGAAGTAATCCTGGTTGTAGTTGGGAGGATGCAACAACGGTGCATGGGTCAACGCGTGTTTGAGTGCATCAAAAGATTTCTGAGATATCTCATCCCAATAGAATTGAGTGTTTTGTTTCAGCAACCGGGTAAAACACTTTGTAACCTCGGCATAGTTAGGAATGAATCGTCGTAAAAATTTTGCTTTCCCCTGCAAACTTTGGAGTTGGCAAAGACTCGCAGGAGGAGGCAAATTGATGATAGCTTCGCCCTTTGAGGGATCGACACAAATGCCGGCTTTTGAAACAACAAACCCTGGCAATCGACCTGTTTCTATACCGAAGACACATTTGTGTGGGTTCAACCGAATCCGATAATGCGTGCACCTCATAAATATTGCGCGTAAATGGACAAGGTGATCAGCTCGATGTAATGAATGAGCAGGCAAGTCATCAAGATATGGTTGCACAATGTGCTTGATGTCATGAAATGCATAAGACATCGGCCGTTGAAAAGTTGCTCCGGCATTGTTGAGCCCAAAAGGTAATTTGCAGTAAGCAAATGTCCCCCATGGACAAATGAAAGCCGTTTTTGGTTGATCGGCAGGTAGAATATTGATTTGATTGTATCCGGAAAAACCATCCATGAAGGAAAATATTTCACTACCGGCACAATCATCAATGATTTGATCGATATAGGGAGTTGGGTAATTGTCCTTTGGACAGGCTCGATTAATGTCCCTATAGTCGATGCATATTCTTATTGTTCCTTGCTTTTTGTTAACCGGGACAATATTCGATACCCAACCCGTTAACGGGATCGGATAAATGAAACCTGCTTTCAACAGTTTTTCAACTTCTGCTTTAATTTCAACAGTTTTTCAACTTCTGCTTTAATTGCAACAGCTTTTCTCGGGTGAATCTGACGCAAAAGTTGCCGGACGGGTTTAGCGTCCGGGTAAGTCTTGATCTCATGAACAACAATTGCGGGATCAATTCCTGGCATTTCCTCATAGGACCACGCAAACATGTCACGGAATTCTTGAAATAGGGCCTTATATATTTGAATTTCGTCATTTGTACACGAGGCACCTATATGAATGTTCTCAACAATTCTGGGCTTAACCGAAATGTCAATAGGAATAGTTCGATAGATGTTTCCCAAATTTAACTCTGAATCAGGATGTTTCATTGGATTCTGAGGTTCCTTGACATATTTAGTTGTAAAAATTGATGAGAAATCATTTTCAAAACGATCATCCTCAGGTAAAAATGAAGATCTGTGATGGAGATCTTCCCATGGTAAATCATCTACACATAGGATTTCACGAATTTGCTCGTCAGAGTGAACAAGTTCAGGAAACGTGATTAAATTCGAGGTTGATGTGAAAAGTGATTCCTCACGGACCACATTCATTAAGTCGATTTTGGTTGAAGATGGGTCGGCAAAAGACTGCACGGCTTCATATGCAATTTCATATGGACTCAAAGGCATAGCATCACCAAATGAGTCTATCTCAGATTCAGAAGGAATGATCCAAGGATCATCATAAACAATGGTGTCTGATGTAATCATATGAATGGAAGCAAATGAAGACGATGCGTTGACTGGAGGAAAAGGAAAAGTTCCGAGTGAACCGACATCTTTAACTAATCCTACTCCAACATCCTTGTATGGGATAATCGCTTTACCAACATGCTGAATACTCTCCGAAGAGGCTGGGTCGGATGAAAAGTAAGCCAGCTGGTCTATTGTTATGATCTTTCCATTATGTGGAAACTTTATTACTCGGAAGACCGATGAAACGACCGCTGTCATAGCATAAGACCAACTTCGACCCAAGAGAAGGTTGTAATCTAGAGGGGCATCAACCACCTCCACATCTAGACTAACAGTTTTTCCTTCAACCCCTATAGGCAAATCCTGTAGAATGCCAAAAGGATGAAACCCACGGCCATCAAAGGCCTTAAGAATTGTCGGGGATTGATTTAGCGAAGGAGAACCAAGCGATCTCCAACACTGTATCGACATAATACACGTTGAGGCTCCCTCATCAATTACAGTCCGATGAATAGGCCTGTTTTTTACTATCACTGGAATCTGGAAAGCCATTTGATGGGGTAAATGCGGTGTACTATTTTCTAGATTGAAAATTATTAGGTTCGGGTCCTGAACGTCAACAGCTCCTATAGTCGACAAAAGTAATTTACGTTGTGCTAGGCATGATTGCAGCACTTCCAAAGCCGACATTGCTGAGGGTGAAACAGCTAAATCCTCAACAATGTTATAATTCTGAGCCACTCTCGCATGTGGATTGAAAGCAGACTTTCGAAGTATACCCTTGGCGGGCAGTTTTATTACTAAGTCCAGGTTAGGTTTCCCGATCTGTAGTGGATCGGAACCGGGAGCTGAGGTTGATGGGTTAGAATGAGAAGATTCTGCTTCTTTACCATCAACAGGACTTTTACTACCATAATCTTGCGATCGAGTCGCAATCCTTACATGGGACATCATCAATATGGGTTCTTCATTGGCACTCGAGGATGAACCTATCATCTTACTGTCTTGACTTGGAAATGGATCCTTCAAGACAGCAAGAGTTTGGGAACCTTTTACAATCTTCGCAACCTCTGCACGATGAGGGAAGTCTCTTGTGAAATGTTCTTCGTCACAAATGAGACAAGGATAACGAGGTTTGCACTTTTCATCATTGGATTCCGATTTTTCAGGTTTCTCCTTTGAATTTTTGTCCGTTTTATTCTTCTTCTTTCCTTACTTCTTTCCACCGGATTTTGATTTAGCTGTAGACAACTCTACAATGTGAATATCGGTGGAAACTTCAGCAGAAGAATCTCCTGTTGGGGAATTAGGTAAGGTTATTATAGGAGAAGAATTCTTGGAAGACTTCCTCTTACTTTTAGTGTTAACCGTACCAATCATACCGTCAGCGGCATGAGATCCTGAAGGAGCTATAGCGATTTGATTTGACTTGGGAAGATTGTGGATCTTTTCGTGTAACGTACCTGACTGAGTATAGACCAAGTCAAGGTACTATGCTTGAGCAATCACTTGCTCCTCAGTAACAACTCCGGCTTTAGCAACATCTTCAGTGATCTTTGGCAACAAAGATTTTACAAACCACTCAGCCAAAATCTGATCCGGAATAAATACCTTCACTAAACGTCGTCGACGTCTCCATTCATGTATATGATCGGAAATATAAGTGGATGTTGATTGCTTTAATGAAGTTAGTAACTCCGTGCCATTTTCATATTTGACTGGCAACTGAAAATGTGTTAAAAACGAGGTAGCTAACTGACTAAAATTATAAAAAGTGCCTCACGGTAACTCAATGTACCACTTGGCTGCGAGAGCAATCAGAGTGCGCTGGAAAAGTCTAAGACAGATCGAATCATCTGAAATGGAGTTAGACGCACACCAGAGGTGGTAAGTCATCACATGATTCGACGGGTCCTCTCCTGATTTACCTTCGAACTTGGGAATGTCACTGGGCAACTTATTCGGCATTGGCGGCCAAAACGGAAGATAGTTGATTGGATCGTTCAATAGGCGCGACAAGTCAGGCAAGTCCAAAGTTGTGATAAACGGTGACTACCGGTTAGGATCCCTAAAACTCTGGGTCATGAGACCATCCCCAGGAGGAGGATATCCGGGATAACTTGGAATAGGAATTGCGTTTGGGATATTCTATCCTCCTGGAAAACCAAGATTAACCGGACCGTACTGGGGTTGTTGAGGTTGTTGATAAGTGTACCTAGGTACGGTTGATACTGATAGACTCGCTGCTGCACAGCAGGACCGAATTGGTACTATCCTTGGTATGGTTGATAAGTGAATTGCGGTTGACTTGTGACAACCGTACTCAAACCAGGTTGTCCTACAGGCATCTGAACCGTAGTTTGAATCGTAGATCCAGACGGTGGTAAAGATGTCTGAGGAGTAGATATAGGAACAGTAGAAACCAGAGCTTTCGATACTCCACAAGTAGGTGGGGTAGATTGAACAGATGTTGCGGTAGTTGTATCAGTCGTTTAATATGGAGTACGAGGCGCAGTAGGCCCAGACTAAGAAACAACCGAAGGTACAGAAGTTTGAATGTTAGACTGGACTAGTTGTTGGGGTGAACCAGAAACTAAGGGTTGTCCAGTTTGAGATGACAACTGTACATTTGGCTGCAACACTTGTTGAGTTTGCGATGGATCCCACACTAAGTTCATTCCGGGGTACGAACCCATTACAGGTTGAGGATATGGGGGACCATAACCAGGTTGAGGGTAGGATTGATAATTGAAAGGTATGTTTCCCGTTCCTTGAACTTATGATTGACCTTGGGGTGGTTGGAAACCTTGGTTCGAGTAGTGACCTTGGGGTTGATACCCTTGAGGCACGTACTGATACTGGGGTTGACCTTGAGGTATAAATTGATACTGGGGTTGACCTTGGGGTACATATTGAGGTTGGGGTTGACCTTGAGGAACGTACTGCACCATGGGTACGTACTGTCCTTGAGGTTTCCCCCCAATAATTAATTGAGGCTTCCCCCCAGGCGGTAACTGGCCACCTTGAGGTTGAGAATTGGGAATAGAACCTGACATCAGGAGAATGTCTTCTACGCTCAACGGTTTATTACCACTGTTTCCAGTTGATAACCCTTGTTCAATGGGTTGAGGAGATGCTCTCGCAAAAGTACCAGAAAGTGACTGATACCTAGAGGGAACAGAAGGACCGCCATACAAAAAGGATTCAGGCGATTGAGTAAACATGGATGACTGACTTGACATATTTACAGGAGTATAAAAACCTCTAGGATGATAAGGAGCACGAGGTGTTGAAAAACTTAACCCTGGGTTTTCCAAATAATTAGTCAAAGAAAGATACCAAGTAGTGCTCCTAGGTGGACTGTAAAAAATTGATTCACGCTCCCTTAGATCAAGAACAGGTTGATTTTCAGGGATAGGGATGCCTACTTCTTGTTCCAGAGCAAGTTCTTCAATAGATATCAAACGAGAAGGAAGATTTTCGGTGATTACTCTTTCTACCCTAGGTGAATTATGACCACTAGAAGTTGGAGAGACAAACCCCGATGTTGGAGTAACAGGTTCAGATATCTCAGGTTCTTCACCTATATCACTAGTAGATGAAAAGCTACCAGCAAGTTCGGAATCTGAAATAGGCTCAGGATTATAACCTGTTACTAGAGTTTGGTAATCAGGATGTACAACCAATGAAGACTCTCCTTCTTCAGGTGACCCAACTTTACTGCCACTAGGAGTTACGAGGACTTTCAAACCTTCAAGATGGCTCGGGACTTCCTCAGGATGTTGGCCTCGAAGTCTACGGGACTTCCTCAATAAGTCAGCCACGGTTACAAACTCAGGAGACTGGCCCCGAAGTCTACGGGACTGTCTTGGTAATTCAGCCACAGTTGAAAACTTTTTACTACTTCACACGCAAACAAATTAAAATCTCAATGAAAATCACCTAAAGCCTCTAAAGAGCCAAACAAATTTGAATTACACGCCTAAAGAATCTAGAGATCAAACACACACAAACAGTAACTTTCCGGACCGAAAACACTAGTTGGTGATGAAATCCAACGTCGCAGAATTCAGTACAGAAATGGCGGTTGGAACAGTTACCCCGGAAACCTACTTAATGAATAGACTGGCACAAATTCCTCCACTTAACCATCTCGAGTGAAGCGAACCCCCCAGGAAATCCAAATGAGTCTAGCCGACATCTGCTCCAGGTACAGTGGGATCTTCCCACCATTGTCACCTTAGGAAGAATCCTAAAGAATATGGTCACTAAGGCTACCAACTGAGACAAATACACCTGGGGGAACAGTCTATGATCCGATACGCAGCAAGGGCAGAGTAGCAAGCTCAATTCCTTTGAAGGCTCCTTGACATATTCCAAGGTTTACCAACAAGTGACCCCAGGCTCCTCGACAATGGTTAATCCGAGGTTTACCATTTTTAATACGTGAATATCTGGCATCGTTCCCAATGCGGAAGGATTGATTCCCACACTAGTTCGGACACGATCTCGTGCTTCTCCTTTAAGAGGAGCTTTCCCAGAGCATAAATGCACCAATTGGATTTCTTCCTACCAGAAGATACAGCTACTTGTTTGTTTTACTTGTCTTGGAGAGTTAATTACTCTCCTACTCCAAGACACTAGCCTAAGCTAAATTGGTGTATCAGATCCCTAGAAATAAAAATGTTACTAGGTGAATTTTACTTTAAGCGTTAATTTTAGTGGTTTTTGTTTAAGTCAAGAGGTGGCGGAGATGAAACTCGTGGTGTAAAGACTCGACTCGAAATCACTAAAAAGATGCACCTAAGATGATTTAAACAATCTTTTTTCTTCGATGAACTTCTAAACTAAGAAAGAGTTTGAGAATGCAAATAATTTGTAGACACAAATCTTTCTCAATTAAACAAATTAAAAGAAGAGATTTTCCTTTCCAAAGCACTCGAAATGAGACAACTAGTTATTTCACAAAAATTTCCTTTTTCTTTTCAAGGCACTCAACGACTACAAAAAACAAACTTTTTCCAAAAGAGATTTTTTTTTATATTTTTGTAAAACACTAAAAACTATGAAAATGACTAACTTTGAGATCTACAAACTATAAAAACCTATTTGAAGTCAAAGCTTACAAAGTGTCTTTTTGAGGATGTTTTACTTAGCTAAATGTGAGCTAAGGACTAATTTATGCAGAATCACAATTAGTCAAAAAACAACCAATCTTTCGTTTTCTTTTTTAAAAATGAAAATCCAAACTTTCAAATACAAGCTTTTCGAAATTTTGAAATGAGAAAACTCAAAGCGGATTCCTCAACAAGGGGAGATTTCATAAATGGTCAGACTCATAAGAAGGCTGGTAGACACCAAGGTGATCTGAGGTCCCTACAGCTTCTAAGCTTAGAGCCACTACACAACCAAATTGAAAAACAAACCCAACAAGCAAAACTCCTAGGAATTTCACCTAAAACCCTAACACTAATGAAATTAAACCAAGGAAAGTTTTTGACAGGGAACAAGTAGGTCTGGGCAGTGGCTATAACCTATAAACAAATTCTAAACTGATAAAAAAGAGGAAAATTTAAAATTCTTCAAACTTTTGACAGGGTACGCAGGCAGCCTGTTTACACAGGTGCGTTCACACTCTGTGCACAAAGCAAAAGTGCGTACTAGTACGCACTGTGCTTAACTCAGAGGGTGTGTACTTCTCCCAAAACTATGAAAAATAAAAACTAACTCAAAATTAAATAAATTCACCCAATCCCACAATCATCAAGTCAAAAACAGAAACGAAAAAAACAATTTCTCAGGTCAAAGTATAAACAAGGAAAACAATCAAGTTCCCCAGTGGAGTCGCCATTTTGTCACATGGAATGAGTCAATCTTGCGGACATGATAGACCTTCCTAGAATCTAAAGAAGACCTAATGACAAGCAAACCAACCAGACACTATCTTTCTCTAAATATGTTTTTTAAAAACAATGGCAAACAAGTGTTTTTGGGGCCTACCTTAGGTCCAACGCAAGCTTGTGGATGCCCTTGCTTCTTTGATCCAAATGAGCTCCTTTACACGAATCTGCAAACACAAACAAGGCAAACAAATTAAATAGCACCTGAAAAGCCAATTGCATAAAACATATTTAACATGAAAGTCAAGGAGTCCATGAAACAAATAACATAAGATACTTGTTGAGAAAAATGAGTTTGACTGTATTGATTCAAAAGAAGAAGAACTTTCCAACCTTTGCCTTAACGCTGTACAAGTTCCTCCCAGGGTCCAACAAGAAGTCTCCTCTACTTTGAAAAGTTTCACTAACTCCCCAATGAAGCCAAAATGTATGTGATCTCTCCTCTTAAGCTCAACTAAGAAGTCTTAATTTCACCAGCATTTACCCTCAAAATGTTCAGCTTCTAACCTCTCTAGTCCTCACCCCAATGCCTGTATTTATAGTGCAATGGAGGGAAGTTACTAGGTCCTCCTTCAAAGGGATAAAGCCCTCCTTCAAAGGGATAGCTCCTTTAGTCAAGGGATTATCTCCTTCTCTTTTGGGATGCATGAACCACCTCAGAGCAAACAATCCACGTCAAAAATCCTTCTAGAATCCTCTAGAATTAACCCAAAGTGAGGTTTTTAAGATAAAATTTTCACCTTTTGACTTTCACAGGGGTACGCACCCACCCCTTTACACACAGAGCGTGCAGATACACACTTTACACGAACAAAGGGTGTGCGCCCGCAGGTGACAGTGAGAGAAAGTGCGGAACCAAAGTTACAATGATTTTTAATGTCTTTCTCTCATTTTCAAAGCTTGATTTAAAGAGCTGAGGTCTTAGACTTGCTTAGGAGGACAGTACAAGTGATGATGGACCCATACTGGCTGCAAATAATCATGCTGACGATATTTTTGTGTAACAAAGGGTGACATACATATGTAGGCCTTGTGAGTAAAATTCATGTATAGAATCCAAACCATCGAAATTTGGATACCAGGGGTCATTACCATGGTATTGGCCCATAGTAATTGGAGCGACAATGTTCATTTGATCACATCCACAAATACTAATGAAATTACCAAAGTATTTACCTAAGGTATTGGTTAAGGTAAAAAATATATAAGTAGATGGAGAACAAGGTGTTAAGTGCAGAAGTGAATGAATTATTCATGTGTGGTTTGATCTAAAATATGAGTGCACCAGGGGGCAAGAGAAGACTTAGATCTAATAGATATGAACGTATAGTAAGGACTAATGAATACACTTGCTTGATTTCTTAATACTTGTAGCTAATAATGGTAAATTTGTGGCTATAATCAGTGAGGTTTGTGGATTGCAAATTATGTTTGCAGTTAAATTTTTTAGATTTGTATGCAGGTTTGTTTCTGAATAGTCACGTACATATGCAGAGCTATTTCTATGTAGTTTTGTATATATTATGTGATGTGTTTTTTAGTATGTTTATATTTGGATGCGGGTGTCTCACAGTATAAGTGTGTATATATGATGTTCTACTTAGTAAATGTTGTGTATATATTTTGAGTAATATCTGGTCAGGGTTTGCAGTGTTGTTTGATGAGAATTGTTTGATGATGTATGTTCTATTGGATTTTATCTATCAATGATGTCTCTATGATCTGTCTGATAGTGTTGGTTGGGTTGATTGTGGATTGGAATATTGTTTGGTAATGATTCCATAGCGTTGTGAACCGTGATTGGTTCAATACGTGATTCAGTAAGTGGTTCACTGTTATAGTGAACGAAATGAATTAGTGTTCAGTAATATGAGATCTGTATGCAGGTTTTATACAAAAGAAGCACATATATATGCATGTTCTATTAAGAATAGTCACATATATCTTCTGAAGTTCATTTGTTCTAGTTGGCTTTTGGATTCAGTGACTTGATGCTTCAGAGATTCAGTTTATTTACAAAGATTCAGTGGTTCAGATGTATGTTTCAATATTTCAATTTGGATATTCATTTTGGATTATGTTGATGTGGGTCTAGTATGAAAAATTGATGAAACGTGGCCTACAGGTTTTGATGATTGGTTAACATGTGGATAATGTGTGAAAAATTATGAAATGAGGTCCACAAGGTGTTGAGGGTTGCAGCCTTCAGAGTGTGGGTAAGAGCTCCCTTTCCATAGAAGCCTATAAATAAGGTGAGGGGGTTGTAGCTCCCTTCCAATAGGTGTTGGAGGACGAATGGAGGTTGTAGCCTCCTGCAGGCGGGTTCCTACATACTAGTAAGATTCTGCACCATTACAAAATACAATGAAAATTTTCTTGATATAATAAGAAAGAAGACAAAGACAACGATAATGGTGGTTTTCTCGCACATTGAGTTTCCACCTAAAATCCTAGTGTCCTATGTGTGTTTCTTATGTGATGTGATTTATCCATTCTTTACTACATTCTGAATGGTGAATAAATTAATAATGAATTAGTTAAGTTAACTCACTGATGAAAGATATGTCAAATTAGGTTAACTAGATATGTGATGTTTGCATTCACAAGAGTTTCATACATATGGCAGTTACATGAATAACAATAGCATACAAAATTATGAATATGAAACGAAAAGATGAAAATACTGATTCACCCCCCACCCATCAGTGTTTTTCCTGACAATTGGTATGAGAGACAGTCTCTTTGAAGACACTTGGTGACTTAAAGGAAGATCCATCAATATGAGCAGTGAAGAGTGAACATTTCTATTAAGCCATGTTTGTTTAATGGAAATAAATTTGTTTTTTCGAACGTCAGAATGAGAGAATATTGGCAGGCACTTGGAGCTGATGTCTCGGAAATTGTTGAAGGTGGATATCAATACCCAACCCCCATTTCCATAGATGATGCATGGAAGAAACAATATGAGATCAATACAAAGGTCGACAATGCTATATTGGGAAGTTTGGCTGATTCTGAGTTTGTGAAAGTCATGCAGCTAAATACCGCAATCGCAACATGGGATACATTTGTCGAAAGCTATGAAGGTGGCACTAAGGTAAAAGGAGCTAAACTTCAAACATTTATAATTCAGCACGAGACTCTTATAATGCATGATGATGAAATTATTACATTTTTTCCTTAGAGCAGATGATATTGTTAACTCAATGAGAAACCTTGGTAAAAAATTAAAGAATTCTACTGTTGTTGAAAAGATTTTAAGATCTCTTAACTAAAAGTTTGATTCCAAAGTCTCCACCATTGAAGAAATGTAGGATTTGAAGAATCTCACTATTTAATAGCTCCATGGGATCTCCGCAAATTATGTGATGAAAAAATGGGGTAAATTAGATATTAGAGAAGCAACATTCAAAGACAGAAATAAAGGGTAAGAAAAATAAGAGCCTAAGGAAATAGGTTTTGTCTCAGATGAAGAAGAAGCAAATTTTGTGAAAAGCTTCAAGTAGGAACTGGAAGGTTCAAAGGTAAGCTTCATTTTAAATATTTTTCATGTGGAAGAGTAGGTCCTTATAAATAAAATCATGAGAAAGTGAAGAATGTTCCAAAGAAGGATGTTAAACTAAATTTTGATAGTAGGAAATGTTTTTATACTCATGAAGATAGTGAATATTCTTCCAATAATGAGAATGATGAATCAGATCAGGATTTCCAATTACTTATGGCATTTGAAGAAAAATATGTAGATGAATATGATAATGTATTTATGGATTCTCTAGAATAAATTGATAAACTTAGGGTCATAAACAAGATTCAAGAAAATGAAATCAATATGTATAAGGAAAACACCCTTGTTGAAGAAATAACTCAGCTAAAGATCTGTCTAGAAGAAGCCACATTACTTGAATAAGATTTGAAGGAACAAGTCCAAGAAAAGGAAAGACACTGTGAAAACTTAGAACTTAAAATTGTGCATCTAAGAAAGGAACTTGATAAAACAAAGGCTCCAAATCTTAGATTTCCTAAAGGATTTGAAACTTGAGAAGAAACCATTAAAGTGCAACATTCTCCACTACTCAAGAAAAATGTTGAATACAATCCAAATCAAAATGGTGAAACATCAAAACCTATGAAATATTTTGAAACATGTACAAAAAGATACGTTAATGTGGTAATAGGAAGCAATCATCAGAATTATAGGACTGAACAAAAGAATGAAGGATGAAATCTTTCTCATGCAAAATAAAATTTCCGTGAATAGAGGGAAGCTACTCAAGAAGGTATTATACTGTTGGTGCACTAAGATGACTATATAAAAGAAATATTAATACATACATTAATCATCAACCCAGGGTAAGGCTGTTTATTTCAAAAGTGTTCAACATTGTCCATGCAAGTGAATTCAGAGGCTAATTCATAATGAAATGATTTAGAATCATTGCAATGATTAATATCTAATTCTTGAAATTAAATCCAAAACAATTTTGAAAGAAATCTTTAAATAATTTTCAAATATGCTTTACTCAATTATGAAGAGAACTAAATTGGAACGAAATTAAAAGGAATCACTCTTAGCAAATCTTAACTAGTACAAACAAGAATTCATTGAGCATGAAGGAAAGCTACAACAAATGAACAACAAGTAACTATTCAAAAATCTCACGAAAAGAAATCAACTGTAAGCTTAACACTTCTAACAACACTACTTCAGAATGAACAACAATCAAATACTTAAACTAACCTGATCAATTTGGTAAAGATTAACACATAGATGTAAAACACATCAAGATCTAGAATCTAGTTTGAACAACAAAAGCAAATGGTAATAATCAATACTGAAAACAATCAGAATAATTCTAATTTCATGAACTAACAATAATAAACAATTGTAATAATAAGCATAAATAAATGGAGTTGTCCTTAGTGCGACGTTTTGGATTTTCTGGTGCCCGAATGCGGTGGAAAAATTTGAGGTGAAATCTTGATTTGTGTTATTTAAATTAGTTTCTTTATTTTGTATATGGATTCAGGACCTTGGAAAACCCCTAGAGCACTTCAATTGTATAGGATTACCCATCAAGCTTGTGATTTCAATAAATTGTTGCTGGATTTTAGAGAAATTTGACCGGAAAAACCCATCGTAAAAGCTTCCAAAAAGTCACACTAAAGACAACTCCTAAATAAATATGACACAATTAAATCAGTAAATCACCTATCGATTGGGCCCAATATCTCTAGAAGTCACCGCCGAAGGACACTCAAAATGTGATTATAGGTAAAACACAGTCTTCTTCATTAAACTTGATAATAGAGTTACAACGTCACAGTAATGAAAGTACTTTGTATCAAAACGAATACTTACAATCTTGAAATTTCTCTAACTAGCTGTTCATTTTTCCTTTTGGCTTTATATAACCTACAAGAGATAAATGGATAAAAGTTAATCGTCATGATTAGGAGATCTTAAGGATTTCGCAACTGATAATCTGATTTCATCACCAAATAGAATTGGTTCTCCTCATCTTCTGTTGTCCTTCGTAATCGAAATGTTGTCCTTTTCCTTTCTTGGTCATTGTTGTTCTGTCATCTGAAAAACAATCATTCAATTCAAGTTCCTACATATAAAGATAGCGAAAGTTAGTCTTGCATGCCCAAATTTACCCAAATCATTAATAATCGGTTTTATCCATCTTCTACAATTGTTTCTTCTATGTTTATTCCTAAAACGAAGATAAACACATAAAGACGAATGATTAATTAAGCTAATATGAGGATAAAACATACATTTTCCACAACCCAACATACTCCCTTGCTTAACTTTTTGCGTGTCCTAATGCAATTAGATGATTGAGGTGCAGCTGTGTCAAGGAATAAGTAGGATAAAATTGTTCCTTATATAGCCTAAAACTGTTTTTATGTTTAAGTACTACAAAAGCCTAGTTTACATGGTAATATGATAAATTATAATCACTCTGATACCCATCAGGAGGGTACCAGATAATAGGATAGTTGTAGTGGCACCCTGTCCAGTCAAGGCCCACGCTTAGGACAATTTTGATGTATCTATGTAGGTGACTAGAGGCAGCTTTGAAATTTCTATACCCAAATGGCTCCCTATTCCTGACATTATTAGTGGAAGATTCTCATGCTTGTCTTGTTGCTGATAAATATTCCTCCTTAATTTCCTGAAACTATTCCTTTCCTACATGTATGATATCTGTATGGAGTGGTCCTAATTGATCCATGACTCGTGTTTGTTTCATGAACTATTTATGCTTCATAGAAAGATGCAAGGGTTTCGTGGGTTCTCCCCTAACCCATAAGTCTATACCATATTCCCTTTTTTGAAATTTTTTATAGGCTTTAGCCCATTTAATATGGTTGGTAGAAAAAGAGAGAAAATATTGAAATTGAAAATCCCCAATGAAGTAGCCAGGATTCCTATCTAGTTCATCCTCCAAGAAAAAATTGTGCATGTATAATTCACATAAAAGGCATTGTACCTGTCATTTTTTTCCTTAAAACATTTGACAAAGTCTGGAGTGATCTTGAATTCTACTGCCTTACCAGCCTTGAAAGCTTTCACTTTCAGTAAGAGGTATCTTTCTAACAGGAATAGTGCACAATTGGTGGCAGTTGATTGACAAGACGACGCATCAGAATAAATAGAACAAATAGTTTCAATTTTCTCCTTGGACTTCTGCAGTTTGGCTTGTGTTTTCTCTACTTTCTTCTGCTCATATTTGAAATTGGGGAAAGTTTCATCTTCTGTTATAGTAGGTGCTTCAAATCTCTTTCACAATTCCTAGTGTACCTGTAATGACACTACTTCTTCCTTATCTTAAGCCAATTGTTGTTGGGTCTTGGTTAGCTCATTTTGCAATTCTATGATAACAAATTCCCTTACGAGAGGAATGTAATGAGGTGTTTCCTCTGTCTAAGTTTCACCATCCTGTGTTATCATTGAATTAGTTTGAACAATAGCTTCAGCTGCTTCTCGAGACATACAAGTACAATCTGCTTGGGAATTTCCTTGAAAATTAGTTTGAACAACGACTTCCATTATTCCTTGGGGCATACATCAATCTTCCTATGTATTCTCCTCAAAATTGGTTTGGACAACAACATATGTAGTGGGAAAGTCCGTTTGGGTTTCCATTGAGAAAACACAAGGACCTTGAGTCTGAGTCTCAATATTATTCAAAGTACATTTCTCTATTTGGGTCCCTTTTGAACAAACAAAATGACTCTCAATCTGGGTTTCAATATCCTACAAAGAACAGTATTCTGTTTGTGTCCCTATAGTTTCCAATTCCACTTTCAATTTCTAGAACCTAACTGCTTCCTTTAGCCATTATCTTAGTTTCTTAACTTTTTTCTTCTGCTTCCTCTACTTCTTAATAAACTTCCTCAATCTATCCATATATTTTTTCTTCGCCATGGGGTTTTTTATCAAAGGTGGCACAACTGTGTTGGTTTGAGGTTCAAGAGGAGCTATGCCAATATCAGGATGAGGTTCCAATGGAATGATCTCTCCCGATGGATTCTCGTCTTCCAGGTCTTTTTCTACATGTGCTTCTTTCTCAGGAGGATCCAATCGAACAATATATCCTAAGTGATTATGATTTTCAGTGTCTTCTTGTTCATGGGCCTTGTCCTCTGGGGTTTCTTCTATATGTTTTTCCTTCGCTGGGGATTCCAATGGACCAGTAGCCTCTGGTTGATTTCCATCTGCCAAGGTTTCCTCTGCATGGACCTCTTTCTCAAGGGGCTCATTCATAGAGGGAACTGATTCCCTCTAACCCTCCAAATTATCATCAAATCAAAAAATTTCGGTATGCCCAGAACTGCCAACAGAGGCAGACTGGTTAAGGGCATGATTTTTCCCTTTGGAGTTTCCATATGGCTCCCTTTCTTCAGAGAATGTCCCAATATTCTCCAATACTTGAGCCATTTCTTCCTCATCTTCTTGCAGAAAATCATCTTGTGGACTTGGAGAGGGCATGTGAGACGACCCTAATTCTTCTATTGGAATTGGGTTGTGCTGCTGTGATTTTATCCTCGTAGAGCTTCTACACTTTGTTGGGCCAAAGAAGGATTCCTTCTTTTTCTTGTCCTTTTCGGACATGTTACTCTTACCCCCTCTTGTTCAGTCTTTGGGTTTTCTTTAGGTGGGGTTAAAGCAGGATTTACAAGGTTATCCTAGGTTAATTGCTATTGGGCCAGTCCATGAATGATGATTAATTTGATCAGAGCATGATGGATGATGACAGACTGTGGATCCTTAGCCTTTCTGACCCAGCTAGAAATGTCATGCAATAAACAATTTAAATAAAATGGAAAAATATCTGTAATTTTGTGCTTCATAATAACTAACATTTTGATCTAGAATCTAGTTTGAACAACAAAAGCAAATGGTAATAATCAATACTGACAACAATCAGAATAATTCTAATTTCATGAACTAACAATAATAAACAATTGTAAGAATAAGCATAAATAAATGGAGTTGTCTTTAGTGCGACGTTTTGGATTTTCTGGTGCCGGAATGCGGTGGAAAAATTTGAGGTGAAATCTTGATTTGTGTTATTTAAATTAGTTTCTTTATATTGTATATGGATTCAGGACCTTGGAAAACCCCTAGAGCACTTCAATTGTATAGGATTACCCATCACGCTTGTGATTTCAATAAATTGTTGCTAGATTTTAGAGAAATTTGACCGGAAAAACCCATCGTAAAAGCTTCCAAAAAGTCACACTAAAGACAACTCCTAAATAAATATGACACAATTAAATAGGTAAATCACCTATCGATTGGGCCCAATATCTCTAGAAGTCACCGCCGAAGGACACTCAAAATGCGATTATAGGTAAAACACAGTCTTCTTCATTAAACTTGATAATAGAGTTACAACATCACATTAATGAAAGTACTTTGTATCAAAATGAATACTTACAATCTTGAAATTTCTCTAACTAGCTGTTCATTTTTCCTTTCGGCTTTATATAACCTACGAGAGATAAATGGATAAAAGTTAATCGTCATGATCAGGAGATCTTAAGGATTTCGCAACTCATAATCTGATTTCATCACCAAATAGAATTGGTTCTCCTCATCTTCTATTGTCCTTCGTAATCGAAACGTTGTCCTTTTCCTTTCTTGGTCATTGTTGTTCTGTCATCTGAAAAACAATCATTCAATTCAAGTTCCTACATATAAAGATAGCGAAAGTTAGTTTTGCATGCCCAAATTTACCCAAATCATTAATGATCGGTTTTATCCATCTTCTACAATTGTTTCTTCTATGTTTATTCCTAAAACGAAGATAAACACATAAAGACGAATGATTAATTAAGCTAATATGAGGATAAAACATACATTTTCCACAACCCAACATACTCCCTTGCTTAACTTTTTGCGTGTCCTAATGCAATTAGATGATTGAGGTGCAGCTGTGTCAAGGAATAAGTAGGATAAAATTGTTCCTTATATAGCCTAAAACTGTTTTTATGTTTAAGTACTACAAAAGCCTAGTTTACATGGTAATATGGTAAATTATAATCACTCTGATACCCATCAGGAGGGTACCAGATAATAGCATAGTTGTAGTGGCACCCTGTCTAGTCAAGGCCCACGCTTAGGACCATATTGATGTATCTATGTAGGTGACTAGAGGCAGCTTTGAAATTTCTATACCCAAATGGATCCCTATTCCTGACATTATTAGTGGAAGATTTTCATGCTTGTCTTGTTGCTGATAAATATTCCTCCTTAATTTCCTCAAAGTATTCCTTTCCTACATGTATGATATCTGTATGGAGTGGTCCTAATTGATCCATGACTCGTGTTTGTTTCATGAACTATTTATGCTTCATAGAAAGATGCAGGGGTTTTGTGGGTTCTCCCCTAACCCATAAGTCTATACCATATTCCATTTTTTGAAATTTTTTATAGGCTTTAGCCCATTTAATATGGTTGGTAGAAAAAGAGAGAAAATATTGAAATTGAAAATCCCCAATGAAGTAGCCAGGATTCCTATCTAGTCCATCCTCCAAGAAAAAATTGTGCATGTATAATTCACATAAAAGGCATTGTACCTGTCATTTTTTTCCTTAAAACATTTGACAAAGTCTGGAGTGATCTTGAATTCTACTAGCTTACCAGCCTTGAAAGCTTTTAGTTTCAATAAGAGGTATCTTTCTAACAGGAATAGTGCACAATTGGTGGCAGTTGATTGACAAGACGACGCATCAGAATAAATAGAACAAATAGTTTCAATTTTCCCCTTGGCCTTCTGCAGTTTGGCTTGTGTTTTCTCTACTTTCTTCTGCTCATATTTGAAATTGGGGAAAGTTTCATCTTCTGTTATAGTAGGTGCTTCAAATCTCTTTCACAATTCCTAGTGTACCTGTAATGACACTACTTCTTCCTTATCTTGAGCCAACTGTTGCTGGGTCTTGGTTAGCTCATTTCGCAATTCTATGATAACAAATTCCCTTACGCGAGGAACGTAATGAGGTGTTTCCTCTGTCTAAGTTTCATCATCCTGTGTTATCATTGAATTAGTTTGAACAATAGCTTCAGCTGCTTCTCGAGACATACAAGTACAATCTGCTTGGGAATTTCCTTGAAAATTAGTTTGAACAACAACTTCCATTATTCCTTGGGGCATACATCAATCTTCCTATGTATTCTCCTCAAAATTGGTTTGGACAACAACATATGTAGTGGGAAAGTCTGTTTGGGTTTCCATTGAGAAAACACAAGGACCTTGAGTCTGAGTCTCAATATTATTCAAAGTACATTTCTCTATTTGGGTCCCTTTTGAACAAACAAAATGACTCTCAATCTGGGTTTCAATATCCTACAAAGAACAGTATTTTGTTTGTGTCCCTACAGTTTCCAATTCCACTTTCAATTTCTAGAACCTGACTGCTTCCTTTAGCCATTATCTTAGTTTCTTAACTTTTTTCTTCTGCTTCCTCTACTTCTTAATAAACTTCCTCAATCTATCCATATATTTTTTCTTCGTCATGGGGTTTTTTATCAAAGGTGGCACAACTGTGTTGGTTTGAGGTTCAAGAGGAGCTATGCCAATATCAGGATGAGGTTCCAATGGAATGATCTCTCCCAATGGATTCTCGTCTTCCGGGTCTTTTTCTACGTGCTTCTTTCTCAGGAGGATCCAATCGAACAATATATCCTAAGTGATTATGATTTTCAGTGTCTTCTTGTTCATGGGCCTTGTCCTCTGGGGTTTCTTCTATATGTTTTTCCTTCGCTGGGGATTCCAATGGACCAGTAGCCTCTGGTTGATTTCCATCCGCCAAGGTTTCCTCTGCATGGACCTCTTTCTCAAGGGGCTCATTCATAGAGGGAACTGATTCCCTCTAACCCTCCAAATTATCATCAAATCACAAATTTTCGGCATGCCCAGAACTGCCAATAGAGGCAGACTGGTTAAGGGCATGATTTTTCCCTTTGGAGTTTCCATATGGCTCCCTTTCTTCAGAGAATGTCCCAATATTCTCCAATACTTGAGCCATTTCTTCTTCATCGTCTTGCAGAAAATCATCTTGTGGACTTGGAGAGGGCATGTGAGACGACCCTAATTCATCTATTGGAATTGGGGTGTGCTGCTGTGATTTTATCCTCGTAGAGCTTCTACACTTTGTTGGGCCAAAGAAGGATTCCTTCTTTTTCTTGTCCTTTTCGGACATGTTACTCTTACCCCCTCTTGTTCAGTCTTTGGGTTTTCTTTAGGTGGGGTTAAAGCAGGATTTACAAGGTTATCCTAGGTTAATTGCTATTGGGCTAGTCCATGAATGATGATTAATTTGATCAGAGCATGATGGATGATGACAGACTGTGGATCCTTAGCCTTTCTGACCCATCTAGCAATGTCATGCAATAAACAATTTAAATAAAATGGAAAATTATCTGTAATTTTGTGCTTCATAATAACTAACATTTTGAGTTGTCAAGGTTTTACCACATCTTGATGTTCATCACAAGTGATATACATCTGATCAATGGTCACCAATTCTTGCCATCGTTGCCTTAAGCTATGGGGTGAATCCCTTTGCCTTTGCATACCAATTGTTCAACTGGTTCTTGGAATACTATGAATCATCCTGGAGAAGAACATGCTTATCCATCCATCTTTTGCCTTCTACTGGAAGTTCAGAGACTTCAGCTATAACTGCTTCAAAAACTACTATGTTTCTACCCTTCACTGTCATGCGTCATTTCTACAAATTCTGCAAAAATTCAAGTGTTATTTCCTCATGGAATTACTGTAATTTGGTCAGGTATTGAGGCCAGCCATCGCACTCAAGAATTTCGCTAGTCTGTTCTGATATTCAGAGTATTGTAGGTTCATTGTGGATGGAATTTCCTCCCATGGTTATTGTTTCTCTTTAACTGGTTCACTTGCACTTTTGCATGCACTCTTCTCACAATTTCACAATTTGGAACAACACTGTAAACTGTATACAAAATGTTAACATTATTAACAAAGCAGTGACATTGTTTTAGAATTAATATTAAAGGAAATTGTGTTGTTTGTCTCATCAGCAATTTTTTGCACAAATTAATAATTAATTCACATGTTATCCATAATGCTTACCTTCCCCCTCCAATTAGAAAACAATTTAATAATTATTACGCATGCACATTCATAATGCAATCCTTGCCCCCTCCAATCAGAAAACAATTTGATTAATCATTACACATGCTATCCATAATCAAGACCTTCCCCCTTCCAATCAGAAAAGGGCATCCACGATCATAAAGCATGGGAAAAATGGAAAGGGCATCAGGAATTCATAAATGCAGCTCGACAACAATAAAAGCGGCGTAAATACAACAAAAACAGTCAGAGAAGTGTAGGTCAAAAGATTTGAAATTCTTGTAAAAGGAATAAAACAAAGACTAGATCATTATGTGAAGAGATATTTTCCTTAGGTGGAAAAGGTGACAAACGCATGACCGACGATAAATGTTAATCACTGTTGGTATCGATTGATCGAAAAATAATGATATAATGCATATAAAGATATGGTTTACCATGCATGTTGGTTAATTTAGTTATAAATGTTGTTCAAATGGTAATTTCACCTTTAGAAATGATTCAATAGGAAGTAATAGGATAAGGAATATTTGGTAATGTAACATAGCACTTCAATGCCACAAGCAGAGCCACTGCTGCTAGCAGGCATTCGTAGCCTCGACAGGGTTTCTTTTTAACCCAAAAAATGAGCCAGAGTCCCGCTTTTAGTATTTAGATAATTTTTCTTTTCATTGCTACAAAGAGACCATTATGCTGGCATTGTAACCAGATAATCATAGTGCCACTCACCAAGATATAACAAAGTGATCAGGCTGGCTCATGGTAAGACCTCTTGTCCTTCTGACAATTTTGACTATCAAAAAGGTCATTACCCTGATGTGGTGGCCATAATGGAGTGTCACTTGTTACACCCTTATGATCATGGTAGGTTGGCTCATGATGAGACCCCCTATGCTCTTTAAAAAGATGTGTGTTTCATTTTAATATTTTAATATTTCCATATTTTCATATTTTTATTGTAACGGGAGGGAGGCTCATTTACTCCTTAAGAGTCAGGGATGGCGTGAGAAGTAAACAAAATACTAATGAAAGTTATTCTTTTATCCCTATATCACCATACCAAAGGGAATTATCAATTGAAAGTGTGAAAGATAAACCAACATGGTACTAAGATAGTAAATCATTTTATGATATGTCCAAAGGGAAGATATTCAACCAGTCATTATATAGATGAACCAGGTCAGTTTCAGAATAAAGATGACCATAAAAGGTTTTACAAGTCATAATGGTATTAATATTACTATTTTTCTTTTATCTCAGGTACAATTTCCAAATCCAAACAAATGGTTTTCCTGAGAAAACATGGGAGAGAAAAATGGAAAAAAGAATGACCAACGATGGAACAACAAAAAGAAATCACAGTTGTTCATTCTACCAAACAACAAACACACAGAAAGAAATCGGTGTTGTTCAATTGATTGAACAATAAAGCACACAAAAAGAAATCAGATTTTTTCAATTGATTGAACAATAAAACACACAAAAGGAAATTGGTGTTGTTCAATTGATTGAACATCAAAACACACAAAAGGAAATTGGTGTTGTTCAATTTATTGAACATCAAAATACACAAAAATAAATTGGTGTTGTTCAATTGATTGAACATCAAAATACAAAAAAAAAGAAATCAGGGTTGTTCAATTGATTGAATAGAAAAACACAAAAAAATAAATTGGTGTTGTTCAATTGATTGAACAATGAAATACATGGAAATAAATTGGTGTTTTTTAATTGATTAAACAACAAAATAAACGAAAATAAGAAATTGGGGTTGTTTAATTGATTGAACAACAAAATATGCTAAAGGGAAAAATTGGAGTTGTTCAATTGATTGAACAGTAGTTTTTCAATTAATTGAACAACAATTATTAAAAACACCCCAAAAAACAAGAGAAATCCTCATATTCACATAGTGATGCCTAAACTAACTTGAAACCAACCGTAGAAATAATATATACATTATTTACAGTTGAAGAAAGATATTTTTTTTATGAAAGTAAAACTGTCAGGTCATCAATCCATGCACCTAAAATTTGCATAGTGGAATCATCATGTACCTGTTGGCAGAAAGACTCTTTGGTGACTGGTTTAGATAAAGATGCACCCAATGTCCATTCACCCCGAAAGAATGGCTAGACTCATCAATGGTAGTCAGAATGAGAGTGCCATTGTTGTGTACCTCTTGAATTTCATAAGGGTGAAGCCACATTATTTGTAACTTGGCCGGAAAAGTTTGGAATCTGGAATCATAGAGGAGCACCCATTCTCCTTTCTAAAATTTCTTCTTTTTAATAAGACTGCCATGCCACTTTTCCCTTTGCTGTTGAATAATTGTGGTGCATTAAGTAGTTGAGCCTCATCCAATTCATTTAGTTTTTTGAAGTCGTTTAGTTTGATCTTCCGTGAGATCCAATCCCACTTCGTGGGTTGTTCAGAGAGTCTTTATTTCAAATTCAATAGGAAAGATAGGTTCTTCTCCAAATACAAGTTGGTACGGGGAATATCTAGTACTATTTCGCCAAGTTGTACGATATGCCCACAAGGCCTCTTGCAGTCTAGCAGCCCAGTCCCTCCGATGTCTCGAAACTGTCTTGGTTAGAATTTATTCAATGACCTTATTTGTGCATTCAACCCGCCCATTCACCTGTGGGTGATATGGGGAAGTGACTCTATGTGTGGTGTGGTGGTTTTGTCGAGTGGCTGTAATCTTATGTCCTAAAAATTTCACCCGTCCATCTGTTATCACTTCCCCAGGTAAACCATACCGCACAAATAACCCAGAAAGGAAATTGATTACAGCTTCTTTTGTAGATCTTGGCAAATCTACTATTTCTACCCTCTTTGTTACATATTCTGAAGCAACTAGTATGTAGGCCTTTTGGTTTGATGGCAGATGAAATGGGCCAACAAAATCCAATGCCCATTGTTTGAAAGGTTCTATTACCAACTAGGGCTGTAGTAGCATTTCGTCAGATTGACCAAGACAGCCCATCCTTTGGCAGCTATCACAAGCCTATACATATTTCTTAGCGCCTTGAAAAATAGTGGTCCAATAATAGCCCATATGTAGTACCTTATGCCATATTCTACGATCTGTGAAGTGTCCTCCACATGGATCATCATGGAAAGCCTTTAGGTTTTTGTAGTTCTTATCTTCACGAATGCATCTGCTTATGCACATATCAGACCCTATATGAAAAAGGTATCCTCCCATCCAACAAAATTGGGTGCTACGCTCGAAAATATGTTTCCTTTCCCTTGTTGTCAAGTGTCTGGGAAGCTTTCCTACCGCTAGATAGTTTGCTACGTCTGCATACCATGGTGTTTTAACTACTACGACAAACAAATGTTCATCTGGAAACTAGTCATCTACTACCAACGGATCATTTATCTTTGGAACCCAAGACAGAAAATCCATGATTGGGTTTTCCTTCCCTAGATGATCTTTAATGGTGATATCAAACTCTTTCAAAAGTAACAACCAAAAAGTCACTCGACCATTTGTAATGGGTTTGTTAGCTAAGTATCTAATGGCAGAATGATTAGTATATAGAAAAGCTTGATAGTCAGTTATATAATGTCTAAATTTGTTTATGGCATAAATGACAACTAAAAATTCCTTTTCTATTACTGTATAATTAAGTTTAGTAGCAGTCAGATTTTTGTTGATATAATAAATAGCATAAGGCTTTATGTCCTCCTCTTGGCCAAGTACAATGCCTATTCCTGCATCTGATGTGTCCATAGAGATGTGAAAGGGAAGCTCCCAGTTGGGTCCACGAAATAATCGTGTCGCCAAAACTAATTTCTTCAAATCTGTAAAAGTTGTGTCACATTTATCAGACCATTTAAAGTCAACATTTCCTGTTAAAGCATACAAAGGCGTAACAATTTGTGATTTTTATTTTTTTATAAACCTACGATAATAACTTGCATGTCCAAGGAAGCTACGCACCTCTGTCTGAGTACAGGGTGTAGGTAGTAGGAGAATTACTTGTATCTTTGTTGGATCTACCTGTATCCTAGTTGCAAAAATGTGGTGTCCTAGGATTACGCCTTCCATCATCATAATGTGATAGTTGACATTACTTAAACATAGCCCGGTGGTGATGCATCATTCTAAAACCGTCTCTAATGTCTATAGCGCTTGATCAAAGTCATCCCTGTATGGGGTAAATTCATCCATGTAAACTTCAAGTCCTTCATATATCAGATCAAAAAAAATATTGAGTATGGCTCTCTGAAATGTAGTTGGGGCATTGTATAAGCCAAATGGTAACACTATGTAAGTGAATGTACCCACGGGTAGGTAAAGGTGGTTCTGTCTTGGTATTCAGGGGTGATTTGGATCTGATTGTAGCTGCTGAAGCCATCCGAAAAGGAAAAGAATGGTTTTCCTGCCATTGTATCAAGGACATGATCAATAAATAGAAGAGGGAAGTGATATTTTTGTGTGGCCTTGTTCAATTCCTGATGATCCACACAGATGCACCACTTCCTGTTTTTCTTGGGAACGACTACCAATGGAGAGACCCACTTGCTATCCGAAAGGGGATAAATGAAATTCACATCCAGCAACTTCTATAGCTCTTCTTTTACAATATGCTTGAGATGTAGACCCAATCTCCACTGAGGTTTCTAGATAGGAAGAGCATCCTTTTCGGTGTAGATATGATGCGTACATAAATCTAGTTTTATGCCCTTCATTTATGGATAGTCCCAAGAAAAATCCCCTTTATATTTTGCAGAAATTGAATAAGCTTTTATTTTTGGTCACTGTCCATACTATCGTTGATGTTTAAAATCTTTCCTGGTTCAATTTCAATTGCCTTGCTGTTATGAACGACAGTTGTCTGGATATGTTGATCATTAGTATCTTTCAAAGGGTCTTCCAAGGCTTCATTGTCAAAAATTTATTTTAACATTTGACATTTGACATTATTCACAATGGTTGGCTAAATAATAAAGTTATTGATCACATCATCTTCAGTCTGATTCTTGAACTCAAGTGCCTCTGTTACTGTAAGCGGTGAACAAATGCTTTCTTCCAGGTCTGAGGGTGGTTGTTTATGTATTTTCACAATGGGTGGACTTGGTTTGGTAGGAGTATAGAAAAAATATTTTTTACAGCGTCCCCTTAACAATGGTCGTGGTTCCCTATCAGCAACCTATGTAAGCATCAACTGTTGCTAGCCAAGGTCTGCCCAAAATTAGAGGGTGCCCATCTAATCGAATTTTTGGGTTTATGACGAGAAAATATACTAGGTTTTACCATGAATAAAAAAAAAATGATAATATCCTGTAAATTTCCCTATGGTCTAACCACCGAACAATCAGCAAGTTCTAGTGGGGTGGTGGTTGGTTCCAGAGCTGTGATACCAAGTGTCTTACAAGTTTCCACGGTTAAGATGTTAATGGTTGCACCCAAGTCAACTAATGTTTTTGGGAAGGAGCGACCATATATTTGGACTGTAACTATAGGATTCCTAGGATCTTCATAGTTTATTGGTGTTTCCCCACCCAAGAGAAAATCAGAGAAGGTCCCCACAACATGAATAGTGGGTGGATCTTTTACTTTTCTTACAAGCTTCTTCACACACAACTCTTTAATTGTTTTAGCATAAATAGGAATATCTTGGATGGCCTGGAGGAGAGGAATTTTAATGAAAATATTTTTCAGTTCCCCTACAAGATCAAAGTATGGGTAAATAACTACTTTAGGTATTGTTAATATTTCAGGGAACGAGGGAAAAGTAACTACGAGTTTTTCAGGATCTTTATGCTCAAATGTATCTTCTCCTTGTTTTATTTATATATCAGTCACAATTGATGGTGTATGTACAGGAAGGGTTTCTAACTCAATTGGTGCATGGTCTTTGTCTTCCTCAGGAGTGATAATGCATCCCGACCTCAGTCTAAGTTCATTGCACTCTTTTTTTTCGGTCTCATGGTTTGAGTTTTCAAAAATTGTATCAGCTGAACTGACCTGTTATTGGGGTTTGGATTCGGTTGAGATGGTATTTGGGGATGCAAAAGGGGCCAAGGATTTTGTTGTAATGGATATAGGGCTGATAATGTAGGTTGAGGTTGAGGATCTATCCCCATAGGCATATTAGTTATCCATAGAGGTCGCTGCCAATTTAGAGACAAGTTCAAATTTTGTGAAGTAGGGGCAGGCCACTTGGATGGGCATGTATTACTTTGCCAAAAAGGAGTAAAAAGAGAATTCAGACAACCATTACCCAGAAAGGACTGAGTTTGCCAAGGTGAAAAAAAAAATTTGGGACTGCCAATTTGAGAAAGGTGATTGACCTTGCCACGCTGTTCCAGAATGTTGTTGTTGATTAAATGGCGAAGAAGGAAAGAATTGAGATGGGTCTTGTGACATAAATGTGGGTCGACCTTTCCACTATCGATGCTTGTTCATTAAGTATATTGGTTCTATCTCTTCTTGTGCCCCTTTAAAAACTACTTTCAATCCTGTAAGTGATGGACACTACTCAGTGGCATGGTCCTTGGTGCAGATAGCGTATGTCTGGACCGTGTCCAATTGATATTCCCGTTGACTATGCTTCTTCCGGTAGTGTGGGAAAAAACAAACAAATTATGTTTTTCTAAGGCTTGTTTCTGTTTAGTCTCCACGACATCCAACTGCATTGTAAAGGTGCCCAGGATGTCTATCTTGAAGTCCTTTAGGAGGTTACTGATTTACATTCTTATTATGCCTCCACTGTGTGATTTGATTCCTCTAGTCATAAGATATCAACTTCCTGATCCAGTGTGTGTGCTACCTCGCAAACACTTGATACAAAAGTGAATGATTTCATCATAATCCTCTTGATAAATATCTCCCTTCCCCATCAAATTTATAGTTTCTATCCATTCTTCTTTCATTCCTTTAATTAAGATGTCTTTCAAGACTTCTTTTGGTAATGTGGAGTGAGGGGATCTTTACAAATCGTAGTGAAAATGTTCGACATATTCATCTATAGTTTCATTATCCTTTGTAGACATATTAAATATTTCATCTTTTAATTTTGTAGTCCTAATATTTTTTGAGAAAAGAAGTTTTCATGTCATCCCAAGAGTTAATAGTGCACCCACCTAAACCCATGAACCACCTCAAAGATGCTCCTTTTAGGGTAGAAAGGAACAACTCCAGTTTTTGAGGGTCGGTGGTACAATCATATCCCCTGCATGGGATGCCAAACTCAAATAAGAAAGCATTCATATCCTTTGTGGTCATCCCATGAAAGGTTCAAATGTTTCGTAAGGGAATAGCTTTCATTGGGGCATCAACTACTGGGTCGACTATGGGGTATTCCAATGTCAAGGTCTGTCCTTGAGGTAATTGGTTCGCCATTTGGTCTAAAATTTGCCAATATTCTTCGAGGATTTCAGGGGATGCTATCTGAGTAAGTGGATTATTCTCTATCTAAGGTGGTTTTGCGGTGCTGCCTAGATATGGGATCACAGGAGATCCTAGTTCAGGAAAATTTGGCTCTACCTTAGCAGTTCCACTGGTTTCTCCCTCTCCTTCTCTTAGATTGCATGATTTTCCCTCTTGTAAAGGATCAAAATGTAAATTTTTTGTAACCTGAAATCTCTGTTTAGGTCCTCCAATTTGGCTATGAATCTCAGGGTAGGCTGCAGATAGTGAGCCTGCTGCCTGAGGGATTACAGTAGGGATTTTTCCACACACTGTTCGAGGTCCTATTGATGCCTGATATTCTGCTTTCCTTATGATTTCATCTATAAATTTGATCTCCCAAGGTTCACTGATCCCTTGGGTTTTGCGGATTTAGGTGGGGGGTTCTGATCTTTTTCTATATTTTAGTTCCTAGTCATTCATAAAAACCCCTACTCCTATTTAACCTCTATGTATTTGCTGAAAAGTGGGTTGATGAGCAAGCACTTTAATTTCTGGTTACGCAGGTTCTTACCTCCCATTTTTAATACCCAATTCTTTTACAGAAAAATAAAAAAGAAACCACTTTGAAACACTCTCCCTGGCAACGACGCCAAAATTTTGGTGTACTAAGATGATTATTTAAAATAAATATTAATACCTACATTAATCATCAACCCAAGGTAAGTCTATTTACTTCAAGAGTGTTCAACATTGTCTATGTAAGTGAATTCAGAGGCTAATTCATAATGAAATGATTTAGAATCATTGTAATGATTAATATCTAATTCTCCAAGTTTAATCCAAAAAAATTATGAAATAAATCTTTAAAGTCTTTTCAAATCTACTTTACTCAATTATGCAAAGAACTAAACTGGAACGCAAGTAAAAGGAGTCACTCTTAGCAAATATTAACTAGCACAAACAATAATTCGTCCATCATGAAGGAAAGCTACAGCAAATGAACAACAAGTAACTATTCAAACATCTCACGGAAAGCAATGAACTATAAGCTTAACACTTCTGATAAAACTACTTTGGAATGAACGAAAATCAAATACTTAAACTAACCTTATCAATTCGGTGAAGATTAACATGCAGATGTAAAACACAAAAAGATCTAGAATCTAGTTTGAACGACAAAAGAAAATAATAATAATCAATACTCACAACAATCAGAATAATTCTAATCTCATGAACTAACAGTAATAAACAATTGTAAGAATAAGCAAAAATAAATATGACACAATTAAACCAGTAAATCTCCTATCGACCAGGCCCAAAGTCTTCAGAAGTCACTACCGAAAGACACTCAAAATGTGATTATAGGTAAAACATAGTCTTCTTCTTTTAACTTGATAATAGAGTTACAAAGTCATAGGAATGAAATTAATATGTATCAAAATGAATAGTTACAATCTTGAAATTTCTCTAACTAGTTGTTCATTTCGCCTTTCTTCTTTATATAACCTAAGAAAGGTAAATGCATGAAAACGAATCCTTAGGATCAGGAGATCCTGAGTATTTCGCAACTGAAAATCTGATTCTGTCAAATAATAGAATTCGTTCTCTTGGTCTTCCATTGTCCTTCGTAATCGAAATGTTGTCCTCTTCCTTTCTTGGTCGTTGTTGTTTTGTCGTTTGAACAACAATATTTCAATTCATGTTCCTGCATATAAAGATAGCGAAAGTTATTTTTTCATGCCCAGATTTACCCAAATCATTAATGATTGGTTTTATCCACCTTTTACAATTGTTTCTTCTATATTTATTCCTAAAACGAAGATAAACACATAAATATGAATGATTAATTAAGCTAATATGAGGATAAAACATGCCTTTTCCACGACCCAACATATAGTGCCAGGTATTCGTACTTCAATGGTCAATGCTTCACTTGTCAAAACTTTGGTCACAAAGTAGTTCATTGTGTTGCTTATAAAATAATTATGATGAGAAGCAAGAAAACAACAAAATGCAATAGGACAAAGAAATCTTCTTATAATTCTTTCTCACCATTTTAGAATGAAATTGAATGTTCTATTTTCAATAAATTTCGTCATGAAGAAACTGAATTCAGAAGAATGATTAAGTCATCTTATCAACATGTAAAGAAGACAATACGACCCAAGGTATGGAAAAATAAAATTACTTCTTTTGAAAATTGTTGTCTAGCATTGTATGCAGGAGATCAAGATAATCTATGGTACATTGACAACAAGTGTTCGAACATATGATAAGTGACAAAGATAACTTCATTTCTTTTAATAAAATTATGAAATAAAAGAATGTGACTTTTGGTAATAACTCACCTGAAACTACCTTTAAAGGAAAAGGATCTGTGTTTTTAAAAGAAAAGGTCAAGGTTGAGAATGTATTATTTGTTGATGGGCTCATACATAAATTATTAAGTGTTAGTCAAATATTCGATCAAGGGCATGAAGTTATTTTCAGATTGAAGAATTGTTTGGTAAGAAATTTGAATACATGTAAGATCATAATAAGGGAGCCATAAATCTAGGAAATTTTTATATCCTAGAGGGTGGTAAAGAGCACTGTTTTTTTAGCAAATCTGAAGAAAGTTTTCTTTGGTATAAAGGTTGGGGCGCCTCAACGTTTCCCAATTATACAAATCAAGTAAGATGGGTGAAATTCATGACTTTCCCAGCATTTATCTACTTGAAAATACCATTTTCAAATCATGTCAATTTGGTAAGAAACCCAGGGTTCAGTTTAAAGCTAAAGAAGGTACTTCAAGTAAACCCCTTGAACTTGTTCAAACAAAGATATGTGGACCTATGAGAAAGAATTCTCATTGTGGTGAACAATAATTCATGTTATTAATTGATCAATTTACAATAATTTGTTGGGTTGGTTTACTAATGTATAAATAAGAGGTATTTGAAAAGTTTAAAACATTCATAGATTTGGTAGAAAATGATTTAGATCTAAAAATAAAATTTCTTAGATTTGATATAGGAGGAGAGTTTATATCAGATGAATTTTTCAATTTTTATGAATAAAAAGACATAAAAATATAATTTTCCAGAGCTAAAACTCCTTAAGAAAATGGAGTGGTAGAAAGAATGAACAAAATAGCTCAACAAAGGGGACGTTCCATGCTTGATGAGTCATGCACACCTCACACCTTTTGGGGAGAAGAAATACATATAGTCGTGGATACACTTAACAAGGCTTATTCTTCATTAAATAATTATCAAACTCCATATGAACTATAGTGTGCTAAGTCTGGAGCTTTCAAACACTTTACAATCTTTGGAAGCAAATGTTTCACAAATAAAAACGTTGATATGCTTGGAAAATTTGAATCTAGAGTAGATGAAGGAATCTTTCCTGGATACTCTTCCAGAAGAAAAAGATATAAATGTTATAATACAAGTATTCAAAATATTGTTGAAAGTATAGATTTTGTGATTGATAAAGCATCCATAGGTAATAAAAAGTAAGCACAAGCAGATGACAAACCTCTCCCTACTAAACTCCAAGAAGTTGTAGGAGAAGAAGAAAGAGAAGAATCAAAAGAAGGAAATGAAAATACAGGTATGATAGAATAATGTCCATCAAGGTATGTTTAGAAAAATCATCCTGAATCTCAAATTCTAGCTGATAAGGAAGAAGGAATGCAAACTAGAAAATATTTTTTTGGATTATGATGTCACTTAGCCTTACTATCCACAATTGAACCTAAAAATGTGAATCAAGAAAGAAAATATGAATTTTGGGTTAAGTAAATGCATGAAGAACTTGATCAAATATAAAAGAACCAAACATGGGAAATTGTACGAAGGACTTGTAATAAAAATATTATTGGGAAAAAGTGGGGTTTTAAGAACAAATTAAATGAATTGGAGAAGTAATTTGAAATAAAGAAAGACTTGTATGCAAAGGCTATGCTCACTAGGAAGGGATATACTTTGAAGAGAGATTTTCACCTATAGCTAAACTTGAAGCCATAATTATTAATAACGTTCGTTCAATTTTCCAACTTTCATAACTTTAAATTATATCAAATTGATGTTAAATCTACGTTTTTAAATGGGGATCTAAAATAAAAGGTTTGTATTGAACAACTTGAAGAATTCATACTTCGAAATGATAAAATTCCTTTTTTTAAATTTAAGAAGGAATTGTATGTGTTAAAACAAGCTCCTCATGCATAGTATTATCATCTTGATAAGTATTTTTAGAAACAAGGGTTTAAGCAAGGATCTATAGATAGAAATTTGTATATCAAATTTGACAAAGAATTGTTTTTAATAGTAGTGGTTTGTGTAGATGACATCATATTTGGAAGCAATGTGGAATCTATGAGTCAAGAATTTGCATTAAATATGCAACAGGAATTTGAAATGTATTTACTTGGTGATATAATATTTCGTTCCTTGTATTCAAGTTCATTAAACTAAAAACGGTATCTTTCTCTCTTATACCAATTATCTCAAGCAAATTATGAAGAACTATGGAATGAAAGGTTGAAAACGTATATTCATACCAATGGCAACAAGGTGTAATATAATACAGAATGATTATTCTCTTACAATTAATCAATCTGAATACATACCTATGATTGGAAGCTTTCTCTATCTTATAGTTACAAACCTAGACATTATGGATGTAGTTGGCATAGTTGGACGATTTCAAGAAAATACTAAAGGAACTCATATCCAAATAGTCAAGAGGATATTCGAGCATCTGCAAGGCACTCAAGATTTTTCTCTATGGTATCTAAAAAATGTTGACTTTTCACTTCATTCTTACACAAATGCAGATTGGGTAGTTAATTTTGATGACTACAAAAGTACTAGTCAAGGAGCATTCTATTTGGGTCCTCACTTAGTTTCTTGGTTCAGTAAGAAATAAAGTTTTATTTCTTTATCAACTACTGAAGGAGAATACATTGTTGTTTCCTATTGTTGTAAACTTCTATGGATGATCTATATGTTGCAATAAATTCAAGTTACTTTCCCTCAACCTATACCTATTCTATGTGACAACACTAGTGCTATAAGTATATCTAAAAATCCTATCATGCACTCCAAAACTAAGCACATTCCAATAAAATACCATTTTCTTAGAAAAAAAGTGCTTGAACAAAAAGTCAAGTTGGAATATGTTCCTTCAAAGGAAAAAGTGGCATATTTATTTACCAACCCTCTTCCACGTGGTTAATTTGAATATATCATATAGGAATTTAGCATGATTCCTGCATCTTCACTGTCCTAATTGTTCTAATAGGCATGACATTTTCTGGGGGATTTGTAGTTGTAATCATCAACAGTTTGCTTTCTGTACCCAAAGCTCATGAAATACAATTGCGTGTATATGTGGTTTTATATTTAGATAATAGTGTATGCTTCTTTGCAATGAGAAATAAGTGGCACATATTCAGGGTGAGCTTCTCATATGCTTTCATCAGTTATTATTGGCTTTCTAGTTTTCATATTGACTTTTTGCATACTATTAATACTTCCCTTATGATGCTTAGAAATGATGATTGATTCATGATAAGATTATGAGCTAATATTATATTGTTGTTGCTGAAATGGCCCTTTGGTGCATTTGCTGGTTGATGAGATGGATGTGCTTAGAGTTGATGGTGAAACGTTGTCACAGGCTCAGGGGAGCATATGCATTGCTTTTAATAGTGCATTGTTGGCATTATGATTTCTTTAGTACTCCTTGTTGCATGATGGGTTTATGATGAGTACATATCATTGCTGCTCTATGGTTGTTACTATTGAAGATACTTATGCTACTACCATTAAGTGAGAATTCTTGGGTTGCTTATGCTGCAATTACATTATTGATTGTTAATACATCTTAATACACTTGATGGAGAAAGTGATGATAAATTGCCTTATCCTGCATGATGAGGATGTTCATGCTGCTATCAAATGTTTACGATGCATATTACTATATGGTGGATGGTGGTTGCTGATGAGTATCATGGTATTACTACTTCATTATTGCAGTCCCTAATTTTGGTTATAAGTGGCATATATGTATCTTGACGTAAAGGTCATGAAAAAGACCCATGTTGTAAATCATTGTAAAACTCAGTCATGTCTGGGCTTTTGGGGTCAAGTCATGTTATGGATGTAATCCCATTATTTTGGGACATTGATGAAAAATTTGAGTCCAATATGTAAACCCAATATGTTGGGTGTATCATGTAATCACTTGTCACTGGTTATAGGAAATGTTATTTTTGGTTGAGTCATAAAGTATTGTACCCTATTGAATATATTTATAAGATTCAAAATATGCTCAAGGAGAGAATGGTTAGTATGCATACTTCATAATTCATATCAGAAGGTCAGTCTCACAACAATGAGCACTACAAGGGAAGTTCTTTATTCAACCCAATTCAACTCATTTCCCTATATTTCAAAGGGGGTGAGAAGCTTGATGTTTGGAGAGAGTGCTTGGAGAGAAGACTTGGTTTTTGGACAGAATACTTAGTGTTTGTAGGTGCGTTTGGAGATGTTTGCAGGTGGTGTCCAAACACGAAAGTGGTTTCCATCAAGTCCAAAGGGGGAGATTGGTGGCATTATGGCTAATGTGTTATCCTTTATGATCGCCTACTTGTTAAATATGCACTTGATGTCAACAATGTCATAATATGATGATTGTAGATTTATACAAATGTTACAGAAGATATGGACAGATAAATGATAGGCTAGTGAAGTTTGAAAAAGTATACATGGTTCCTCTGAAGAAGGGTCGCGTAGATACGAATGCCTTGTGAGTGAAAGTCATTAACATAATCTCAACCATGGAAATCTATATACGAGGGGTCATTACCATGGTACTATCCCATAGTAATTGGAGTGGCGATGTTCATTTGTTCTTGTCAAAAAATACTAATGACATTACCAAAGTATTTACCTAAGGTATTGGCTAAGGAAAAAACTATATAAGGAGATGGAGATCAAGGTGTTAAGTGTGGAAGTGAATGAATTATTCATATGTGATTTGATCTTAAATAGGTGTGCACCAGGGAAAAAGAAGAAGACTCATGAATAGTATAGTAAAGACTAACGAATACACTTGCCTGATTTATTTATACTTGTAGTTAATAATGGTAGATATGTGGCTATAATGATGTTGTAATTTTATTATGTGACAATGATTTTTGAAAAAAGTGAATTATGTTTGAAGTTAAAATTTTCAGATATGTACACATGTTTGTTTCTGAATAGTCGCAGACATCCACACAACGATTTCTAGGTAGTCGCGTATATATTTTGTGATTCATTTTCAGTATGTTGAGATCTGTACATGAGTGTCTCAAAGTATAAGTGTGTATATATGATGTTCTTCTTAATAATTGTTGCTTATATATTTTGAGTTAGATTTGGTCAGGGTTTGCATTGCTGCTTGATGATAACTGTTGAGGATGTTTGCTCTATTTGTTTTTTTCTATCAATGATGTCTCTATGATATGTATATGATAGTGTTGGTGGGGTTGAATGTGGATTGAAATATTGTTTGGTAATGATGCCACAATGTGGTGATATATGATTGGTTCAATGATTTGTGATTGGTTCAGCAATTGATTGGGTGAGTGGTTCAACATTACAATGAACTAAATGATTCAGTGGTTAGTAATTTGAGATCTGTATAAAAGTTTTATATAGAGGACATGCGTATATATTCAGGTTCTATTAATAAAAATTTCATATATATCCTGAAGTTCATTTGTTCTGGTTGGGTTCTGGATTCAGTGAATTGATGCTTCAAAGATTCAGTTTATTTACAGATATTCAGTGGTTTAGATTTATATTTCAATATTTTAGCTTGGATATTTGTTTGGGCTTATTGCTGGTGTGGGTCTTGTATGAAAATTTGATGAAAGGTGGCCCACAGGTTTTGACGATTAGTTGACTAGTGGATCCAATGTGAAAAATTCTGAAAATGAGGTCCACAAGGTGCTAAGGGTTGCTCCCTTTAGAGTGGGGGTAGGAGCTCCCTTCTAGTAGGAGTCAATAAATGAGATCAAGGGGTTGTAGCTCCCTTCCAATAGGTGTTGTAGAACGAGTGGAGGTTTTATCCTCCGGTAGGTGGGTGCATATGTACTGGAAAGAGTCTTCAGCAATACAAAATATAATGAAGATTTTCCTGATATAATAAGAAATAAGACACTGACAATGGTGGTTTTCTCCCACATTAGGCTTCCACCTAAAATATTGGTGTTCTATGTGTTTCTTATTTGCTATGATTTATCTTTTCTTTACTGAATTATGAATGGTGAATGAGTTAATAATTCATTAGTTAAGTTAACTCAATGATGAAATATATGTGAAATTAAGTTAACTGGATATGCATTGTTTGCATTCACAAGAGTCACATACATACAATGGTTGCATGAATAACAATAGCATACAAAATTATTAATATGAAATGAAAAGTTAAACATATTGATTCACACCCCCTCTCAATATTTTTCCTAACATGTGTTAGTCAGGTGCACAATGTCAGCTGCGATATTGGAAGTTTCCCATTACGTAACAACGAAATTCCTTTTTGCACCATGACACTTTTTTTGATGGTCCTTTCCCTTCTCCTACCGTGAAGGCTCTAGGTGTGGTGATGTGGGGATGGAGAAGGGTCCTTGAAAAATTTATAAAAATTAGTTATAACGGTGAAGTGTCACTTTGCAGGATGGGTTGGGCCCTTAGTGGGGCCGAGGTGTATAGGTTGACGTGGATAAGGTGTGACATAGAACATGGGTGGTGTGACATGTAGAAACTAGAAATGGCCTTTTGTATGTTCATGTGGCCTAATTTTGGATGACACATGACACCTTTAGGGAAGGCCACTTATCAGGTTAATGTCATCATGAAATCGAGGAATTTTGACACGGAGTACTAAGATGATGTGGAATGGGATGACACGTGGTATAATTTTATGGTGCCGCCTAGCATCGGTACCAGATGGTGCTGACAAGGAAACATATGTGCCTAGAAACCACGTCATCATGGTCGTAGGTCCCCGGAGGAGTTTTCTATCATAGTTATGGACCAGGGTGCGAATGATGGAAGGTGTGAGATAGGAAATATTTCCATCCCCTAGCATCAAAATGTATTATTGTTCCATGGAGGTTTGGGTTAAGTGTACTAGAGGGAGAACACCAAAAATTATGTAAGGCACGACACAATACTCTGTCTCATCTTTAGACAAATAAAATCTTGTTCGCAGTGTGGATATCAAGGCGGCATAAACCCTTAGCAATAGGGTATGGTGTGAGGAAAAATAGTACGATTATGTGGAAAGTAACACAATTTAACCCAATTAACATGGAGACTCCACATGGGACCCACAAAGGTGAGAGAGTGACTCATGGGGTTAGGGATGTAAAGGGAAAAACCTAAAACATGCATAAATTTTAATATAGATGTCAAATTGAGATAAAACATATATCATTGGAAATATCTCTATGAGCCAAATGAAATGGTATTATTCAAAGTGATTTTTTCTAACTTTGGAGAATGATAAATTTTGTAACCCCATTTCCATGCTGAGACCATGGGGTTTGTGTTAGAGCAAACTGACACCTCCAATTTAGCTTGAAAGATCCAATGGGGTAAAAGGGAGAATTATAATTGTTTGTTTTATTTATATATATAATTTATGGTGTTTTTATGTTCTATGGTATATATTAGACCATCAACATCGATACACACATAATTATCAATTTCCTCTATTGATGCAACAATGGAAACAATATGCTTCTTTGATGTACAACTGAATCATGTATGGTTGATCTAGGTGGATATTGGTGGACATGCACCTATTCCACTTAGACCCCCACAATTTTTTCTTTCATTTTTTCAGTTTCCTTATTTGTAGCACAATTTACTATTTTTGGCATGTTTTTGGGTCCTAAACGTCCATAGCTATTTCGAGGCCCTAAAAGACGTATTTTTGGGAAAACTGGGACTAACATGGGTCATTTATTGATGTTAGTCATTCAAAAGTTGTATTCCTCGGATAGATCTTTCCAACAAGGTATTGTGCATGTCAAACGAAGATTGTATGCCAAAGTCACGACCCCAAGAAGTTGATGTACCAATTTACCTAAACAGGGCCCATAGTTTGGCGCTTCATCTCCTAGGGTTAGGTTTTTGGATGTTTAGGGTTTTACATTATTTCTCAAAAATAAATAGGCCTTTGAGCCTCATTTCAACACAATTCAGAGTCATGTAGCCACATCTCCTCTCATAAATAAGCTACCATCGCCCGAGCTAGTCTTATTTCCATTCTAGTTGTAAGAATATTTCCGTATTTGATTTTAATGAAATGAAGTGTTGTTTCTACTGTATCTTTGTATTTATGGTTATATCTATAATCTGTTGTGTTCCTATTTAAATCCATATCAATTGTATCAAAGTAGTCTGGTCTTTCTCTATTTTTCTTTACATGTCCTCAACGAGGTCAAGATATAAGGAGTTAGTGCTCGATCTGGCTGAACCTTTGCAAGATCAGCCTTGCAATCCCTGATGGTCGCACATGGGGGAAGAAAATAAATACAAGGGGGTAGGAGTTCTTATCAAAATATTGCTCGAGGAGGCCCTCAAGAAACAAAGGAAAGTGATGATGGATAACTTTTTCGAGATCCTTCAACGGTTGCCCAAAGGCGCCGCATCCACATCCAACATCCACTCTGGAGGTTCCACTCCTTTTAAGGTGCAAGTAAACTTTGACATTCCCATATTTGAGGGAAAAATAGATGCAGACGCTATAGATAAATAGTTAAATATGCTAGAAGGATATTTTTTTGTTCATGATTTTTCTTTTCGAGAAAAGATTACTTTTTCTCTTCTCAAAGTCACCCCCCACGTCAAGGACTGGTGGGAAACCTACTCTGAGCAGAAGGATGAAAGTACGAACTCACTTTTTTCAGCTACACCCACTTGGAATTCATTCCAAGATGCCATCAAGGAGAAATACTACCCTATCAGGAGCTATAAGGATAAATAAATAAAGTGGACAATGATGTGACAAGGAAGGGACCAAGATGTGTCAGAGTTTACCAATGTTTTTCATACGATTCGCACAAAGTTGGGTATCAAGGATTCTGAGAAAAATTTGGTACTCAAGTACCGCGTCTACCTACATAGGTACATCCAGGACTAGATGGAGTTCTTGGACATCTCCTCGCTTGGCACAAAATACCAATACACCGTCAAGATTGAGCATAAGCTTAAACAAAAGAAGAGAGGTTGCCTCAGTCGACCATTGATCATGGCATTAACCAATGTTCTCAACTCTTGTGGGCGCGGGACTTCTCATTGGTCACTTCTCTAGATAAGTGACCAAGAATTTGGCCACACATATTGGATGCTCTTTGAGGGTCAACAAGTTCTAGGTATTCACCTTGAGGATGCCTTGTTATGCCACCTGGGACACTTTTGTGTTCCTTCAAGCGAGCGTGCCAAGATGATTTTGGGAGTGCACTGTAGTCGGGTTGCTCGGCAGTTTGGGGTCGCGAAAACGATTGCAGTACTGTAGAAGTGTTTCTATTGGCCGAATCTTCGACAGGAACCGAGCATTAAGAAGCAAGGCCTCTATACTCCACTACCTACCCCTAGTTGACCTTGGGAATCCTTCTCCATGGATTACATGTCAAGCCTTCCTTCTACTAAGCATGGCAATGACTGTGTTTTTGTGGTTGTTGACATATTCTTGAAGATGGCCATTATAGCGGTCTGTAAGAAGAATATCACAATAGAAGCCACTTTTAAACTCTTATTTGAACACGTTTGGGTACACTTTGGGATCCCACAACCTATAATCATAGATCAGGACAATAATTTCCTTAGTAAATTTTGGTCTAGTCTCTAGTCGATGCTCAACACCAAGCTCACTAAATCCATAGATTTCGATCTCCAAACTGATGGCCAAACAGAGGTCATCAACAGGATGATCGTACACATTATGCGCATGTACAACTCAAATCATCCATGCACATGGGATAAGAGCCTCCCGTATGTCTAGCATAACCATAACTGGGCTCTCCACAGCTCGACTGGGCACAACTCTTTTCAGGTGGGCTTGGGATTATAGCCACTATGACCCATTGATGTGGTCATGCCATTTGCAGCTAGTCAACCAGATTCAGCTCATGTCCAGTCCAAATCCGATAAGGAAAACAACTTCATTGAGCACATCCAACATATCCACCAACAGGTCCATGACATTATAGAGAAATAAAATGCCAAGTACAAGCAACAACATGATGAACATTGGGTTCCACACAAGTTTTAGGTGGGTGAAAAATTCTGGTTTCATTTGTATAAGGAACACCTTACCAGAGAATATCAGAAACTTAGACCACTATGATATTGTCCTTACACCATTACCAAGGCTGTGGAAGAAAATGCATTCGAACTCATCATTCTCCCATTCCTTGGCCTGCATCTAGTGTTAAATGTGGACCACCTTCGACCATACTTCCCACCATCGTTGGACCCATCAGACATTCCAGAACAACTCACTCCTACAGAGTTATATCCGGATTGGATGGAACAATCCACAACTGATTGGATCATTGGCATGCATATCAAGAACAACCGACAACAAAGGATCCAACTATATCGAGTTGTCAAGGCAGGCGAACTACTTCACCAGGGCGAGTGGATCACAAGGGACCAAGTTCAGCAGAAGTTTCCTCATCTCATGGAGGAACTCAACGCAATGGGGACCATTGCTTCCTAAGGGGGGAGGAATGATCTAGGTGGATACTGGTGCCCACTAGCCTATTCCACTTGGACCCCCACCATTGTTACTTTCATTTTTTCAGTTTCCTTATTTGTTGCACAATTTACTATTTTTGACACTTTTTCTAGTCCTAAACTTTCGGATCCGTACACTATACCGGAGGTAGCACCACCTATCGCCATCTCTTTGGTTACTGCGAAACAATGCAGTAAGGTCATTTCCAAAACCGAGAAATTTTATTTCCTGATGATACACCCTCAGCGAAAGAAGAAGACGGTGGCCACGACCTCTAAAGAGGGCTCCTCTGGATGACAACAACAGATGGACAATTTCATGGAGGAGTACAACGACATCTTCACCTCCCCTGTAGGGGTGCCTCTACACTGTCAGGTCAAGAAATCCATCGATCTGACCTAAGTTTCATCATTGCCCAATGGACCAATCTATCGGTGCTCTGTTCTAGAGAACGACGAAATCAAGAGCTAGATTCAGGAGATGTTGCAGAAAGGTCACATGCGACCGAGTTCATCACCCCGTAGGAGCCTGATCATGTTGTGAAAAAAGAAGGATGGGGCTTAGATACTTTGTATTTACTATCGTGCATTGAACAAGATCACTATCTGGAATAGGTACCTGATCCCATGGATTAATGAACTTCTGGACCAAATCAAAGGGGAAATAATATTTCAGGAAGATCGACTTGAAGTCCGGATATCACCAAGTACCAATCGAACCCTTCGATGTGTGGAATACTGCCTTCAAAGCCAAGAAGGGCCTTTTCGAATGGTTAGTTATGCCTTTTGGGTTGATGAACGCTCCTGCAACCTTCATGAGGCTGATGGATGAAATCTTGCGGCCATTCACCAACTCATTTGTAGTGGTATACTTGGATGACATCCTGATCTTCACCCATAGTTGGGATGAGCACCTCCACCACATTATATAGGTTCTCCAAACACTCCTACAACACAAAATGATAGCCAATTTTGAGAAATGAACTTTTTGCATGACCCAGGTTCAATATATGGGATACATTATTGATGAATGTGGGGTGCATGTGGATCTAGCCAAGATCCAAGTCATTCGGGACTTGCCAGCACCAACAACTCTTACATAGCTTCACAACTATTTGGGCCTTGCCAATTTGTACCGCAGGTTCGTCTTGGGATTCTCTCATATCACTTGGCCCTTGAGTTAAGTCACAAAGGAAAGAGAGAAAGAAAAATTATTTTGGTCTGAATCTGAACAGAAGGCATTCACAGAGTTGAAACATCACCTCTTCTATGCACCAATGCTCACATTACCAGACTTGCAACAACCATTTAATATCGAGATAGATGCCTCTAACTATGCTATAGGGGTAGTGCTTACTCAACATGGGCATCCAATGGCATATCATATTGAGACACTTTCAGACACAGTTCGAAAGTATCCCACTTATAACAAAGAGATGTATTCCATTGTGTAGGCCTGCTGACAATGGAATCATTACATTTTGGGGAAGGAAATGATCATCCACACAGACCACCGACTCCTGCAGTTCACACAGACGCAAAGGAAGCTGCAAAATTATTTCCATAAGAAGTGGTCCACATACCTACAATAATTCCATTTGAATATCAAGTATAAGAAGGGAAACACCAATAATTTTGTAGACTGCCTGAGTCGACCACCGATCATGGCACTAACCACCGTGCTCAACTCTTGTGGGCATGAGACTTCTCATTGGCCACTTCTCTAGATATGCGACCCAGCATTCGACCACACATACTAGACGCTCTTGGAGGGTTAATAAGTTCTAGGTTTCACCTCCAGGATGGCCTGTTATGCCACCTGGGACACCGTTGTGTTCCTTCAAGTGAGTGTGACAAGATGATTTGGGAAGTGCACTATAGTAGGGCTACTAAGCATTTCAAGGTCGAGAAAATGGTCGTAGTACTACAAAAGTATTTCTAATGGTTGAATCTTCGACATGATGTGGTGAAGTACATCAGATCCTAGTGCCATTTCCAAAACAAGCATCAAGAATCAAGGCCTTTATACTCTGCTTCCTACCCCTAGTCGATCTTGGGAATCCATCTCCATGGATTACATGTCAGGCTTCCCTTCTAATACGCATGGAAATGACTGTGTTTTTGTGGTTATTGGGAGATTCTCAAAGATGGCCATTAGAGCGGCCTACAAGAAGAATATGACAGCAGAAGTCACTGCTAAGCTCTTCTTTGAACGCGTGTGGATATACTTTGGGATCCCACAGTCTATCATCTAAGATCAGGACTACAGTTTCCTCAATACATTTTGGTCTAGTCTCTAGTCGATGTTGAACACCAAGCTCACTAAGTCCATAGCTTTCCATCTCCAAACTGATGGCCAGACATAGGTCATCAAGAGGATGATCGTACACATTTTGTACATGTACAACTCAAAGAATACATGCACATGGGATGAGAGCCTCCCTTATATCCAGCAAAACCATAACCGGGCTCTCCACAACTTAACTAGCCACAACCCTTTTTAGGTGGGCTTGGGATTCCATCCACTATGTCGCATTGATGTGGTCATGCCATTTGCAGCTACTCAGCCAGATTTGGATCATGTCTAGTCTGAATCCGATAAGGCAAACAATTCATTGGGCATGTCCAACATATCTTCCAGCAGGTCCATGACATTCTGGAGAAATCAAATGATAAGTAAAAGCATCGACATGATCAACATCATATGCCACACAAGTTTTAGGTGGGTGACAAAGTCTGGTTTCATTTGTAGAAGGAATGCCTTATCAGTGCCTATCAGAAACTTATACCACTCTGATATGGTTCTTACACCATTACCAAGGCTGTGGGAGAAAATTCATTTGAGCTCAGCATTCCCCTATTCCTTGGCATGCACCTAGTGTTCAATGTGGACCGCCTTTGACCATACTTCCCACCATTGTTGGACACATCAGACATTCTAGAATAACTCACACCTACAGAGTTAAATCCAGATTGCATGGAACAAGCCACAAATGATCAGATCATGGAAATGCTCATCAATAACACCTGACAGCAAAGGATCCAACTATATCGAGTTGTCAAAGTAGGCCAACTCCTTCATGAGGGCGAGTGGCTCACCAGGGACCAAGTTCATCATAAGTTTCTTCATCTCATGGAGGAACTCAACGCAATGGGGACCATTGCTTCCTAAGGGTGGTGGGGAATGATCTAGGCGGACATTGGTGGTGACTTGCATGTTCCACTTGGACACCCGCCATTGTCTCTTTCAGTTTTTCAGTTTCCTTATTTGTAGCACAATTTACTATTTTTGATACTTTTTTGGGTCCTGAACTTCTGAAGCCATTTTGAGGCCCTAAATGTTCAAACAAGGTATTTTTGCATCAAACAAAGATTATATGCCAAATTTACGACCCTGGGAAGTTGATGTACCAATTTACCCAAACAGGGCCCATAGTTCAGCGCTTCATCTCCTAGGGTTAGGTTTTTGGATGTTTATGGTTTTCCATTATTTCTCAATAATAAATAAGCCTTTGAGCCTCATTGTAACACAGTTCAGAGGCATGTAGCCACCACATCTCTTCTCAAAGATAAGCTACCATCGCCCGAGCTAGTCTTATTTCCATTTGTTTGTAAGCATATTTCAGTTTTTGATATTAATGAAATGAAGTGTTGTTTCTACTGCATATTTATATTTATGGTTATATATGTAATCTGTTGTGTTCTTGTTTAAATCTGGATCAGTGGTGGAGTGAGAAATTCATGAATTAAAATGATATTTCCTTATAAAAAATTTCATATGTTTTCATTCCATGTTCTATGTTCTTTTATTTTGAATATTTTTTAGTTTGCGTATAATTATGATATTAGCTTATTGTTTCTAAAATTTATAGTCTCATTTAGTGATGAACCATGTCTGCATAGGATGGATAAATCATCCCCTTAGTAAGTATGATGTGTCAAGTTAAATATTTTTTAAATTTAATTTTTTTATCTTGTTTCGGTTAACTACTTAAAATATTATGAATGTGTACATGTAGGTTGGTTCGTTGATGTCATAGTTGGAACTATCACCACCATACTCTTAGCCAACACTTACTTTCCACACATAATTTGTCCTAATATATATGGAAAGTCTAATCTTTGAACCTTATTCCCGATCTCTTTGGATACCACTTTAATCCCCATCCTAGAGTACCTCCATCCCTTGTATAACCCATGGGGGTTTAACATAACCCACCCCCACCATCTTTACCATTCAATCCATCTAAAATCACTACACCTATATATCACCAGCTATCCCTTCCACTTTTAGCCATCATCATTTCATCCAATATTATTTTACCATTGATCCCCCACACACCATCCTTGACCATCATCTCATGTCGATACCATAGTGAATAAAATAGTATATGTTTCCTTAGAGTAGCTTTTCTAGTTGAATCCTCCACTTGCTAGAGAATTTTCATTGTTGCCTAATATATTCATGGTGAAATCAATTTTCAATGAATATTTTATGTATCATGGATGGATTTATCTAATTTTGTATTTAATGCTTTGATTATTGTAATTTTTCTAGGGTGAAATAACTAAGAGACTAGGGTTGTAAGGGAGGGAAACACCCTTGTGATGAAATGTATCATTTGTAGTGATTTTTCATGGATTGAATAATAAATTTTCATTTTGTAAGTGTTTTAATTCGTTGAGAAAAAAATATCATAAGAATGTTCTTTCTTATTTCTAGTCTATGGTGAGATGAGCCACACCTACACATCAAAAGACTCAAACTCCTACTTCTAGTAGTAAATGGACAAAGATTGACTTCTATGATGCTCTTGATAGTGGTGAGGGTGGAAGTGCTCAATGAGAGACATGTTAGTACCATTTTCTATGAAGGTCAGCATATGCCATCCTTCCATATATGGGCATGAGGTTTCATTTTTTCTTTGGGGTACATTATCTCATTCTATAAAATATTTGTAGGTGGGTTGATTTTGAATATATGTGTGCACACAAACACATTCCTTGTCACTTGTTTTATAAATTGACGTGTTTTTTATCTGATATGTATGAATTCTTCATATTATAATTATTTACCCCTATATAAATGAAAAGAAAGCAAGTATCAACGGATAATTACGCGTATGTTTCTGAAGTGATATATTGTGGACTGTCAGATTTAAAGGGTTCAGATCAACGACACATGATCAACATGCAACTCGGTTGATCGGAGGGAGTATCCACCATTCAATTAAGGTTAGCTTGACGGTGGATCTCGGGTGTTCGCGGTTGATCAGAGTAAGTTTCTACCGTCTGATTGAAGGCTTGATCGACGATGAATCTTGGTAGCTTTCGGTGATTGGAGTGGGTCTCAACCGTTCGATTGAAAGGTCGATCAATGGTGGGGTTTGTTGGTTAAGATTTAGGGAGATGGAGCAGAAAGACTTGAAGGAGAAGAATTGCGGAGTGAACAACAGTCTGTTCACTTAGGATTTTTGCCGTTAGGGATGGTGTGGTTATGTATGTAAGGTTTTGGGTTTTTCTAACCCAGTTGTTTGATGTTTTTTCAACCAGTCGGTCTTTGTTTGGTCTTTACAATTGTAAAGATGTGTACATTATGTAATCTTTGTTCGGTTAATTGAAGGTTCCACTCTTACTTGACCAAAAAAAAAGAAAAGAGAACAAGTGTCAGTTCATTTGATTAATATCGTCATGTTATGTAGGTGTCCATTACTACTATATACTCTATTTTTTAATATCATGGAAGTATTTACACATTTCAATGTGAATAATATTGTTGTATTTTAAGAAGATTAAAAATATATGGATTTAAAGGATCTATAAAACTTTCTCTTAAGTTATGTGTAATCCATACACCATTACACATGTACAATTTTACTTGATGATGATGTTATTCATTGAAAATATGATGGAAGAATAAAGTAAATAATAATGGGAAAATATCGTATTCTAGAATCAATGTCATAAGACTTCGTATTTCTTGTACAAAAGGTTATGGATGTAAATTTCAGTACAAAGGATAAACTCAATTTTAAAGAAACCCTCTTGAAGGATACAAGTCTAGAAGATTTTTTCTCCTCACGCTGGGAATGAAAACCAATCTATCGAGGAATGACATATAACTCATTATCTTGGAGTTAGTGGTAGTCCAACATACATTCCTAACTTCCACACGGGTTTGTTCTTTTGGGTTAATGCTTGTTCTGAGTTAGGTTGTAGGCTCATTGGAGTCCCATTGTCATATTTAAGAACCTCCTACTACTCTCCATGTTTGTTTTTGTAAATAAAATCCATGATTTTTTTATGTGATATTAAATTGTTGTCTGAAACATCCCTTCTTATGCATTAATACCACACTCTATAGGTAAAGTTTTATTGTCTAATTAACTTTATCTACATATAACAAGAAATTTATGTGACAGACATTGACTTTAGGTATTCTCCATGGATAGTAGGATTTATTGGGACAAAATGTGGATCAACATTAGTTCATTGATCAATAATATCAAATATTGTTCTTCAAATTGAATTTCACTCACTATCTTTTACATGTGTGCACCTAAATGTTTCCCTGGCTTTCCTTTTAGTTGTTGGAATCCTTAATTAATTTTTTAATCTTTTTTTGTAAGGGATATTACTAGAGAAAAGATATTTGGCCATTCAACTTGGATAACAAAGATAATAGATTTATGTGCTCTAACCTTATTCATTGAATTCTTTTCCAATATTTTCAATTTCTTTTACGATGTTTCTCCTTTCAAACTGAATGAACTATACACCCTTACTAATAGTTTGGGTGATAGGGGTTGTTATGGTAAGAGGGCTTGCTTCTTAATTGAGAGTGCTTATCTATATCATCGAGTTCCATCACAACACTGTCTTGATGTCCATACACCTTCATTCTTTTGGGTTACTACTTATTTTTAGTTAAGTCACTGGCTCTTTCAAATCTCATTGAGTTTTTCATGAACCTCCTATTTCTCTCTCAATTTTCGTTTTGTAAATATTGAATGTGCTAGCTCTATAGAGTTAATTCATGTATGTTAATAAGATCTTACTCCTCAAATTATTATTTATGATGTCACCATTAGATATTTCAAATATGCTTACATACACCACTTAGATGAACTTTCCATTCACATCTCCTTAAGGAATGAGCCCTCAATACTCTCAACTTATTTATATGGAAGAAACACATTTGGTGTGTTTGATTTATCTATTGTATAAACTACACCATTTGACTATTTGAATTTTAAGAAATTCCTAAGAGATCATAATGGTCATCGAACAACTAATATTCAAAAAAAAAATGAATATAAACATGCAGACTAATGAAAAACATAAACTTAATCATCACATGACAAAAATTTTCACTATGACATTAAATAACAAAAAATTATGAATATTCAAATCCCTGAAATATCAAAATACTTTTTTATTCTCAAAATACACAATCTGGTGTGAGCAATATGGTGATAATTTAGGTATATTTTGAAAGATCATATTACAAGTCGTGAACATAACGAAAATTTATGAACATTCAAAACAGTGAAATATAATATACTTGTTCATTCTGAAAATACACAAACTATCAGCAAGGTTGTGATAAGTTAACCATTTTTTAAAAATTCATATTACAAGTTTTTCCGCTTGGTCATAAGATATGGGGTATATATATATATATATATATATTAAAATTTATTGGATTATATTTATTGCATTTATAAAATTGATTTCATAATTAAATGTAATTTTATTTAATTGTAACATTCTATGAATTTTTCAAGATATTGAATCTATTTATATATTCCAAAATATATTTTAAAAAATGAAAAATCACAATCTTACTTAAACTTGTATTGCAAATTTCCTGTAAAAAGAAAACCATTTCACAACTGTGAAAATTTCCTGTAAAAAAAACCCATTTCAGAACTGTGCAAATTATATAAGGCTCAACATCATATAGAGTTCATTCAATATGTAAGTTTGATTGTTTCTTCTATATTTACGCCGTAAGGCACTACCCTCTGAAATGAACTCCCCTAAATGCCTTTCTGTCCCAATCTTAACCGTCAGATCTATTGTTAGACGATTCAACAATTACATGTCGTCCAATTTAATTAAAAAACCGTTAAAGTAATTAGTTAATTAAAAAAATAATTAAACCCTACCCAACCCGTCCTTCTACCCAAGTCCTCCATCGTGCCCGCCAAGATAGCGTGTTTGCTGCAGAGGAGGGTGGATAGCCTGTTTGCTACAGAGGAGAGAGGAGGGCGGATAGCTTGTTTGTTGAAGAGGAGGGCGAGGACGAATGCCTTTGCTGCAGAGCAGGGCGGGGAGCGAATGCCTTTACTGCAGAGGATGTGGAGGGCCAGAAGGAGGATTGTTGGTAGTTTTTCCCTGCATCCGTTCTTAAGGCCCTGTCTGCAGAAGCCAGTTGGACAGTCGAGGAAGACATAACCACTTACTCAAACCTGAGACTTCCTTTCCCTTTGTTGCCAGGGTTTCTTGCATTCGTTTGCATTTGTTATGTTTTTAGGGTTATTTTTTTTTGTGACTGGTTTTCTTGTTTGTGCAGGGATGCAAGCCAACGTAGTGCATAGAGGTAGGATGGGTGGTATTTGGATGATGGCGTTGCCTTCAGCGGGGCCTTCCTCACCTACTTTTAATATGTTGACCTCGGCCGCACACCTTCAACACAGCCTGACAACGCTTCAGCATAGCCTGGCAATGGAGGGCGGTAGGCTGTGGACGCCGGGGCAGAGTGAAGTCTCGTCTCCTTGCAATAACTGGGCAGGTGAGGAGGAGAGGTTATTACCGCCATTTCAAGAAGGCATGGATGCTTCAGACGAGTTTTCTTTTGGAAAAGTTGTAGTCAAGCTGTGGCAAGGCGAGAGGATTCATGAGGAGTGCGAGGGAGAGATGGGATCCGATGACCTGGAGCTTACGCTAGGATCTTTCTTGTCATCTTCTTTAAAGCTAAGATCTGACCGAGAACCCTTGTTTTCTGTTAAAGAGTAGCTTGTATTGCAAGAAGAAGAAGAAAGAACCTGACATCCATGATTATGTAGTCATTAATGGCGTAGATTCAGAGTTCGTTCTTGTGGGATTCTTGTTTCCTGCTTTTGTTTACCCCATTCTCCATTGACATGTAAAGTTAGTTTAGGATTTAACTATTTCAAGTAATTGTAATCTTCCTTTGGATTTTTGATTAGAAGATGCAGAATCCTTTCTCTTTTCCTGAAAGTGTTTCTAGAAATAGAACACACCTCGAGGGTTGTATTGTATAAGACATGCTTCGTTTCATAGAACAAAATTCGATGATGATGTATGATTACTGAAAAAACGTGGAAATCAATAACCATCTGGTGCAATTGCATCCATATATAATTGGGAAGAGGGTGTTCCATCCATGACTTTCAATGCATCATAAACCCTACCAATTGGCAACAACATTGGAACTTCCTCAAAACTTGTACTGGATCCGAAAAACACATATACAAAGATGCTACAGGGCAAGCCCTTGACATTACAACATTGGTGAAAATTCAATATTGGATTACAAGGAATTCGAGATGACAAAACAAAGATGTTTTTAGAATTCTTCAAAATGTTGGAAAGATAAGGATTTGCACCAAACACTATTACATACAACTCTCTCATTAGTGGAATTACACCACAAGGTAGAATAAAAAAAAAGAGAACAAGATTGAAATTGGTAAACTTCAGAGAAATTGTCTACCTTGTATGAACAAGAAGGGCTTTTAGAAGATGACGAAGATACCAATGATGTGGACTGAGAACCTCCTGAAGATATGTTTGTATAGATAAAATTTTGTACCTAAGTCTCAACAACAGAAAAAGAAGGTTTGAAGACAGAGCTTCTAGTTTCCTCAAGTGACATTTATATTCCACTTTGAGTTCAAGGATGATGAATTCTAAGGGAGGAAAAAAGGAAGTCTCCTGAACCAAGTAAAATATGAATTAATCCTGATATAACAAAGATATCAAGCTCAACAAGGACCACTCTCTCAAAAGGACAAGGGCAGCTGAAAGACAAACAAAATAAGATAATGCCAACTCTGATGATACACCATTTTTAGGATTCATTATGGATGTCGTGGGCACATTTTTACAGTAGCCAAGTTGAACTATCCAATTAAACTGTTGCATTGTAAAGGAAGTAAACCCTTCGCAGGACACCCAAAGCAGTTGAATACTTCAATTGAATATTTGGCTTTGATTTATTAATGCATTCAAGCGTAATAAAACTCACATTTGAACACCACAAAACCTTGCATATTAGTGACATAAACACTTATATTTGTGGAGTATCAAGCTCCCTAGAAATTAAACATTACTTCCCAGAACAAGATAAAGGAGGAAAGACTTCATTACTCTTACCTCATCGTAATTGATTTCCTCTGCCTAGGGCTCCATGGGCAATTCAATTGTATGAGCATGTGCATTCAAGTGAAGCCACGGAAGCATTGAATGAATAAAAAAAAGAGAACAAGATTGAAATTGGTAAACTTCAGAGAAATTGTGTACCTTGTATGAACAAGAAGGGCTTTTAGAAGATGACGAAGATACCAATGATGTGGACTGAGAACCTCCTGAAGATATCTTTGTACAGATAAAATTTTGTACCTAAGTCTCAACAACAGAAAAAGAAGGTTTGAAAACAGAGCTTCTAGTTTCCTCAAGTGACATCTATATTCCACTTTGAGTTCAAGGATGATGAATTCTAAGGGAGGAAAAAAGGAAGTCTCCTGAACCAAGTAAAATATGAATTAAGCCTGATATAACAAAGATATCAAGCTCAGCAAGGACCATTCTCTCAAAAGGACAAGGGCAGCTGAAAGACAAGAAAAATAAGATAATGCCAGCTCTGATGATACACCATTTTTAGGATTCATTAGAAAAAAATAATCTCATTCTCATAATAATATTACTACTCATTTTTTTTTTACTTTTTTGCATTTTTTTCTACTCATTTTCACAGTTTCAAAGCACGACATTAATAGTTTTGTAAAAAATTTAACAAGCCAATTACCCTGTGACTATTTGATTCCAATTCAACATATGCGCGTGTTGATGCCATTGCTGAGATGTCCAGCTAAATGTACAAATGCACCAAAGGACAACAATGTTTGTTAGGGCATCCAAAACAGAGAGGAAGCAAAAAGATACAATACAGACAGGGGGAGTAACTAATAGAACATCCTCTAGGTTGGAGGATCATTGAGTTACATGATCTAAACTATTGCATTGTAAAGGAAGTAAACCTTCGCAGGACACCCAGTTGAATACTTCAATTGAATATTTGGATTTGATTTATTAATGCATTCAATGATAATAAAACTCAGGTTTGAACACCACAAAACCTTGCATATTAGTGACATAAACACTTATATTTGTGGAGTATGAAGCTCCCTAGAAATTAAACATTACTTCCCAGAACAAGATAAAGGAAGAAACACTTCATTACTCTTACCCCATCGTAATTGATTTCCTCTGCCTAGGGTTCCATTGGAAATTCAATTGTATGAGCATATGCATTCAGGTGAAGCCAATGAAGCATTCAATGAATAAAAAAAGAGAACAAGATTGAAATTAGTAAACTTCAAAGCAATTTTCTGCTTTGTATGAACAAGAAGGGCTTTTAGAAGATGACGAAGATACCAATGATGTGGACTGAGAACCTCTTGAATATACGTCTGTAAAGTAAACCCTTCGCAGGACACCCAAAGCAGTTGAATACTTCAATTGAATATTTGGCTTTGATTTATTAATGCATTCAAGTGTAATAAAACTCAAGTTTGAACACCACAAAACCTTGCATATTAGTGAGATAAATACTTATATTTGTGGAGTATCAAGCTCCCTAGAAATTAAACATTACTTCCCAGAACAAGATAAAGGAGGAAAGACTTTATTACTCTTTCCTCGTCGTAATTGATTTCCTCTGCTTAGGGCTCCATGGGCAATTCAATTGTATGAACATGTGCATTCAAGTGAAGCCACGGAAGCATTGAATGAATAAAAAAAAGAGAACAAGATTGAAATTGGTAAACTTCAGAGAAATTGTCTACCTTGTATGAACAAGAAGTGCTTTTAGAAGATGATGAAGATACCAATTATGTGGACTGAGAACCTCCTGAAGATATGTTTGTACAGATAAAATTTTGTACCTAAGTCTCAACAACAGAAAAAAAAGGTTTGAAAACAGAGCTTCTAGTTTCCTCAAGTGACATCTATATTCCACTTTGAGTTCAAGGATGATGAATTCTAAGGGAGGGAAAAAGGAAGTCTCCTGAACCAATTAAAATATGAATTAAGCCTAATATAACAAAGATATGAAGCTCAACAAGGACCATTCTCTCTAAAGGACAAGGGCAACTGAAAGACAATCAAAATAAGATAATGTCAGCTCTGATGGTACACCATTTTTAGGATTCATTAGAAAAAAAAATCTCATTTTCATAATAATATTACTACTCATTTGTTTTTTACTTTTTTGCATTTTTTTCTACTCATTTTCACAGTTTCAACGCAAGATATTAACATTTTTGAAAAAAAATTAACAAGCAAATCACCCTGTGACTATTTTATTCCAATTCAGCAGATGCACATGTTGATGCCATTGTTGAGATGTCCAGCTAAATGTACAAATGCACTAAATGACAAAAATGTTTGTTAAGGCCTCCAAAATAGAGAGGAAGCAAAAAGATACAATAGAGACAGGGGGAGTAACTAATAGAACATCCTCTAGGTTGGAGGATCATTGAATTACATGATCTAAATTGTTGCATTATAAAGGAAGTAAACCCTTCGCAGGACACCCAGTTGAATACTTCAATTGAATATTTGGATTTGATTTATTAATGCATTCAAGCATTATAAAACTTAGGTTTGAACACCACAATACCTTCCATATTAGTGACATAAAAACTTATATTTGTGGAGTATCAAGCTCCCTAGAAATTAAACATTACTTCTCAGAACAGGATAAAGGAAGAAACACTTCATTACTCTTACCTAATCGTAACTGATTTCCTCTACATAGGGCTCCATTGGAAATTCAATTGTATGAGCATATGCATTCAGGTGAAGCCACGAAAGCATTCAATGAATAAAAAAAAGAGAACAAGATTGAAATTAGTAAACTTCAGAGAAATTGTTTGCCTTGTATGAACAAGAAGGGCTTTTAGAAGATGACGAAGATACCAATGATGTGGACTAAGAACCTCTTGAATATATGTTTGTACAGATAAAATTTTGTACATAAGTCTCAACAACAGAAAAATAAGGTTTGAAGACAGAGCTTCTAGTTTCCTCAAGTGACATATATATTCCACTTTGAGTTCAGAGATTATGAATTCTAAGGGAGGAAAAAAACCAAGTAAAATATGAATTAAGCCTGATATAACAAAGATATCAAGCTCAACAAGGACCATTCTCTCAAAAGGACAAGGGCAACTGAAAGACAAGAAAAGTAAGATAATGCAAGTTCTAATGATAAACCATTTTTACGATTCATTAGAAAATATAATCTCATTTTCAAAATAATATTACTACTCATTTGTTTTTACTTTTTTGCATTTTTTTTCTACTCATTTTCACAGTTTCAAAGCAAGATATTATTAGTTCTGTAAAAAATTTAACAAGAAAATCACTCTGTGACTTTTTATTCCAATTTAGCAGATGCGCGTGTTGATGCCATTGTTGAGATGTCCAGCTAAATATACAAATGCACCAGATGACAACAATGTTTGTTAAGTCCTCCAAAATAGAGAGGAAGCAAAAAGAGATAATACGAACAGGGGGAGTGGGTGGAGTAACTAACAGAACATCCTCTAGGTTGGAGGATCATTAAATTACATGATCTAAATTGTTGCATTGTAAAGGAAGTAAACCCTTCGTAGGACACCCAAAGTAGTTGAATAGCTCAATTGAATATTTGGTTTTGATTTATTAATGATTTCAAGAATAATAGAACTCATGTTTGAACACCAAAAAACCTTGCATATTAGTGACATAAACACTTATATTTGTGGAGTATCAAGCTCCCTAGAAATTAAACATTACCTCCCAGAACAAGATAAAGGAGGAAACACTTCATTACTCTTACCTCATCGTAATTGATTTCCTCTGCTTAGGGCCCCATAGGCAATTCAATTGTATGAGCATATGCATTGAGGTAAAGCCACAGAAGCATTCAATGAATAAGAAAGAGAACAAGATCAAAATTGGTAAACTTCAGAGAAATTGTCTGCCTTGTATGAACAAGAAGAGGTTTTAGAAGATGATGAAGATATCAATGATGTGGACTGATAACCCCCTGAAGATATGTTTGTACAGATAAAATTTTGTACCTAAGTCTCAACAATAGAAAAATAATGTTTGAAGACAGAGCTTCTAGTTTCCTCAAGTGACATCTATATTCCACTTTGAGTTTAAAGATGATGAATTCTAAGGGAGGAAAAAAGGAAGTCTCCTGAACCAGGTAAAATATGAATTAAGCCTGATATAACAAAGATATCAAGCTCAGCAAGGACCATTCTCTCAAAAGGACAAGGGCAGCTAAAAGACAAGGAAAATTGGATAATGTCAGCTCTGATGGTACACCATTTTTAGGATTCATTATGGATGTCGTGGGCATTTGAGTATTTTCCTTGTTAGATCAGTGACTAAGTTTTAAATATAGGATATGATCTGTGCTCACTGAACATTCATATGTTTTTTGGATTAATTCAAAATGACCGCATCCTATAGGTTGGAGGATCATTGAATTACATGATCTAAACTGTTGCATTGTAAAGGAAGTAAACCCTTCGCAGGACACCCGAAGCATTTGAATACTTCAATTGAATATTTCGATTTGATTTATTAATGTATTCAAGCATAGAAAACTCAAGTTTGAACACCACAAAACCTTGCATATTAGTGACATAAACACTTATATTTGTGGAGTATCAAGCTCTCTAGAAAGTAATCATTACTTCCCATAACAAGATAAAGGACGAAACACTCCATTAATCTTACCTCATCGTAATTGATTTCCTCTCCCTAGGGCTCCATGGGAAATTCAATTGTATGAGCTTATGCATTCAGGTGAAGCCACGGAAGAATTCAATGAAGAAAGCACCAAAGCGTTAATGTGAATGCAATATATTACAGGTCAGCTTCCAAAACATGTCGGCCATGTCTATGACACTATGTAAAGTTAGCTCCCTCCTCCCAAAAGACACTACAGTGTAGAGGCGTAAACATATAAATAAGGATGACATTCATTCAATTCGGCTAGGAAGTGAAGATAGAACTCAGTTAAGAAGCAAGGTGATCGAATTCTTTAATGCGCAGATCAAAGTATCTAAGGAGTATATATATTCTTCTCTGTGAAAGGAAACGAGATATCTATAATTATTTCTTGTGGAAAGGATCGAAATCTTTTGTTGCATAACTTTGTGAAAAAGATCCAACTTTCATGTGAAAAAGACCTGAAGCTTTCCTATGACATACATCCAAAGTTCTCCGTGAAGGCATTTGAATTCTTGTGGAAGAAAGCGAAGAGCAAGTCTTGTGGCATCCGAGTTGTGGGATAACTCATGATTCAAATATCGTGGTTTGATCTGTAGTAATTTTTCAGATTTCTTGTTTGTTCTGGGACAAGTGTCAGTATGTAAGGCCTGAGTGATGAGTTGATATCTACCTACAATCTAGGTCAAAATTGTGTGGTTCAAGTCTATCTTGAAGATTCTTTGGGGACATCCTTGAAGTATTATTGGAACCTTGTTGAAAACATATCCCTTCAAGATTTGTTGAAGTAGCTTCTACAAGTCTCGAAGAAGCATTGAATTCACCTTGAAGTGAATTGAGAGAGTTGGAGCCCTAGAGGATTAGAGTCTTCACACAGGGTTGGAGCCTAGATTGAGTTTTGAGGATTGGAGTCTTCACCCAAACTTGGGGACTGGGATAATTTGAATTTTTTATTGTACAAATTGGAGTCTGGTTGTTCATAAGAAGAATGGACGCCTCATCCTTCTTAGTAATAAAATTATTTTCTTCTTGTACATCTCATATTCTGATTTAATTAATGATCTTAACTGGCATAATATAACAATGGTGAAGAAATACCGATTCACCCCGCCCCCTCTCAGTATTTCAAACAACTCTAATGACCATTTAAAGCCTCTTTGATGATGCAATTTTTGGTTCATAAATGGATTGCATTTTTGATATTTTGGTTATATGCATCTTCTCTTACATATGAGAAACTTTTACATTTCTGTGGATAATGGTTTGGATTGTTATTGCATAATTATTATTTTTTTCTTCTTCCTGACTTTGGTCATGCAGTTGACCATTTCAATGAGATCGGTTCTGTTTTGGTAACTATGTGACATATAATCACTCTTAAAATTCTCATGACTTTTGCTATACTTGGGATCTAGGACACATGGCCAACCAACAACTAGGAAGAAATGCATGGTCCGCTACAAGGACTGATTGATTCTGGCCAAAAGCATACAGGGAACAAATATTAATATTTGGGGATTCTCTCATCACTATCAGAGAGACAACTATTTGAAGAGCCTTTTGAAGAATATAAAAGAACTTCTGAACAAAATTCCACAGAAAAAATTCAGTGTTTGTGATTGGTTCAGTGTTTATGATTGGTTTAGGGATATGTGATTGGTTCAGTACTTGATTTAGTGAGTGGTGTAAGGTTATAGTGACATAAATGATTGAGTGTTCAGTAATATGAGATCTTTACATAAGTTTTATACGGAGGAAGCGTGTATATACACAGGTTCTATTCAGAACAATCACTTATATATTCTGAACTTCATTTGTTCTAGTTGGGTTCTGGGTTCAATAACGTGATGCTTTAGAGATTTAGTTTATTTACATAGTTTCAGTGGTTCATATTTATGTTTCAATATTTTAGTTTGGATATTGGTTTGGACTTTTTTTGGTGTGGGTCTAGCATGAAAGGTGGCCTGTAGGTTTTGATGATTTGTTGATAGGTGGACCCGGTTTGAAATATTCTGAACAAGGTCCACAAGGCACTGAGAGTTATAGCCTTCAGAGTGGGGGTAGGAGCTCCCTTCTTGTAGGAGTTGATAAACGACATTAGGGGGTTGTAGCTCCCTTCAAGTAGGTGCTGGAGAACTAGTGGAGGTTTTAGGCTCCCAGAGGTGGGTACCGATGTATTGGTAAGAGTTTACACCAATTCAAAATGTAATGATTATTTTCTTGATATAATAGGAAAGGAAACAAAGACAATGACAACAATGTTTTTCTCCCACATTAGGTTTCCACCTAAAATCCTAGTGTTCTGTGTGTTGCTTATTTGTTGTGATTTATCTATTATTTACTGCATTTTGAATGGTGAATGCATTAATAATTCATTGGTTAAGTTAACTCATCGATGAAAGATATGTCAAATTAAGTTAACTATATATACGTTGTTTGCATTCATGAGAGTCGCAGACATATGTTGGTTGCATGAATAAAAATAATGTACGCGATTCTGAATATGAAATAAAGATTAAAAAATAATGATTCACCCCCACCCCCTCTCTCAATATTTTTTCTAACATGTGTTAGTCAGGCGCACAATGCGAGATGCGAGATTGGAAGTTTCCCATTAAGTAACAATGAAATTCCTATTCACGCCATGACCCTTTTTGTTGGTGGTACTTTTCGTTCTCCTAATATGAAGGCGCTAGGCGCGGTGATCTGGAGCTGGAGAAGGGTCCTTGAAAAATTATATAAATTAGTTATAACGAAGAAGTGTCGGTTTGCATGATGGGTTGGGCCCCTAGCGGGACTGAGGTGTACAGGTTGATGTGGATATGTATGATGTGGAAAATGGGTGGTGTGACATGTGGAAACTATAAATGGCCTTTTGGATGCCCATGTGGCATCATTTTGGATGATACATGGAACCTTTAGAGAAGGCCACTTAGCAGGCTAATGTCATCATGATGTCGTGGGATCGTTGACATGGAGTACTGAGAAAATGTGGCATGGGATAACATGTGGTAGGGTTTTATGGTGCCACCTAGCATGGGTACAACATGGTGCTGCCATGGAAACACATGTTCCTGGAAGCCATGTAATCGTAGTCGTAGGTCCCCGAAGGAGTTTTGTGTCATAGTTATGGACTAGGTTGTGAATGATGGAAGATGCGAGATAGGAAATATTGCCATCTCTTAGAATAAAATTTTACTGTCATGCCATGCAGGTTAGGGTTAAATGCACTGGAGGGAGAAGACCACAAATTATGGAAGGTGCGAGACAAGAATTTGTCTCGTATCCTGACAGAGAAAAGTATGTTCGCGATGTGAATGCCCAAGAGACATAAACCATTAGCAACTAGTTATGGCACAATGCACAATGGCATGATCATGTGGCAGGAACACAATTCAACCCAAGTAACATGGAGACTCCATTTGGTAACCACAAGTGTGAGAGACTTACTCATGGGGTAAGGGATGTAAAGGGAAAAACCTTAAACGTGCATAAATTTTGATCTAAGTGTCAGATTGTGATAAAACATATATCATTGAAAATCTCTCTATGAGCCAAATGTAATGGTTTTGTCCAAAGTGATTTTTTCTAACTTTGGAGAAATATAAATTTATAACCCCATTTCCATGCTGAGACCATGGGGTTTGGGTTAGAGCAAAGTAACACCACTCATCCAACTTGAAAGGTCCAAGGGGGTAAGAGGTAGCTTTACAATTGTGTGTTTTATTTATATATCTAGTTTATGGTGTTTGTTGTTCTATGGTAGATACTAGATCATCAACATCGATACCTACATCATTATCAATTTATTCTATTGATGAAACAGTGACAACAACATCCTTGTTTGACGTACCACAGACTCATGTATGGAGCGAGAAATTCATGAATTATAATGATATTTCTTATAAACTTTTTCATATGTTTTCATTCCATTTTCTATGTTATTTTAGTTTGTGTATAATAACGATATTGGCTTAGTGTTTCTACAAGTTTTTGTCTGATTTAGTGATGAACCATGTCCACATAGGATGGACAAATCATCCCCTTAGTAAGTATCATATGTCAAGTTAAATATTGTTTAAATTTTATTTGTTTATATTATTTTGGTTAACTACTTAAAATATTATAAAATGTGTACATGCACGTTGGTTTACTGATGTCATAGTTGGAACTATCATTACCTTACTCTTAGCCACAACTTGCATTCCACCCATCATTTGTCCTAAGATACAGGGAAAGTTTATTCTTTGACCATTATTCCCTAGATGTTTGGATACCACTTTAATCCCTATCGTAGAGTACTTCCATAACTTGTGCAGCCCATGGGGGTTCAACATCACCCAATGCCACCATCTTAACCATTCAATCTATTTACAGTCACTAAACCTATATATCACCAATTGTCTCATCTACTTGTAGCCACCATCATTTCATCCACTATTGCTTTACCATTGATCTCCCACACACCATAGTCGATACCATAGTGGATAAAATAATATATGTTTTCTTATAGTAGCTTGTGTAGTCGAATCCTCCACATGTTAGTGAATTTTCATCGTTGCCTAATATATTCATGGTGAGATTACTTTTCAATGAATATTTTATGTATCGTGGATGTAATTAGCTAATTTTGTATTTAATTATTTGATTCTTGTAATTGTTCTAGGTGGCATAACTAAGAGACTAGGGTTGTAAGGGAGGGAAACACCCTTTGTGACGAAATGTGTCATCTGCAGTGAATTTTCATCAATTGAATTATAAAGTCTCTTTTTGTAAGTGTTTCAATTCATTGAGAAAGAAATATTATAAGAATGTTGTTGCTTTTTTCTAATATATGTTGAGATGATCCACACCCACATATCAAAAGTCTCAAGCTCCTACTTCTATAAGATGTAGGAAGATTGACTTATATCATGCTCTTGATAGTGGTGACGGTGGAAGTAGTCAATGAGAGACCAATTAGTGTCATTTTCTATAAAGGCAACCATATTCCATACTTCCATATTTGGGGATGAGGCTTCATTTTTTATTTGGGGCACATTATCTCATTCTATACAATATTTACAGTTGGGTTGATTTTGAATATATGTGTTCACACACACACATTCCATGGCACATGTTTTTTGAAATGAAGATCTTTTTTTATTTGATATGCATGAATTCTTAAGATTATAGTGATTTAACCCTATATAAATACAAACACAAGAAAGTTAATTTAACCCTATATTCTCGTGTGAGAAAGGTTGTAATAATTTAACCATATTTTCAAAATTCATATAAGTTTTTTTACTATTATTATTATTATTATTATTATTATTTTATATATATATATATATATATATATATATATATATATATATATATATATATAATTATATAATTTATAATAATTATATTAATATTTATTGGATTAGATTTATGATATTTATAAATTTTATTTAATAATTAAATGTAATTTTATTTAATTATTGGTTAAATCTTATAAAAATAAATAAATAAAGATAATTTATAAATTATGTATTTTAATTAATAGATAAAATGATATTTTTTAAGATATTTTTTATATTAATTTTAATTAAAAATAACAATAAAAATTCAAAAATTTTAAATTTAACTCGTTTAATTTATATAATTTCAATATCTTATAAAATTCAAAATATTAAATCTATTTACATATTTAAGATATATTTTATAAAATAAAAAAAATACAATTCCGGTTAAAAAACCAATTCACAACCCGCCATTTATACATTATATAGGCGCCATCATCGAATATAGTTCATTATATAAGTAAGTTTGATTGTTTCTTGTATTTTTTATATTACGATGAAATTCATACGACATATAACATAAATATTTATCTAATAAAAGTAATATTTGATATATCTAATAAAAGTAATATTTGATATATAGGTCAGGGAAAGGAGTTTATAAAAAAACATTTATCTACTAATGTTTTCACATTACATGGGCGAGAAATATTCTCATTTACAGGCGCTCTCTACCACATAAGCTGGAAACAAAAGAAATTAAGTGGAAAGAAATATTGTTTTTGTAAAACCTTACTAATAAAAGAAAATTTAGGGAATTTTTACTGAAACATTTGATAGATTGATGACAGTGACCCTTGAGGTCGAGTAGCCTTACATCTCCCGTCATTATTTTATTTTTTATTTAAATTTTATTTATACCATTTTATAAAATTTATTATTAAATTATAAAATATTTATTATAATTTAGATTTTTAATATATTTTTAATGAATTTAAATAAGTTAACAACACACATCATAGGTCACTGAAATTCAAATCAGTGAATTTTTATTTGTGTGAAAATTTTCACCCTTAAAATTTGTTATAACAAATTATTAAAGATCACAAGCATTTTCCGTTGTTGAACCATCGCTGCAACAATCACATGATACGTAATAAGAAGTTTTTTTTCTAGTAGGATAGTTATTTTCGATCTACAATTGCTTTAGGAGGTGATTATCATCTTAATGCTAATGTGTGTTGCTTTTATCTTTATTAAATAAAATGAGAAGAAAATTATTTTTGAAGTATTTTATGTAGCAAAATATTAGACATATTTTTTTGAAGTATTGGATAGTTAGGGTGAGCATAGTTATGTTGTTCTATTCAAAGACTCTACATGCACAATTTTTAGATAATTCATCCAATAAAAGATGTGTTGTAAAGGTCCAAATGACCAACAATATATTATTATTGTTGAATGTGAGAAATATAAATCAGTGATAATTATTTGTACAAAATGATTCAATCATATGTAAGATTTGATTGTGGCATATTAGCTATGCTCACTTACTTTAAGGAATATTATCTTCTCTTGCAGAAATAATCTATGCTTAAGAATGAGAAAACGAACACATGCCAACATGTCCCCATGGATTTATGTAGGGCCTTGCAAACTCAATCCACTAGTGGAAGTTTTTATTTTCTAATGTTTATTAATGATTTCAACATGAAATTTCAAGAATATTTTTCCAAAAATAAATATGAAATAGATACATAGTCCATAGAGTTCAAGGCTATATCTAGAAATCAAAGTGGAAAATACTTTAGAGTACTTACATTAGATGGAGAAGGGGAGGATGAATAGGAGTTTGCAATTTTTTTATGCAATAAAGAAATATCGGGGGGAGTAATTTTTTTATTACTCCAGTAATGGAGTAGTTGAATGGAAGAATCAAACCATTATTAACATTGAAATGACAAATAGTGTCATTATTAACATCGAAATGACAAATAGTGTGAAAGGTAAAGTTCCTTAGGAAACATTGAAAGTGACACAAAGTCAAGTGTTTTTCATTTCAATGTTTTTCATTGTAATGACTATGTGCATGTCTTAGAAGACACAAGGAGAAAAAATGGCAATAGGAATGAAAAATGCATTTTCATTGGGTACAATGAATAATCTACAAACATACAAATGCTATAATACAATCACTAAGAAATTTATGGTGAGTAGAAGGATAACATTGTTAGAAGAAAAATATTGGAATGATCAAGAGAAAGAAGTAATGGATAGTAGAAATCCATCTCTCCCACTAGATGAATAGCTGTAAAGTTTAGGACACCAAGCCCCTACACCAATATTTCCAAGGCTATAAGTGTAAACAAAAGAATGTGGTTCTTCTAGCAGAGAGTTGGTAGATTTTGTGCTAAGCTAGAGAAATTATCCGTTTTCTAGCATTCAATCAGTAAATTCAGTGGAAAAATATAAAACAATGAGCTTACGAAAAATGTATGGACAATTTGATTACATGGATTGATAAGATACTTTTTCATTACTATCTTATTAGCATAGTTATTTTGAAGAGAAAATGAAAGAAGAGCATTAGGTGCACATTGTTAATGAAGAGATTGAAGCTATAGAAGGATTGATACATGGAACCTTATTAACCAGTGAGTTGATAAAACCAAAAGCAATGTTAAATGAATGTATGAGACAATTGGAGGAGAAAGGAAAGGTAGAGAAATATAAGGCAAGGGTAGTTTCCAAAGGATGCGCTTAGAAACTAAGTGTTGACTATGCTGAAAGTTTTTCTCTACTAGCAATGTTGGATATTATTTGAACTATGTTAGCCATTGTGACATAAAACAAGTGTCCATTTTACCAAATCGATGTGAATTCAACTTTATTCAATGAAAATTTAGAATAGGAGTATGTATATCAACCGCCATGTTTTGAAGTAAAAATCCAAAGTGTAGGAGATGTACAAGTTAAAGAAGAAAACCTTGTATGTATTGAATCAAACTCCACAAGCTTAATACCGAGTTAATAATCAGATGAATTCAAATAAGGATAGTGATGGTGAAAATAAAAACGCAGAGGTGATTAGTGAGATATCTAAACTAGAAAATAACTCATTGGGCAGCGCGAAAAACAAAAAGAATGAGAACGATTTAAGCCCAGTTGGCAGGGATACTATCGACAGGATGCATGTTTCCAGAGAGGGTGCGCATGTCAGAAACGATTTCTATGATGGTGAGAAAAGGCAGAAATTAAACTTTAACCTGAAAAACTACGCCACTATGTCAAACAGCGTCGGTTATTTAAGCAGTGAAAGCCGTGGGGACTGCGCAGATTACCCTGGAAACTGCACAGAATCATTGGATTAGAGTAGTATCAGCTACTGAGTTAATAATCCAGAGAATTCAAATAAAGATAGTGATTGTGATAATAAAAACGCAGAGGTGATTATATATGGTGAGATATCTAAACCAGAAGCATTGAATAATATCGACACAGGTAATGATAACTCATTGAGCAAGGCGAAAAAGAATGAGAACGATTTAAGCCCAGTTGGCATGGATACTATCGAGAGGGTGCAGGTTTCCAGAGAAGGTGCGCATGACAGAGTCAACGATTTCTATGAGGGTGTGAAAAGGCAAAAATTAAACCTTAAAAATGACAGTTTTATCCAAAAAGATTTGGTAAAATGTAATGGGCTTAGCATGGGTGACCAGGAGGTTTGTGTTGGCGTTGAATACAAAAATAATTCCCCAGATAACAAAGAAAAAAGTTTGTCTTCAAACTCACGTGAGTCAATATCAAAAAGAAAAGTTGTCAACCTGTCTTCCGAGGAACTTGACCCGGTAGCAGTTAATGTTCTCAGCAAGGGTATGGGGTTTGCAATGGCCCCTAAAAGCCTCCCCATTGAAAAGATGATTTGTAGCATTGAAGATGGGATTAGCAACCTCCCTCTTGAAGACAAAGAAGCATTAAGGCAAGAGTTTTCTCTCATCATGAGAAAAGCCAAAGCTCCCAAAAGCAACTTGAGTAAGGAAGAGCAAAAAGCTTTCAAGTCCTTGCGGAATAATGACAAGGTAGTAGTTCTTAAAGCAGATAAAGGAGGAGCAGCGGTTATCTTGGATAAAGAAGACTATGTTAAGAAAATGAATGATCACCTAAACTGTGGCAGTTATAAGAAGCTGAACAGTAATCCCATGCCCAAAATCATGAAGGATGTAAAAAAGATAATCTCAGAATCCAACCTTGACGGAAAATTGAAGAAGAAATTAACCCCCTCTTGTGAAACCATCCCTAGAATCTATGGATTACCCAAGATCCATAAGGAAGGGGTCCCCCTTAGACCGATAGTTAACACTATTGGCTCCCCAACCTATGAGCTTGCTAAATATGTCGCTAAAATTCTAAAGCCCCTTGTTGGAAATACTGATTCCTTCATCAAAGACTCGCAGGACTTTGTGGATCTTATTAAAAATGAAAGGATGGAAAGAGATGACATCCTTGTGAGCTTTGACGTGGTTTCCTTATTCACGAAGATTCCTCTTGATGAAGCCATTCAAGTTATAAGAGATGTTACTGACCCAGAGACTGCAAAGCTGGCTGAAGTCTGCTTAAGGTCGACTGTGTTCACCTTCCAAGGAACATTTTATGAACAGACATCTGGTGTAGCAATGGGATCACCCCTCTCGCCAATCGTGGCCAACCTATACATGGAATATTTTGAGAAGAAGGCCCTGGAATCTTATCCTTTAAAGCCAGCTTGGTGGAAGCGTTTTGTCGATGACACTAATATAAAATGGGCACATGGTAAAGCAGAACTTGACAAGTTTTTCATTCACCTTAATTCCATCTCCCCTGATATAAAATTCACAATGGAGCTTGAAGAAAACATGAGCATCCCTTTCTTGGACATTCTTATCATCAGGAAAGAGGATGGCTCTTTGGGCCATAAGGTTTTCAGGAAGTCAACCCACACGGAAAGTTACCTCCATGCGGATTCCCACCATCACCCAGCCCAAAAGCTTGGCGTTCTGAACACTCTTGCCATTAGAGCCCTTCGAATTTCTGACTCAGAGCATATAAACGAAGAAAAGAGGCATTTAGTTTTAACCTTTAAAAATATAGGCTACAAAGATCATGAGATTAAAAAAGCCATAGAGAAAGCTGAAAGGAGGTTGTCATCTCCCAAACCTAATGATCAGGACCAACCTCAATGTGGTAAGGTTTTTCTACCTTATATCCATGGGGTTACAGATAAAATGGCTAAAATCCTAAGAAAGAAAAACATTATAACACAATTCTCAGCTCCTGGTACTATCAGACAAAGTTTGAAATCTGTTAAAGATGATATTGACAAGCAACAACTTAAAGGAGTCTATAAAATAGACTGTTCTTGTGGAAAAAGCTACATAGGTGAAACAGGTCGCTCCCTCCAGACAAGACTCAGGGAACATGGCGCTGACATCAGGAATGGAAGATCTCGTACCTCAGCCTTGGCAGAACACTCCTCAAAGACTAAGCACCACATCTGCTTGGAAAGCGCATCAATTATCGCAAGGGAAGAGCAGCATCAGAGACGGAAAATCAGAGAAGCCCTCGAAATTTTGAAGCATCCTTGTAATCTGAACAAAGACAACGGTTTGGAGATTAGTGAAAGTTGGCTTCCCCTGATCATTGAAATCAAAAAGCGTCAACCCATTCCCAGGTAAGCCTTCAAACAGGTTAGTTTTTTCCTTCCTCTCTTTTTCTATTATTAGTGGTCAGTACTTTTTATTTATTTCATAATTAAAATTATTAACATTAGAATACTCTAATATATTAATTTCTACATAATGATTAATTAATATATCAATTAATATATTAATTAATTATAAATATTAATTATTTATAATTATTAATATAATCTGGTTCATATATTAATTTAATTTATATATAGAAATTGATATATTTCCTTAGTATTTCTATATGAATTAAGTTTTTATCCCTTCTTTAATATAATAATTTCTATATAATTATTAATTAATATATTAATTATCATATTGATCAATTATGAATATTTATTATTTATAATTATTAATATGAATCAATATATTAATTTAATTTATATAGATATTAATATATTTTAGGTCTGTCTTTCGATTTCAGTATTAGTACTTCTTATTCTATATGTTTTAATCCTAGTTAATAAAAAATTTTAATAAAAATTTCCATTTAATAAATAATAATAATTTATAAAAATTAAAAATTAAATTTAAGAATAAAAATAAAATTATTCTATCCGACCTGTGGTGTTCCTTAAAATTGTCTCCCTCATGAGTATTTATTATTTCCAATGTGCTCTTCTTTTATCATCATTCTCAAACCCTGATGATGGATCCCATTTGGGATTTGAAACGTTGGTGTAAAAATGCTCTTACTGTGGATTTTCCGGTCAAATATTCAAAAAGTACAAACCACAGATCTCTTAAATCCAACAATTGAAGGAGTTTGAGCTTAATACAATTGAACTAGCACATATTTTCCCAAGAATGGGATCAACATGACTAGTAATGAAACCACTCTATACACTAAAATAGATCAAGATAATTTCATTATAGTTTGTGTTTATGTTGATGACATGATATATACTAGGAATCTTATGTTAATTGAATTCAAAGCTTGCATGAAAAGAGAGTTTGAGATGGCATATGTTGGTCTGATGAACTCCATTTTGGATATTGAAGTCAAGGAATTTACTAAGGGATTTTTATATGTTAACAAAAGTATGTTACAAATATTCTAAAGATGTTTATGATGGAAATTTGCAAACCAAGAGAGACACCTATTACATAAGAGGATTGTAGTAAGAATGATGTTATGTATGCAATTAGTTTCATTTTCAAATATATGGAGTCTCCTAATGACTCTTAACGGAAGGTTGATAAAATAATTTTAAGGTATATTGCAGGTACAACTCATTAAGTATTGCGGTACAATAGTTCCAATGGAAACATATTTATAAGATATAAATCCATTGATTTTTCCAATCGTATTGATGATAGGAAAAATACCTCAAAGTATGTTTTTCATTTTAACATAAATTCAATTTCATAATCTTCTAAGAAATGACTTATTATCTTAATATTTTCCACAAAAATAAAATGTGTAGTAGTTACTAGAACATCACTCCAAACAATATACCTAAAAATAATCTTGAAAAATATTATAAATGTAAATAAAGTTCTAACTTTGATTTTTTGTGACACTTATTATTTGCATTTTTAAAAAGCCATGTGTTTTACCAAAAACTCAAGCACATTAACATTATCTAGCACTTCATTCACACTTTTTTTAATGACAGTGACATATGACATATATTATCAATTTTGTTAATCTATATATTTAAATGAAATTGTTAGATAGGAAAAAATATTTATAATAAATATTTTATTTAATAATGAGAAATCGTTAACTACCAAACAGAACTATTTATTATAAATATTTTTATTTTATTTAACATTGAGAAAGGTGAACCATTCCTAAAATCTTTCTTTCCAATTGATTTTTCATTCCCGTCAAATTATTTGTTTAATAAATTAATGATTTTCCCAGGCAAATTCCATTACCGATATCACTCAACCGCCGAACTAGACGTCTCCTAATCCCTTGCAGTAGATTCTGATAAAGGCAGAATAAAACGACTTATTGGCGTTTCTTATTGATATTTCTTGAATGGTTTTAATTTTGTGAGAAGTAAATGGTTAATTTACTTTTATCCTAGCAATTCAGTAAATTGTGGAAAATGTAATATTTAAGTTTATTTTGATTTGATTTTAAAATTAGCTATGGTTAGTTTGGAAATTTACTAGAAAAGACACTAAGTGAAAGTTTCACTAACAAGATAGTTAGAGATAATTACTCCCATCCATTAGAGATAAATAATCTCAGTTTGGAGAAAGAAGCCAAGAGGGGGAAAGAAGAAAAAATTGAGGCATAAGAAGGGAGAGGAAAAAGAGTTGGTTTCCTCAACACAATGTTGTTGAAAAAGTGCAGGATGCTACTAGAAAGAGTATTCCTGAGCTGGTTGACCAGTGGAATCCCTAGCCAGACTTGGGCAAGATGCTACCATAAAGAGTATTCCTATGCTGGTTGGCCAGTGGAATCCCTAGTGAGACTTGGAGTCTCCAAAATTCCTAATCTTGGTTCCAAAACTCTTAGGAGGACATGTTGAAAACATGTGTTTACTACTATCTCGAAGTGGAAACTGGCACGAGGGAGAAGTGGTAAATGTACCATTCTAATTGGTCGGGAGGAGTATATTTGCTCCTTGTGGAATTGGAGAAGTGGTAAAGGTACCATTCTCATTGAGTGGGAGGAGTATTCTTGCTCCTTGAGGAATTCTCCTGGTAACCTAAACCAAGACAACTAACTCCTGTAATTGTTGTGGAATGAGTATATTCTGTAATTACAATGTTGTGTAGTTGAATAATGATTGGAATGGAAAATATTTCTGATAATTACAGTTACAGAAAATAATTTTGAAAATACTATGTTATGTAGTATTAGTTGAGACATTAAGCGAAATGGAGTGTTTTTATGTGAATGAAACTACAGCTGGTCGATTGAAGAATAATAATAAATATGTATATATATGAAATTACATTGTGAACCATTAAAACAATAATGTATTCCTGGTATAAGACTATGTGAACAAAGGTTAGTATCAATTGGTAAACTGAGGTCTGCTAACCAGGGCGGTCCATGTTCAAGCTACATATATACTAATTATGCTCCAAACAGTGAGTGGAGGGTTCCGAAGGAATTAGATCCTACTCACTCACTAGAGAAATAATAATGTTATTAATACAAATTTAATTAAAGTAATATTACTATGGAAGCAAGGCTTCTAAAAAATGATCTCCTAAAGTGTTAGTGTATGTCTACAATTCAGTGAAGAAAAAGAGTATTGTGTAGTGTAGTCTATCTGTTGAGGAGTGATATGAAACAAGAAATAAATGGTTATAGACTGCATCACGCCGTAGATAAATATTAACAATAATCCAGAACAAAATTAACGATAGTTCTGCATTTTGGTATGAAGATATCCAGAAAGGACGGACCTTCAAAATTTACTACCATTTATAATGGAAACATAACCAATGACTAAACCTCATGTTAATCTTCACAATAAAACTATGGTTCTATATACTTACGTCAAGAAAAATATTTATGCAAATGAATACAATAATAGGACTCTAATACATATCAATAAATTATGTATGCCATAATCTGAATTATTTTGTAGACTTTTCCACTTGGCAAGAAGATTATACAAATTCTCTTCATAACGGTTGCATAGCCATTGAAAATTATTTGGTCGAGGGAGAAATATACCTAAATATAAAACAAATTATACATAACACATAGATATAATACTACCCCTCGTAGTGGGGAATGGTCTTTGTACAATAGACTTTAAGCTTCAGAACAACTATCTCAAAGAAAATAGAAAGAGCCATTATGAGATGACCTCTCGGACCTTAACCCTATCCTAAGGGGGCTCTCAGGGCACTAACACACTATGTGCGGGGCCATGCATTAAAAACTATATAACGTAAAGTACTGGCGGGAGACCGATTGAACCTGAGGAAAGAAGAAAAGAGGTACTTGTTATAAAATAGAACCCTCGCAAGATTTCACATTTTTGGTGAAAAATAAATAATAATAACAATAATGTTGGGTCAGTCAGAACCCACCCGCGTCCAAGACAAGTAAAACAAAAGGAAATAGTCAAGCAAGTGTGAGACTTAATATCTGGTGAATAATTAAAAAAGGAACAAAATTTAAGAAGAATGTTACCTGGTAAATGGTGTTGCTGGACTTGCTCTAGCAAGCCAGTCATTATCTAAGAGGCTCATGGATTTATACAGGATAAATAGTTTGGTGGAAGAACTCATTAACCTCGAGTTCCTACTAGCTGAAGTAATTGTGGCCTTAGCTTACCTACAAAATAAACACAAATGTTGCAAATAAACTTTATAGAGAAAAATAAAAAATAAACCCTAGCTGTAATAGGGTAGGAAATTAATATAAATATGTAGAGAAAGTTTGGTAAGTAACTCGCCTTGGTCATGGAGGAATGGGGACGAAACTATTAGTTACAGAGCCTTGCTTGGAGTCGGCAGGGGAGTGAATTATTGTGAGTTGGTTGGGAAATTGGGTAGGTCATTTCCCTAGCTCCTTCACGATGATCCTCAATCGAAGAATCAATAATAGAGAATGTGCTATCTATATGTGGTTCTATCTATCATTTATGCAACATGTGCAACAGGTGACATTGAGAGCATTCTGTGTTGCAGACTTATAATTAATAACTCTATGAAAACAAAAGGGGAAATGCTTTTTTTTAGTTAACATAAGAGGAGTACTAATTGTAGTCCTCTCATTCCCAATGTTGACCATGTAACTCAGACGCTGGCCATTCAATGATAATGAACTGATGTAAAGAGGATGATAAATGTACATTGTTGCAGAGCATTTTTCCGAAGGGAGTCGAAGCGCGAACAGAGTTTTTGTCGCACGAAAGGGTTTGGGGTAGTCACTCCATAAATTATCACCCTAAAAGGTGACGGAGCATCGATTCGAACCCTAAGGTGGATAAGCATGGATCTGCTGACACCCCAACAGGCCTTCTCATTCACAATTCGAATTGTGAAGTAATAGCAGACAACTCATACCTCTAGAAGATTTGACGGACGAATTTTAATACTACCTATATAATTTATAATGAGATGTGAATGGTTGAGGAATAGGAGCATAGTTAAAATATTAAGTATCTTCTTGCAAGTATTTCATGGTTGCAACTATCGATTAACCAGGGGATATTAACACCATGGTGAATGATGGGGTCAATGAGTAGAATTTAAACCTTATCTATGGTAGACCAAAGGTTATGAATAAATCATGGGAGTATGATGGTATAAGCCATGTATAATCCACGATAATTTAGTTAAGGGACTCCTACCATGATTATTCCAAAGGCATTATAACTATGGGTCAAACTTAGTAATTAAAAAAATATTAATTAGAGTTGAGGATTGTTCCAAGTGGTATCAGAGCTGAAGGTTTCAACACTTAGACTTGTGAGTCCAAATACTATTGTGAAAAGCATCTCACAAGGTGAAAATTTTAATAGGTGTCTTTGAAAGAGCTCTTCCATAAGGGAACATGAATGAATTTTATTAATCACTATTGGAACTATTATCAGTGTACCCTTACCCATAAGAGGTGATATGTTAGGTTCCTAGGAGAACTGAAAACTGCTCAGAAGATTTATTATTAACACATTTTTAGTAAGTCATAAATATGTGATTGTTAAATAATGTGTCAAGAGAAAATTTCATGGCTATACGTATAGGGAATTACATATGTGAGAAGATTAGGAGATATGCATGTCTGCAAAAGAAGTAAATATCAAGTCCCATACTATTAAAAAAATTATGGGTATGTTAAAAGAACAGTCAATGTGTTCCATATAAAATCCCCGTCAAAAGTTAATGATCATCAACATGATGACTATATAACCTAGATGCGAATCTTTTTGTTAAAAAAAACTTTTATGGTCAGAAATCACAATAATGTCCTAAATTAAATCTCGAGTATGAATGTTGGAAAAGAGGCACGTATATAAAAAGAAAACTTCTAGAGCCACCAAAAACCAATGGAAGCCTTGAGTGTAAACAAATGAGAACTTCAGACTGAACTAGGGGTCTCGGTGTCTTAGAATTCATGTTGAAAATTATTTTCTACTTGTCATGATGAAGGTGAAAGAGAATGGTGAAAGGTTGCACAAAATCACCAACATCAAGGTTGAAACTTCCGGTCTAGAAAGAGGCAAACAAGTGAAATTTTGGAAAATAATATTGTGCGTTTATCTTCCTTCTAGAAAGGTTATGGGATGTTTAATTCTTTCCATAAATTAATGAGAAATACCTCCAACCTATAACCTTTACTGTGTTAAGAGAAGTAATGACAAATTTCTTCTATGTTTCATTTAAAAAAAAATGAGGCTTTTGATGTACATATATTTTATTATATATAAGGAATGGTAGAGTTATTATTATGTAAATATGTTTGATATGGGTAACCATTACAAACACTAAAAAATCATAGGGAGACTGTGTACCAAACAGTCTCACAGAGGTAACCTTTGTCTGCTAAAGAAGCAGTGGGGTCTCTCGGTAAAGAACAACAGTTCGTAGTAAGCAGAAGATTAATCTTACATATATGTAGAAATCATGTTGAATATTATGATACACTTACAATAGTAAGTACATCCTATGTCTCTATAAAATGCTAGGATTTTTCATTAATACATATATACCTATATACAAAGGTATACACGAGATAATGTGCATATATATATATATATATATATATATATATATATATATATATATATATATATATATATAAGAAAGAGATCAAAAGAACAAAAAACATTGTAATAACTAAGCAAAGGAATCAGGGTACTGGTATCCTCAAGGAGGCTTCCTTAATGAAATCCATGTAGATAAAGTAGATGTCTTTGACTTGAGACCACGATGACCAGAGCCAATAGTAGGCCATTCCAACAGAGGAACAGCTTGAGAAGGAAAACCAGTAAAGTTTATGTTGAAAGGCTCATTTAACTAAAGATCAAGACACTAATTGACATGAAATACAAAAGGATTTTTTGAAGGATTATTGGTGTGGTTTTATATATGTTCATCATCGTATCCATATCATCTTGGGGAAGAAAAATAATAAGTTGGCAAAAGTATAGAATAACCCTATGGAGGGCCAACCTCATGAAAGGAATAAAAGCAATAGTAGCGATCAACTAAACCTGGGAAGACATTGGAATGGAGTTGTTGATACTCAAAGAGGGCACCAAATTCACAATAACCTTAGTAAGTAAAAGCGGGAAAAATTAAGGGGAACTTCTATAATATGGAAATTTACTATGAAAGAAAACAAAAATGCAAAAAGTCTAAAACTTAGGAAAGAATCCAAAGAACATTGAATCATTTGTACCTAATGGGCATAAATGATTCAAGATTGGCATTAAATTCAGACTCATAAAACTAGATCATCCAATGATTTTCTAATTGGTTAATTTTTATAATCGCCTTGGAAATGGAAAATGTTAGGTTGGGTTAAGATCGAGTGATAAAAAAAATTTGGTTGGCTAAAATGGGTGTTAGATGTAACTCCAGTAACAAAGATTTGATTTAAAATTGGCACAACAGGATCAACATAAAATATGCAGGTTATATTTCATGGGAGATATAGTAGAACTCTGGGAAATGTATATAAAATAATAATTAAAAACAAAATTAAAGCTGGAAAAAGGAAAATAGAGGAAATACGCTACACATGACAATGAATGTTTATATTAAATACTTTGAGAAGTTGGTTGTAATCTGTGGTGCAGTTGGACCCGCAGAAGAAATTGACCTCTGGACAACATCATTGTGGGAAAGGTCGTAATGGAAGAGGAATTATTACCGCAAGACACAGGGGAGGGGGTCACAAGCGTCTGTATCGTCAAATTGATTTTCGACGGAATAAGGAACACATATCAGGAGAAATTGTAACCATAGAATACGACCCTAATAGAAGTGCATACATTTGCAAGGTGCATTACAAGAATGGCGATAATATGTATATTCTGCATCCCAAAGGGGTCATGATTGGAGATACTATTCTTTCTGGCCCAAAAGCTCCTATATCAATAGGAAATGCCCTACCTCTGAGTGCAGTTTGAATTATTAATTTACGTGATCGGAAGCAACCGATTGGGTTTACAGTGAAACCTATAAATCTATCACTGATCCAACTAGGACACTTTTACGGGACGAACCCCAAAGGGAAAATGAGGACAAATGACAGCAGGTGATTGGATTCAAAAATTGTTCATATCGGATCATTGGTTCTGAAGATATAATAATATGGAGAGGACCTGATTGTTTGTCCGAAGCATGAACAAAATGGGATAGAGGCACCCTCTAAAAATACAAGTTACTCACATTTGATCTGATGGTCAGAGGCGGATTCAGAGCTGGACAGTGGTAGTAATTCCCAAAATAAAAAGATGGGGAGAGGAAGTAAAAAGAGAGAGAACAGAAAAAGATGTTTAATATGCCTCCTACGTTATCCATAACATACGAAAGTATGGAATGAAACCACTGAACCAATTGAACCAACTTATCAGTGTGCGCAGAAAGAAAGAGCGCAGAAGGAAGGCTAAGAGCTATGGATCTGTAAAAGCAGAGCGCTAACAAAAGAAGGAACCGGTACGGGAATGATTAGAGCATAGCAGGCAGGAGAATAAAAGCATAGAGCGAGAGTTTCAAAAGCGAAAAGCTATAGGGTCAAGAGCAAAGAGCTAGAGTCTTATTGGAACTTTGGATATTATGACCTATAGAAAGAACCAGCTAAACAGATCCCAGTCTTGATGGATCATAAGGGTATTGGCATTGTTTCCAAAAGCTATCTTCCTTTCCGCATCTATGGAACTCATCCATTTTCAACCCTCAGCTATGGCCCTCGTTCATGAGAATAACCTCTTTATTTCTGAGAAAATACATGGTGCGATCTAGTCGGAACAAGATAGGAAAAAAGAGATATATCCGGATATCAATATTCTCTCTTCTATAGATTTACTACCCAAGGATCTCATTCGTCATGAGGAAGAACGAAAATCTTTTATCCTGGCAACCAATCGCTCTCCCGACTCATGGAATTAATAAACCTGGTCAGTACACTATTTATCTTACACATCTGTACTCGAGTATTTAGGACTCATTGTTAGTGTATAAATCCCTGATCTACTCAGGGAAAACCTCCCGATATTGGGTACTAAACTGCTCTTAACTTCTGATCAGTAAAGGGAATTCCTCGCTCGCTTAATTGGAACGAGGAATAGAAGCTCGTTTCTCTGGGTCTACTTATGATTCAATTCATATAGCTTTCTCCATTGACTCATTCGACTTAACCGCGAATTGATTCAATCCTATTCACAATTATCACATTTGATCCGAAAGGATGAGCATATTATACATCCATCTAGGTATATAATAGACATTTCCCACCCATTTGATTCCTTAAATCAGATCTGGTCCTGATCGAATACAATCAGGTATCCGAGAAATAATATCAGGTATCATAAAGATCATATGTTGGAACGACATGCTTTTTTTTCCGTTCATTATACTTCGAGGATCAGTCGTAGTCTTCCGAACTTTACCGATGGTATCGACGAGTTTTCTACTTCATTCAAATGTGTAAAAGATCTTAGTCGCACTTAAAAGACGAGTAATCTGGTTGTCCTAATGCATATTAAAGTTGTGAATGACTAACATTGTCTGATAAGTTTATATAATAAAGTAGACAATCATAAAAGAATGTTAAATTTCAATGATTATATAATAAATTGCATGACAATATATAACAAGGTCCAAGGATACAATTGTAATTATGATGAAAAATCTGAACTAAGTCCTTGCTAGTATGATTCCTTTTCTTAAAATTATGGTTATTATCATAAGATGAAAGGGGAATATGCATATATGTACATGCATAAGGATATGACTCATGAGGAACATTCAACAACGAACGGGTATGTCATGTTTCGTTCTCTTAACATGCCTATGGATGGTGGGTTCAAGTAAAATGATGATTAGAAATAATAAATATAAATGTTTGAGTAAGATATGGCACCTAGTTTAACCAAATTTAAAATTGAGAAAGGAAAATGTTAATGGAACATTAACATAAGTAGTATTCATACCTGTTGACATAGAAAGAGCAAGTTTTCACTAGTCAACGTTATTTCGAGATAAATACCTTAATCATGACCTTGTGGATATAAGTGGCATTGGGTTAAATGATTGTTTAAAACTGTTGCTTATAAATACCATGTTGAGATAACTACACCAAGGTAATGTATTGAGAAGTGTTATTGTACAACTTGGTGATTTTAAGAATAATATACTATTTCATGTAATTCTCTTAAGTCACCATAGTGATTCTATTAGCATTTGTATTTGCTTTTAGGCCTAAAGAAGAATAAAAGTAAAGGCGAGAACCTTAGTGAATTTAGTTTTGTATTAGATTCTAAATAATTAAATTACTAGAAACAAGATGAACATAATTAAGCTACTTGGACGAGTAAACATCATTATACTAATCACGAGGAAAGAAGCCATCGAAAACGTTACTTGTGTATAACTAGTATGCATAAGCATTTGAATGATGTTAAAAGCATGACGTTGCTAATTAATATAACCTCTCATCAGAAAACAAAAATGCTTGAATTCTGAATATCTCATTATTATCACTTAGCAAGTAGTGCAAACATAGATGATACCTTTTATGAAATGAAATTTGTAGTAGAACCATCTGGTGTGGTCTTGTCAATTGGTGAAATCATTGGGTGAATAAAAGAATTTAAAGCGATGTAGGAAAACACTGCTACTAATTCATATTAAGTGCAGTCTATTAACCCTTGATGAGTTGTGATAAATGTTAATGATTTTTGATGGGTATAAAAAGAACAATTGCTAGTGTAATAATGAAGATTGAAATGATATATGAATATATGATCTTAAGTAGTATTGTTGAGAAACTGATGACCCCAAGGATGGTGAATGTAGGTCAAAATGGGGAAGATGACCAGAATTGAACCTTTGTGTGTTCTCATTTAGAGGAAATGATGCTATAGAAACAAGTAGTTACTGTGCTAAGTGCGACATAGGTACTTCAACTCAAATGGACTATTAATGAAAAGGGGAATAAAGATTTTATGAGTAGGCATATTCCATACTGTGTTGAAGGCCTAGGAAACAATGGGGACAGTGTTTCACTCAAGAGAGGGAAGATGTAACACCTTCAAGTGAAAATTAAACGGTTAATTTACTTTTACCATAGTAATCCAGCAAACTCTGCAAAATGTAATATTTAAAGTTTATTTCGATTTGATTTTAAAATTTGTTATGGCGAGTTAGGGAACTTACTGGAAAAGAATCTAAGTAAAAGTTTCTCTTACAAGACACTTAGTGACAGTTACTCCCATCCCTAGAGATAAATATTCTGAGTTTGGGGAAAGAAGCCAAGAGGGGGAAAGAGGAAAATCCTAAGGCATCTTAGAAGGGAGGGGGAAAACAATTAGTTTCCTCAAAGGGACATTGTTGAAGGAGGGCGAGATGCTACCGAAAAGGAAGGTTATTCCTGAGCTGGTTGGCTAGTGGAATCCATACTCAGACGAGTCTGTAAAATTCCTGAGCTTGGTTCCAAAACTCTTAGAAAGACATGGTGAAAACCCTATTTACTATTGTCTCGAAGTGGAAATTGGCATGGGGGAGAAGTGGTAAAGGTACCATTCTCATTGGTTGGGAGGAGTTTTCTTGCTTCTGGTGGAATTATCTTGTTAGGCTAAATCATTGTTGCTTCCGGAACTATTATTGTTTCTATAATCATTGTGGAATGTGTATATTCTGTAATTACAATGCTACGTAGTTCAATAATGAATGTAATGGAAAATATTTCATGTAATTAGTACAGTTTCACAAATTAATTTTGAAAATACTATGGTATGTAGTACTCATTCAAACATTAAATGAAATGGAGGGTTTTTCTGTGAATGAAAGTGTAGTTGGGTGATTGAAGAAAAATAAGAAATATGTATATATATGAGATTACATTTCGAACCATTAAAACAATAAAATATTCCTTAGTATAAGACAATGTGAACAAAGGTTAGTCCCAGTTGGTAAACTGAAGTCTTTTACTCAGGATGATCCATGTTCAAGATACATATCTACTAATTATGCCTCAAACAATGTGTGGCGGGTTCCAGAGGAATCAGATCCTACTCACTCACTGGAGCGATAATAATATTATTAATATAAATTTAACTGAAGGAATATGACTATGGAAGCAAGGCTTCTGAAAAATTATGTCCTAAAGTCTTAGTATGTGTCTATAGTTCAACGAAGAAAAAGACTATTATGAAGTGTAGTATATCTTTTGAGGAGTGATATGAAAACAAAAATAAACGATTATAGACCGACATCACACCGTAGATAAATATTAACAATAGCGCAAAACAAAATTAACCATAGCTCTGCATTTCGGTATGAAGATATACAGAAAGGATGAACCTTTAAAATTTACTACCAGTAATAATGGAAATAGAACCATTGACTAAACGTGATGTTAATATTGACAATAGAACTATGGCTCTATATAATTACATTAAGAAAAAAATTATTCAAATGAATACACTAATAAGAATTCCTTCTGTCCAAAAAAGGACTCCAATACATATCAGTAAATTATCGCTATCTATGCCATAATCTGAATTGTTTTTGCAGAATTTTGTATTTGGCAAGCAGATTATACAAACTCTCTTCTATAACATAACGGTTGCGCAACCATTGAAATTTATTGGGTTGACAAAGAAATATACATAAATATAGCACATTATACATAAGACAGAGATACAATACTACCCGTTGTAGTGCGGAATGGTCTTTGTACAACAAACTCTAAACTTCAAACCAACAATATCTAAGAAAAGAGAAAGAGCCATTATGAGACGACCTCGAACCCTAACCCAACCCTAAGGGGGCTCTCAGGGAACTGACACACCGTGTGCAGGGACATGCCTTAAAAACTATAGAGCATAAATTCCTGGAGGGAGACCAAATGAACATGAGGAAAGAAGAAAAAAGGTATCTGTTATAAAATAGAACCGTGGCAAGATTTCACATTTCTGCTGAAAAATAAATAATAGTAACAATAATGTCGAGTCCGTCAAAACCCACCTACGTCCAAGACAAGTAAAACAAAAGGAAATAATCAAGCAATGGTTTGACTCTAATATCTGGCGAATAATTAAAAAAGGAACAGAGTTTAAGAAGAATGTTACCTGGTAAATGGTGTTGCTGGACTTGCCGTAGCTATAGGATTAGCAAGCTAACCATTATCTAAGAGGTTCATGGCTAGATACTGGCTAAATAGCTATGTGGAAGAACTCATTAACCTTGAATTCGTACCTGCTGAAGTAATTATGGCCTGAGATTGCCTACAAAATAAATACAAATGTTGCAAATAAATTTTGTAGCGCAGAAGAACAAATAAACCCTAGTTGTAACAAGATAGGATATCAATATAATTCTGTAGGGAAAGTTTGGTAAGTAAGTCACCTTGGTCGTGGAGGAATGGGGACGAAATCATTACTTACAGAGCCTTACTCGGAGTTGGTAGGGGAGAGAATAATTGAGAATGGGCGGGCAAATTGGGTAGGTTGTTACCCTAGCTCCTTCGCGACGATCCTTAATCGAAGAATCAACCACAGAGAATGTGCCAAGTAGTTGTGTTTCTCGCCTTCATTTACGTAACATGTGAAACGGGTGGCATTGAGAGCATTATATGTTGCAGAATTATAACTAATAATCCTAAGAAAACAAAAGGGGAAGGGTTTCTATTTTTCTGAGTTAACATAAGAGGAGTATTAATTGTCTTCCTGCCCTTCCCCATGTTGACCATGTAACTTGGAAGCAGGCCATTCAACGAGAATGAACTAATTTAAAGAGAATGACAAATGGACATGGTTGCAGAACATTTTTCCGAAGGGAGCCGAACCCAGAATGGAGCCATCGCCACGCGGAAGGGTTTGCGGTAGTTACTCCATAATCACCCTCAAAGGTTACGAAGTGTCTATTCAAACCCTAAGGTGGATAAGCGTGGATCTACTGACACCTCAACAGGCCTTGTCATTCGACAGTCAAACTGCGAAGTAATAACAGATAATTCATACCCCTAGAATCTTCGACAGATGAATCTTAATACTACCTATATAATTTATAATGAGATGCAAATGGTTGATAATTAGGAGCATACTTAAAATATTAAGTTAAGCATCTTCTGGCAAGTATTTCATGGTTGCAAGTATTGATTAAAGGGATATTAACACCAAGGAAAACGATGTGATCGATGAGTAAAACTTAAACCTTATCTATAATAGACCAGCGGTTCTGAATAAATCATGGGATTATGACGGTATAAGCGATGTATAATCCACGAGAATTAAGATAAGATACTCCTAGAGTGATTATTTCAAAGGCATTATAACTACGCGTCAAACTTAGTACTTAAAAAAAGATTAATTAGAGTTGGGAAGTGTTACACTTATTATCAATTACATGCTCTCAACTTCAACTCCTTATTCAGCTCATTTGCGAGCATTTGAATAGTTCCCCAAAAAAAAATTAGTTTTTAAGCCTTTTATTATATTTCAAATAATTTTAACATATATGTAATAGAACAAGGGCTTGATAGTATCTAGTACTTGTTGCTTAGCTTAAATATAAATTAATTAAACTAAAAACAATAAAGCATAAATATTTCATCAGAAAAATAAAGAAACTAATAAAATATTATATTGTTGAATGTCATTACAAAAAATTAAGAAATATGATTAATTAATATTGTTTATATTAACATATATACACTTTAATATGTTATATATATATATATATATATATATATATATATATATATATATATATATATATATATATATATTAAATTGATAAAAATTGTGTTTTTTTAAATAATAATAGGTCATTTTAAATTGACAATAATTGATCAAAATTGTGTTTGTTTAAAATAATAATATTTCATATTAAACTGGAAATGTGGAGAAAAACTAAAATTCATGAAAATGGGAAAAAGAAAATCTCAAAATTAAATAAAAAACAAAAAACAAAAATTATTAACTAATAGAAATGGAAGTTACTAAATAACCAATAATAAGACCTCAACCAATTTCTTTATAAATAAATAAATTTAAAAAATAACAAAAATTGATTTCCCAATGTTAAACTATGGATAAGTAGCGTAATGTTTTGGTCAAAGAAAAACTAATACACACTAAAAGAAAAACAAAATGCATAATACCATGCTTATGACAAGTATAGTAACTCATTAAATATCTATAAATTTTGTTTTTTTTTTAATTTTATTTAAATGATTTTAACCAAATTAAATATTTAGTTACCATTGCCACTTAAATTCAAATGATTTAGATTATCAAATGATTCTAATGACCTTTAATTCATTTAGATTATTTTTAATTAAAAAAAATATTCCTTTTATCATTCTTAAAACTTTCTAAAATAAGTGGTAATAAACCATTACAAATTTTGAGTAAATTTATTTTATTTTAATTTATTTATTTAAAACTTTTTAAAATAAGTGGTAATAAGCTAAATTTATTTTATTTGAATTAATTAATTTATTTATAATAAAGCATACGGTTTATTTTATCGCTCAACTCATATAAGTGTTTAGTTTTCTACCTTTAAATTAAGCTTTTTTCCATGATAGGTTTTCCTGTTGCAATTTTTTGATATTACACTAAATTGTATTTTCAACCCTTCATTATAATTCTTTTGAAAAATAGAAACATTAAGATATACTATACACATACAGTGAGTAATTTGTTGAAATAAATACTTTAAGATGCTGATATACTACACACATGCATTGTAAAATTTGGTGAAAAAGGACAATGTTTGATTATTGCAAAGAGGTCGCTTTCCTGTTTCTCCATAAAGGTCATGGAATTACGAACATATAAGTCATTCTTTTCTGATTTTTTCTTTTAACGCACATGCAGACTAGAAGTCAGATGGAAGGCTCTTGTTATAAAGGCCTAAAACAATAGCTCTGGTTAGTTCTTCAAAGTTATCTTTGAAACAATAGTCTCTCCATTGCAATATTGTTGTATCTGGTTCACGCATCGTCCAACAACATCTGGTCGTCTCGCTTAGATCCAAGGCCTCGTTATAATCTGGTACAATCTGGTACAGGTGACGATATAAAATTTGAAGTAACCTCTAGTGTCATGCCCCTACATTGGCGGTATTCTTCCAACCGCACTATAGGAGGTGTGGGAGCACCGATCACTTTCTTTTCACCAATACTTGTAATCGTGGACTACGCCTATTTTCTATACTTAGTATATTTTTCAACAGCTAGGCATATCTTTCGTTATACCATTTATCATATTAAGTTCATTACACCATGAATCAACATTAACATGAAACATACAATAGTATAACTGGGAGGAGCAACTGCCTGTAATGAGTCTGCCCACAGTAATAATATATATGTAAGTTAAAATCTTGAAGAAACCCTAAATTTACACTTGGAATATTTTTACATTCGTCGACACAATGTGGTCAGGCAGCCCGTCGGCGTGCCCACACGATCACCCAAACGACTTTTCCCAACTCCTCGTTTGCCTCAACACATTCACTCGAATGCATTTAGTTCAACTCGTACAACTTTCCAAGTCTCCATCGGCGAGTCATTCACCATGCACTCGTTCAAGACTTCACCTGGTCCGCCGTTCACCAACTCGTGTCATTCGGGCGGACGCCCTCCCACGCCCTCGAATAACTTCCCAAACGACCGTTCGAACAGATGCCCCGCCACACCCTCGAACGACCTTGCTCGAATGCCCTCGAACATCCTCGCACAACGCCCTCACCCGATTTCCTGAATGACGCCCTCAAACGACTTTCCTGCACGACGCCCTCGAACGACTTTCTAAATGAACGCCCTCGAATGACCGCCTGCACAAATGCCTTCGAACGACCTCCTTTGGCTCGGCTCAGGTGCTTCGGCCCTGCACTTCATCCGCCTACACCTTTGCCCGAATTTCAGACCAACCTTCACACTTTCACCTTGTTCCACCCTTGGATGCTCTGAACTGTGCGTTGATTCCTTGATGGTTGAATGAATCCTCCACACCATCCACTTATACGTTTCATTGCCATGGTTGCCTCATGCCAGCTCACCCATCCGACCTCCTTTCAGCCACTATTTGGCAATTTTAGCATGTCGACTCATATGCTGGGTGCCCCCACTCAGGACCGCCTAACCTTATAAACCTCCGTTCTCTTCCACACTTAGCCAATTTCACATATAGCCTTGTGCGTTCAAATCTGCAGCTCGCGAGCATTACAGTCTCTCCCACTTGAAGTCATTGTCGTCCTAGATAATCTCCCATCTCAGCAACCATCTGTCACCAAGATACCCATACCAATGTCATATAAAGCACCGTTATATCCTCCATAAATGGAAAAGCCTTCTCAATCCATGATTATCAACCATAGTGTTGATTCCATCATGTGTCATCATCGTGTGAACTCTTGCTATGATACTCCAACACAATGCTGGCATACCTCTGTACACTGTCGACCCTCATGACTCGAAGTAGTCAGGTTATCAGTCCAACTATTACGCTCAAATCATAAGAATGCACATTCTTATGCCATCATTAGTCTTTTCTCAGACTCTCATCACATCATCAAGTCGATTAAGAATCCATCTCCATCTAAATATAAGCCATGCCGAGGTCCATGAAGTAGTCTTCATCTCGTCTGCAACATGTTGTCCATGATGCTTGGTATCAATGTGCCACATGAAATCAGCTGCATCTATCCCAACATCATCACCCATATGTGTAAAATCCATCTCCTTAATATGAAGAGATCCTCTCATCAAATCTGAATCTCGATGTGCCACATCCAGGTCCATGAAGCAACCTCCATCTATCTGTAATGTGCCATCCCTCAAGTCTGCCTTAGAAACAAGTATACACCTATCTCATCCATCCATGTATAAAAGTGGTTAAGTCTCGGCTCAGCCCATGCGCAAGTGTTGCCACCAAGGCATCATCATTGTTGTAACTCCCTCACTCCAAAGTGTCTCATATCGATCCTCCTCATCAAGTCACTCTTTCAAGCACACCCATACATGTACTCAAAAGTATGCACCCCATCCTGCATCAAATTCCCTGACCTCAGCTTCTCAATGCATCAGATCCTCTAAGTCCACCATAATATGAAGTCCTCAAAAGTCACAACCTCATGTCATCATGAGCTCCATTGTTATAGACAATTTTGTGCCTTATAGCAACAGGCATGAATTGTCAATAATCCAAGGGATCCAAAGTTCCCTAAACATGATGTTCCTACCCCTAGAGGAACAAGGTCAGCAAACCAACAGCTCTGAGATCAGTTCTCCACCTGAAAACACTCAAAAACAAGCAATCCTGAAATCAAAGCAGGTGCTCCACTAGGTTTCTGCGCTGAAACACAACTCCTCCATGGTGTAACTGCGTTGCAAAGCAGGTAGAACAAAGGCCACCTGTGTTGAGCGAGATTGGACAAGTGGCACACTGAGTCATTGCTCCAAAAATGACACTTGGATCAGGGATTTCGCCTTGTGATGAGTCAGAGGCTCTGTTTCTCCAAATGGAAGCAAGGTTCTCCAAGTAGACTCAAGAACTGAAGATCAACTGAAGAGAGAGAGGACACAAGGCAGCTACACATCAGTTGCAAGCTGACTCATCCTTTCTCAATTCATCTATATATTGAGCTCTCTCCTATGAGCTCAGGAGGCTGGAATTTTGTGCAAAGTAATGATATGCTGTTGGTTTCACTATAGAGCTATTGGGTGATTGCTTGAGGGAGGTGAAGAGGAGAAATTCTTTCTGCTGAGAGGTGTTGTTGGATTGGGGCCTTCAAAGGTTGTAACACTCTCAGAACCTTTACTTCTTCATTAATAAAAGCTATTGAGGTTCTTCTATATGCATTTGTTCCAATGATGTTTTTTGATAATTGTATATTTGGTTTATGCTAATCCGTGAATCAGTTATGATTGCTTGCCTCTTGTAGTTTCCTTCTTTGTCATTTTGCAGGATCTCATTGTAGCTGGGCCGGCAAAAGAGCAAAGAGCTGGGAGCAAGCGGGCATAGAGAAGAGTTTGGATTCGACATAAGCGCAAGGCAACGGTTAGTGCATTCTTTCATTCTCTTTTGCTTTCATAAAGAAGTAAACCTTAAGTAGTTTTCTTTACAGTTGTTGCTGAGGTACTATCACCCTTAGAGTGGGATAGGGTCATCCGAGTCGGATACTTTTCCCTACAACAAACAGGCGACTCCGCTGGGGATCGTATCTGTTTGATTGTTTGTAGTATTTTGCTATTCATTTCCTGAACAAAAGAGTACCAAATCGAAAAGCTTTTGACTATATCAAAAGCGAAGTAGAGGGCCGCTACTCTAGCTCATTTCTGAGCATGTTCATGATTTGAAGAGCTGATCTACAAGGATCCTTGTAAGCTCTTAGTGATAGCTTTTCATCTTCCTAATCATCCCTTTGAGTGTGCTTGACTGATTGCTTCTGATTTGAGCTAAAACTGTGCATTTTTGAGAAAATTGTGACTCGGAAACTGTGAAAACGCAACTTTCGTTTTCCAAAGCAGGTAGTACACAGGCTACCTGCTTTGCAACGCAGGTCCCGAAGGGGCTACCTACGCTGACAGCCAGACTGGCTGAGCAGCACCTGTGTTGGCCCAATTTTGCCTAGTGCAGTTGGGGTTTCCTCCCTTTCTCTTGCCTGTTTTCATTATAGGTTTTGCAGCCAGTTACCAGTCTTGTACCAGTTCTGAAACCAACATTACCTGCCATCATTTCGCCTCTGTTATATAATGAAATTGTACTTGTTCTTTTGTATTTCTTACTTCATTAACAATTTCCCATAACGAAGAGTAAACTAGTCTTGCTTTGGCCTCTTAGATCTGAACCTGTGTTAGGCATTTTGCTGGTCTAAAGAGTTAGCTTGTTTGTTGTCCATAGCTGATTAGTCATTTTACTTTCGTCATTATGGTTTGATTTCATGTATTTCCAGTGATTAAACAAGTAAATCTTAAGGTGTCTTTTGATTTTGGACAAGCTTGTTTACTTTCGCTTTAAATCGAAATCAAAGTTATATAACAACTTTCTTTTTGTAACCCATCAACATTAAGAAAGGGAAAAGAAAATACATGCATTGTGCATTTTGCATCTGACTGTTTGCATGACGATTTAGGAAAAATTTGCATTAGTGTGTGCTCTATGATCTGTGAGAAAAGATTTGCCTTTCTTCTCCTCAGTAGTTAAGATTTTCAAAGTTGAAAGATTGAAAAGATTGCTTCTCATCTTAGACTGCATTCAGGAATTTGTTACATACATCTCGTGGTGATCCTTAAAGGAAAACTGCTAAACAAGATCAACATTAAAATAAATTCAATTTACATAACAACGCTTTCTAACATAACGCAAACATATAGAGGTCTAGGTAGAGATGTGTTCCGGCGTTGTTAAACATAGTGAGTGTCGATCACTACGAAGGTGGGTGATTCCTCCTGAGAGTCGGCAGCACTAATACGGACTTGTGCTCCGACGTACCGTCGCGTATATATTGGGAGACCCCTATAGGAACAAAGCCTTTATCCATAGGAAGCCGTGTCAGCCACCCTACTGATTGCGATGCAGTGAACACGGCATTCACAAAGATCGACCACCCGTACTGTAAAACGTATTCTGTGGTTTCGCGAAAAGTTTGGCACACCCTCTGCCTAGAACTCCAGAGAAGTTTCTTTTAGCCTTTTTGAAACTCTATAACTGAAAAAGTCCATCCGAGCATTTGTCACTTCGGGCTCGTTAAAACATCGAAGGAGACTAGAGTCATCTTTAGCTTTTTCTCGACTCTTAAAACATGAAAAAGCAAAGTTGTGTCTAAAGCGTCGTTAATAAAATTTATTTTAAATCGGAACATAATCACCTGTTATTCCCACGTTGATCTTTCAGTTGAAAAGTATGGAGCCCACCAACCAAGGAAGTAACCTTGGCGGAAGTCCCAGTCCCTTCTCCTCTTGGGGAGATGTTGGTGCGCCTCATATGGCCACATTGTCACTTCCAGGATTGACAATTGGCCTACCCGTATGGCTCTTTTCAACTAATGTAGTTCAGATCGCCACTAATCCTGAGCAGTCGAATCAAAAATCAGACCAGTCTAGAGCTACCCACCAGCCTTCCACTTCTTACAATTCTTCCTCTGATCCTCCATCTTCGCAAGGTAGAGCCGGCAAAAGTCGGCCTCCCATGGAGAAGAAGGAAAAGAAGAAGAAAGAAAAGAAGCAGAAGGGGCCTATGGCGAAGGCGACTGGGGGCAAGCAAAAGACATCTGACAAAAATCCACGCACTCCACCGACCGGGCCTAAATCGCCATGTGTCATCTGCAAAGGGACCCACTTCCATCGTGATTGTCCTTGTATTCCCCGGATACTAAGGGACTGGTCCCCCAGGTTGCACAATCCGGTAGCATCAACCTCTGGTAGTCATGTTGATTGCAGTCCGTCAACTAGCAAGAGTGAAGGACGAAAAGGGAGACCAAGATCACCCTATATGTTGTGTGAAGGCGATCACGCCATCCACCGATGTCCATTCTTAGATGAGGCGAAGAGAGTTTTGGAAGATCGTTCGGTATCACCGTTACGACTTCCTCCTGGATACCAAAAACTCGTGCCTAATCCCTCGATAGTTGAAAATCCAGCTGACCCGCTCAAGTGGTCAGCTGAAGTGTCAGTCATTGAGAATGAACCTACTGAATCCAGACCAGACGAAAGTCTAAAGGTCGAAACGGCAGTTGACCCGGTTCTTCCTTCAGAGGTTTCATCCTCAAATGACACCGTCATTGAAGATTTATCTTCAAATGACACCCTCACTGAAGAGGATAAGGATGACACCGTCCATATTCTTTTCATCAACACAGACTCTAATGAGCATCAGGGCAATGCGCCCATTCCTTTATCGCAGGAAGGAACATCGTCAGGGTCGTATCCGGCCGTATATTCGGTCCCACCACCAAGCAACCTAGTTGTATCCTTTGATTGGAATCAACTAGGCAGACCCCGGTTACCAGCCAGTATCCCATTTAGAATCATCGTCCAAATCTACAGAATGGTGATGGCTAGAACTATCATTGATGAAGGGGCATCTGTGAGTATCCTTTCCTCTATTGCTTGGAAAGCACTGGGTTCCCCGGCGCTTTTACCTGAGATGAGAAATCTATCAGGTTTTGATAAAGGAACCAGTCACCCGTTAGGGATTCTCCCCAATGTTCCAGTTACATTGAAAGGGAAGACAGTTCATATGAACATCATGGTCGTCCAGGGACCCTTGGTTTATAACTTACTCCTTGGATGAGACTATATATATTGCATGGAGGCGATAGTGTCCTCACTCTTCAGAGTTATGTGTTTTCCGCACGAAGGAAGAATGGTCAAGCTCGTAGACCAACTTTCATTTCCAGGATCTCGCATCGCAAATAGTCAAATACCATCCCTTAACGGTTTATTCACTCAAGGAATGCCTCCACCCCCGGTTCTACTTCCCGATGAATGCGAGTGATTCGGAAAGAAAGAACTAGGACCCAGGGGGCATGCACCCTGGCCTACCTTGGGCAGAGGAAACCTTGGGTATAAAGTTAATTTCCGCAGAAGAATGGACTAGTCCGTACCCCGTCCGAAAGAAGGAAGAGAGGGTTGTTCTAGGATAAAGTTCTTTTGTCAAAGTTATGTGAGTGAGATAAAGTTCTCGCTCCCTTTGTCTAAAAAAGTAGGCTCTCCTAAGGAGGAGATCCATTTGTTGCGGCAAGTAGCCACCATCTTTGAATGTCAAGCCTCACCCATTAAAACATATGTTTTGAAGGATAAGTAGGGGCAGTCTCCAAAGAAAGAGATGAAATTGCTGCAACAAGTAGTCACCATCCTTAGTAACCTAATGATAGACATCGCCGAAAAGAGAGTTTAGTTTGCGGCAGCAAACGAAACCATTTTTTGGATAATAAGTAAGAGGGCCTCCCTCCGTAACACCAATGTCTTATCTGTTGCGATCTTGCAAAAATCAAAAAGTGAACTGATGGGAAGACAAGTACCGTCGGCACCGAAAAATAACGAGAAGACAAGTATCGTTAAAAATATAGCAAGACGACAAGTAGAAAAACAGAGGTGGGACAGAGGAGGGGCAGCCTTGAAATTATACTTTATACCTGGGGGCATGCAAACCTTTTGGAGTGCAAGCACGGGACGACTATTTATTTTTTTAAATTTTTAGGTCCTCCCTTTAAACCTGTAGGTCTAACCCGTTAAACTCGTAGGATTAGCCGTTTCCAGCTTGCATAAAAAGGGGATGTGGGGCAAAAGTTAAAACTTTCCAAATTGGAGTAGCTAGTGAGGTATAGCTCCTTAAATAAGAATACCTCACCTGAGGCGTTCCTTGTATTAAGACTGGTATAATTGAGCAAGGTTTGAACGCATTCAAGCTCGTTAAAAAATGAACTACCCCTTAAAGTTTAGGGGGCATATGCCTCGTCTGCATTATTATGCTGGAGGCATCATCGAGCAGTTTTAGCAATGTTCATGCTCGTTAAAAAATAAACGCAAGAATCCGAGCAGTTTTAATACATAGTTCATGCTTGTCAAAAAATAAACATAAGTTGTGAGCAATCTTCCCCTACAGTTCAAGCTCACCCAGAAAAAATGAACCGGTAAATAACCTTGAGAAATGTAACCTTTGACAGCCATATTAAAAGCCCTTGGTCGTGTTTATATGCCATCACCTCCATCCGTTCATTTGGCCAATCGTTCATCTCCATATGTTTGTTTACCCATTTTGAGGAACAGCTGCGAAGAGTGATTTCACTTAGCCATCCTTGTGACACTGCTGTGATTGGAAAATTCCAACCTGTACCTGGAATCTGCTGCTATCCCTGTTTATCACTCGTTCCTCAAAAGACGAGTCTTCTTTGAGCTCTTTTCACTGACTCGTAAAATATGAAAAGTTTGCCGAGTTTTGGCCTTCCAGCTCGTTAAAGGACCGGAAGAGCTATCCCTCCTCTAGATTTTAATCTTTTTGGACCTGAGGGATTATTGCACAAAAAGATCGAGCGCTTGTTTTGTTCGGCTCGTTAAAGAAATCGAAAATTCATCCCTTCTGTATTGTTTTATACTTTTTCGGACTTAAGGGATTAAATGACGAAAAGGGGATTTTGGAGTTGACTTTATGTACCTTTTCAGACTCTCTAAAAATGAAAAGGACCGAGTTTTCCTTGTCGTTAGACTCGTTAAAATGATTAAATAGTGACAAACTTGTCTTTAGATGAGAACGAGTTTCCCTATCGCTAGGCTCGTTAAAACATAGTGATGGGCTTGCCCGAAGTGCAGGTTATAGAACAAGCATATGTTATCCTCCTCAAGCTTGACAAAAATAAAGAGGTACTGGTCAGCAATGACTGGGGAAAAATTGGGAGAACCTCACAGCTTTAATGGTAGCAAGTTGCTCTTGAACATGACACTTTGTCCTCTGTATCACATCGGGTTGGGTTGTTTCATTCCCCAGTCTCATAACCATGGTCCTCGCCACACCATCCACATATTGGGGTAATGCTACCAATCCATCACATCAGTGTCGTTATATGTTCAAAAGATGTTGTTCTGCAAAGAGTCAACCGTGTCCCATCCACTGCCATACATTGTCCTTCATCCATTTCATGACCGCCACCCTGAATCATACATCACAGTTTGTTTTCACCTCATCACAATCACTAGCTCCATTCCGTGTCACTGATGTGGGATTCATTAAGGCCCTCCTTTGACGGATCGCTCCTTGTCGACATCAGCTCATTATCCAAGGAGTTGATCTAGGAACAACCCCTTCAGTACTTTGAAGCTTGCATGCCTCAATGGCAAGTTTCTCACTTCCGGCGACAGGTATACATCAATGACCTTCGACCAGAAGATTTTGCATGGTGGTCGACGCCAAGTCCTTTATTCCCACCATGTGAATTGTACTGCCGTACCTTGAGGGTCATCATCCTTATCGGTGATTCCTCTCACGCTTGTTAACGGTTTACATCATTGACCGGTAATCAAGCGATGTCTTTCCATGTTCGACTTCAAGAAATTCTCACATGGATCGACTTGTACATCGAGTGAAGATCGGAAGAGATTGAAGACCCCGGATCTAGTTTCATCCATTCGGGCTGCGATATATATTCAGGATATAAAGACATTTGATATGTACATCATTGCAGCAGATGATCATCCTTCTCAAAGGATGATAATTTCAGCAGAGAATTATCAGTCTATCATCAGACGATCGTCTGTGCTATGTACCAAAATGAATTTATAAAGCTGAGCATGGGAATGCCCGCCTCAGCTAGATCATGAAAATGTATGAAAAATAATGTATTGTATTGTATCTTATTACAGGACACTTCTCAGCAGATTGAATGAACTTCGGATCCTCTCAATAAAGCATTTCACCCGATAAACGACCTCATACTTTAGGGGGCATCTGTTATAGACAATTTTGTGCCTTACAGCAACAGGCATGAATTGTCAATAATCCAAGGGATCCAAATTTCCCTAAACATGATGTTCCTACCCCTAGAGGAACAAGGTCAGCAAACCAACAGCTCTCAGATCAGTTCTCCACCTGAAAACACTCAAAAACAAGCAATCCTGAAATCAAAGCAGGTGCTCCACTAGGCTTCTGCGCTGAAACACAACTCCTCCATGGTGTACCTGCGTTGCAAAGCAGGTAGAACAAAGGCCACCTGCGTTGAGCGAGATTGGACAGGTGGCACACTGAGTCATTGCTCCAAAAATGACACTTGGATTAGGGATTTCGCCTTGTGATGAGTCAGAGGCTCTGTTTCTCCAAATGGGAGCAAGGTTCTCCAAGTGGACTCAAGAATTGAAGATCAACTGAAGAGAGAGAGGACACAAGGCAGCTACACATCAGTTGCAAGCTGACTCATCCTTTCTCAATTCATCTATATATTGAGCTCTCTCCTATGAGCTCAGGAGGCTGGAATTTTGTGCAAAGTAATGATATGCTGTTGGTTTCACTATAGAGCTATTGGGTGATTGCTTGAGGGAGGTGAAGAGGAGAAATTCTTTCTGCTGGGAGGTGTTGCTGGATTGGGGCCTTCAAAGGTTGTAACACTCTCAGAACCTTTACTTCTTCATTAATAAAAGCTATTGAGGTTCTTCTATATGCATTTGTTCCAATGATGTTTTGTGATAATTGTATATTTGGTTTATGCTAATCCGTGAATCAGTTATGATTGCATGCCTCTTGTAGTTTCCTTCTTTGTCATTTTGCAGGATCTCATTGTAGCTGGGCCGGCAAAAGAGCAAAGAGCTGGGAGCAAGCGGTCATAGAGAAGAGTTTGGATTCGACATTAAGCGCAAGGCAACGGTTAGTGCATTCTTTCATTCTCTTTTGATTTCATAAAGAAGTAAACCTTAAGTAGTTTTCTTTACAATTGTTGCTGAGGTACTATCACCCTTAGAGTGGGATAGGGTCATCCGAGTCGGATACTTTTCCCTACAACATCCATGAGTCATCTCCAACCAACACCCTAGTAAGCATACATGTCTCGGCCCAAAGATCTTTGCAAGATGCCTCAGCTCTCCATGTAGTGGGAATGCTCCATAGTCTGCTAAAAAATCCAACCAAGTACATGGCCTTGTTGTACCCAAATGCACAACATCTCCATTGGCTCATAAGTAAAACATCTTCATGTCACATCAGCAAATCCTCTTGCACAACATCCCTGCCTTAGCACTCCCTATTGGATGCCCATAAGTGACACCTCTACAAGTGCTCCTGCATAATGTCCCTGCATAAGACTGCCATGCTCCATGTCTCCAACTTGATGTCCATGACTCAAGTTGCCCATGTTGCCCAACTAAGTATACCCATCACAATAATCAGTCATCCTCATCCAAGTCTGCAAATCGGTCTAGTGAACTTGATCACCTAGCCACATCATCATCACATCACGAGTCTCTTCCATCATAGCTCCCCCACTAAAGGTTCCACCAAGACATCCTCTTGGTCTTGGCCGTGAGAAGTCCACCCAAGTACCATACTCAAGTGCATGCCCTCATCCAATCTGTTCATGAGTCATGTCAAGCAGTTACCCAATTTCTCCATATGGCTAAAGCATGACCCATTCTTCTGCAATGATCATCATGTTCCTCCATTATCACAGACCCTTGTACCTTCTGTCATAAGGTCACAAACAACCCCAGCAAGTCCTGCAACAATCAACAATCCTTGCTTTTCCATAAAAGGTCTCATCATAGACATCCATGGTATGATCCTCCATCGCATCGACGAACTAATTTTACCCTTCCCTGCATACGGTTGATCTTCCAAATGTCTCACTGAAACACAAGTATCAATAACACTTACTTCATCATGAGGCCCCTCCATGTGAGTTTCCTCATTCACCAATGCCTGCAAACTACACGATCCTGGTTCAACTCGAACACTTTCAAGTTCCTCCTCCATCATTGTCATATCTGTAACATCCTCAATCATCAGGCTTCCTCTTCCTTATCATTGCAATCTGCAGCTTTCTCCTTATCCTGAATGAAAGCTATGAACTGCTTTTTCCCAAGAGTTAGCCATTCCAACTTCTTTCGCATCAAGTCTGGCCTTATCTTAAATTCCTTGAGTTCTGCATCAAACAAGTCCACTTTCCCTACAAGTCGATAGGCTTCATCCCTATTCATGTCAGAGATCCCTTCCTTAAGCAAAGCGCGAAGAGCATCCCTCGTTTCGAACAAGTCGTTGCGCCATTCTACAATTCTCTGCTCCAAAACACTTGATTCTTCAAGTAGACTTCCTTCAAATTTACTTGGCCCCGATGTGTGCCCTTGCCATTCTTCAATGGTTGCAAAACCTATTTTCTCTAAGATAGACATCCTTCTCGATTCTCTGAACCACCTGTCACGAATGTCAAGTATTCAGCTTTGTGTCGTTCATCAGCTCTGATACCACCTGTCACACCCCTACACTGGCGGTACTCTTCCAACCACACTATAGGAGGTGCGGCACCACCGACCACTTTCTTTTCACCAACACTTGTGATCATGGACTACGCCTACTTTCTATACTTAGTTTATTTTTCAACAGCTAAGCATATCTTTCGCTATACCATTTATCATATTAACTTCATTACACCATGAATCAACATTAACATGAAACACACAAAAATATAACTGGGAGGGGCAACTCCCTGTAATGAGTCAGCCCACAATAATAATATATATATATAAGTTACAATCTTGAGGAAACCCCAAATTTACACTTAGAATATTTTTACATTCGCCGGCACAACGCATTCAGGCAGCTCGTCGGTGCACCCACACGATCGCCCTAATGACTCGGCCCAACTCCTCGTTTGCCTCTACACGTTCACCCGAAAGTGTTTCATTTAACTCGTCCAACTCGTCAGGCACTCCCGCTGAACGCCCAACTCACCAAGTCTCCATCGGTGAGTCGTTCACCGTGCACTTGTTTAAGACTTCACCCAGTCCGTCGTTCACCAACTCTTGTCGTTTGGGTGGATGCGCTATTGTGCCCTCAAACGTCTTCCCGAACAACTGTTCGAACGGATGCCCTACCGCGCCCTTGAACGACCCTGCCTGAACACCCTCGAACGATCCTGCATGAACGTCGTCGCACGACGCCCTCGCCTGATTTCCTGAACGACGCCCTCACATGACGCCCTAGAACAACTTTCCTGCATGACGCCCTCGAATGACTTTCTAAAAGAATTCCCTAAAATGACCGCCTGCACGAATGCCTTCGAACGACCTCCTTCGACTCGGCTCGGGTGCTTTGGCCCTGCACCTTTGCCCGAATTTCAGACCAACCTTCGCACTTTCACCTTGTTCCACCCTTGGACGCTTTGAACTATGCGTTGATTCCTTGATGGTTGAATGACTCATCCACGCCATCCACTTATACGTTTCATCGCCATGGTTGCCTCACACCGGCTCGCCCAGCCGACCTCCGTTCAGCCACCGTTTGGAAATTTTAACACATTGGCCCATATGTTGGGCGACCCCACCCGGAACTGCCTAACCTTATAAACCTCCGTCTTCTTCCACACTTAGCCAATTTCACATATAGCCTTGTACATTCAGCTCTGCAGCTCGTGGGCATCACATATAGGGTGTAAGCAACATGACTGATATGTACGAAGTCCACTAATAATAGAATATTCTAGAGGATGTTTAGGAGCCTTGAAGGAGAATGAAGGCTAATTTGACATATTGATTTGTGGAAGATGGTGGAATGTTGAGATATGGAATAGTGCGATATGTTTATGTCTTTGAATTAGTTTTATAATTTATATGATATTTTTATTTTTTTATAAAATAAAAATAAAAAGTAATATATAGAGTCGATGGTAATGAGGTGTATTGTTAAGTCATTTTTTGATTTAAAAGTTATTGGTTTAAAATTTTGTAGGAAAAAATCTAGTTATGTTAAGAGTTGGTGTGGCTCAGGCTAGTCCTAGATTAGAGTTTCTCAAACCACATACTTATGATGATATAATCGTTGATAAACTCAGGCCACTCAACAAACCAAACAAAATAATATTTTAATATTTCATTTATAATAAAATATATTTTAAAATTTTAAATAATTATTATATTTATTTTAATAAATATTTGATTAATTAATAAATATTTTTTCTATTATATATATGTTAATAGTATTGTCTTTCGGATTAAACGCTAATTCTAGGTATGGATGTTTCTCTGCTATTTATACAATTGCGAAGAATTATCTTTTCCCTTTTGTTCTGAGGATGAACCACAAATTGACCAAACCTCAAAAATGTAATTAATCCAAAAGACAATATTATTATCAATATAAATCACAAAAATCTAAAATCTAATATGTATATTATATATGTTTTGTTTTTATATATTCTTACCCATAATATAAACATAACATTGTTTTCATGTGTATCTAATTCCTTCCATAGACTTATGGTGGTCAAAACCTGTATATCTCTGTAATGTCATCCTCTCCATTGTTATCTGATCACAATGGTTGTTTCAACTTCATGTACATTTCCGGTTACATTGGTGGATATATTTTACATAGCCTTCCGTAATGAGGTAGAGAACATAAAGTATATAGTATAAGCGGACATAATTTACGTGTACTTTCATGGCTTCAATTTGCTATCCATCGTGCAACCGATAGATTTTTGAGTGAAGAGGGGAAGCTATAGGACTTCCTTAGAGAGAGCGTGAGCTTTCTCATTAAGTTCTCTCAAGATATGGTTGTAAGTAATCCATTCGAAGGAGGATTCTAGCTTCCGGATTTCCAAAAGAAGGGACTTCAGGCAAGTATTATATACTGTGTTCTTGAGGGATGCCCAGTCAATAAATAATTCAGAGTCCCAAGGACTTGGATTCTATTAAAAGTAATCAGTTTTGCAAACGGTAGAAGAAGACCCTGGAATATTCTACCTTATTATTGTTACCTCTGCTAGATCAGCTGATTCCGTTAAAATTCATCATTCCTGCAATCTGTAAAAGAAGACCCCGGGACCCCGGATGCGGGTGTCATCGAGCCTGTCCACGGGAGGCCACATACCTGGCATGGGCTGACACGTGATGAGCATGATCCTTTATTGCCTCAAGCCGCCGATCCTTCAAGACGCGAGAGGCATAAGGGCGATCTTAATGGAGCTGCGAGAGGTGATGGCAATCCTGAAAGACGCATTTAATGAAGGTCATTTCAGAGGGAATGTTCAGGAGCTTAAATATGCTGAATCGGTGGGTAAGAGAGCTCAGAGCGACAGGAAGAATTCTCAGAATTCTGAGTGCCAATACCACGATCTGGTTATTGAAATATTGGGTGAGGTCCGCGTCATTCTTGTGTTTTCTGGGCTCTATCTTCGCTCAGTTAAATTCGATTCATGCCCATTTTGGATGCAGCAAGCTACGGGAAGGGACCATAGCCACTGTCGGCCCTCCACTGCTCTGGTTTAGGAAAAGGAATTGGAGGATACCATGGTGCGGCCGCGTGAGAGGATGCCTAACAGAAGAGGCCTAGGACGTGGAGAATCCTGTCGTCCTCCTGCAGATGATGTTCATCATCATTGCTGCTATTGCTACTGTTATCGAAGGGTGGGAGTCACCCCACTCTCAGCTGGTCAATTTCTGGAAGTGGGCAGCTCTATTGAGGGTGAGACCATACTCCCAGCATTTGGCTCAGTCACCTTTACGTTGGGTAGCTCCAGAGACAATGCAAGTGTTAATGCCCACATCTCTGTGCTTTTTACCAAAATCCCTGAGGAAAATGAAGAAAGTTCGTCATTGGTTCCTGCGGAGGATAGTTCAGCAAGCGAGAGGGGAAAGCGCCCTATGGGGGAGCCCTCCAATGCAGCGAGCAATTCAGGAAGAGAGTTGCCTCAACACCCCTCCCAACTTCAAGAATCCGAGCTGCCAGCTCCCGCGCAGAATCCCATGGCTATGGGGGAAGGGGTTCCAGAGGGACAAGGTTGGAGCAGATTCGTGGAAGAAGAACCAGATGAGTAGTTCCCAACGACACTCCTTTGTTTTTGCTTCCTTCTCTCAGGCTGGGGTCAGGGTGCTGGCTAAGTTCAAGTTTTCGTTCTGCATCATAGTCTATTTCCTTTATGTCCTTAAGTCTGGCTCGGGGCTTCCACAGTTGCACTGGGTCCGGAGTCTAATGCCTGGTCTAAGCTTTATGTCTTTGCCTGTTTCTTGTCGGTTCTCGGTAATGTTATCAGTCTCTATAGTTTGTTTGGGTTATGCGTCTTTTTGGAATGCCCCTGCGTGGGCTGTTTTGAAGTCATTCTGGAAAATCTCAGAGTCATGTTTTTCAAGCTATCTGGAACTAGTGCCCTGCGAGGCAAAAAATATAAGTTTGATATCGCCACCCAAGGAGCCACAGTTGGCCCTGGGCAGCTAGTCTGTTTGATGTAAAAGTTTACTTGTACATATTAATACAAAGTAGTTAGTATTGCCGAGAAAAAGAAAAAGAAAAAGACGCCAGGAAATTCTAACTTATTATTGGTACCTCTGCAAATCGAATATCTGTCGTCGAGAAAGTGAGGTCTGAAGAAATATATGAGAAGCCCCCTATCCCAGATAGAGGCGAGTAGCCTTGGCGCTGTAACTTTTATTTATATAATGAAAAAACAAAATTATGTACAAGTTAAAAATTTAAAAATTGATAATAATAAAAATTGACATGTAATATTAAAAATTTAATTAAAACTCAAGAATCAACTTGTTTTTGTGTTAGATATCATTTTTGAGATTCAACTGCGTTAAGTAAGTCATTAGTTTATGACCATTTCCATGAGAGGTAGTTGTGACTTGAATAGTCCACCTAGCAATCATTGGAGTGGATTGAAACTAGTGCAATGAATCACATAGTGTCAATCATCACTTCTGGTGGTGCATCATCTATGACCATTTCGATGAGAGGTAGTTGTGACTTGAATATTCCACCTAGCAATCATTGAAGTGGGATTGAAATTAGTGAAATGAATCACATAGCGTCAATTATCACTTCCGGGGCTTGCACTAGGTAGCCAGGACTTCCAGGGAGGTCACCCATCCAAGATAGCCTCTGGCTCAAGCGCACTTAACTGTGGAGTTTTCCCCACAATCAAGCCCACTTAGCTTGCTACCCAATTTATTTTATGTTCATATATCAGTAACACTATAAACTTAGTTGTTTCAGTTGTTTTTTAATTATAAAAAACGAAAGTGTGCGTTTAATAGGGTGATCCATTTGAATAAGAAAATGTTGATAACATGTGTGTTCAAATGTAACAATGAAGTGCTTTATCTGGATGAGTGTGAGAATGTTAAACCGCATTGTAAATTTTAAATAATGTTAATTATAATAATAATAAAAAGATATGTTATGCATGTTTAGTTGTTTATATGACTTAATATAATTTTATGTAAAGTAATTCAAAAAAATGAGTAAAATGTTTAAATCTTATATTTTTCAAAAATATTTTAACAAGTGATATGTACTTCATATATATATATATATATATATATATATATATATATGTTAAAAGAAATATTTTAATGTTAATAAATAAAATAATACACATGTTATATAATCTCTATAACATTCAAAACTACAATATAAAGAATAAAAAATTACACATTGTTTTTTGTGCTCTAAAACACGTTTGGACTTAAACAAATTTGATCTCTCTGAGATCATGTTAAATCCACACTTAAGATGAATCTATGAAAATAGAAAGTTAGTTTTTTCAGTTGGCTTTTAAATGTAAAAAAAGACATTGTGTTTGTAAAGAAAGACAATGTGTCTTTAATATGGTCATACATTTGAATAGGAAAATATTTGACTAGCACAACCAAATTAATAAATGAGCGTATATCAACCACATTTATAAATACACATCAATACACATTAATATTTATATACATTTATATGAATTTCCATATTAACCCAATGGATTAACACTAAAAACGAAAAGAATTATAAACCCACGAGAATGATATTAATAATACTAAAACCCATGTTAATAATCCCTTGATTTTTTACTATTAATCGCTTTGGTTTATAATATCAATTTCTTTGGTTTAGTACTAAAACCCCAAGAAATTATAAACCCCAAGGGATAATAAATCCAGGCAATACACAAATGGCTTCATTTATATCTACCATTAATAAATATATAATAACAAAAATAATATTAAAAAAAACAACATTAAAAATATTATTATTATCATTATAATTAATAATAATGATAATTATTCTCATTAATTTATATTAGCAATTATTTAATATTAAATGTAATTTATTATTATTTAACTTTAAATTACGTGATATAAATAATTTATTTAATAATATTATTTATTTGATAATAGAAATGTTAATAAATAACCATAACTATTTCAAATTGATTATAATAATCTTTAATTATTTATCTTTAAAAAATAATAATAATTATTAATCCATATTATTATTATTAATTAATTAATGGTTAAATATTAATTAATTAAATAAGTAATTAAATATTAATTAATTAATATTTTAATAAATAATAATTATTAATTATTAATTATTAATTAATAATTGAGACCATGGTTGAGACAATGGTTGATTTTCACATTGAGATAATCTTTATCATAATGTGATGTTAGGCTATGGTTGACCATGATTAACCATGGTTGACAGTGATTAATCATGGTTGACCACGATTGATTTTATAAAACATGGTTGACCAAGGTTGACCATGATTGAACATGTTTGAGCATGGTTGACAATGATTATCATATTGAGACAATCTTTGTCATAATGCGATGTTGGACTGTCATTGAGACAATAAATGATTTTCATATTGAGATAATCTTTGTCACAATCTGACATTAGAGCATGGTTGACTATTGTTGAATAATATTAAATCCAAGGGACTAATATTATAAACCAAAGGTATATAAACCCTAATATAAATATTATAAACACTAAAATAAACATGGTTGACCATGCTTGCTTTTCATACTAAAAGAATCCTTGTCGCAATGTGACATTAGACTGTGGTTGGCCATGCTTGTCCATGATTTATTTTCAAATCAACATAATCTTTGTCAGAATGTCAAATTAGACCATGGTTGACCATGATTGATGTTATAAAACATGGTTGACCATGTTCGATATTATAAACCCCAGGGAATAATACTAAAAACTGAATGAATTATAAACCTAAGGGAATAATATTAAACCCTATGAATATGAATCATTAGATTAATAAACCTAAGGGATTGATATTATAAACCTAAGGAAATAATAACCCAAGAGATAAAAATTATAGACCCAAGTAATATAAAATCTAAGATAAATATTATAAACTCTTAAATAAACATGGCTTACCATGGTTGACGATGGTTGATTTCCATATTGAGACATTCCTTGTCATGATGCAACATTGGACCATGGTTGACCATGCTTGACTGCGATTGATTTTCATATCGAGAAAATATTTGTCACATTGAGATGTTGGACAATGGTTGACCACCATTGACTTTCATTTTAAGACAATCATTTTCACAATGCGACATTCAATAATGGTTGTCTATGATTGACCATGGTTTACCATGATTGATATTATAAACCCAAGGGATTGATACTATAAACCCAAGGGATTGATACTATAAACCCAAGGGAATAATATTAAACCCAAGGGACAATATTGTAAACCCAAGGTATATAAACCCGAACATAATATTATAAACATTAAAATAAATGTGGCTGACCATTGTTGCTTTACATTTGGAGACAATCCTTGTCATAATGCGATGTTGGACCATGTTTTACCATGTTTGACCATTCTTTACCGTGATTGATCCATTAATGAAAAATGTATTATAGACTATGTGTGAATTCGCTTATGTTACTTAATGCAACAGATCGAAAAGATTGCGAATAACATAAACACATAAATAATTTGAAGGCACATTTAAACACATCAACACAACCAAATTTAATAAAGGACTTCACCAGACTTTTTGGCTACATCTCCTGGTCCTTTCGCTTCCAGTGCTAACCTCTTTATTTTGTCTTTAATATGTTGTTATAGGCATGAGCTCAAAAACAGAGTCTCAGATGATAAAATAGACATCACCATTGTGTCCATCTCGAAATTTTCAGTCAAATGAGTGTAAACTCAACCATATTTGGCCACAGTGACTTTCAGAACCCCTGGAAAGTCAAAAACCACTATACACCTGCAAAAACCATCTTTCTGCTGCACAAAACCACCTCTGCATGTGAAAACTGCTTTGAAAAGCGCGCTGGTGGTATAATGGGTTCGACACCTGCAAAACTATATAAAAATATTGGGCGGCTTGAATACCAAGCTCCGCTGTATGGTATTTTGGCCAGTGGACTTATGTGAAAGCATTGTTATATAATAGTTTTGGAAGGTCGGTGGTTTGAAACCTCCGCCCGACCCTTCCGCCTCATATTCTGTTAAATATCATTAATATATATCGCCACGCATGTGGGATATCCTGTGCATGTGGTTATATATATGGTTGCTACTATGGTTTCGATTCGGCGGTTAACGATAACATCAAATGCTTAAGGGACTGGCAGACATGGGGTTGACCCTCACCATCTGGCCCTTTCCCGATGGCTTAAACCTGACCATAATAAATATATTATCTGCATCGCCTTTAAACAAGCGACATAATAGCTCATCTAGTGAGCGGAATCTGGCGAAGTCTCAGCTTTCTGGGAGGTTAGGGGTTCGATCCTCCCTGACCCCCAAATTTTTGGATTTGCATGCCAATATTGTGCAAATCCGGGATGCCATGTGTCAGCACTGAATTAGCCCATGTGCACCAATAAAAAATAGCCACGTCACCTTCCTTGCTGACATCATCCAAAACATGTGGCACATTCCTGGGACAAAACGTGTCCTATTGACGTAAGCGTTGATTGTTGACTTTTGACTTGTTTGGCTTTTCCTTTGACTTTGACTTTTTGACTTTTTGCCCTAGTTTGCCTTGAAACTTTGACTGGCCTTAACTTCTTCAATTGAACTCAAATTTTCACACCGTTGGAATCGTCTCGTCGAGAACTTTGACTTGATCCCACTTTAAACTGAGTTTGAAGACTTTGATCTGGATGCAAAACTGAATCGATTTTGGATCACTCCTCCCGAATAGAAGCTTTTGGACCACCAAAAGTTGGTTTTAGTTATCGAGTAAGTGAGGATAAATTTCCCTCACTCTTCCAATTTCTATCCATCATGCTTTACTTGGATTTGTACCTTGATACCAACTCGAAGATACTCAACATTTCCCCTTCGCGAAGTCCTTATCATCATGTCAAGAATTGTGTCCTCCTGTAGCTCATTGAGATACTCGGGCAAAAGATCTTCGATGGAAGGTAGTTGTCCTTGCTCTTCGGGATCTTCAACCAATGAGGGTTCATACAATTGCAAGTTTTCAACATTTACGACAGAATAGATCTGCATATAAGCTTGTAGATCTAGGCGGAAAGCATTTTCCCCAATTTTAGCAAGTATTTTGAAGGGACCATATCAAATGGTTTCAAATTTTTACCTTCCCTTTGCAGTCTTTCTTTGTTGATGTACAACCAGACTTGATTACCAACTCGAAAACTATGCTCAACTTGATGCTTGTCATGTCGCGCCTTATACTTTGCTTGGCTTCTTTCCAGTGGTTCCTGTACTGCCTGGTGAATTCCCTGGATTTGTTCAATGAACTTGGTCGCTTTGTCCACATCATTGTGTCCATCAACTACTATGTCTTTACCAAAGACAAAATCCAAAGGAGACTTTGGTATAAAATGAAAACAAGTCTCAAAAGGAGATCTTTGAGTAGAAGAATGTTTGGCATGGTTGTAAGCATGTTGCACATAACACAAATGCTCATCCCAAAGTTTGGGATGCTTACTGCAATATCCTCGAAGCAACTTTATCACTGTCCTATTGACCACTTCTATTTGACCATCTGTTTGCGGATGAAATGATGTGCTCTTCTTTAACTTTGTGTCCATTAACTCCCATAGACTTGACCAAAATTTCTTGACAAATCGAGAATCGTGATCGGATACAATAGAAGTGGGTAACCCAAAATGAACCCATACATTTTGAAAGAAAAACTTTGCAGTTTGTTTATTTGTGACCTATTTATTACATGGTGTCAAAATACACATTTTACTAAACCTATCCACAACTACATACAAGTAATCATTACCCTTTCTAGATTTTGGCAATCCCCCAACAAAATCCATGGAAACACTTTCCCAAGGACAAGAAGGAATTGGCAATGAAGGATAGAAGCCTGATTTTGTATTACTTGGCTTGCTTGTAGCACACATTGTACATCCTTTAATATATCTAGAAATTGTCTCATTCATTTGTGGCCAATAGCAGAATCTTTGTAATTGTGCAACTTTGTTACTTACACCAAAATGACCTGATATGAGAGAAGTATGTTCTTCTCGAATTATATTAACTCTTTGAGTTTGTGGAATGCATAACTTTCCCAAATGATATAAGAGTTTGTCCTTTATGTAATAATCCAATTCTTCTACCTTCTTTCCATGACTTAAAGTTGCATATACATCCTTAAAATTTGTGTCTTGAGCATATTGTTCAATTTAACTTTCACGAATTACTGAATTACGCTTGAGTATTGTGGATGCATTTATGATTGGTCTTGATAACATGTCTACAACCTTATTATGTATGCCCTTCTTATATTTGATAACAAGATGAAATTGTTGTAGAAATCCCATCCACTTGTAATGTCCCACGTTGCATCGCAGAATCGCAGTCGGGAAACACAATGGAGCGGGGCTATATACATATAAATATATGTAATGTGATTGACTGGACCCGATAACATTATAAACCATATTTGATATAATTTGAGTTCCGGGAAACAACAATTTCCTTTGTATTTGTGTACTTTCTTTATTAATTAAAATACAAAGGATAAAGCTCCGATGCAATAAACCAGACCCGAAAGGGTTCCTTAAGGCTATTGTATGTCATTTCGAATCTGCCCAAAGCCATTTTTAATGAATTTTTAGTGTTTTAACGTATTTCCAAAATACAAAGGGAAGCCATAGAGAGGGGCATTGCGACATGCGATAGCAACTTATAGGCAGACCCGATAGGAGAATACGGCGCAATTATGAAGATTTGAAGTCCATATGAACAGTGTTTTGGCCGTTTTTCCTATGTTTGAACGCATTTCTCTGTGTAAACAGAGAATGGACATTTCAAGGATTTCAAAGATCCGATGCACTCATCTGTTTCGAAACAGGTGGCCACCTCCCCATAGGCATTATGCCATGATTGCAAATGCTTAGAAGAGGGATTCGAGCAGACCGAGGCTGGGAGACAGAAAGCCGAGAAGGAGAAACGAACAGATAACACAGATTAGCTTTAAAGCCATAGAAAACACAAGACAGAGGTAGGTAGTGTTGAGACAGAGCAAAGACAGAGACAGAGAGTGATAAAGAGAGTCTGTGTACTCAGAGAGGCTTGAGAAGTTCAAGCAAAACTCTTGTTGTTGTATCTTTTTTGTGTTGAAGACTCAAGTTGAGCTCATACTTTTGTAAAACTCTGTAGAGGTCACCACTGAAGGCTGGACCAGGAGATGTAGCCCATGAGTATTGTGTGAACTCCTTATTAAACTTGTTGTGTTTATATGTGTTTGTCTATTATGATTTTTTACTTCTTCATTGTCTATGTATTTCGCAATATTATCGATCGATTGCATAAAGTAACATAGGCATATCCAAGCACATGAGTCTGTAATGCCTTAATAATTGTTTAAGATCTCATTTTCAGATCAAGTGGTATCAAAGCTTTAGGTTTGCTAAGGTTAGACAAGCTTGTGCTGGATTGTTGAATGCTAACTAGGTCAAATCTCAGGTTAGGAAAAAGAGAATTGGTTGAGGCTAACCTAGAAATTGGGAGAGTCTACCCTAGGAGGAAAATGGCAAAAGAGATTCCATTGGAATCCGAATCTCAGTTCATGGACAGTTTCATGACCATGAGAGCCATGGTAGAAGAGATGTATCGATAATTCGAGAAAGTTCAAGGTGAAAGTACTTCAACCTCCAAAACAAACAAAGGAGTTGACGAACCTTCTCGAGATGCCCTAGAAGGCAAAGGGAAAGGAGAAAAGCCTTCTACATCAACACCTCCTGATAGCCCTGAAAATAAAAAAGAAGAAAACATCTTTGATTAAACTAGATGTAAAATTTGATTTGCCAATATATGATGGAGAATTAAATGCAGAAGAGGTAGATAACTAGATTAGAAAAATTGATGTGTATTGCAGGGTGCAGAACATTGAGTCAGAAAGGAGTAAAATTCAGCTGGCCAGCTTTGCCTTAGAGGAACTACCCTAGTGTGGTGGGAAGGCAAGACACAAGCTGATTTGAAGAAGCATGGTAAAATTCTTTCTGTCTGGAGTGAATTTGTTTCTGCCATTAAAAAACAATTTTATTGAGTAGCTTATATGCAGCAAGCTATGATGAGTTGGCAAACTCTTCACCAATTAAAAGGGAAAAGTGTACAAAGCTATACCCAGGAATCTAGAAAAAGAGCTTTAATCCTAGGCATTTCTCTAGACTCACCTGAAACTTTGTTAAAGTATATAGGTGGTCTGCATACTTATTTGAGGCACACCATTCTCATGTTTAACCTTACTAGCATAGATGAGGTATCTGTTCAGGATACACATCTAGAGGCTAGAGGCAAGAATGTGAACCCAAAGATTGGGGGATCATCAAAACCCACTGCAAGAAAGAACAAGGAAAAGAGGAAGCATAAATGGAAGGAGAGGAAGGCAAATGCTGTACAGAAATCCAAACCTTCATGCACTCACTGCAAAAAGGATGGACATGATGATGAAAATTATTGGTCTTTGCATCTAGAGCTGAAAACCAAGAAGTTTGATGGCAAGAAGAAGAAGACCGTTGCTGCTATACAGAAAGATTTGGGGTCAGACTCAAGTGATGAAACAACAATCACAACTACATGTATAAAAGGTAAAAATTTTGAAGCATCTACTAGTAATTTTGCACAAACTATTGATAACGAAGAAAGCGAGATGAAAAGACATGAGCATTTTCATATTGGAGTTATTTCCAAGCATCAAAGATCGATACTTTATTTGATAGTGGCTCACAAGTAAACTTAATTTCTGAAGCAATTGTAAAGAAGTTGGGACTACTAACCACACCTTACAAGAAACCAGATCCATTAGGTTGGGTATGTGATAAAGCAAAGCTACAAGTGACTAGACAATGTAAACTTAGGTTTGCTATTGGGTCAGCATTTGTAGATGAGGTTGAGTTGGATGTAATTCCCTTAGAGATATGTGGTATTGTTTTATGAAGTCCTTACTTGTATGATAGAAAAGCCATTTTCTATAGAGCTGAAAATAAGTATCAACTCACAAAAGATGGAATAGAATATATTGTAAGAGCTCATAAACTTAAAAATAATTACACTCTCATAAACTCAAGGTAGATGAAAATAATTGTAAATTCATGCAAGCAATTTTTACTGATGGTTGTAAAGGAAAAGAAACCTGATAAAACCAATGTATTTGAGGGTTGTTATGCTAAATAGAAAGCTAATTTAGAAAAAGTTGTTTCATAATATGATATCCTATTTCAAGAACCTAAAGGTCTAGAACCCAAAAGGGAAATTGTACATGATATTCATTTGCAGCAAGATGCTCCATTGCCTAACATCGGAATGTACAGGTTATTCGCTTTAGAGAATACAGAGATCAAGAAGTAGGTATAGAAGCTTCTCGAAAAAGGGTTCATAAGACCAAGCACATCACCATATGGATCTCCAATCATGTTGGTGAGGAAGAAAGATGGTTCGTCGAGGATGTGCATTGATTACAGATCACTGAATAAAATAACAATCTAGAATCGTTATCCCCTTCCTCGCATTGATGATCTATTGGATCAGCTGAAAGAAGCTGTTTACTTTTCCAAGTTGGACTTGTGTAGTGGCTATCATCAGGTCAGAGTAGGAGAGTAATATGCATGGAAGACTGCTTTCAAAACACAGCAAGGGCTATATGAATGGCTAGTTATTCCTTTTGGCTTAACTAATGCTCCTGCCACTGTCATGAGAGTTATGAATGATGTACTCCGAACTTTTATTGATGATTTCATAATCGTATATTTAGATGACATTCTTGTTTTTAATAAAACATGTGAAGAACATTTGAAGCATGTAAATCAAACTTTAGATGTTTTGAAAAAAGAAAATATCTATGTTAAGCTATCAAAATGTGAATTTGGAAAAACATCTTTGAATTATTTGGGTCATATTGTAGGGGGTGGTGAATTGAAGATAGATCCCTCTAAGGTTGAATTCATTGTAAACTGGCCTAAACCCAAATCTGCTACAAAACTTAGAATCTTCCTAGGAGCAGCACAATATTGGAGAACGTTTATTGCTAACTTTTCCTTAATTGCAGCTCCGTTACATGATTTAACAGGATTGGACAAGGTGTTTTAGTGGGGAGGAAAACATTAGAAAGCCTTCAACACCTTGAAAGAAAAAATTAGTATAGCACCAGTACTAGCATTGCCAGATCTTCAAAGACCATTTGAGATCGAAACAGATGCTAGTGAGTATGCCATGAGAGCAGTGTCGATGCAACATGGTAAACCCATATGCTACCATTCTGAGAGATTTAATTATGTAGTAGTTAATTATCCCACATATGATAAAGAATTGTATGCATTAGTACAGAGTGTGAAAAGGTAGAAACGTTACTTAATGGGCAAAGAAATAATTAGACATAATTATCATCATCCACTTCAGTATTTGCACTCACAAACTAAATTGCAGCAATCAAGACACTATAGGTGGATGGGTTTTCTACAACAGTTTCATCCTGTCATCCGATATAAGAAAGGCATACATAATAAAGTTGCATATATGTTGTCCAGACCAATCATAAATGCATCTACTATACTTAAGCATAACTCAATAATGCACGGAAGCTACATTGAACAAAATGCTCAAGATATAGATTTTAAAGATGTTTATGCAACTTTATGTCATGGAAAACAAGTAGAAGAATTGGATTATATTTTTAAGGACCAACTCTTGTATCATTTGGGAAATCTATGCATTCCACAAACTGAAAGAGTTAACATAATTCGGGAAGCACATACTTCTCTGATATCAGGTCATTTTGGTGTAAGTAAAACAGTTGCACAGCTGCAAAGATTCTACTACTGGCCAAAAATGCATGAAACAGTTTCTAGATATGTAAAAGGGTGTACCATGTGTGCTAAAAGCAAGCCCGTCAATAGAAAAATAGGCTTGTACACTCCACTTCCAGTTCCTTCTCGTCCTTGGGAAAGTGTTTCCATGGACTTTGTTGGAGGATTGCCAAAATCTAGAAAAGGTCATGACTATTTATATGTTATTGTGGACAGGTTCAGCAAAATGTGTATTTTAATACCTTGTAACAAACAGATTACAGTTGAACAAACAATGAAGTTGTTCTTTCAACGTGTCTGCGTGCATTTTGGGTTACCCACTTCCAGAGTATCTTATCGATTTTCCTAATTTGTTGGGAAGTTTTGGTCAACTCTGTGGGAATTGATGGACACCAAACTGAAGAAGAGCATGGCCTTTCATCCACAAATAGATGGCCAAACAGAGGTGGTCAATAGGACAGTGATCCAGTTGCTCAGGTGTTATTTCAGCAAGCATCCCAAGCTTTGGGATGAACATTTATGTTATGTGCAACATGATTACAACCGTGCCAAGCATTCTTCTACACAAACATCTCCTTTTGAGACTTGTTTTTGTTTTATACCAAGGTCTCCCTTGGATTTTGTCTTTGAAAAAGACATAGTAGTTGATGGACACAGTGATGTGGACAAAGAAACTAGGTTGATTGAACAAATCCAAGAAATTCACCAGGTAGTGTAGGAACATCTAGAAAAGCGCCAAGCCAAGTACAAGCCAAGGCATGATAAGCATCAAATGGAGCATATCTTCCAAGTTGGTGATAAAGTCTAGTTGTATATCAGCAAGGTGAAGGAAAGAAGTTGAAGCCAATAAGGTATGGGCCTTTCAAGATACTTGAGAAAATTGGTGAGAATGCTTTCCGCCTTGATTTTCCAGCGTACATGAACATCTATTCAGTGGTAAATGTAGAAAATTTAAGACTGTTTGAACCTTCATTAATTGAAGATCCCGAAGAGAAAAGTCAGTTTCCTTCTATTGATGATCTGTTGCCTGAATATCTCAATGCGTTGTAGGAAGATATAGTTCTGGATAGGAAGGTGAGAACCACGCGCAAAGGGGATGTTGAGTACCTAAGAATCAGACTCAAAGGTTCAAAAACAAGCAGTGCAAAGTGGATAGAGATTGGACAAGTGAGGAAGCTATGTCGTCACTTGAGCGACACTTTAAAACCAACTTTTGGTGGTCCAAAAGCCTTTTCAGTGGGAAGGTGTGATCTAAATGGATCCTAGAATACTCTCTAAGTCTTCGAAATCTTCTTGAAATTGCTTAAAAGATCAAAACAATCGCATGGAAAGAACCCTTAGAAACATTGAGAAACACTATTGGGAGGTGAAAAACACAAGAAAACAGTGAAAACAAAGCTATCGGCGGCTTGAACAGTGAATGCACAGGAGCCATGGGATCTGACCGATCAACTGTCCAAAACCGATCGGAAAATCACAATTGGCAGTGGCAATCAACAAATATCAGTGGAAACCACATGGAACTTGCGATGGCTATCGGCGAAGTCAACAAGGACCGTCGATCAAGTGCACAGATCGACGGCCCACGTTGCATCACAGAATCACAATCGGCAAACACAATGGAGTGGGACTATATACATATACATATATGCGATGTGATTGACCAGACCTGATAACATTATAAACCATATTTGATATCATTTTAGTTCTACGAAACAACAATTTGCTTTGTATTTGTGTATTTCGTTTATTAAACGAAATACAAATGATAAAGCATCGATGCAATAAATCGAACCCGAAAGGGTTCCTTAAGGCTATTGTATGTCATTTCAAATCTGCCCAAAGCCATTTTTACGAGAATTTTAGTGTTTTAACGTATTTTCAGAATACAAAGGGAAGCCATGGAGAGGGGCATTGCGACATGCGATAGCAACTTATAGGCAGACTCGATAGGAGAATAGGGCCCAATTATGAAGATTTGAAGTCCTGATGAACAGTGTTTTGGCGGTTTTTCCTGTGTTTGAATGCATTTCTCTATGTAAATAGAGAATGGCCATTTCAACTATTTCAAAGGCTCGACGCACTCATCTGTTGTGGAACTGGTGGCCACCTCCGCTAAAGGCGTTATGCCATGATTGTAAACGCTTAGAAGAGGGATTCGAGTGGACATAGGTAGGGAGACAGAAATACGAGAAGGAGAAATGAACAGACAATGCATATTGGCTTTAAATCCAGAGAAAACAAAAGACAGAGGCAGGCAGTGCTGAGACAGTGCAAAGATAGAGACAGAGAGTGATAGAGAGAGTCTGTGTACTTAGAGAGGCTTGAGATGTTCAAGCAAAACTCTTGTTGTTGTATCTGTTGTGTGTTGAGGACTCAAGTTGAGCTCATACTTTTGTAAAACTCGGTTCTGAAGACATAATAGGGAGGTCACCATTTAAGGTTGGACTAGAAGATGTAGCCCAGGAGTATTTGCTGAACTCCTTATTAAACTTGTTGTGTTTATATGTGTTTGTCTATTATTATCTTTTACTGCTTCATTGTTTATGTATTTCTCAATCTTATCGATCCATTGCATAAAGTAACATAGGCATATCCAAGGACACGAGTCTGTAATACCTTAATAATTGTTTAAGATCTCATTTTCAGATCAACTACAGCTGATTTGAATGTCTCATAATGAAAGAATATAGGATTTTCATGCTGCATCAACACTGCCCCCATGGCATATTCACTTGCATGTCTCGATCTCAAATGGATGCTGAAGATCTGTCTGTGCTAGTACTAACACTGTACTGATCATTTCTTTCAATGTGTCAAAGGCTCTCTACTATTTTCCTCCCCACTGAAACACCTGTTTCAAGCATGTCAAAGCATGTAAAGGAGATGCAATCAAAGAAAGGTTAGCAATAAACTTTCTCCAATATTGCGCTTCCCCTAAGAAACTTCTAACTTCTGTAGCAGTATTGGGCTTAGGCCAATTTACAATGACTTCGACCTTAGAGGGATCTATCTTCAATTCACCAACCCTACAATATAGCCCAAATAATTCAAATATGTTTTGCCAAATTCACACTTTGATAGTTTTACATAGAGATTTTCTCTTTTTAAAACATCTAAAATTCACTTTACATGCTTAACATGTTCATCCCATGTTCTACTGAAAACAAGAATATAATCTAAATAGACTATTACAAAATCATCAATGAATGGTCTAAATACATCATTCATGACTCACATGAATGTAGCTAGAGTTTTAGTTAATTCAAAAGCCATATCCATCCATTCATAGAGTCCTTGCTTCATTTTGAAAGAAGTATTCCACACATCTTGTTCTGTAACTCTGATATGATGGTAGCCGCTTCGCAAGTCCAATTTAGAGAAGTAAACTGCATCCTTTAACTGATCTAACAAATCATCAATACGAGGAAGAGGATAATGATTCTTTATTGTGATTTTATTTAATTCTCTAAAATCAATGCACATTCTCCACGAACCATCTTTCTTTCGCACTAACACAATAGGTGATCCACACGGTGATGTGCTTGGTCGAATAAACCCTTGGTTGAGAAAATCATGTACCTACTTCCTTATTTCTTCATTCTCTAGAGCTGATAACCTGTACATTCCAATGTTAGGTAGTGGAGCATCTTGCTACAAATAAATCTCATGTTCTATCTCTCGCTTGGGTGGAAGCCCTTTAGGCTCTTGAAACAGAATATCATAATCAAAAACAACTTTAACTAGATCTACTTTCTGTTTAGGATTACAGCCTTGGAATGCATCGGATTTATCAATATCCTTTGCTTTTACAATCATAAGTAAAAATTGTTTACTTGCATTTACAATTCTTTTCATCTATCCTGAATTTATGAGAGAGAAGTTATCTTTGAGTTTATGAGCCCTTACAATATATTCAATTCCATCCTTAGTGAGTTGATACTTATTTTCAGTTTAGTAGAAGATAGCATTTCTATTGTACAAGTATGGAATTCCTAATACAATTCCACAAATGTCCAATGGGACTATGTCTAACTCAACCTCATCTACAAACTTTGACCCAATAGCAAACTGAATTTTACATTGTTTCGTAACTTGTAGCTTAGTTTTATCATACACCCAACCTAATGGATATGATTTTTTATGAGGTTTCGTTTGTAGATCCAACTTGTTTACAATTTCTTCAGAATTCAAATTAACTTGTGACCCACTATCAAATAAGGAATCAGTTTTAGTATGCTTGGAAATGACTCTTATGTGAAATAGCTCATTTCTTTTCCTCTCATCATTATCATTATCAACAGAATGTGAAGAAGTACTTGTAGATGCTTTAGAATCTTTACCTTTTATATCTGTAGTTGTAACCATTGTCTCATCACCTAAATCTAATCCCATGTCCTTTTGAATAGAAGCAACATTTTTTTGCTCTTTACCTCCAAACTTCTTAGGCTTCAATTCTAGATGCAAAGACCAGTAGTGTGACTCATCGTGTTCCTCCTTCTTACAATGAGTGCATGAACGTTTGTCTTTCTTCAAAATGTTTGTTTTCTTCTCCTTCCATTTCAGTTTCTTCTTGCCTTTATTCTTGCCTTCAATAGGTTTGGATGATTTCCAAACATCTGGGGTTACGTTTTTACCTCTAGCTTCTAGATGAGTTGCTTGAACTGATACATCATCTAAGATAGTTGGATTAAACATAAGTATGGTATGCCTCAAATAACTATGAAGACCACCTATGTAGTTCAACAATGTCTCCAGTGATTCCAATGAAATTCCTAATGTTAAAGCTCTCTTACAGAATTCCTGAGTATAGATTGGAACACTTTGGCCTTTTAATTGACTTAGTGTTTTCCAAATCATCATTGCTTGTTGCATATAAGCTAATGGATAAAATTTCTTTTTAATCGCATAAACAAATTCATTCCAAGTTGAAATGATTTTACCATGATTTTGGAGATCTCCCTGTGTCTTGCCTTCCCACCATACAAGTGCGGTTCATCCAAGTCGAAGGCTAGCAAGATGGATCTTCTTTCTTTCTGAATCAACTTTCTGCACCCTACAATATAAATTAATTTGTCTTATCCAATTATCAAGCTTTTCAACATTAAGTTCTCCATCATAAATTGGCAAATCAAATTTTTCATCTAATTTGATCAAAGAGGCTTTCCTTTTCTTCTTCTTAGAAGAAATAGTTTTATGAGAAGAAGACGATGGTGATGACAATGATGGTGATGATGGAGGAGATGGAGGAGGCTTTTCTCCTTTTCCTTTATATTCTTTATCTGGAGGAGTAAAAATAAAAGCTTCTTCTGCTCCTTTTTCTAGTTTAGGTGATGAAGTGCCTTCACCTTTGCCCTTTTTAAACTCATGATACATCTCTTCCGCCATGGCATGTATCGTCATGAAACTATCCAAGAATTGGGATTCTGACCTAAGTGGAGTTTCATATGCCATCCTTCTTTGTGAAAAATACCATTCCAATATCTGGATTCGCTTTAACAAGCTCTCCTTCGCCTCGTTTGAGCCTCAACCTAGTAAGCATCCAAATCTCCACACAAACTTGTCAAACCTTAAAAACCTTGCTGCTTTGATACCACTTGATCCATTAATGAAAAATGTATTATAGACTATGTGTGAATTCTCTTATGTTACTTAATGCAACGGATCGAAAAGATTGTGAGTAACATAAACACATAAACAATTTGAAGACACATTTAAACACATCAACACAGCCAAATTTAATAAAGGAGTTCACCAGACTTTCTAGATATGTCTCCAGGTCCTTTCATTTCTAGTGCTAACCTATTTATTTTGTCTTTAATATGTTGTTATAGGCATGAGCTCAAAAATAGACTCTCAGATAATAAAATGGACATCACCACAGTGTCCAAATCAAAATTTCGAGTCAAATGAGTGTAAACTCGACCATATTTGGCCATAGTGACTTCCAAACCCCTTGGAAAGTCAAAAACCACCATACACCTACAAAAACTACCTTTCCACTGCACAAAACCACCTCTGCATGTGAAAACTGCTTTGAAAAAGGCACTGGTGGTATTATGGGTTTGGCACCTGCAAAACTATATAAAAATATTGGGCGACTTGAATACCAAGCTCCACCGTATGGTATGTTGGCCAGCGAACTTATGTGAAAGTGCTGTTATATAATAGTTTTGGAAGGTCGGCAGTTCGAAACCTTCGCCCGACCCTTCCGCCTCATATTTCGTTGACTATGATTAATATATATATATATATATATATATATATATATATATATATATATATATATATATATATATATATATATATATATATATATATATATATATATATATATATATATATCATATCATATCATATCATATATATTTCCGTCACGTATGTGGGATATCTTGTGCATATGGTTGCGACTATGGTTTCGGTTCAGCAGTTAACGATAACATCAAATGCTTAAGGGACCGGAGGTCATGGGGTTGACCCTCACCGACTGGCCCTTTTCCGATGACTTAAACCTGATCATACTAAATATATTATTTGCACTACCTTTAAACAAGTGACACAATAGATCATCCGATGAGTGGAATCCGGCGAAGTCTTATCTTTCAGGGAGGTCAAGTGTCACGCCCCCAATTCTTTTTTCGTGAGTTGCCCAATGTGTGGCATCAGCCAAACACCCAACTTTTTCATTTGTTAACATGTTTGCTGAACTACACCTAACATTCATCTCATTAATCATTTTAAACATTTTATGTGCAAAATAACATTAAATAAACATTCAACAGTAAAGAACGCAATACAATATATGAAAATAAGAATTATGTTATTAATTTTGTTTTTACAGTAACCGGGAGAAAGCCTCAACCGGTGGTTACAACTTTTACATGGTTCAGCTATTGTGCAGGTTGGCCCTAGGTCGTTGCACTGTTCAGCCTCACCCATAAGTTCACCAACTCGTTTCCATTGTTCAGCTTGGGCGCTTCTGCCCGTGGGTCCGTGTCACCTGTTTCAACCTTTGGCACACCTGCCTACCACATATCGCAGTGTTCGATGTCCGTCGTTGCATGCTTGCTGCCCATCGCAATCGCCATGTCAACCTTCGGGCGCCCACGCCCTGGATCGCCCTACCACAAACCTTCGGATAGAACTTCACCCCTGGCAGGCGCCCTTGCCCTGGGTCGCCCTGTCCACGGGTCTCACACCCAAAACTCTACGCTAACTATTTTGCCCGTCGTGCGAGCGCATCCTGAATCGCCCTTGGAACCTTCGACCGGTTTCAGAATTGTCTTCGTGGAATGGCTCTCACTTCTTGTCTTCCTTCCAACTTCACCTCTGCATATATATATATATGCTTGACCCACCGAGGTAGGGGCTTCAGTCAATGGTCAAGCCGACCCACCTTGGGGTGCCTTCGCATTTTTCTCATGTTGGCTAGTGGGTAGGGTGCCTGCACCACGGACCGCCCACCCATATATACTCCACGGGTGCATCAACACTTAGCCATTTTTTCCATTTCTCATAACTTGACATTTTCTGCCCTCTACTCGTGTTCACTAGCTTGTTGCCCTCTTCCGGGTGCACGCACAGCTTGCCAAGTCGCTCACCCAGCTTGTTGTCGCTCGTCGTGCGCCCATCACTCGTTCCATCTTTTCCTCGGTTAAACGCACCTGCAAGGCACGCCTGTTTTGCCTGAACGCCGCAATGCCTCATGGGCATTACATCTTCCCCCACCTAAGGTCATTACCATCCTCGGAAATCTGGCTATCCTTCCTAACCTTCTGTCGTACTTCACAATCTTTTGCTTCCATTTCCACAGTGAGTTCTCTGTTTCCCAGCTACCTTCATCTGATGCATCCTTCCATCTAATGAGAAATTCCCATCTCATGTTGTTGCCCAACCTTGTTGTTCGAAGATCCAAAATCTTCTCAAACACAAGATTTGGTTTGTCAACGATCATAGTTGGCCCCCTTGGTGGACTTGCTTTGTCTCGATGTTCTGCATTAAGTTGGCATTTCTTCAATTGACTGATATGGAAAATAAGATGTCTCATATGAGTGTGGTGTGAAAGCTCCATCTCATAGGCAACTCCCCCCACTAGCTTCTTCACTGAGAATGGTCCTTCATATCTCCTTGTCAAAGATCTTGCAGTCCCATTAGGTGGCTGAGACTTATCTTCGGTGATCCTGAGAAAGACCATATTCCACACACTGAATTTTGAATCCCGCATGTCGTTATCTACCCATTTCTTCATCCTCCTTGCAGCTTCATGCAAGTGCAACCGTGCTAACTCCAAGGTCTCATCCCAAGCCTTCATGAACTTCTTCGCACGATGACTCCTCAAGAAACCTCCCGTCACTATGGTGTGCGGAGTGACTAGCGTCTGCCCATTCACCAGCTTGAATCGACTATACCCTGTCGCAGAACTCTTTTGTATGTTGTAGCTTAACTGAGCTACATCCTTAGGCCAATTCTTCTGATCATCCATCACATAATGTCTCAAGTAGTTCTCCAGCAATGCACTAATTCGCTCAGTCTGCCCATCTGTTTGCAGATGGTAACTCGAACGCATCAACAATTTTGTCCCTACTAGCTTGAACAACGTGGTCCAAAATCTTCTTGTAAATCATGGGTCTTGATCTGACACAATGCTCAATGGCATTCCCCAATACTTCACTATTTTCTTGAAGAACAACTCCATAGTCTTCTTGGCTCCACAAGGTATCTTTGTTGGAACAAAGAAGGCATATTTGGAAAAATGATCGACCACGACCATGATCCCATTATAACCCTGTACCTACGGTAACTGAGTGATGAAGTCCATCAAGACACTCATCCATGGTCTCTCTGGAATCGGTAAAGGCTGTAACAGACCTCCTTGCCTCTGTGCATCTTATTTGTCCTGCTGACAAATGATGCACATATCTGCATACTCCTCTACACCCTCCCTCATCTTCTCCCAAAAGAATCCTCTCTCCAATAATGCCCAAGACCAATGCTGCACTGGGGGGCCAGCCCACGAAGAATCGTGGCATTCCTTCAAAAGATTCCTCTTAATCCCAGATGACTTTGGAACATAGAGTCAGTTTCCAAAGAAAAAGAGTCCATCTCTAAGAAAAAACTTCCGTGTCTTCCCCTCGTTTATCTGCTTGACTATATTCTGCGCCTGAGTATCAGTCTCAATTCTTTCCTTGAGCTTATTCTGCATCTCTTCTGTCATTTGTACTCAACTTCTACTTCGTGCTACCCGGTCTTCCTCCCCGACCAATGCTGCTAGTTGTCCCTTCCTACTAATGGCATCTGCAACCGCATTGAATCTACCTAAACGCTACTCAATAGTCATGTCGAATTTTGCCAAGAATTCCTGCGAATGAGCCTGCTTCGCTGACAACTTTGGTTGTGATGCAAAATAACTTGCTACAATGTTGTCAGTCTTGACAAAAAAAGTCTTCCCAATCAGGTAATGCCTCCATACCTGCAAACAATGGATGATCGCAATCATCTCCTTCTCATGGATCGGATACCTTCGTTCTCTATCCTGCAACTTTTGACTCTCGTACACCACCGGATGCCCATCCTGCATAAGAACTCCTATGGCAAAATCTGAAGCATCTGTGTGTACCTCAAATGGTTGCTTGAAGTCTGGCAACTTCAGTATCAGTGCTGAAACCATCCTCTTCTTCAAATCATCAAATGCCATCTGACATTTATCCATCCAACTCCATCGCTTGTCCTTCTTTAGAAGGTCTGTCAGTGATGATGTCACTTTGGAATACCCATCTACAAACTTTCATTGGTAGTTGGTCATGCCCAAAAACACCCTCATATCATGGACATTCTTCGGTTCAACCCAGTCCTCGATTGCCTTCACCCTGTTCGACTCCATCTGTATGTACCCTTGACCCACAATGTGCCCAAGGAATGGACTCTCGGTCTGGGAAAACACACATTTCGACTTCTTCAAGTACAGTTGACTCTTCTTCAGTGCCTCGAACACCAAAGCCAAGTGCCTCTTATGAGCCTCCATGTTATCATTGTACACCACGATGTCTTCCAAGTAAACTACTACGAACGAATCCAAGTATGGACGTAGTACATCATCATCAAAGTGAAAGATGTGGCAGGAGCATTGCACAACCCAAATGACATAAAAAGGAATTCAAAGCTTCCATACCTTGTTACTATCGCGGTCTTCCTCTCATCTCCTTCCACTATCTGCACCTGATAATACCCATGCCTCTAGTCCAGCTTGGAAAACACTCGGGCTTTCGCAAGCTTATCGAAGCAATCTGCAGCTAATGGCAAAGGATACATCTTCTTTATCATCTTCCTGTTGAGAGCATGATAATCATAGCACATATGTAGCTCATTCATATCTTTCTTCCGCTGGAACAAAATTGTAGCTCCATAGGGGGACCTTGAAGGCCGAATGAAACCTACATCAGTTAACTCCTTTAACTGTCGTTTCAACTCCTCCAACTTAGGTCCTGACAACCGATAAGGATCTTTAGCCATAGGTTGCTTCCCTGGCTCAAGCTCAATGCTATGGTCCACTGCACGCCTTGGTGGTAGCTTCTTTGGTAGCTCATCGACCATGAAATATGCATACCTGGCTAGCACCTCGGAAATCTCAGCTGGAACAGGCATCACCACTCCATCATCGCTATCGACTTCTTTTATAATTATCGCATTTGTCTCCATGTCTGACTCCCGCATAGCCTTCTCCAAACTCAGTGCAGAAACATGCTGCAGCTTGACTTCCTTCCTTTTCTTATGAGTAGGAAAAGTCCAAGTGTGTGATCTTCCAATTAGCATAACCTCATCACAGAAAGGGACAATAACTGCTCTATTTCCCTTCAAGAAATCCTACCCCAATATCATGTCAAAGTCATTCATCTCCATCACTGTGAAGTCCAATCGACCTTGCCAGTCTTTGATCTACGTAGGCACCTCGTGTGCCAAACCCGCCACTTTAGCTCTTGAGTTCATTGCCTTGACTCCCACATTCGATGGGAAAATCATCAACCCAACTTCTTTTGCTAGTCATGTCATCATGAGGTTATGTGTGGCCCTTGTATCCACCAGCACTTGAATGGTCTTGCCATGAGCCACCAAGTCCACAAAACCCAAACTATGAATCCACTATTTCTTCTCCATAACTTCAGACTACATATATACCTGGTCTCTGCAATTTCCTCTGATACCATCTGTCACGGCCCCAATTATTTTTTCGCGAGTTTCCCAACGTGCGGCATCAGCCAAACACCCAACTTTTTCTTTTGTTAACATGTTTCCCGAACTACACCTAACATTCATCTCACTAATCATTTTAAACATTTAATGTGCAGAATAACATTAAATAAACATTCAACAGTAGAGAACACAATCCAATATATGCAAATAAGAATTATGTTATTAATTTGGTTTTTACATTAACTGGGAGAAAGCCTCAGCCGACGTTTACAATTTTACATAGTTCGGCTGTCATGCAGTTCGGCCCTGGGCCGTTGCACTGTTCGGTCTCACCCATGAGTTCACCGACTCATTTCCACCATTCAGCTTGGGTGGTTCTGCCCGTCGGTTCATGTCACCCATTTCAACCATGGGCACACCTGCCTACCACATATCACACCGTTCCCTGTCCATCATTGGACGCCTGTTGCGCACCACAACCGCCGTGTCAACCTGCAGGCACCCACGCCCTGCCGTAAACCTTCGCAAAAAGCTTCACACCTAGTGGGTGACCTTTCCCTAGGTTACCCTGCTTGCGGGTCTCGCACCCGAAACTCTGCACTAGCTATTTTGCCCATTGTGAGGGGGCATCTCGACTCACCCTTGGAACCTCCAACTAGTTTCAAACTTGTCTTCGTGGAGTGGCTTGCACTTCTTGTCTTCCTTCCAACTTTGCCTCCGCATATATATATGCTTGACCAGCTGGGGTAAGCGTTTCGGCCAATGGTCAAGCCGACCCACCTTGGGGTGACTTCGCATTTTTCTCACGTTGGCTTAGGGGTAGGGCGCCTACACCCGGGACCGCCCACCCATATATACTCCACGGGTGCATCAACAATTAGCCATTTTTTCCATTTCTCATGACTTCACATTTTCTGCCCTTCACTAGTGTCTGCTAGCTCATTTCCCTCATCCGTGCGCGCACCCAGCTCATCGAGTCGCTCACCTAGCTCGCCACCACTCATCGTGTGCCCATCGCTCGTTCCATCATTTTCTCGATTAAACGTGCCCGGAGGGTGCACCCATTTTGCCTAAACGCCCGAATGCCTCATGGGTGTTACATCAGGGGTTCGATCCTCCCTCACCACCAAATTTTTGGATTTGCATGCCAATATTGGGAAAATCTTGGTTGCCACGTTTCAGCACTGGATTGGCCCATGTGCACCAATAAAAAATTGCCATGTCGCCTTCCCTGCTAACATCATCCAAAACATGTGGCGCATTCTTGAGGCAACACGTGTCCTGCTGACGTAAGCATTGACTATTTACTGTTGACTTGTTTGACTTTCACTTTTCCTTTTACTTTGACTTTTTTCCCTAGTTTGCCTTGAAACTTTGACTGGCCTTAACTTCTTCATCTAAACTCAGATTTTTGCACCGTTCGTACCATTGGAATCATCTCATCAAGTAGTTCGAATTGATCACAATTTCAACTAAGTTTGATGACTTTGATCTGGAGGCAAAACTGAATCCATTTTGGATCAGTGATTGACCATTCTTTGCCATGATTGACCATGGATGACAATGTTAGATTAAAAATAGAACATCGTTTACCAAGGTGGACCATGATTGGCCATGGTTGATCATGGTTGACCTTGATTATCATATTGAAAGAATTTTTGTCATATTGCAACGTTGGAACATGGTTGAAACAATGATTGAATTCCATATTAAGATAATCTTTGCCACAATGCGATGCTGGAGCATGGTTTACCATGATTAACCATGGTTGACCATGATTGATTTTATAAAATATGGTTGAAGATGGTTGACCATGATTGAAATTATAGAATATGATTGATCATGATTGACCATGATTGATATTATAAACCTAAGGGAATAATAAACCGTAGCAATTGGTATTATAAAGCCAAGAGAATAATAAACCCTAGGGATTAATACTAAAAACCCAAGGAATTATAAACGTAACGGAACAATATTATACCCCGGGAATATGAACCCTTAGATTAATAAACCTACGGGATTGATATTATAAACCTAAGGAATAAAAATTATAAACCTAAGGTTTATAAACCCTAATATAAATATTATACACCATAAAATAAACATTGTTGACCATGGTTGATTTCCATATTGAGACAATCCTCGTCATAATGCGAAGTTGGAGCATGGTTGACCATGCTTGGTTTCCATATCTTGATAATCTTATCATAATGTGAAATTGGACCATGGTTGACCATGGTTGATTTTCATTTTGAGGCAATCATTTTTAGAATGCGACATTGACCATTATTGACTATGGTTAACGATGGTTGGCCATGACTGGCCATGGTTGAGCATGATTGATATTATAAATGCAGGGGAATAATAAACCAAAGGGATTGATATTATAAACGCAAGGGAATAATAAACCAAGGGATTGATATTATAAATCTAAGGGAATGCTAAACCCAAGGGTTTATACTAAAACCTCAAGGGATTATGAACCCAAGGGATTAATATTACAAACCCAATGTATAGAAACCCAAAGATAAATATTATAAACACTAAAATAAACATGGTTGACCATGGTTGATTTTCATATTGAGACAATCCTTGTCACAATGCCACATAGGACCATAGTTAACCATGCTTAACTATGGTTGATTTTCATATCAAGACAATCTTTGTCACAATGCGACGTTTGACCATGGTTGACCATGTTTGCCATGGATGACAACTTTTTATTTGATAAAACATGGTTGAACATGGTTTAACAAGGTTGACCATGATTGACCATGGTTGATCATGGTTGACCATGATTATCATATTGAAGCAATTTTTTTCATAATGCGACATTGGACCATGGTTGAAACAATGATTATTTTTCATATTGAGACAATCCTTGTCACAATGCGATGTAGGAGCATGGTTGACCATGATTGATTTTATAAAATATGGTTGACGATGGTTGACCACAATTGCATTTAGTGGTTGACCATGGTTCTCCATGATAAATATTATAAACCCAAAGGAATAATAAACCCTAGGGACCGATATTATAAACCCAACCGAATAAGAAACCTTAAAAATTAATACTAAAAACCTAAGGGATCATAAACGTAAGGGAATAATATTAAACACTAGGAATATGAACCCTTTGTCACAATGTGATGTAGGATCATGTCTAACCATGGTTGACCATTATTGATATAATAAACGAAAGGGAATAATAAACCCTAGGGATTGATATTATAAACCAAAGGGAATACTAAACCTGAGGGATTAATATTAAACTCCAAGGGAATAATATTAAACCAAGGTTGACCATAATTGCCCATGGTTGACCATGGTTAACCATGATTAGCATATTGAGACATTGTTTGTTAAAACAGAACGTTGGACAATGGTTGAGACAATGATTGATTTTGATATTGAGACAATTTTTGTCACAATGTGACGTTGGAACATGGATGACTATGATTAACCATGCTTCACCACAATTTGCTTTATAAAATATGGTTGACCATGATTGACAATTATTGAATTTATAAAACATGGTTGACCATGGTTGATATTATAAACCCAAAGGAATAATAAACCCTAAGGATTAATACTAAAAATCCAAGGGACTATAAACCTAAATCAATAATATTAAACCCTAGGAATATTCACCCTTAGATTAATAAACCCAAGGGATTGATATTATCAATCCAAGGGAATAATAAACTCAAGGGATAAAAATTATAAACCAAAGATATATAAACCCTAAAATAAACGTGGTTGACCATGGTTGATTTTCATATTGAGATAATCCTTGTCACAATGCGACGTTGGACCATGGTTGACCATGATTGATTTTCATATCGAGACAATCATTGTCACGATGTGAGATTGAACCATGATTGAGCATGGTTGATTTTCATATAGAGACATATTTTTCAAAATATGGCGTTCGACCATGGTTGACCATGATTATCCATAGTTGAACATCATATGTGATCATGATGAAAGATATTTTAATCAAGGTTGAGCATGGTTGATGAAATTCAACCATGGATTATCATGGTTGACCATCATTGACCATGGATGATCATGGTTGATGATGGTTGATGATGGTTTATTTCTAGATCGAGGCAATCTTTGTCACAATCTGATGTTCGACCATGATTGATCATTATTGACCAGGTTTGATTTTATAAAATATGGTTGACCATCATTGACCATGGCTAACCGTGGTTGACCATAATACTATAAACCCTAGGTAATAATATTAAACCAAGGTTGACCATGATTGGCCATGGTTGACCATGATTATCATATTGAGACATTGTTTGTCAAAATGCAACATTGGACCATGGTTGAGATAATGATTGATTTTGATATTGAGGTGATCTTTGTCACAATGCGATGTTGGAACATGGATGACCATGATTGACCATGGTTGACCATAATTCATTTTATAAAATATGGTCGACCATGGTTGACAATGATTGAATTTATAAAACATGGTTGACCATGGTTGATCATAATTGATATTATAAACCCAAGGGAATAATAAACCCTAGGGATTAATACAAAAAACCCAAGGGACTATAAACCTAAGTTAATAATGTTAAACCCTAGGAATATGAACCCTTAGATTAATAAACCTAAGGGATTGATATTATAAACTCAAGGGAATAATAAACTCAATGGATAAACATTATAAACCTAAGATATATAAACCCTAAAATAGACTTGATTGACCATGGTTGATTTCCATCTTGAGACAATTCTTGTCGCAATGCGAAGTTGGACCATGGTTAACCATGATTAATTTTCATATTGAGATAATCTTTGTCACAATGCAACATTGAACCATGGTTGACCATGGTTTATTTTCATATAGATACAATCTTTGTCAAAATGCGGTGTTCGACCATTGTTGACCATGATTGACCATGGTTTTCCATGTTCGATTTTATAAAAAATGGTTGACCATCATTGACCATGACTGACCGTGGTTGACCATGATTCTCCATGGTTGACCATCATAGGTGATCATGATGAAAGATATTTTAATCAAGGTTTAGCATGGTTGATGAAATTCAACCATGGTTAATCATGGTTGACCATCATTGACCATAGTGGATCATAATTGACCATGATTGACCATGGTTTATTTTCATAAAAATGAATAAATCAACACATGCTTATAATAATTATAGGTTTCAACACATCTTTGTTCTTCTGCCTTCTAATTAATCGTTCAACCCATTGAACACTTTGATCAACTTACATAAATATTCACTAGCTAATCCTCAATTATCGCACTACCTGACGAGAGTTACCTAGCTTAACATCAAAGTCCATGAAAAATGGAGTTCCCTTTCGCAAGTTCGAATCCACCTGTGTGGTGAATTTCGCTGCCCTACCAAATTTTCATGGCTTAGCATCAATGTTCATGAAAACAATATCCCTGGTCTCAAGTTTAAATCATGGAAAAATCTATTGTTTCTTCTCTTATTTTATTGAGGGTTTGCTTTTGTTTTGGTGGTTTTACCTCTTATGCCAATTCAATAGAGAATATTAAAAATTAGAAAAATTAAATATATTTTAACATTTTAAAATTTTAAAATATATATTAAGTGGATTTGGATATTGAATTTTCCAAATTATATATATTTCATTATACATTGATAGAAAATTAAACTAGCAAGGCCTAACCCAAGGGTTTCGGGCAATGTGACCTCACAAAGGGCAAGTGATTTTGACCCACTGAACTAACCCTTGAAGCTACTCTTTCTTTATATTATCCGTACTATATAAACTAATATGTTTATTACATGCTGGTGCAATTTTATGCCATAGTATTTGTTTTAAGGCGTGCAATATTTCGACAAAAGGGTAATTTGAATATTGTGGCAACCTTTCACCCATGGATGTGAAAGAGGATCGAACTTGGGGCCTCTGGTAGTAGTAGACGATGGCAAGAGGTAAAAGGGACACATGATTTTTTTTTCATCGATTTGTCTCATAGACGACCGAAAATGAGAATGATGCATTAGGTTCATCTTTGTCTATTCAACAAGACTAAGGTATGATACCTAAAATATTTCAATCAAGTTTTCTCTCCTTAGCGGAAACAGTTCATTCTGAGCCGACCCATGCAAAAGTGGTTGAGGATGTAGGAGGTTTTGGACTATTTTGCTACCGTTTCTTTCTGGATTTAAACAAAGCTCGATGGAGGAGTAACTGAAGAAGGGGAAACCAAAATACTCTTTCCCTTTTTTTTTAAACTTCATGGATGGAAAGAAGGTAAAGGGATAGTGAAAGAGGGCGTAAGCATTGCCAGGGATGTCATGGTTTCCAGCGAAGAACTCATGGGCAGCAACGTGTTTTTATTTTTAATTTTAGTTTTCTGTAAATAGCCAACTAGAGTGATGGTTTGTTTAGTGCAATATTGTCTGATGGGGATTTTATCAGCTTTGGTGTTTTAGGGTTTCGGGGGATTTTGTCGTGAGGCCTTTGAGTTTGTTTAGGGAGGAGTTTGATTCTCTATGTGCTGAAAAATGTCTTGCTATGGAGGAAATTACGAGTGCGGCTCTGGCTGCAAGGGGTGAGCATTTCACCATTCACCTTACACCTTGTTTAGTTAAGTGATTGTGAATTATTTTCTCATTGAAATCATTTTGGCTTTTAGTGAAAATGGCTTGAATGGGGCATTATTTAACAGAGTAGTGAATTATGTGGTATGAATTATTTTCAGCTGCATTTGACAGTGTTCTAAGGACCTTAGTTTAGTTTTTTTTAAATTATACCACAGGCATATATTATTGTTGTGTTATGGTTTCTATTTTCCTCGTGGAAGCCGTTGCGGTTTAAGCTAACAATTTTTTGTTCACGACATAGTTTATGACATATGTAGTGTTTTTCTCTAGGTGGTTCATATATAATATAATTTTTATTTTTTCAACAACTGGTCCTATTGCATTTATATACTTCATAATTTGATTTTCCTTGTATTGTGGAAAATAATAATTTTGTTTCTTGATAATGACTGCATCGCTTGTAAATAAGAAATGACAAACCCTAACAACGTCCAGAAATTTTTCTTCAAGCGATTTGACAACTTCCTTGGTAGGCGTTCATTGATTTTGATTCTTACATCTCAGAGGCAGCACTGTAGGTTTCTCATATTGGTGTAGGTTTATTGCTGGCTGGTTTATGTAGGATGTGAATATTGTTTTTTAAGAAGGATATACGAATACATTTCACGCCATCCGAATTGCTGATATGCATAGAACAAAAGCGTGTTGGCGATCATTGCCATCACCTTACAGCGAGGATATGACTCTTTCAGATCAACAACGCATCGATCACAATTTGACAAATTAATCAACGTCACTGCCATCACCTTACAGCGAGGCTATGACTCTTCCAGTTCGACAACGCATCGATTACCATTTAACAAATTCAAAAAATATTGCAAATTTTAATAATTTGGGCATATATATTTTTCGTAGCAACGGTTCACATTCCCCACAGCCACAGCCACCGATCTCGAACTGAGACAAAATATATTTTATTAAGCGTAAATCACGATCGATCTCGAACGCAGACAAAATATATTTTATTAGGGTTAAATCACGATCGTCAACAAATTAAAAAAATTTGCCGATAAATAAAGTCAACGTCGATACATCCAGGCGGGGCGAGGTCGATATAGACACGCCTATCACCGAATAAACCCATGTGCCTAAATGCAACAACGGAACGATTTATTTGATTATTGTAAGAATATTTAAATGCAATGCAAATCTCAAAAAGTTGTAATTTATAATGATCACATCTTTATAAAAATTATTTATATATTTTAATTTTTTTTAAGTAAATGAGCAATGTTTTTATTCATCACCAATACAAAATATAGTCATAGTTATACCTCTACCATAGTGGTTTGTCACCGAAAAAATTAGACCAATGGTGAAATTTGACTTTTTTAGTCATATAATCACATATACATGACTAGTCAACTAGAATGCATTAAGTATTGACCGTAGCTATTGTATATAGTAGTGCGCAAAAAATGACCTAGAGGGCTCATATGAAATGATAAGAAACAAAGAAAAGCTAAAGAACACCACTAAGGGGTAAGATTAACATGAAAGTAAAATGTGTTGGCTATTTAAATAAGATAGAAGGAAGTGGACATGCTGATTGAATTTGTTGGAGGTGCCCTAAGAGGTTGGGCCTTTTACATGAACTAATAGAACTTCAATACCCACCAACCAAAGAGTCATATGACGATTCTCAACCTACAAATCATCCATATGTATAAGAATACTTGAAATTAATGGAGAAAGTTTGTTTCACTATTGTGTGTGTGTCTTAGTTTAGATTTAGTTCCTATTTTCTAGGAGATAGTTTTGATCTCCATAAATTGAATATAATCTTGTTTATTATGGATTTGACGAATAATGCAATAGAGAAAGAGAATTACTGCTTGGGAAGTCTCTAGGTGTATCTCGTCTCAGCTGTGAACTACAAGTTTCATTTCTAATTTGTCTTCCCTTTTTCATCTTGGTATCATAACGCCAGAGGGCAGAGAAGGAGCTTTGTGTGAGTTGGGTCTATGGTAAGTTGAGCCTTTGTGGCTGAGAACCCTAGTGGTTGAGATTGGAGAGTGGGTAAGCCTCCTTTTCTAGTGAATGCAGGGGTGTAGATCTTGTTCACAAACTTGTGCAGTAGTTAATTCTGGCGTGGATCGGAGGAGGCTTCATCAGAGATTAGTGGAGTTGCAGATGAGGAGGACAAGTGAAGTTGAGGATCTATTTTTTTCAACTGAAAGTTCCAGGGTTTGCTACAGAGCACAGAAAAGGAGAATGTGTAGTTTTATTAAGGGAAAACTGCACAGAGTTGCACAGTTATATTGAAGGAAAATTGTGCAATACTGCACAGGAAATAAGAAGGAAAATTGCGTGGATCAGGGATACTTAGAGAGAATTTTCTTCAACGCGTTGTGTCTGACGTAAGACTATGCATATGATTGTGCTGTGAAATTTGTTGTTTTTTCAGTGAAACCCTTGTTTGGATCGGTTGAATGAATCCACAGATCAATTGTTGGAGGATATGGTGTTGGATCCATAAATCTATTATTGAATCACACGATCTGTTGATTGGATTAGTGGGTCTCTTATTATAGTTGTGGATCTATTGATTAGATGAGTTATTGGTGGTGCTCGTGAGTTAAAGAGAAGGGTGTTGTTGAAATTGTTTTGTCACAATGAATTATAACATTGCAAAGATGAACTAAGGATTCGAAGGCTCGCTCTGATGGCGAGCACGCGTACGGGACTAGGGTGAAGGGCTCCTCGCTGTCGACTGCAGAACGACGCGGCTAGGGTTTTTCTTACCATTCTCGATCTGTTTTACCACTGCGGTCACAGCCCTGGGTCATTACTGCAACAACATCTCCATCGGATTCTCCACCAATCGCTTTCGGTCGTCGTTCAAGAGACAGTTATGGCTGACATGGAGCTAGAGGCGGTGGACTACACGGAGGATCCTTCGCCGGACAAGGCTATTTTCAGAAACCCTAGCTTCGCCTCTCGATCACAGTTTGCGCCGTCTACATCTTCAACTGCTCCGGATCTGCCGCAGCACCCGCCCTCCGTCTCGCTGGCCGTTCAAAGCACCCCTCAGACCTCTGCAGGAACTTACCCTATCGAATCTCCGCCATTTGAGGTCCCCCCGCTCTCGCCGGGCTCTCTGCATTTCTTGGCTACTCATACGCCCCCTTCGCCCTCTTTTGATCCGCTGGCCCCTCCCCTCCTTTCGGTGCCCTCCCCCCCTCCGTCGGTTCCCCCTGCATCTCATCCCTCAGCTTCGGGAGTCCGTCCCTCCGGCTGCTTTGAAACCCCTGCTGTCAAAGTTCGGCCCGCAAAACCCCCATCTCTGGATGGTATTACAAATCCCCTGGTCGACCATCCATCGGCTCCCCGCACCTGCAAAAAGAAGATCAAGTGTGTAAAGGCTACAACCAAGGACATCTCCATCAAGTTCGACGAATCGAAGCCTCTCGGAGAATACATGGACATTGCCAACACTGTGTTGGTAGGGCATGTTAGGGGAAGGACATACTCGGTGAAGCGGCTCACACAATGGGTTAAGGAGATCTGGGGCGGTGTTCTTTTCGACCTACCTGTGGTCCATGTCCTCCCCAGAGGATGGTTTTCCCTTCATTTCTCCAAGGAAAGCCACACAAATTTGGTTTTGGGCAGATACTGGCATATTGAAATGGCCCCGGTCCTCCTCAAGAGATGGAGTCCCCTCTTCGACCCAGAACGGGAACAGATCGGAGCCGGACCAATTTGGGTACGCCTGCCAGGTCTACCATTGCCGTTTTGGGCTGAAGAAGTTTTCATTAGGATCGGAAATGCCCTGGGGACCTATCTGGATTACGATCGCACATATGTTGAATCTGGGAACCGAACCCTAGCGCGGATATTGGTCCATCTAGACACCCGTGAAGGACTTGAGGAACAGATCACTCTTCAATGGGGAAGGTGTATCAGAGTGCAGTTATTGGACTATGAAGGAGTCCCCTTCCGCTGCAGACGATGCCACAAAGTGGGACACCTTGCGAAGGACTGCCCACTCAACAAGAAAGCAGAAGATACTCCGAGAGGTACCCCGGCTCCAACCAGGACGACATCTCCCATTACCTCTCGTCCTGCCTCTTCGGGTCCGCCCCCACCGACAACCTCTCCTGTGGTCGATCCGGGACTTCGGCAACCCTCACCGCCAAAGACCAGGGCACGCTCGGCAGCAGAAGCGGGTACGGTCTCGGGCTCTCTTAACCCTCCCTTGCTTTCTTCTTTTGATGTTATGAATGAGTATGGATCCTCCTCACAGACTTCCATGGTTCACTGTGCATTAACATCTTCCCCCCATATCTGCACCACTGATCCCATCATATCCACCTCCTCCCCCGCGGCTAGCCCCTCCCTGTCTCCCTCGGAGCCCTCCCCACCTCATACATATTTTCTCCGGTCAAGGACTCTTGCCAAAGAGCCTTCTGTCAGACATTCGGGTCTGGGCATTGCGATACCTGAGGGGGGATCCTTGAATACCAGAGGGAGAAAATCCCATCTCTCAAAGGCTATTAAACAAGCCGGGGCAGAGGTTGTTTCTGGCCGGCAATCGACCATTGACGGGGTCCTTAGAGCAGGACACACCCCGAGAGGTGTTCCCCCATGAAGTGCCTATCCTTCAATTGCAGAGGACTGGCTAGTTCCTCCAAGAAACTAGCCATGAAGCGGCTCATTGAATCTGATCCTATCGATATCATCATGCTCCAAGAGACCCTCTGTACTGCAGATCAGATTACTCGGGCCATGCAAGCCTTGACCCCAGGCTGGATCTACTCTGCCATTGATGCCGTTGGCCGATCTGGAGGTCTGGCCATTGGTATCAACCCTCGTTCCATTAAGGTGGACTCGACTTGGGGAGGATCGGGGTTTTTAGGGCTTGACATATTCTCTGCTGAACTTGGTATGAACCTTCGAATTGTCAATGTTTATGCTCCCTGCTCCCAGAGAGAATCGTTCTGGCAGCATCTACTACATCTCTCTATGATGAATGAAGACCGGGTTGTTATTGGAGGAGACCTTAATTTCTCTCTGGGATTCAGGGAGTCATGGGGCTCGGCAGCACAATTTGACCCCATTACCGACTATATGACCAATCTGCTTGAGCAAACAAATTTCATGGACATACCCATGCAGCGATATCTTCCTACATGGAGGAATCGGCGGGTTGGGGATGCTGCACTTGCCCGCAGACTTGACAGATTCCTTATGAAGGAGACACTGCAACAGCGTTTGCAACACTACAGACAATGGGTTGGCTCGGGGGGATTGTCGGATCACACTCCAATATACCTGGAGATTCAGGGTCCTTTCAAGAAACCCAAGGCACCTTTCAAATTTAATCATACCTGGCTGAAGGATCCATCATATGTCAAGATGATATCGGATTACTGGTCCTCTCACCCGATCAATGACACAGAATCTCTCGCTAAAGGGTTCTGCAGGAATCTCTCTGAAATTAAACATATATCTATTGTTTGGGCAAAGGAGAAACAGGACCGAGACACGGCTCAGCTTACCCAGATTGAAGCTGAATTAAGCTCTCTCACCGACGAAAGAGGGCTGGGGTTCATAACAGCAGCAGATAAATGCAGGCTAATTGAATTGGAGAATCAAAAAGTAAAGATCCTCAAAGAGAGAGAGGAATCCATTAGACTGAGGAGTAGGGCATTATGGATTCAAGCAGGGGATGAAAACTCGAAGTTCTTCCATAGTTTTTCCAAGAGCAGGAAAGTTGCAAATACTATCTGGAAGCTCCCTACCCCGGATGGTCATATCGCAGATACTTTTAACAAGCTCGCTCATCTGGGCACCACTCACTTCAGGGATCTATATAAGTGTCCTCGGGAAGTAAATCTACCTGATATCATTAATGTGGCAAATCACTTCCCGAGATTTGTGGAGGAAGAAGACGTGGAGGCTCTAAATGACCCGGTCTCGGCAGAGGAGCTGGAAGGAGTGCTGAAATGGTTCAAAAAAGACAAGAGCCCTGGCCCGGATGGATGGACCATTGAATTTTACTTAGCCTTCTATGATGTCCTGGGACAGGATCTGCTGGGTGTGGTCGAGGAGAGCAGGACATCGGGTTCCATCTATCATGCCATCAATTCTACTTTCATTGCTCTTATCCCTAAATCTGATTCCCCGGAATCCTTCGATGATTACAGGCCTATCTCCTTGTGCAATTGTCTCTATAAAATCATTTCTAAGACCATTGCAAATCGTCTTAGACCTATCCTCTCCAGATCCATTGCCCCGCAACAATTTGCTTTCCTTGAATCTAGGCAGATTCACGAGGCCATTGGTCTCGCCCAAGAAGCAATACACTCCATTTGGTCCAGGCATCTAAAAGCCATTCTCCTCAAAATTGACCTCTCAAAAGCCTTCGACCGGGTCAGCTGGCTCTATATAAAAATGATCCTCATCCACCTGGGTTTTCCTCATGCCTACATCTCTTGGATCATGGCCTGTATAACCTCCCCTACCTTCAGTATCCTCATTAATGGCTCGGCCTCCCCCTTTTTTCACTCCGAAAGAGGACTGAGACAGGGCTGCCCCCTATCGCCCCTGCTCTTCCTTTTGGTCATGGAAGGTCTCAGCCGCCTCATGGACTCTGCAAAAAGGGCTGGAGATGTAGGGGGCCTCCGCATATCCGACCTATGCGCTCTCACTCATCTGCTCTTTGTGGACGATGTTCTCATACTTCTTGATGGCAGTGTTCGAGACTCTCGGACTTTCTCAAAGATCCTACAACTATTCTCTGCTGCTACAGGTATGCTACCAAATCAGTTGAAATCAACCATCACCTGCTCTCGCACTTCGGTACAGGAATCCCGGCTAGCCCTTCAGGTATTCCCCTACAATGTCCTCCCTCTGGATAGAGGTCTCAAATACCTGGGTTTCAATCTGAAGCCTACTTGTCAAAGGATAGCAGATTGGGTCTGGTTGGTTGCCAAATTGGAAAAAAGACTCACAGGCTGGAGCTTCAGATTTCTCTCTAGGGCTGGCAGATTGGTGCTCATTAAATCTGTTTTAGAGGCTACCCCGGTATTCTGGATGGCACTTGCGTGGATACCGAGGAATATCCTAGGGCGACTTCAGCAGCTGTGCAACCGATACCTCTGGAATGGGAGTCAGGATAAAAGAATTTTTGCTTGGATTAGCTGGAAGAAAATATCTTTGCCCAAAAAATGGGGAGGATGGGGCCTCAAAGACCTTCCTGATTTCGCTATGGCACTAGCTGCCAAGATGGGATGGACCTTATTAACCAGTCAAAACCTATGGGCACATGTATCCTATCACAAATATATCTGGCCCCAGAATATTATGGATTGGGCTAGATTACCAACTTGGTCATCGAAGGGATGCTCATCAATCTGGAAGGCCTTGATTCATTCCCTTCCCCTCATTCGAGATAATCTAGTTTGGAGAATTAATGATGGCTCGTCGGGCAGGATTGGCCTGGATCCGTGGATCAACAGTGGGGGCAGACACATCCTCAACCGTGACCTCATTACTCACCTACATAATCGAGATATCCGGAATTTTTCTCATATCGCCGATCATCTGCGTTCAGACATATTTTCACAAGCTTGGAAATCGGCCCAGCAACTCGATCTCCCCCCGCAATGGCATCAGGAATGGAATGACTATATTACTGCATTATCTGAATCCCATATTCGCATCAAACAAGGTCCTGATGAACTCATTTGGTGTATGGCGGAACATGGTATATACGCTCCAAAGTTTGGATACAGAGCACTCATCTCTCACAGAATACCTGATCCAATACCTTCGTGGTGGCATATCATTTGGAAATTAAAGGCTCCACCTCGCTCCAGACTATTCTTCTGGTGTGCCCTCAAAGGTATCGTCCCCACGGGCGAACATCTTACTCGCAGATCCATATATGGTCCTTCCTGGTGCACTTTTTGCAAGGCTGCATCTGAGACCTCGGATCACATTTTTCTACACTGTCCGGCTATACACACTCTATGGAACAACATATGCACTCAATTGGGCATAGCAGGGAATTGGAATGGGGATGAACTATCGGGTGCTTGGACTGCATGGACTCACAGTCACCCGGGCTCCAAACTTTTAAATCTTCCCCTCGTGGCAACATGGTATACCTGGCTTGCGCGGAATCGTATTATTTTCGAGGATCAAATAGTATCATGGCCCCGGACAGAAGCTACCATCATCGCCGCGTACCAAGAATTACCCGACCCTCCCCCACCTCGAACCAGGTCGATACAGGCCCTGCCCACTATTGACAAATCGACCCCGTGGGCCTTCTTCGACGGGGCAGCAAACCATGCGGGATGTGGAGGTGGATTCGTACTGCACATAAATGAACACCACAGATACCTTGTAAAAATGGGATTCGGCAGAGGATCTAATAATTTTGCTGAGCTTTCTGCCATCCGGAATCTATTGCATTTTGCTTTATCACATCAGCATACAAATCTCAACATTTTTGGGGATTCAATGATGGTCGTTAACTGGATCAATAATGTCACTACATGTCATACACACACACTCAGCAATATATTATATGATGCTCTCACACTCAAAGCAGCATTTAATCATTTCTCTTGTTTACACATTTACAGAGAACATAACAGCGAGGCTGACAAATTATCCAAAGAGGCCTCGATACTTCCCAGAGGCGAATGGCTAATTGTGGAGCAGAAAGGAACTGAAGAACGCAGGTTCTACCACAGGCCATACATAGACCAGAGAGAACAGAGGGACAACAGTCCCGATAGCTGACAGTAATGGATAGTATTTTTTGTCATGATGGAACTGTACATAACTATGGTTATTTTGTATGCAAATGGATCCTATGTGAACTCGAATAGGCTAAAACAGCCAGACATATGCATGTACCTAGCTCAATTTTGTAATATGCTCTGATACAATCACCCTGTGAGGTGAATTTTGTATGAACATCACAGCAATGCCAACGGCATCTACTATATGTAATTTTCTAATCTTAATGAAAATTACTGATTTTTCCAGTGGAAAAAATATAACATTGCAAAGACATACCTTTATGAGAGAAATAAGCCCAATTGGTCAAATTGTTCCAATTGGAAGTTCAAGTTGCAGACATTGCTCGAGGGTTCTAGTGTGTGGATAATTGCAAACAGAGATGAAGCAAAGCCGATTGTAGCTAGTGGTGCCACAACCACATTAGTTCGACATTAGGAAAAGAGGGAAAATAAATTTAAGGTGTTGAATATGTCGGTGAAAAACAATATAATCCCTCATATCCAAGACTGCAAAAATGCTAATGAGATTTGGGTGACACTCAAGGATTTGTATGGAACAAAAAATATAACTCGTGTGTCGTTTCTTAAGAGTATTATTCTCTCCATTATGATGGAAGAGAATGAATCTTTTAATGCATTCACCTCACGGATTAAAGAATTGAAAGACAAGTTAGGTGACATAGGGGAGAAATTACAAGGGAGAAATCTTCCTCCTTTGAAGAGTTGACAAGGATTTTGATGCAGGAAGAAGGGAGATGTAAGAATCTAAAGCCTAAGAATGCAGATCTAGCATTGGTGGAAAATAAGAGGTTCTTCGAAGGGAAACCAGGAGGAGGACATAAAAGTAGTGGTCTATATCCGAAACATCCATTTCAATGTATGTCATCGAGCAAAAATGATTTAGGAATTAAGTTTTTTAACTATGGAAGAACTTTTCATATTTTTAGAGAAAAATAATGATGAAAAAATACATAGACACAAGAGGCGTACAGGTCATTTTGTTGGTGAAGATATGAATCACGATCTTCAATTATTTATGTCTTATGCTTCTCTTTTTGCTGAGACTGATGTGGCTGTGGGTTTTAACCTTGTATAGAAATTACCTGCATACAAATTCTAAAACACACAAAATAAACAGTGCGAGAGCATAACACATAAAACACATATACACAAAGATTTTCCCCTGGATCCGAAAATTGGGACTACCAGCTTCATTTTTCATTATGTTCCTTCCAATGTTACAATACATATTTATACATGCCGAAGCATCCAATACCATGGACCGAAAACCATCACATCCAAAACCATGGACTAAAAACCATCGCATCCAAAACCATGTGCGAAAATCATGCACGAAACCATACGTAGGTCCGCCCAACCTAATATAGGGTCCAAAAAAAATTCCTAGGGCATTGCCCCAGACCCTGTAGAGGGGGGCTACCCGCTCCCTTAAAACCTCCTGGACAGGGGGGGTTGCCGCCCCTCCTGTAACCCCCCCCACTGTGCAATCGATGCAACGAAGGGGAGGCTGTCACCCCCACTGTGACCCCCCCCCCCCCCCCCCCCCCCCACTGGGCAATCGACACAATGAAGGGGGAGCTTCGCCCCCACTCTAACCCCTAGTTCACTACATGGGCTAGTAGTGGAAAGAATAACACAACCAAACAGAGGTTGGAACTTGGTTACTGGATTCTGGAGCATCCATCATATGGCATGTAATAAACACTCGTATGAAAATTTTAAGGAGACTATAAATGGTGCTAACAACTACCTAGGGGATGATAGAGCATATCAGATTAAAGGGTATGGAGATATTCTTATGATACTGCCTAATGGTAATATTAGGTGCATCCATAATGTCATGTATTGCTTGGGATTAAAAAAAAATTATCTATGTATCCACGATTACAGATCAAAATTTAAAGGTAGATTTTTTCAAAACTTATTGTGTTGTAAAGGATTTACTAGCTCATCAGAAGTCAGTTGCATAAGGAGTACGAATTGGAGGCCTATATAAGTTGAATGTTAAAAGTATTCCATATCAAGATTTAACTTAATTGACTATCACATTCGAGAATATTTGGCATCAAAGATTTGGTCACTTCAACCTTCATTATTTATTTTTGTTGCAGAATCAAGGTATGGTTGATGGAATTCGTGTTTTAAGAAATGAACATATTGATTGTGAAGGTTTTTCACTTGGAAAAATGGACAGGGATTAATTTCCCTCTAACTTAAATAAGAGAAATAAAGATATACTTGAACTTGTGCATACTGATAGTTTTTGACCTATGCAGACAAGGTCCTCAGGTGGATCTTACTATTTTTTCTATTTATTGATGATTGTACAAGGTATACCCAGCTATATTTTCTTAGAATGAAAAGTGATGCTTTCAAGTACTTTAAAGAATTTAGAAATATGGTTTAAAAGAAGACATGGAAGTTCATTAAAATCCTTTGCTCAGATCAAGGGGGAGAATACAAGCTTGGGAACTTCATCAAATATTGCAGAGATCTAGAATAGTACAATAGTTTATAGTACCCCACACTCTAGAACAAAATGGGGTTGCAAGAAGAGAGAACATAACTCTGGTGGAGTGTGCACATAGCATGATGAAAGGTAAGAACTTATCCAATTGTTTTTGGGTAGAATCTATTATTACTCCAATTTAGTTAAACAATAGCAGTCCAACTAGGTGTCTTGATCTCAAGACTCCATTTGAGGCTTTGTATCATTTTAAACCCGCAATCCATCACTCTAGCATATTTTGTTCTAGAGCTTTTGCACACATTCCTAAATAAAATATGAAGAAATTGGATGTTAAAGCTATAAAATTAATATTTGTAGGGTATTGTTCCGATTTAAAAGCGTATAAGATGTTTAATCCATCTACTCACAAGGTATTTGCGAGTAGAGATGTTATATTCCATGAAATGGTTGATGAAGGGAATAAGGATAGACATTATGGAGAGTGGCACATGCCTTTAATGATTGATGACAGTAGTAAGGAATCCAAAGATAGTCATTTACAACAGTAGTAGCAGAAAGAGGAATCTAGTGATGTGGACATATTCTACAGTCGAATTCCACTGAAAGGTGAGCAAGAAATCACATAGAACAGAATTGAGGCAAGTCCGCTACCAAGGAGATCAGGATGACAAACTCACTTCCCAGAAATGTACAAATATTATGCTCTTATGACTAGTGTTTTAAATGTTGCTGAGCCCATGAATTATAATAAAAAAAATCAGTATGAAGAATGGAGGTCAACTATGAAAGAAGAGTATGAGTCTATAACTAAAAATAAATCCTGGGAATTAATTGAACTGCCAAAAGGAAAAGAGCCCATAGGTTGTAAATGGTTATATAAACATAAGTTCAAAGAAGATGGTAGTGTAGACAAGTATAAAGCTAGATGGGTGGCCAAAGGTTACTCAAGAAAGAAGGGATTGATTATGAGGAGACTATTTCTCCTATAGCTAAGTTAAATACTATTAGGATGCTAATAGCTCTAGCTACAAATTACCATTAGATTTTACACCAGCTAGATGTAAAATATTATTTTCTAAATGGATATTTGAAGGAAGAAGTATATCTAACACAACCTCAAGGGTTCATTAAAAAGGGGCAAAAACATTTGGGTTATAAATTAAAAAATGCATTGTATGGATTGAAACAAGCTCCTAGATATCGGTATGAGAAAATAAACTCTTTCTTCTTACAACATGGTTATAAGAGCAACAAAAATGATCCAAATATGTATACCACATTTGATTTAAAGGGGAAGATTGTTTTGATTTATTTATATGTTGATGTTTTAATTGTTACTGAAAATTCTAATGAATTGATTGAAGAAATTAAAGTGCACATGTCACATGTATTTGAAATGAAATACCTTGGAGAACTCCATTATTTTCTAGGTCTTGAAGTCTGGAGGGATGTTCAAAAAACTTTTGTTACTCAAGGAAAGTATGGCATGGAATTGTTGAAGAAATTTAAAATGGATGAGTGTAAAACTGCTTTAGTACCTATACAATAGAATGTTGAATTTCAGAGTGATGATGGTTCTACAGAGGTGGATGCTACAATGTACAAACAAATGGTCTGAATTTTGATTTATATGACTATAACCAGACTCGACATAGCATATTTAGTCAGTGTGCTGAGTCATTTTATGAAAAAATATCTTGAAAATCATTAGACGACAACAAAAGGTATCCTAAGGTATCTTAATGGAACCACAAATGTTGGCATTAAATTTACTGATTCTTTTTATATTAAACTGACAGCCTATTCATATTCAAATTGGGTTGGAAATTTGGTCAATAGAAGATCTATAACTGGGTATGCTTTTCCTATTGGATCTGGGGTCATTTCTTCGAATAGTAAAACTCAGAGTATTGTAACTTTATCATCAGATGAAGCAAAGTATCAAGTTGTATGTGCAACCACTTGTGAAGAAATTTCGTTGGGAAGAATTCTTCAAGATTCAAGAAAAGAACAAAAATATGCTATGGTGATTAAATGTGACAACCGAGGTTCAATCAAGCTGGAAAATAATTATGATTTTCATAAAAACACAAAACATATAGATACTCAGTTTCATTTTATTAGAGAAAAGGTTCAGTCCAAAGAGATTTTTCTTGAATATTTTAACACTTGAGAAAATGTAGCTGATATCTTCACCAAGCCTCTTGGGAATATCAAATTTGAATTTTTTTACATGATGTTAGGTGTGTAGGTGAATTCTTTCTCCATTAAGGGGGAGACTTGAAATTAATGGAGAAAGTTTGTTTCATGGTTGTGTGTGTGTGTCTTAATTTAGATTTAGTTCCTATTTTCTAGGAGATAGTTTTGATCTCCTAAATTGAATGTAATATTATTTATTATGGATTTGATGAATAATGCAACAGAGCGAGAGTAGTACTGGTTGGGCAGTCTCCATTTGTAGCTCATCTCACCTGTAAGAGGCAAGTTTCATTTCTAATTTGTCTTCCCATTTTTATCTAGAATCTCACAATTTTCCCCATGCCTCTTGAGGAGGACTTTTCCTAAAAAACGTTCATATGCCAGTAAATTTCAATAGTATCTAAGCCTCTAGTGTGTCTAATAGATGGCACCCAATTAGCCACATAGGCCACTAGTTTAACATTTATGCATTTATCCTTGCCAGCTAAAACCTCTGTAGATGTTAGTTGAATTTCATTTTGGATTTTAGGTGGGATGTGCAAATGAAAGAGACATATTGTTCTATGAGCCTAAAGGTGAGCCTAGGATCTTCCTTCATATTTGCTCGAGGCTTCTCTACATCTATGGGCTTAGTGCCTAGACATGGTTGAAGGGGAGAATATTTTTAACCCAATAAGATTGGTAGGAGGAAAATTGAGTCGCGACGGGCTTCTGAGGCAACACTTCTCTACATCCATCCAGCCATGCCATCCAATGATGCAACCTCCTTACCAAACCACACCATTAAACTATCTTTCCAGCCAAATAAATGCAGGGAATCAACCTTAATGGGGGAGGTTGGGTGAGGAGGACCTATTCCTTTCCCTTAAAAAAGGATGGAAACATAAATGAGAGGAAGCAAAGCACCTCGTTGAGTAGCGTAGTGCCTTATGAAAAAGCTCGCTCTTGATGTAGTTGAGAAACAAAAGGTAACTCTGCAACCTCCCTCAAAATTCATTACTATGTAGCCATCTAGATCCTTCCTTACATTGCCACCTCAAGTCGTTATTGGCATCGTATTGTATGTCAGTGCATGCAGCATCATAAATTTTTTCAAGGGACAATTGATGGAGGGATGTGTGCATGTCTACCCCCTCGATTAAGTGGGGTGATGGTGGTGATGCCATCCCCTCCCATGTTATGCCAGTGTTCCTCAACCCATTCGAGGTTGTCCACCTATTTGAGGAATGCCGCAGATAAGATAGTGAACTCATTGCACCAAAGAAGAAGATTCCATGGTGGTCCAAGTGGAGGAAATAAGAAAATTTGATTTGGAACATGCTAGATTTTCTAAATACTCTGCAACTTTGTTACTTGAGTGCTTGATGTGTGAGGAGATAATAAAAGGAAATTGAGGAAGGCTAATTTTGAAGCCTCCAATTAGAGGAAATATTTTCCACCCATGAGTTGTTTATGAGTTTTTCTAAAGATGAAATAACAACGTGAAAATCTTTTCCATTCATAAGTTTTTCTAACGCGGAAAAGACTAGGTGAAATTTTTCTTCAACAATAAGTTTATTGAAACCCAACAATTTGACATAAAAAACATATTTGTTTAAGGAGAACAGGTATGCTGCATTATTGCTAATGTAGCCCATAGTGCCTGCAAAGATATCCTCCAAACAGAAAAGAAAAATTAATTAATTAATATATTCATTAATTTAATCAAATTATATATATATATATATATATATATATATATATATATATATATATATATATATATAAATTATATTTATTTCCCAATTAAAATTTTAAACCAATTTATTTTTAAATAAATATAAAAATAATTATAAAATTAAAATATATTTTATAATTTAATATAAAATTAATTAATTTTAAATGCTTGATGCCATGAATGACAAGTTGCACGCTAGCATAGTTGCCATCTCATGCTCTCTGTAATATACTAATAACTGATGTATCAAACGACGAGAATTCAGTGGGGATGTTATTAGACACGGCCAACTTGAAATGGAGAACAAATGGATTCCAATTGTGCGTGAATCGACGGGGGCAGGAACACTCTAGGAGTGTGTTCTATTCCATGAAATAAAAGAGCTATGGATTCAACTCTTAGCGTCGGATGGTGAGCAAGGGGTAAGATGGATTTTGTAAGTAGTAAGCGTATATTTTTTTGCAACTGATAAAAATCAAGTCCCTATGATTTACGGATGAATCAAAGGCAACTTAAAAATATCTATATATTATAGGGTAATCATCATCTTTCAAAAACAGTAAATACACTTAAATATAAATAGCTCTATTGCCTAAATGCTCACAAAGTAAAATATATTGGGTAAATTTTCATCAACTAAAATATAATAGTAAGAATAATATTACAATTATTTGATACACAAACTTTAATTATTGAAATAGGATATTGAAAATTAGTAATCTCGTAAACTTCCATTTTCATCCAATAAAAAATCTTTGTAAATTTCTAAAAAGAAATCATGCCCTTTTTAGGGACAAATCATCATCTAGACTATTCAGTTCCCTGTAAATTCAAATGATAAAATCTGAAAGGAAGATTTGAAGTCGTGAATCTTGAGTATTTAATGTTTTAAACAAAGACTACAGCATTGAAGCACCTAATAACTAATCAATTACAAATTTTAAATCTCAAATAAATTGTAAGAAATGCTTTTTCTTTAACACTAAAAATATAGCACTAGCCAAAATTACATTAATTTAGCCTTTATATTATTCCTTTTAGCACATCCTATCCATAGAACAAAACTCTATGAAGATGAGAATTTAATCACTTAATCACTCCTCCATCCCCTCCATCCCCACATGTTTAATTTGATGATGAAGTATCCAATATCATAATGACAAATGATAATTGGACCTTTAACAATTGTTAGTTAAATTCCATATAAATTTCATAAATCTTATTACAAACCACCTCAATTGACATTTTCATATTTTAAAATACCCCTAAATTCTAGTTCGTCCAAAATCTCTAAAAACCCAAGGCCAACAACTCTTTATGACTAGGTTTAGAAGATATCCATATTTAAAGACTATCTTAAAAAATTGATCCACTCCGAGAGTTGAAAAAGCTAAATCTTTTAGCTAGGCTAGTCCAAACACCTAATCTAAAGTTACAACTAAAACAAATATGGGAAATAGATTATTCCCTAGAACCATAGAGAGAACAAATACTCAGACAAGAAAACCCCTTTTATTCAGATTATTCTAACTTAAAACCTTATTTTCCAACAACATCCAACAAAAAAATTCCATCTTTAAAGGAAACCTCCATTTTCAAATCCTCTTATGCCAACATTTTTTAAAAACACACAAAGCTGAGTAAAAAATGGTTTCATATGCATCTTTTGCCTGGACAACTCCTTCCTCTGTGTTTAAACTCCACCTCAATCTATCCTCCACATTTGCGACTTCAAATCTTTCATTATATAAACTCTAAACATATCTTTTCCATTCTAAAGTTTGCTCTCCATGTAATCCTAAATCAATAAATGCTAACCAATATGAAATAATATGTTTCTTGTATCAATAAATTTTTGTTTGGTCTGGGGTTCATTTTAAACCTTTTTAATTGTTGGATGTTGGTATGACAATCTAAGAATTTTGAAATAACAATTTCTATGTTAAAGTATGTAGGTAGAGAGTGCCATTGTTATATAGTTATCTATTTTTACAAGCCATTGCTATAACAATTTCACTTGATGATGATGTTATTCAATGAAAATATTACGCGAGAAACAAGTAAACAATAATGGAAAAATATCATATTGTAGCATCAATGTCCTAAGACTTTTATTTGTTTCACACACGCTTATGGATTTAAATGTCACTACAAAGGATAAATTCATTCTTAAAGAAACCCCCTTGAAGGATACGAGTTTGGAATATTTTTTCTCCTCACTCTAGGAATGAAAACCAATCTAGCAAGGAATGACATGTAACACATAATATTGGAGTTAATTAGAGTCCAACACACATTCCTAACTTCCACACACCTCTGTTCTTTTGGGTTAATGCTTGTTTGTAGTTAGGTTCTAGGATCATTGGAATCCCATTATCATATTTAAGAACCTCCTACTTCTCTCTATGTTTGTTTTTGTAAATAAGATCCATGCTTTTTTTGTCTGAGATTAAATTGTTGTCATAAACATCCCATGTTATGTGTTAATCCCACACTCTATAGGTTCAGGTTCTTCTTCTAATTAACTTTATTTACATCTACCAAGAATTGTATGTGATATACATTGACCTTAGGTATTCTCTTTGGATAGTAGGATTTATTGGGACAAAATTTGGATCGACATTGATTCATTGATCAATAATTTAAAATATTATTCTTCAAATTGAATTTCATTCATTATTTTTTAGGAATGTGCACGTAAATGTTTTCATCATTTTCCTTTTAGGTGTTGGAATGCTTAATTGATTTTTTAATCTTTTTTTGTAAGAGATACTACTAAATAAAAAGAATTTTACCATCAACTTAGATAACAAAGATCAGAGATTTATATTTCCTAACCTTCTTTATTGAATTCTTTTCCAATATTTCCAAATTCTTTTATGATGTTTCTCATTGAAAACTAACTCAACTATATACCTTTATCAATAGTTTGGGTGATAGAGGTTATTATGGTAAGAGGGCTTGCGTCTTAATTTAGAGTCCTTATCTATCTCATTGAGTTCCAACACAACCCCTTCCATAATTCCATACACCTTCATTATTTTGGGTTACTACTTATTTTTAGTTAAGTCATTGGCTCTTTTGAATCTGATTGGCTCTTTTGAATCTCTCCTTTTTCATTTTGTAAACATTATATGTAGTAGATCTGTAGAGTTAATTCCCATCATTTGATAAGATCTTACTCCTGAATTTATTATTTATGACTTCACCGTTAAATGTTTCAAATATGTTTCCATACACCACATAAACGAATTTTCCATTCACGTCTCCTTAAAGAATTAGTCGTCAATACTCTAACTTATTAATATGGAAGAAACACATTTGATGAGCTTGTCTAATATAGAAACTACTCCATTTAACTATTTGAATTTCAAAAAATTCCTAAAAGATTGAGAATGGTGATCGAACAATTAATATTGAAAACAAAAAAATTAATATACACATGCACACTGATGCAAAACATAAACTTAATCATTACATGATGAAAAATTACACTACGACAATAAATAATAAAAAATTATGAACATTCAAAACCATGAAATATCAAAATACTTGTTCATTCACAAAATACACAATCTGGTGTGAGCAAGGTTGATGCAGGAGCATCCAGCTCAGAAGAGGCAGAGAGTGGTTAACTGTCTGGGTGATTGACATGTGGTTATGAACACGTGTTGGAACTTGTGTTTTCTTTTTATTATTTAAGTTATTTTCATTTACTGTTAAGTTACACAAGGACAATCAGATTAGGAGCATAAACTTTTTCTGTAGTTAATTAATTAGCTAGCTGTTTACTTTTTGTTTACAAGAAAAAAGAACTGACAAAATAAGTTAGGTACATTCGGTTGATAGTTTCAACTGAATCTTGGAAACTGAATCTCAATTGTAATATTTAACCAACCATGCAAACAGGTGAGGGGTTCGATCTCTTCCCTCAAGATAATAGAGAAAAATAGATAATCTGGAAAACAAAAATAGAAACCAGAAATTATCTGTTTGCCAAGACCTGTAGACTATTTTAGTCATTTTTTCTTTATACTGAGAAATTACGTGTGAAATTTTCAGTTCGAATGATATGTAACAGCCATGTGTGCATGATGATTAAAATGATACATATGAGAATTGGAATCTATTGAACGTGTGACAGTGTGTGGAAAAGAAACAGAAATTTGTTTTTTTTCTCCTTGTGTTACTTATTGATAGGAACAGAGTAACGGAGCGAGGTCTACAACCATATAACATACGGAATAATTTGCTATTCGACACAGTCAGGAAATCCAGAAGGAGCATTCTACTAATTACCAGGTGAGTCCATGTCATGCTGAAGCAAATATAATTTTCTTTCACAAATCTACGAAAAGCATTCTTGCTTATTTTATAAAAGAACAGAGTTCATCCAGAGTAACAAACAGGAAGGACGAATATATTACATAACCCGAGTCAGGGTTCGAAAAACTAGTGAAACCATCTAGTTGAACAAAGAAACCTATGAACATCTAAAACATAGCGACTTTCCATTCCTGTGAAAGACTTGCAGCCTACAGGCGCAACGAAACAATAGAATCGACAGACAGGAACTCTGAACATAGGACCAGACACGGGACTGAAGGGGAAGGCAACCCTACCGTAGGGTTTGAAGTTCAGCAAGAACGAGCCGGGGTTCCAACTGACGGAGGGAACCTGCACAGAAACAAACAACAACAAAATAGCACGGATTAATAGGAATCGATAGCAAATGAAGAACGAATAAACTGTGAAACAGTTAGAGTTAAATATTTGGAGTGAAACTCACCAAGAAGCTGGGAAAAACAAGAAAAGCCAGGGTTTCGAGAAGCCATGATTCCTGCTCACAAAGGGGCAGCGAAGGTTAGAATGGCAGAGTAAAGCGGCGAGGTTTGAAACTGGAGGAGGAGAATACCTGTTCATCTCCGTAGACTGCCCCGTCGATAAGGAAAGCTCGGATTGGGCGTGCCTGTAAAAGGAATCGACAGTTGGTCGAAGTTAGCCACAAGAAACCTCACCAAAGAACAGAAAGCATAGCTAGAGGCGTTTGAAACGAGAAGAAACCTGAAGGTTGTCACCGGAAGCAATTAAATACACAGTAATCGTGAATGTGAGCACTGACAGAGTGAAACAAAATGGAATAGAAGCCGACGACCGAAACGAAAAACCAACAGTTGAATACACAGGAGGAAGCTTACCATTGCTGGAGGAAATGCGCGGGTTTGCACAAACCATCTCGCCCGATTCAGAAAACCAGTGACAAGTTCCAAAACCCTCCCAACACATTGTCGGTCCGCATAACAAAGCAAATAACGCCAGAGCAGAAGTTACAAACAGGGAAAGAGCACATAACCCGGAGCGCATTGAATACCGAGACCTCGAATGGAGAAACGTTTAATGTGAAGTCAGTTGTCGCGAAAACCAAAGGTCGGATGTACTTCCACCTTATTAATTATTGTTGACGTGTAATAAACCACGAGCCAAGCATAGTTGGAGTCCACACAGCGGAGTTGGCAGCCCCGTGGACATATGTTTAATTTATGGTTGTTTTAAATTGATTTATCCGAAGGTCCTTTTAAGGGCTTTCGTCAAATTGGTATCAGAGCCAAGTTGTAGGGAACAGAAATAAAATGGAGGTTGGCAGGAGAGGAAGAGGGAGAGGAAGAGCCATTCGCAGAGCAGCGGAAGACGGACTGAGGGAAGAAATTCGGGTCTTACATGAAAGATTAGCAGCGGTAGAAGCCGGGGAAAGAAGGAACCCCGCAGATGACAGTGATGAAGATGTGGCAGAACCGGAAGATGAGTTCGAAGGGGTGACACCTGAGCTCCGGTTGTTGAAATCGGTTTTGCTGTCCAGTCATAAGCCAAAACATGAACTGTCCACTTATGATGGGAGTCTGTCGGCGGACGTGTTGCTGGACTGGTTGAGTGAAGTAAAGAAATACTTTGAATTTGAGGAAACCAGTGAGGACAAGCAGGTGAAGTTCGCTGCCACGAAGCTGAAAGGACACGCATCCTTGTGGTGGGACAGCATTCAGGCAGAAAGAAAAAGGTTACATAAACAGCCTATAAAGAAGTGGGCCAGAATGGAGGCAAAACTGAAAGAGAAATTTCTACCAAAAGACTACCAGATTATGCTGTACAGACAGGTACAGAATTTGAGGCAGAGAGGAATGACGATTAAAGAGTATACTGAAGAGTTTTACAAATTGAATCTGAGAGCAGGGTATATGGAGGATACCCCCGAGAAGACAGCAAGGTTTGTGAATGGACTGAGAGGGGAGATATTGGATGAAATTGGTGTTCTCTCCCCCAGAACTTTGGACGAAGCATATCAGTTTGCTTTGAAGGCAGAAGAAAAAATAAACAGGAAGCAGAATGCCAGAAGAGGGGGTGGATCTGGCAGAGGAAAGGGAAAGACCTTTGGCCGGGGCAGAGGTACAGGTTCCAGTGAAGAAGGTAGTGGTTCCAAGTCTGCAGGAACAGCAGAAAAGGACAACAGCACTAGAGGGGGACGACCAGCCCAGCGAGGGCGAGGAAATGGTCGGGGCAGAGGGACTGTCCAGTGCTATCGGTGCCACAAGTGGGGGCACAAATCGTATGAATGTCCTGAAGGTGAACCAACAGGTGGAAGAGGAGCCTATGTTGCCCAGCCGGAGGAGGCAGAGATACCGCCACAGGAAGTAGAGAATGCACCGGAAACCGGTGAAGCATTGGTGCTAAATAAAGTGCTGTTGAAACCAGCAAAGGAGGTGGTGGACCCGGATCAACGGAAAGCTTTGTTCCGGACAGTATGCAAGTCACATGGGAAGTGTTGCAAGCTGATTGTTGACAGCGGGAGTACGGATAATCTGGTGGCCACAGAAATGGTAGAGAAGCTGGGATTGAAAAAGCTGAAACATCCCACACCTTACAAAGTGTCGTGGCTGCAAAAGGGACATCAACTATTGGTTGATGAACAGTGCGAGGTGGAGTTCCAGATTGGCAGGTATAAGGACAAGATTGTTTGTGATGTTATGCCAATGGATGTCTGCCATATCCTACTAGGAAGGCCTTGGCAGTTTGACAGGAAGGTAATTCATGATGGAAAAACTAACTGTTATAAGTTTGTTAAAGATGGAATCAAGCATACACTTGTACCCATCAAAGAGGAAGGTACAGCGGAAGCCAGTGGGGTAAAAGCACTACTGCTGGGAGGAAAAGAGTTCTTAAAACAGATAGAGGACAGTGATGTGAATTTTGCTGTGGTAAGGAGACCAAGGACAGTGGTACTGCACACTAAGATTTCGGATTTACCAGAGGAGATACAACAGATGTTACAGGAATTTGGAGATATTGTAGTGGATGATCTTCCGGACGAATTACCTCCCAAGAGAGGCATCAGTCACTGTATTGATTTTATACCTGGGGCGAGTTTACCAAATAAAGCAGCTTATCGTATGAGCCCGAAGGATCATGAGGAAATCCGGAAACAGGTGCAGGAATTGCTTGACAAAGGGCTGATCAGAGAGAGCATGAGCCCTTGTGCAGTCCCAACGGTGTTAGCCCCAAAAAAAGGTGGTGAATGGCGGATGTGTACAGATTCGAGAGCCATCAACAAGATTACGATTAGGTACAGGTTTCCATTACCGAGAATGGATGACATGATGGACTGCTTGAGTGGGGCAGCCTATTTTTCGAAGATTGATTTGAAGAGTGGTTATCACCAGATTCGAATCCGGGAGGGGGATGAGTGGAAGACAGCTTTCAAGACAAATGAAGGGCTGTATGAATGGTTGGTGATGCCATTCGGGTTAAGCAACGCACCCAGTACGTTCATGCGACTGATGAATGAAGTACTTAAGGAGTTTATAGGGAAATTTGTGATTGTCTATTTAGACGATATATTGATTTTTAGTAAAACGGAGGAGGAACATTTCCGACATGTGCGGAGTGTCTTGAGAAGTTTACAGCAGAACAAGCTGCTGATAAACCTGAAAAAGTGTACTTTCTTTCAGAAAGAACTAGTTTATTTGGGGTTTGTAATTGCAGAAAATGAATTGAAGATGGATCCGGAAAAGATTGCAGCAATCGTAAGCTGGCCATCTCCGAAGAACTTGTTCGAAGTTCGAAGTTTTCATGGTTTAGCAAGCTTCTACAGGAAGTTTATCAGGAATTTTAGCGGGATCTGTGCACCTATGTTGGACACAATTAAGAAGGCAAATCAGCCTTTTTGCTGGACTGAAGCAGCAGAAAGCAGTTTTCAAACTTTGAAGAAAAAGATCACTGAGAGGCCGGTTTTGAGGTTGCCGGATTTCAACAAACTTTTTCAAGTTCGTTGTGATGCCAGCGGTACAGCCATTGGAGCAGTACTTAGTCAGGAGGACAGACCGGTAGCTTATTTCAGTGAGAAGTTGAATGACAGCAGGCAGAAGTATTCGTCTTACGACAAGGAATTTTATGCGGTTGTTCAAGCCTTGAAGCACTGGAGGCACTATTTGTTAGGAAATGAATTTGTATTGTTTTCTGACAATTCTGCTTTGCAGTATGTTATGCAGCAGCACAAGTTGAACCACAAACATGCAGAGTGGGTGGAATATATGCAGAGTTTCACCTTTGTGTTGAAACATATCAGCGGACAGTCTAACAAGGTAGCAGATGCGTTGAGCAGAAGAGTTTTACTCTTGCAGGAGAGCATGGTGCAGGTGCTGGGTTTTGAGCACTTGAGAGATCTGTATCAATCAGATGCAGAATTTAAGGAGGCCTATGAGGCTTGTCAAAATCCCCTGTTAAGGAATAGTAGTCCGTGGTTGGATTACAATCTACAGGAGGGATTACTGTTTAAGGGAGGACAGTTGTGTATTCCCGATTGTTCAATGCGGGAAAACATTGTCAGGGAGAAGCATAGTGGGGGTCTAGCCGGACATTTCGGTATAGACAAAACAGTTTCACAGGTTGAGCATTTTTATTTTTGGCCGAAATTGCGACGTGACGTGCAGAGGTACGTGAGCAGGTGCAAAACGTGTCAATTAGCGAAGGGCCACAGCCAGAATGCAGGCCTTTATATGCCACTGCCCATCCCAAGCAGACCATGGGATTCGGTCAGCCTGGACTTTGTCTTAGGATTACCAAAAACTCAGCGAGGCTTCGATTCAGTGATGGTGGTGGTAGACCGGTTTTCGAAAATGGCACATTTTATACCTTGCAGGAAAACCAGTGACGCTACTCACGTAGCACACTTGTTTTTCACAGAGATTGTTAGATTACATGGTCTACCGAAGTCCGTCGTTTCCGACAGGGATGTAAGGTTCACCGGACATTTTTGGCGAACCCTGTGGAAGAAGTTGGACACGCAGTTGCAGTTCAGCTCCGCTTACCACCCACAGACTGATGGACAAACTGAAGTGGTGAACAGGAGCTTGGGAAACCTGCTGCGGAGTTTAATTGGCGAAAATTCACGGATGTGGGACCGCGTGCTTGCTCAGGCAGAGTTCGCGTACAACGATTCTCCGAATCGCAGCACGGGTTACAGTCCCTTCCAGATTTTGTATGGCATGCATCCTCGCGGAGTGCATGAGTTACGAGATCTGGGAAAACTCGAAAAACGTAGTGCTGACGGGGAAGACTTTGCCCAAGCAATGAGCGACTTACATGAACAAGTGAAGTTGAAGCTACAGGACAGCAGTCAAAAATACAAGCAGCGAGCTGATTCAAGAAGACGGGAAGTTCAATTTAATGTTGGGGATGAAGTCCTCGCACATTTGCGCAAGGAACGTTTTCCAAAACGGGAATATAATAAGCTGAAATATAAAAAGATTGGACCCTGTAAAATCATTCGCAAATTTTCTGCAAATGCATATGAACTGCAGTTGCCACCAGGCATAGGAATCTCGCCTATCTTTAACGTGGCGGATCTATTTCCTTATGTGGCTGATCCTACAGATAACACAACAGTGAGTCCAACACGGGACACGGAATACGATGGAAGTTCTTGGATGAGACAGATGCCCTTGGCACAGCCCCTTGAGATCGAGAGTATTCTCGACACAGAGGTAGCCAGACGCACACGTAGGAAGGAATATCTGCGATATTTAGTCAAGTGGAAGAACCGTCCAATTGAGGACAGTTCGTGGCTTGACGCGACACAGATTCGGAAGGCAGGTTTTTCAGTCGAGGATCTCATGGAGCGGAGCCATGACTTTTTGCCACCCCGGGAGCTTGATGCAGGAGCATCCAGCTCAGAAGAGGCAGAGAGTGGTTAACTGTCTGGGTGATTGACATGTGGTTATGAACAGGTGTTGGAACCTGTGTTTTCTTTTTATTATTTAAGTTATTTTCATTTACTGTTAAGTTACACAAGGACAATCAGATTAGGAGCATAAACTTTTTCTGTAGTTAATTAATTAGCTAGCTGTTTACTTTTTGTTTACAAGAAAAAAGAACTGACAAAATAAGTTAGGTACATTCGGTTGACAGTTTCAACTGAATCTTGGAAACTGAATCTCAATTGTAATATTTAAACAACCATGCAAACAGGTGAGGGGTTCGATTTCTTCCCTCAAGATAATAGAGAAAAATAGATAATCTGGAAAACAAAAATAGAAACCAGAAATTATCTGTCTGCCAAGACCTGTAGACTATTTTAGTCATTTTTTCTTTATACTGAGAAATTACGTGTGAAATTTTCAGTTCGAATGATATGTAACAACCATGTGTGCATGATGATTAAAATGATACATATGAGAATTGGAATCTATTGAATGTGTGACAGTGTGTGGAAAAGAAACAGAAATTTGTTTTTTTTCTCCTTGTGTTACTTATTGACAGGAACAGAGTAACGGAGCGAGGTCTACAACCATATAACATACGGAATAATTTGCTATTCGACACAGTCAGGAAAACCAGAAGGAGCATTCTACTAATTACCAGGTGAGTCCATGTCGCGCTGAAGCAAATATAATTTTCTTTCACAAATCTACGAAAAGCATTCTTGCTTATTTTATAAAAGAACAGAGTTCATCCAGAGTAACAAACAGGAAGGACGAATATATTACACAACCCGAGTCAGGGTTCGAAAAACTAGTGAAACCATCTAGTTGAACAAAGAAACCTATGAGCATCTAAAACATAGCGACTTTCCATTCCTGTGCAAGACTTGCAGCCTACAGGCGCAACGAAACAATAGAATCGACAGACAGGAACTCTGAACATAGGACTAGACACGGGACTGAAGGGGAAGGCAACCCTATCGTAGGGTTTGAAGTTCAGCAAGAACGAGCCGGGGTTCCAACTGACGGAGGGAACCTGCACAGAAACAAACAACAACAAAATAGCACGGATTAACAGGAATCGATAGCAAATGAAGAACGAATAAACTGTGAAACAGTTAGAGTTAAATATTTGGAGTGAAACTCACCAAGAAGCTGGGAAAAACAAGAAAAGCCAGGGTTTCGAGAAGCCATGATTCCTGCTCACAAAGGGGCAGCGAAGGTTAGAATGGCGGAGTAAAGCGGCGAGGTTTGAAACTGGAGGAGGAGAATACCTGTTCGTCTCCGTAGACTGCCCCGTCGATAAGGAAAGCTCGGATTGGGCGTGCCTGTAAAAGGAATCGACAGTTGGTCGAAGTTAGCCACAAGAAACCTCACCAAAGAACAGAAAGCATAGCTAGAGGCGTTTGAAACGAGAAGAAACCTGAAGGTTGTCACCGGAAGCAATTAAATACACAGTAATCGTGAATGTGAGCACTGACAGAGTGAAACGAAATGGAATAGAAGTCGACGACCGAAACGAAAAACCAACAGTTGAATACACAGGAGGAAGCTTACCATTGCTGGAGGAAATGCGCGGGTTTGCACAGACCATCTCGCCCGATTCAGAAAACCAGTGACAAGTTCCAAAACCCTCCCAACACATTGTCGGTCGGCATAACAAAGCAAATAACGCCAGAGCAGAAGTTACAAACAGGGAAAGAGCACATAACCCGGAGCGCATTGAATACCCAGACCTCGAATGGAGAAACGTTTAATGTGAAGTCAGTTGCCGCGAAAACCAAAGGTCGGATGTACATCCACCTTATTAATTATTGTTGACGTGTAATAAACCACGAGCCAAGCACAGTTGGAGTCCACACAGCGGAGTTGGCAGCCCCGTGGACATATGTTTAATTTATGGTTGTTTTAAATTGATTTATCCGAAGGTCCTTTTAAGGGCTTTCGTCAAAGGTGGTGATAATTTAATTATATTTTCAAAGTGCATTCAAAGGTCATATTACAAGTCAGGAACATAACAAAAATTTATGAACATTCAAAACATTGAGATACATAAACTCTGAACAAGGTTGTGATAATTTAACCATGTTTTCAATGTTCATATTACAAGTTTTTTTCCCTTTGTCAAAGGATAAGGATCTATTATAAATTAGATTTGTCACATTTATAAATTTTATTTAATAATTGAATATAATTTTATTTAATTGTATTTCATTTATGGTTAAATTTTATAAAGAAAAAGAAATAAAAATAGTTTATAAATTATGCAATCTAATTAATAAATAAGATGATATTTTTTAAAATCAATTTTAATTAAAGTTAAACAAAGATTTTTAAAAAATTGAATTTAAATTATTTAATCTATATAATTTCAATATCTTATAAATTTGTTAAGGTATTAAACTTATTTTATATTAAAAAATTACCATCTTACTTAAATTTATATTGTGAAATACCTATGAAGAAAACCATTTCACAAAACGCAATATAAAAATATATTTACCTACTAATGTTTTAATATTGGGAGAAAGATTCTCATTTACAAATGCGCTTTATGGCCAAATAAGCCGGAAACAAAAGAATAACATTGACAATGGAACATATGACTCTCTTGTGGAAAGAAACATTGTTTTTTCTAAAACCTTACCAATAAAAGAAAACTTGGGGAATTTTTACTCTATGGCCAAATAAGCCGGAAACAAAAGAATAACATTGACAATGGAACATATGATTCTCTCTTGCGGAAAGAAACATTGTTTTTTCTAAAACCTTACCAATAAAAGAAAACTTGGGAATTTTTACTGAATCATTTAGTAGATGGATGACATTTGTTTTGAGGTCGAGGAGCCTTACATATCCCATCATTATTTTATTTTATTTAAATTTTATTTATATAATTTTATAAAATTATTATTAAATTATAAAATATTTATTATAGTTTAGATTTTTAATATATATTTACTGAATTGGTTTTTTGTTGGAGTATGTTTTAAATTTATTTTTGATTGATTAATAACGGATTTTTAGAACTCAAGGAAATAAGTTAGTTAACACTACAACAACCTCCAATGCTAATGGACAAATTAGCTTTAATGGTGACATTACATACAGGTTTGATAAGCTTGAAGGGAGAGATTTCATAACAACACTCTTTTTGATTGGTTGCATAGCTTTGCCAATGGCTTTTCCGATATGACATGCATTGACATACAAATAGTTTCCAAGGCGGAGGAGCGACATGTGGCCGGGCCAGGCCAATAAAATTACAAACTCGATTGAACTGTGCTTAATTTCCATGCTAATGAGGAATGGCCATAATGCAGTATGTTATATTGTGTAACCAGGAAGGATGAGACCCCATTGTTTATGTGTGCTGTGAAAAATAGGCATAAGAGTCAGGATCAACTACCAAATACTTCATAACTTGAACAATTTGAATATATGCTATACTGAGTCATTAGGATGGCTTGTACATGCTTTTGTTGCTTTCCCCTTTGATTGTCATTTCCACTTATGTGAGGTGTAAACCATAACATATGATTTCACCGAGGAATTGGCAAACTATGAAGTACCCCAATTGCTATAGCTCATCTTCAATTTAACTGTCATTATTTTAGAGCAACGAGGGAGGGCTTGCCCATGGCAGTGAGGGAGGGCTTGCCCATGGCACCCTCCATGGGAAACTATACTCTTAAAATTTTTATGATAAGTTCTTTATATTTTTATAATAAGAAAAATTATCAAATTCCTTTAATTTTTATTTTATTTTAAAAGTTATTTCATCTCCAAATTTATTGTTGTAATATTTTATTTGTAATATTAATATAATTTACAATTTTGATTCAGTGGGGTTATTGGGTCCATTCCAACAGTTACCACTATAACTTCTAATTACACTCAAAAGATTTGAATTTAGAATTTTTTAAAACAAAACACTTCATCTTCATTGCAATCACCAATTAAATTAACCCAAAAAACCAAATTAATGAAATTATTATTTTCAATACAAAAATAAATTTAAATTATTAACTTCAATATCATATTTTCAAGCTAAACGTACTTAATGGCTATAAATAATTAATAATAAATTGAAAACAAATATGAGTGATTTTCATAATAAAAAACGTGAAGACTAGAGTAAGAAATTATGATAATGAAAAATAAAAATACAATAACTTTTATTTTAATTCGAATATAACCTAAGTTATAACGAAAAAAAATTACGTTCATTAACATATTTATATAACGAAAAAAAATTACGTTCATTAACATATTTATATAAATTATATTTTCATATAATGCATAATAAATTATATTAAAATAAAATTATATTTGATGTCTCAGCATGGAAGCTAAGCTTTTATGATTCAGTATTAAAACCTAATTTTTATGGATAAATCACATTAAAATTTTATGATCAACTCCTTTTGAGTATTTAGTGAGATTCATTTGGAAGATCAAGTTGGATATCAATATTAACAAATTGCATAATTTTAGAGGATAAAAAATATTAAAAAAGAAATATCAAGTGAAAGTTACTATTACTATTAATGTTTTTTTAGTTAATTAATAAATGAATAATTAAGATAATTCATAAAGAAACTATGAAATTAATATTAAAGAGATTATAATTTACAAATAAATATTTTTAATATAATAAGAAATTAAAATATAATTATTTTAATTAATAAACATTATTAAATAAACAATAAATTAAGAAAGGAAATTACTAAAAATCTTTACATATAAAATTGAATGAAAGAAGAATAATACAATTATATAATAGAAAATTATGAGAAGAATAAAATATAGTAAGAAAGTTAAAAGGAGGAATATATTATTAATATGAAGAAATCAAAATGTTATTATTATTATTATTATTAACGTGTTTTAGTCAATTAATAAATAATTAATTAAGATAATTCATAAAGAAATTATAAAACTGATATTGAAGAGACTATAATTTATAAATAAATATTTTTAATATAATAATAAATTAAAATATAATTATTTTACTTAATAAATATTATTAAATAAAAAATAAAAAATAAATTAGGAAAGGAAATTACCAAAAATCTTTACCTATAATAGAATTATATAATAGAAAAATATGAGAAGGATAAAATCTAATAAGAAAGTTAAAGGATGAAGATATTATTAACATGAAAAAGTCAAAATGATAGATTAGGATGACACAAAATTACTTTAAAAAATGAACGGAAAGTACAATCAAGCAACGAAAAGAACTCAAAGAGGACACAAACAAAAGACGAAAAGGAAACTATAAGAAAAAACCTAGGAATAAAGGGATGGGATCCACTAATCGTTGATATTCCACCCATCATCTTTATTTAGCGTATTATACCTCTTCCCAGTTTCAATGACTTCCCCATAATTTCTGGTGATGAAAATGATCCATCTTAGCGAGGACCTTCGAATATTCTAAACAAATGTGGTGTTTTGTCTTATCAACATGTTCAGCGAAAGTAGAGGAGTGAATCCTACAATGCCTTAGGCCAACCTTGGAATATTCTAAACAAATGTGGTGTTTTGTCTTATCAACATGTTCAGCTAAAGCAGAGGAGCGAATCCTACAATGCCTTAGGTCAACCTTCGAATCTTCTAAACAAATGTGGTTTTTTGTCTTATTAACATGTTCAGCTAAAGTAGAGCAACGAATCCTACAATGCCTTAGGTGAACCGTGTACTCTTGAATCGTTTGGTTTATGGAACGACCAGTGTCTCCAATTTAGGGGGTCCCACAAGAACTTCGAATCAGATAAACACCTTTCATGTTTTTAGGCTCCACGAGTTCTTTGACTGATCTTTTTTTTTTACTTGTAATACGCATAAAACACTGAAAATAAATATCTAAATTGAATTTATGTAAATAAAATTTGTATCTGAAAGAGCAGGGCAAGGATTTGTGTCGATCATGAAGATGAATGATTTATGATATGTACAAGTGAGATTTCACAATATACTCTATAAACGTAGGTATAGTCACCAAGGAAGGGTACAAAATTTCCATTAGAGAAGCTTTATTGTTTTGTAAGGTCGGTTGTTGCTAATTCTTAGTTTTAATTCCCAAGAAACTGCATATGTTTTCCTTTGTAGATTGCATGTTTATATCGCTCTGTAACTCTATGTACAAAATGATATCAAAACTTATTGTTAATATGCTGGGAAATACACTATATATGCACATTTCACTAGAACAATTTGGCCTCTTTGAGGGGAGGCATATACAAGATGTTGTCGTGATCACTTAGGAATGCTTACACCCATAAAGGTAAGGAAGAAAAGTACATGCATGATGAAGCTCTGTTTGAACAAAACGTATGAGAACATTGACTAAGAGTTCCTAAGGTTGATCCTCCATAAGAATGGGATTGATCAACAAAATACTGGGTTTATTATGGCTTGTGTCTCATCTGCAAATTTTGTAGTTATCATTAGTGGCCTTCCGTTGTAATTACTTAAGGAATCTAGGGGTTTGAGACAAGTTTACACATTGTCCCGCGTCCTCTTCATGCTCGTTAGTGATGGTGTAATTAGGAAGATGGAACATTTCAGGCGTTGGGGTCTGGTAAAGAGACACAGATTAAGAAGGCATATCAATATTTCACGCTTGATGTTTGCAGATGGTCTACTTTTTGGTGGTGAGTCAAGTATTGAATAATGGTCTCATATGCCTTTTATCCTCACTTCCTTTGGGGACGCATATCACCTGTTCATGAATAAATGTAAATCAAAGTTGACCATAGATAACAGGGAGGAGAATGTGAAGAAAGATATATGCTGCATATTGGAGGTATCCTCCATTCATATAGATGAAGGCTTTGTATATCTTGGATTCAAATTAAAGCCAAACAACTATGGCAACTGGGAGTGGTTGTTATGTAAGTCAATAAAAATTTGATGTTATGGTCAAACACACGACTTTCCATTATCAAGAGGTTGATATTAGTCAGATATCTAATTCAAAGCATATCGGTCTCCTGGATGCACTTATTTATTTTTTCGATGGATATTATTCACAAAATTGATGCCATCATGGCAAGATCTCTATGGTCTGGTCGTAATCAGTTCGGAAAAATTAATCTGCTTTGTATGTCAACCATTGCTACAATGGTTGAGGCAGGTGGATGGGGCATCCTAGATAATAAAACCTTTCACAGGGCTTTGATTATAAAGAGTCTTTGTAGAGGGCTATATGGTAATAACATATGGTCAAAAATCATCAGAGGGAAATACTTTAATTACCATGATTATGAAGTATAGATCAAGGAGTGGTTCAAAAGAGTAGCTTTTCTTTCATATGGCGTAGTATGCTAAAAAACAATAATTGGATTTTTGGGGCCTATGATGGGATGTTGGGTATGGTTCACGAATTGAGATGGGACTAAACACCATCAAAGGATTCAAGGGAAAATACTCATTATCTGTTCCTCTTCGTCATCATCTACATGAAAGAAGTATTTATTTGTTAACCATATTTCTATTGTTCGAGATTATTTCCCTTTTTTTATTCTTTGCTAAGGGTTGATGAGATAGGTTGAACATTGTTCTTTTCCTTTTTACATTATATGGGGCATATGGAGCAAGAACCCTAATATTTTTAAGTAGAAAGAGGTTGATGCTAGAAGCTTCTTATCAAGATAGTGGAATATTATTTAGAGATTGGACCTCAGGTGAAGATACGGAAAAAGAGAATGATCAACAAAAGGGATATAGTTATAAGTAGAATTTCGGCGTAAATCACATACAGAGAGACATTTGTCCACGCATTTCGAACCAGCCAGTGTGGCTCATCCTCAGGACAGGTTGAAGAAACAGATCCAGCTTTGCATGCTAAATAGTCTAAGTAGAGCCTCCAACGGCTATCTTGATCAACGACTAATTTTGACTTAGGGACTGTAGTAAAAAAGTCAAAAAGATAAATTAATGGGAGTTAGTTATCATACCATAGATTATATAAAAGAAATAATTATAGATGTTGATTAAAAAATTGTGACTTATATGGGAATTAGTTAGATCAAGGACCTGACTTCTATATATATATATATGTAAGGTAATTTTAGGATGATAGTTAGTTATAATAACTATATATTACTAGAAAGTTAAAATATATATATATATATATATATATATATATATATATATAATAGAAGTTAGTTGAAAGGTATAAATTAAAAAATAAATTAAGGGAATTAGTTATATTAAAGACCTATATATATATATATATATAAGGTAGGTTAGTTAGTTATAATTACTAGAAACTTAAAAATATGAAATAATTTTATATGGTGATTACTTATTAGTTGGTTAAAAGGTATAATAAAAATTATAAATTCAATGGAAATTAGTTAGATAAAAGACCTTACTTTCATATATAAATATATTTATATATATAAGGTAATTTTAGGGTGATAGTTGGTTATAGTAATTATATATTACTAATCAGTTACAATAAGATGGATAGATAACTAAAAATTAAAAATGGATAACAATTAAGAACATAGAATAAAAATTAAAATTAAAATTAATAGACCATACACAAAAAAAAAAGAAAAATTAGTTAATAATAAATAATAGTTTCGATTATATTCATTAATATATATATATATATATAAGGTAATTTTAGGGTGATAGTTGGTTATAGTAATTATATATTACTAATCAATTAAAATAAGATGGATAGATAACTAAAAAATAAAAATGAATAACAACTAATTAAGAACGTAGAATAAAAAATGAAAAATAAATAAATAAATAAATAAATAAAAAATAAATAATAAAATAATAAAAGTTAATTAATAATAATAATAATATATAATAGTTACGATTATATTCATTAATATCTATCAGGAAGAAATAAATATAAGGAGCCCCTAACATAAAAAGAAGGAGAAGGACCGGAAAAAGTCTAAAACACGAAGGACAAACCCTAATGAAAGCAAAGAAGATTAAAAGGGGGCGCGAGAGGGAGGAAGAGAAAGAATAGGATGAAAGGGCAGGGATCCAACATCTACTAATATTCCAGCCGTCATCTTTATTGAGATTGTTTGGCCTTCTTTCAATCTCAATAGCTTCCCTGAATTTAGGATGATGGAACTGAGCAACTTTGGCAACAAGGCCAAATTCAGGGAAGCTATTGAAATTGAAAGAAGGCCAAACAATCTCAATAGAGATGACGGCTTGAAGATCAGTAGATGTTGGATCCATGCCCTTTCATCCTAGTCTTTCTCTTCCTCCCTCTCCCCCTCCCCCTTTTCATCTTCTTTTCTTTCGTTAGGGTTTGTCCTTAGTGTAGATGTTGGATCCCTGCCCTTTCATCCTAGTCTTTCTCTTCCTCCCTCTCCCCCTACCCCTTTTCATCTTCTTTGCTTTCGTTAGGGTTTGTCCTTCGTGTTTTAGACTTTTTCCGGTCCTTCTCCTTCTTTTTATGTTAGGCGCTCTTTATATTTATTTCTTCCTGATAGATATTAATGAATATAATCGTAACTATTATATATTATTATTATTAATTAATTTTTATTTTTTTGTATGGTCTATTAATTTTTATTTTTATTTTTATTTATTTATTTATTTTATTCTACGTTCTTAATTAGTTGTTATTGATTTTTATTTTTTAGTTATCTATCCTTCTTATTTATTCTAACTGATTAGTAATATATAATTACTATAACCAACTATCACCCTAAAATTACCTTATATATATTAATGAATATAATCGTAACTATTATATATTATTAATTAATTTTTTTTGTATGGTCTATTAATTTTTATTTTTATTTTTATTCTATGTTCTTAATTAGTTGTTATTCATTTTTATTTTTTAGTTATCTATCCATCTTATTGTAACTGATTAGTAATATATAATTACTGTAACCAACTATCACCCTAAAATTACCTTTTATATATATATATATATATATGAAAGTAAGGTCTTTTATCTAACTAATTTCCATTGAATTTATAATTTTTATTATACCTTTTAACTAACTAATAAGTAATCACCATATAAAATTATTTCATATTTTTAAATTTCTAGTAATTATAACTAACTAACCTACCTTTTATATATATATAGGTCTTTAATATGACTAATTTCCTTAATTTATTTTTTAATTTATACCTTTCAACTAACTTCTATTATATATATATATATATATATATATATATATATATATATATATATAATTTTAACTTTCTAGTAATATATAGTTATTATAATTAACTATCATCCTAAAATTACTTTACATATATTTATATATATATATATATATATAGAAGTGAGGTCCTTGATCTAACTAATTCCCATATAAGTCACAATTTTTTAATCAACATGTATAATTATTTCTTTCACATAATCTATTGTCTGATAACCAACTCCCATTAATTTATCTTTTTGACTTTTTGACTACAGTCCCTAAGTCAAAATTATACGTTGATCAAGATAGTCGTTTGCTCAGACTATTTAGCATGCAAAGCTGGATTTGTTTCTTCAACTTGTCTTGACGATGAGCCACACTGGTTGGTTCGAAACGCATCAACAAATGTCTCTCTTTATGTGATTTACGCCGAAATTCTACTTATAACTATTATGGATCACATAAGCCTCAATTCAACAAAAGGGATATATCGAAGAAATTTCGGATTAGTTTCTTTGATGGTGCATGTTCACAAAAGTTGTGAGGTTGTGATGCATATATTGTCATAAAACCAGATAAATACTATCATTTCTGGTGGGAAGGAGGAATAGGTTCAAATAGATCAGCTAAAATCATTTCAATTTGGGGCATTCTCATCTACACCAAATGGTTGGCTATTGATGATTTTAAAGTGTATGGGGATTCAAAACATTTTCAGCCACATATGCTATCAAATTGGGTCTGTCACACTCATTCTCTAGAGAAGGTTTTCCAACATATATCTTTCAGACACATCTACGATGAGAAGAATCATATTGTAGACATTTTGTGCAAAGGTATGAACAACAAACGCGCTAGGTGCGATCTATTTTTCTGCTTTTGTCCAAGGTTCCTTGTTCAACGTAGGAAGCATTAATATCATATATGAGCTCCTTTTTTTTTTTTTTTTTGTAGATATTAATGGTTTTATGAATCAACTATTTGTGACTTACATTCTGAGCAGATTCCTAGTAAGATAAAAGATCATGTAAGAAGCATTGCTGGAATATTTTGTTGATACATCATGATGTTTGAGATAAGAAAATGACAAGTATGAAAAACAAAAGAATCGAGGTTATTGTTTCTCCCTCCGTGGATCAAATAGTCTGCACAGAAAAGAAACTATTTTGTATGTACTCCTTTTTTTAATAAAAATAATTCATTTTTTTCTACTGAAAAATAAAGGTGCTGCTAGATTTTCAGTTGGGGCTCGGATAATTTAATTTCGATGTCGAACTACTTGTTTGGAGGCTTCTTTGGTGTTAATTTTTCAGTTAGCGTTGGATAATTTACCATGCAAAATCAAACTACCTGGTTACCTGGGAGTTACATAGTTCTGCAGTTCCCAAAAATCCTAATCTCTTGGAACATATCAAATATTTATGGCAAAAAATATATAAGCTTATAAAGGAGCCTGATAGCAACGACTTTTGCGAGTAAAATCTAAAATCACGGCCAATAATCTGTTTTCAGTTATTCAAAATTATGTAACATACGATGCGAGTACCATCACGGGACTTAGTGATCATGACACGGACAACTAATAAAACTTTAAAGTTAAATCTACCACGCCATACAATGCGTAATTTCTGAATAAGATGGAAGCATTTAAACCATGAAATGTGGCGCGATGAATAGGAGTAATTTACAACGCTTTCTTGAGTGGAATGAAACATGGCAGGCTTTAAGGCGTCCCTATTCCTGTGCATCTGGGAAAGGACAGATGTGTGTGCATCTCGGAAAGGAGAGATGTATCTGATATTGATCAGCAGCTTATTCTTAAATCTCCATATTCTTTTACTGTAAATTCTGAAAACAGAGTCACGTGGTTTCATTTTTGGATTGGACTCCTTTAGCCATCGTCATGTCTTTAACGAAAGTATTTAAGTTCAGAAAAGAAGATCCTCCGGGGAGGATGGCCTTCGTTGCAGACTCCTTGATAATGAGAACGTTGTCTCTCAATTTCTTCCCTTCCGATGTTCTCATCATTCTCCCCATAACGTCCACCACCTCTTCTTTCATGACCACCTTCTTGTTATCTACTTCCACATCCTCAAAAGCCAGGCCGATTTTCCATATTTCCTTGGCGAATCTGCTGTTGAGGAATTGATCGCCAAAACATGGGAATCCCACTACGGGAACCCCCAAGCCCATTGCCTCCAAGGTAGAGTTCCATCCGCTGTGTGTAAGAAACAATCCCACTGAGGCATGGGCAAGTACTTTCCACTGTGGCGCCCACCTCACAAACAGGGCCCGCTCCTTCGTTCGTTCTTCAAAGCCCTCGGGTAAAATCGCAACCTGGCCTTTCCGAAGAACCCACAAGAAAGGTTGTCCGCTGCCTTCGAGCCCTAGTGCCAACTGCTCTAGCTGTTGCTGAGATTTCATGACAGCGAGGCTGCCAAAGGAAACGTATATAACTGATCCCGGTCGTTGCATATCAAGCCATGTCAGGCAGCTCTCTTCTTCCTCCCACAGACTGCCGCACGAATCCCTTCCTTCTAAGAAATTTGGAAGAAAAAGAGGTCCTACGGCCAGAGCAGGACAGCCATTCAAAGAGAGTGCTGTTACTGCATCCGTCCCTTCGAGCTCCTCGAACGTGTTCACTAATACGTAGTCGCCGTTGCTTTGCTTCTGCGATTCATAAAGAATAGCAGTAATGTCCATCGGATCCTCAGCACTACATCGGAACATCATGTCGGTTGGCTTCAATGGTGGGATGTTGCCCGGAAGACAAGTGATGAGGTTTTCTTTATTTTTTCCTTCGGACACTGAAGAAGTTACAAACAAATTACAGTCATTTTAATGAATATAATTAAACAAAAGCACTCAGGATATATAAGAAGACTGTAAGAGGAAACAAAATATGAACTAGTCTTTTATCTGTCATCCTCAATTTCTTATTGGACTGAGAGGCTCATCACTATATATATATATATATATATAAAATCCGTCCGAAACTCTAAATTGGGAGCACACAATATGTGATCAACCCGAGACATGATGATAAAAATGTCAGTGTTTTTCGAACTGCGATGCAATATAATCGAATTTTCTTCGCTGCTGTATGGTGATTAAAGGCAACTCAATTACGTGTTAGAACTTAGAACTTAGAAGAAGCAACAAGTACATGGAGTGATGTTAGATTGCAAAGTTTTAGACTAGGGAAGGAAAGTTTACTTATTGGAAGTGAAGATTACTTAACAATAGTTGACCTTAAGATGGCTAAAATAGAAAATGTCAAGTTTCCTTATTGAAAGTCAGTCGTTTTCGAGAAGTGACCAGAGAAGGAGGGTGATAAAGGCACATTTTATATAACTAATTCGAAAATAAATATTGATATGTGACCTCGAGGAAACCAACCTAGTATAATGTTATGAAAATTTATATAAATCACAGGAAACAACGTGTTTATATGTCAACTTTCTTTTCGATCATCGGGACTTTGTAGACAATACTATAATACTATTTGCTTAATAGAAAAAGGAACCAAATTTTTTTTACTTAGGATACACTACTTAGCTTTCCATATTACATAGGAAAACACCAAATATTTAAGTTAAGTTCTACCAATCATTTTTTTTTACTTATTCTCGGATAGGAAAAAAGATTTATTTATCATTTAGATTTGTAAAATATTTTATTATTTTGATTTAATATATTTGTCAATTTTACGAGTAATAAAAAAATTATTTCTAAGATTAAATTTCATATTATTTGTTATTCAAATAAAATCTAAAAAAGATATTATTTTTTTAATTTTTATTTACACTGAATAGAATTTAAACGAATAAAACCTTAACATATATTTATATAAAAAAAAATATCCATTTAATTTTTCAAGTCTATTTATTTAAATATGAGGGCACATATGTTATGTGGTTTTATGTTTTGTAGCTAAATAGAAAGTGCAACTATACAATGAAAATAATTTTTTTCACTAAAAACATTAGCATTAACTTAAACCATAAACAAGTATTTTCTTTAATTGAGCCATCTTCTAGACTAGAACAAGTCACCATATCAACATTTATATAGATGTTATTGTAAAGCATAACAATTACCATAAACTAAATACTACCATATAAAAATAGCGTCTCACTCTTCATAAGAATTCCTTACTATAATGAAAGAAGTAGTAAGGTTCCAATCATATATACCAAAATATTAAAGAACTTAACTGTTTACAATCTTATACATATGCATTTTTAGTAGAAACTCTCCTTTTTTCTCCAGCAAAGCTGAGACAATCTACTAAAAACCACACCTAAGTTATCCCTAAACCACAATCCAGCCAAAATATTAGAACATATTACAATACAACTAAAATTCATATTGAAGCACCACTAAATCCATATGTGTTGCATCTTAAAGGACATGGTTTAGGTCTAAAATTAACAATAACATGCATTAATAAATATGTCTTATCGAGACACTTTAAAAGAGACAAATCCCTAAAATAGACTCAGTATTTAGAACTTGATATTGCAATGGGCCTAAAAAATCCATAACAAGATACAAAACAATACCAATAGATGAGGAATTTATAATAAACTCATTAGCCACTCCAAAGACGTGGGGCCAACCATAATTTCTAAGTGGATTAATGGTAGAGTTATTCATTCTATAAAGACAAATGATTACATAAAAATAAGATGGACTATTTTACCCTAATGTTTAACACCATTAGAAGTAATGTCTTAAAGTATACAAATGATGAAAAATATGCATAGCTTCTAATAAAAGTTAATGCATATATCAAAATTTTGTGCATGATTGAGGAAATGGAAGAGGTGAAGATAAACTCTGGTAGGTTTAAAGCATCATTCTTATTGTGATATGTGATATTATCTACCCATATGACATGAGTTTTATCTTTCATATCATGAGGACTTGCTACAACTGGTAGTTGGTTGGTTGCTGAAGGTAGATAAGTGGTATAGACATGTGGTAGGATGGAGTGGGTATAGATAGATGATGATTGTGGTTGGTTGTTTGCTGAAGGTTAATAAGTGGTATATACATGTGGCATTATGGAGTGGGTATAGATAGATGATCGTGGACCAGAGAGAACCATCCCCTTAAATGAATACCTTTAACATAAATATAATTAATTTAGCGTGTAGATTCCTCGTGTTTCCACATATACCATAACATTATAATTTGAAATAACTGATAATAACCCTATAATTTAAAAATGGAGTCAAGATTGATATGTGTGTGTAATTTACTCTTCAATTTGATTTGTTGGCTTTGCACTTGCTCTTGTCTTTTTTAAATCATCCTTTCTTCTTTGTTTTTTAATTGTAATTTTTTTCTTCTTATTTTTCATTTCTATTATGTTATTGATTAAATTTTCATTTATATTTTTTTATTGATCTAATTTATTAATAACTTTAATTTAAATGTTTTTTTGTATCATTTTAGAAATCACATTATTGGTTAAATTTTCATTTTTTTTTTCATATTAATCTAATTTATTAATCATTTCAAAATAAATGTCCCAAATGTTTCTATGTTAATTTGATTCTATTTTCCTCAAAAAATTATTATCCTTTTTCTTGAAAATATTATAACAAGGACCAAAATACTCAACACTGCATTCTAAAGTCAAATACCTTCTCTTTCGTGACATACTTCTTGTAAAATTTTCCATTTCTTTCTTGATCCTTATAAATAGCATTTTATTATATGCTTTTATGGATACTATTGGAGACATTTGAAACTTATTTTTAAGGGTCTTGGATAGGGATATGGGCCAGCCTCCACATGCCCAACCTTTTGGGGAAGTTACCACTTCTTTCTTGACCTTTATAAATAACCTTTTATTATATACTTTTGTGGATACTATTAGAAATATTTGATACTTATTTTTCAAGAGAGCCTTGAATAGGGATATGGGTCGGCCTTGCACTTCATAGGCCTCCACATGCATAACCCTTCGTTTCTCCCCTGTGGCACCTTTTTATTTTATACCATACATTTCAAATGCAAAACAAATACTCTCTAAGTAGATAATCCTTAGGAAAAATTTCCGTGAGTCCACTTAGTATAGTTTTAAAAAAAATTACCAATCACCAATTCTTAACGATAAACAAAGTATTCTAAGAGAATAATAGATACATATATAATATACTTTGGAATCAAATACCCAAATCACTATAATGCTAATGCAAATGACCTCCACTATTAAATGGAAATTGACTTATCACAATAGCATCAACGACTATGTAATAAGCCCCCTCACTATTATTATGAGCTAATTCTACCAATAAATGTTTGAGGTCAGATTCAAAGCCACAATAACATCCCATGAACTCCTAGAATGAATGTAACTTGAAATAATCACTTTTATAGACATGTGATTCTAATATCTTATGTCTATCCTAACATAGTATATGGATATTATATATTATCCTAACATAGTATGTGGATATTATATATTTCTCATAATTATATAAGACGTGATTTTTATGTTTTCTATTTTCCAACATAGTTAAGAGTTTTAACTCTTTATTTTATTGTTAGTTAAGAGTTTTAACTCTTTATTTTATTGTTAGTTAAATTCAAGATGGAAAATAAGTAAATGTATATTTGTTTAGTAATTTTCTTGTTATGTCTTTTCATCTTATGCAGTAACTCTTTATTTTATTTGTTTAGTAATTTTTTGTTGATGTGTTTTCATTTTAAGCATTAAATAGAATGATTTTGAAACTACAAGTTTTTAGTGAGGTATAATGTTGTAAGTTTTCTTCATACAAAGCTAACAAGGATGGTTTCTCTTATGAACAAAGAGGAAAAAAAAGATACCAAAAAAAATTGACCATGTTTATTTTCTTATTTGATCGCCTTATGTATCAACTACACCTACCACTTAAAGAAATCTAAAATAAAGGTCATTACTTTATGATATTCATTTTTCATTCTACTTTCTACATTTAATTATACTTTTCATTTTCCATTTCCAATTCGTTTTTATATTTCTACATTTATATTCTTTATAATTCTTAATATATATATATATATATATATATATATATATATATATATATATATATATATATATATATATATGTATATATACATATATATATATATATATATATATATATATATATATATATATATATATATATATATATATATATATATATATATTCCATATTTAGAAATATTTATAAACTATTTCTAGTTTCTACCCCAACATCTAATATCTTCATAACTCCTTTGCACTATTCACACATTGTTATAACATAATTAATTTTGAGCTTGAGCATTCCTTTGTGGGAAGTGCATACTCCTTGGCACACCATTTCCCCTACACTACTCTTTTCTCTCTCACCTTTGTACACTCTCTCCTTTGCAAAAATTTTCCATCTACATAAACGTCCCTCTTCATGACCCTTCTCTCCAAAAACTTCATTGTCAATGCTTTATTGTTTAGTCAACTTTCCATTTATTTACCTTTACTTCTTCAAGCATAGCTTATTTTCCAAATGCATGCATCTCACCTTGGCATTATTAATATTTATTATATAATTTTTATCCTAATTTATTTGGAATACCTATTTATTACAATCGGTGTCCAACTAAACATATGCTTGGATGATACTTGAAAGATATTATTTGGATAGGGTAATGCTTAGCATGATGACTAGACAGTAAGACAATAATAAACGTTTATATTTTATGTATGTTATGGAAGGTTCCATGTCTCTTTAACTTCATATAAAATTAATATGAGTTCTTATTGTTAAAAATAGAAACAAGAAATCCTAATTTAATTTTTCCTTGAATTAAATAGGAATTAAATCGAAATTATATTCTCATAGAAACTTGTAATAGTTAACCAAGATAATTTGACTTAGTTGGCTTAGGAAATTTGAGTTGGAAGTGTATCTAGAGTCATGTAGAGCGATCCATAAATTTTAGAGGCCCAGGCTGATTTCTTTTGAGTTGTAATTAATTAATTCAGTTTAGCTAAGTTATAGTTAGTTAAACTAGTTCCAAATGTTGGAGGAACTAGTAGGAGGTCTACTAGTGAAGATGGGCACCAATGTGGCTTCTCTGCTGCACCAATGATCCAATATATTTTACTTACAGATGCATAAAAATTACATATAACAAATTTAATTAACCATGGAACTTAAAAGCACGTAAATAATGTAGAAATAATGAGAAAAACTCAAAAACCATGACCTGATGATTTCATTAAGGAGTTCATCCAGTTTGGACTACGTCTCCTGGCCCTGCTCAATAGTGGGGATGCCTTCATTCAATTAGTGGCATAAAAGAGATAACAGTATAAGAAACAAGCAATTACAACCCGTATACCTTCAAGCTGAAAGATGGGTAGAGAATGGAGAGCTCAGCTTCTTAAAATAGATAGTACCACTAAACTCCTGGCCAAAAATAGTGAAAAAACTCCTATCCAAACTCCCAATTTGGATAATTAGGCCTTTTGCAACCTATCAGAACCTCTTTGTTGCTCAACGAGAGGTCTGAACTACTGCCAAGGTCAGGGTCTGCTACGTGCGTGTGCTTCTGAACTATCTACTAACTCCCCTTGCTTTTTTCCGACACAACAGTCATATACATAAGCAAAGAGGCATCCCTAAAAACCAGGGAAGTTTTAACATAATAACCAAGTTTAGGCAGATGGGATTGAGCTAGAAGCTTATATGGCAACAACCTTGTAACAATAGTGAAATCCTGTTTAAACATAACAAACCCATTAACTGCGCTCAAGGCCCGAGAGCATGTCTATTGATGCTTTTAACTATCGGTGGACAATCCAAAGCCAATACAACAGACACTTCTGCAATATATGGACCTGCCAGCTTATAGAAATAAAATATAATATATCACATCAGGATCCTCCCCGCAAATCGTAATCGACGTGCAACCCATCAGCATATCAACCCAATTTCATCCCTCTACAATATGGTGGACCTGCCAAGATTTATAAACCAAAAAATATAAGATATCGGGTCTGGATCCTCCCCACAAATCGCAATTGGTGTGGGCTAGGGTCTCACTCCATGCTACCGCTCCCCTCCTATGAACTCTGATTGCGATATATACCGCATCGCTAATGGACTCCGCCGGGGTCGATTCGTATACTTGTTCCACCTCTGACCTGCGATATATCATATTGCAATCGCAGTCGACACCTCGTTGAGGCCGATTCTTAAGCCACTTAGTCCTCTTGTGGTGATATACGATATGCGGGACCCAGTGGAAACCTGCCACGTGCCACTCCCTCATTCGCTAATACTTTTTCCATGTCACCTTCTCCTGCCACATGGACAAGTCAAACTCAAAATTTCACTTACTCTAACGCCGTCATCTGGACCCAGATTTGACTGTCGTTACGATGAAGAGAACTTTGATATAATTCTAAGTTTAACCAGATTCTGCCACTTTGAGTTTTGAGCCTTTTACAATGCAACTGGTACTTTTATGAAGATCCACCTCAATCAACCCTCCAAGATCCTCCTCGATCAATCCTCTCCACTAAGAGCTTTTGGACCACCAAAATAATTTTCAGTCAATTGGAAAGTGAGAAATTTATCCCTCACTTTTTCCTTCTCCATCCATCGAGCTTTTCTTGGCTGCATTGCTTTGAAGCCAACATGGATATACTCCACATCTCCCTATTGTGAATTTTTAGTTTTCGAGTCGAGTATGATATCCTTGGGAAGTTATCTAGATACTTTGGTGCAAATTTCATCCACTATAGGAATATTTGAAACCTCATCGGTATTCATAATCAATGGAGGTTCATAAAGCTTCAGGTTTTCTACATTTACTATCGAGTACATCTGCATATAAGCAGGCAAGTCAAGATGAAAAGAATTGTCTCTGATATTTGCCAATATGGTGAAGGGACCATATCGGATGGGTCTCAACTTCTTCGCTTATCATTTCATTCTATCCTTGCTGATATGGAGAATACCTTTTCCCCAACTTGAAACTTATGGTCAACTCGATGCTTATCATGTCGAGGTTTATACCGATCTTGACTCTTCTCCAACTACTCCTGCACTACCTGATGAATCACCTGTATCGACTGATTGAACTTCCGTTCTTTGTCCCTGTCATCTCGTCCATTTCTATCCTCCTCTTTCCCAAATACCATGTCCAAGGGATCTCTAGGTAGATAGCCAAAACATGTCTCAAACGGTGACCTCTGTGTACATGAATGTGCTACTCGATTGTATGCATGTTACACATAAGGAATTTGTTCATCCCACAACTTGGGATGTTTACCACAATAGCCTCACAACAAGTGTACCATGGTGTGGTTGACAATCTCTATCTGTCCATCGATCTATGGATGAAATGTCGTACTTCTTTTTAGCTTAGTTTCCATCATTCTCCACAAGCTGATCCAAAACTTCGCAAGAAAGTGAGAGTCTCGATATGACACAATAGATGTGGGCAACCCAAAATGGACCCAAACACGCTGAAAGAAATAGAAAGTAGTCTGCTCAGTAGTGACTTGCTTTTTACAAGGCATTAAAACAGACATTTTACTAAAGGATACACAACGACATACAAATAGTCATGACCTTACCTAAACATAGGAAAACCTCCTACAAATTCCATGGACACACTTTCCCATGGTCGACCTGGAATAGGGAGTGGTGTGTAGAGCCCAAGTTTTCTATTAGAGGGCTTTGAAACAAAACACAATACACAAACCTTTACAAAGCGAGTCACAATGTTTTTCATATGAGGTCAAAAACAAAACCTCTACAAATGACATAAAGTTTTCTCAATTCCAACTAACCAGACGCCAGAGAGATATGAGCCTCTATGATTACATGAACCCTTTCATCACTAGGTATGTATAGTTTTCCAAGGTGGTACAATATATTTCCCTACAAGTAATAATTGTCCACTTGCGATCCATGAGTCAGTTTTGCATAGATTTATTTAAAATCACTATTGTTAGCATATTGTTCAACATAAATTTCTGACGATAAAGAAAGATTTTGCAAAATTACAGATGCAGAAATAGGAGGGCGAGAAAGAATATATGCTACGTTGTTTCTGGTGCCCTTCTTGTATCTTATCATCAAATGAAACTGTTGGAGGAATCACATCCATTTGAAGTGACGAGCTTGCTGAATCTTGGTATGTGACTGAAGATACTGCAAGGGCTGATGATCCATGTGGATGATGGTCTCCTTCCCAATCAGATAGTGTTTCCACTTCTTTACACTCTGTACCAACGTGTACAACACCTTTTCATACATGGGATAATTGAGAACAGCCTGGGAGAAAGTCTCTGAATGGTAACATACATGATTTCTTTGTTGCATCAATACAGAACCCATGTCATATCCCTTGGCATCTATTTCAATTTCAGAAATTTGTTGAAGGTCTGGTAAGGCTAACAGTGTTGTTATGATGATCTTCTCTTTCAGTGTGTCGAAGGATTTATGTTTCTTTCCTCCCAACTGAAAGACCCGCTTCACACTAGCCAAGGCATGCATGGGGGCTATGATAATGAAGAAGTTCGCAATGAACCTTCTCATATACTTTATCGCGCCCAGAAAAATTTGAACCTCTATAAAATTTGTGGGCTCAGGCCAATTGATAATTGCCTCCACTTTAGAGGGATCTATCCTTAGTTTTCCATTACCGAAAATGTGGCCTAAAAAATCCGAGAAGTCTTCCCAAACTCACACTTTGACAATTTCAAATATAGTTTCTCATTCTTCAGAATATCAAGCACTTTCTTTATATGACACACATGTTCATCCAAGTTTTTACTGTACACAAGAATATCGTCCAGATATATAAGAACAAAATGATAAAGAAAAGGCCTAAATAAATCATTCAATACCCTCATAAACATGGCTGGAGCATTGCACAGTCTGAATGGCATCACCATCCATTCAAACAACCCTGTTCGGTTTTGAATGCAGTATTCCAAATGTCCTGACCTGCAATTCTAACCTGGTGGTAACCACTATGCAAATCAATATTTGTAAGATAATCAACATTTTTCAACTAATCTAACAATTCATCAATGCAAGGGAGAGGGTATCAATTCTTCACCGTGATCTTGTTCAACACACTATCATCTATGCACATTCTCCATATGTCATCTTTCTTCGGTATTATTGTACTGTTTAATAGCCCCCCCTTTATTGATTTAATAGTTAATATTATATTGATAAACGGGGACCCTTTAAGAAAATACCTCCAAAAAAATTGACACTTAAGCGCTTTCTTTTTCAATTCCTACGAATAAATTTCTAAATAATATAATGTATCAAGTCAAAAACCTTTACGACTAGCAATTCTCGCTTTATCGCATATCGATGGATCATGTGTGTCAAAGGTTAATTAACAAATTGGTATTTTCGAATTGCGATAAGAAGGGATCACCATAATAAACTTATGGTATAATTAAACTTTCCATTTAAAGCTAAGACTTAAAGTATTTCTTGTAGAATAAAGTTTCTATCGCAATCGCATATCAACATTCCCAAAAGGAAAAAATAAAAAAACCTTTGGAATATGCGAATTGCGATATTGTGACATAACAAGCCAAAACTCATCGCATCACGACCCTTACTCAAAGGCCAATCTTGTGAACTATGAAAAGTTTTCAAAACACGATATGACCCGGACCCGATGGAAGTATACAATAAATGTTATAAACTTTGTTTAAGTCCGGCGCGTAGTAAAAGGTCAATGTATGCAATAAATATGTATTCAAGCAAAATGTGCTTTAAACATTAAAAGGTACGCTTCTGACATCGCATCTCACAAAATTCTAAATAACTCTGAAATAATGCATAATCGAAAATGGGATATTGTGATAATATTTATCACAATCGTATAATCGGCATTTCGCACATAAAACTCATCACCTTAAAGTTGTTTCCTTACAGGTTTGCTGCGATGGGTTAAATGAATACTAACGGCCATGATAAAAGATCTTAGTGCATATTTAATGAGTTTTAATGGCAGTTATGTTTAAAACAGATCGACGTGATTTGATATCTTTCAGCTACATTTTCGAATAAAAGCTTCTTCCTTGTCACCTTTTGGAGTTAACTGTATCATTGAATTTTCACTCTCATTTTTGCTCTGTGTTTATCTGATAATCTCCATTTGATCCATTTCAGGGAACCTCCATAGGAAACAACATTTGAAAAGATGGAAAAGAAGGGAAAAGCTACTGCATATAAGAAATCAGACATGATACCCCTTTTCTCCGATACCACCTACAACAAAGACGAAGGAACCACATCATGGGAAGCTATGTATAACCTACTAGAAGAAGAGAAACCCAGGCCACTGGAAACAAAGGCAACAGCTGATGCTGAAATATCATATGACGCTTCCTACTTTGAGGCAACATTTTCATTTTTACACATAATAGCAACAAGACCTAAGATATTACCGTACACAGATATGGTAAAATGGATGATTGATGATGTAGATATCTCAAACAGAACTTTCAGGAATTCAAGACATAAGGTCATGGGGTCTTTCACACTAGACAATCTGCCACAGATGTACCATCTACCAGAGCCTCAATATCTCTATAAAAAATATTTCCTTGAGCATTTTGCCAAAGAGAACGAGGACCCATTGGACATTACACACACTTGGAGATTAGGTGGAGGCAAATTCAAACGGGAGAAATCTGGTATGTACCCAATTGCTTCCCTCTCTTCCCCACATAATTTTGCAATTGCGATGATGTGTAGATTATTTGGTAAAGGCAACAGCACCAAATTTTATATGGAGTGGCTTCCATTAATTGATGCAGCAGTTAACGCAACAGTTATGAACTAGAGATAGATTTTATCAGACAATTTAGCCATGGCTATTAGGGAATATAAACAAAAGAGAAGTGTTTCCTCAAGAATTTTTCCTCCTTTTTATATGAGCTCTTATGTTATGGATGCCATTTGTTTTTTTCTCAATTTCCAAGTATGGGTTGGAAGTGGACTATACAGAACCCTCTCCCCATCCATGTATACCATAAAATTTTGTGGGAAGAACAATTCAATCCCCATTTTTACACGATCAGTAAGCAGGTGCGAGTAAGGCAATAGCGCGAACGACCTCTCCAGTTGGGACCACGTAGTATGGAAAGACCAAGTGTGCAGAAAGATATCCACGCAGAAGCTTTTAACAAAGTACACAAAGCATTGAACAAGGTCCACAATGTGAAGCACACTGACTGGGACCTGCGCGTACCAACGGTTCTTTGGGCTTATCGGATTGTGTGCAAAAAGCTAACCGTGCAGGCATCGCCAAGGTTGAAGTATGAAGCAACCACAGTAAGCCCTATAGTACTTGGAGAACTTAGACCACGCATGATAGAACCGATAGATACGATGGTTTACGGAACCTTGGAAGCAGAAATTCGACAGGGAAATCTCAGACTCCAAGAACTTGAAGAAGAAAGGATATGATTAAGGAAGAAAAGCGCTCTCGTGGATGCAGAGGTCAAGAAGCTGGACGACGGAATAGAGGAATATTTTCTGGGAAAAAAACCAAGGTGATAAGGCAGGATGTGTACGATCACGATGACAGGTCTAAGGCCTATCGCCGCAAATTGATCAGCCTGATGCCTTGGCTTGGACCGCACATTGCTAAGCATATTGGGCAGGGTAGCGCATTGCAGATGGTAAAGTGTGCAATGCCGACCGTAACAATAAAAGGTGGGTATTCTCTAAGAAACATGATGTATGACAGGATAAACTTATCATGGGTGGTGCGACCACCTGACTAGACGAAGCAAGAATTGTCTTAGTGCTCCAGGCAGTTGAAAGGGAGTGCGGGACTATAAAATATTCTGCCTGGGAGCTGTGCGGGGATGACATTGCGCATAGAAGAAAGTAGTCACAAGGTCCACGATCGTGCATGGGGGGCTGCGCTGCCACGCAAGTTCACCAGAAAGTGACAGTTGAAGTCGCTATTCATGATGGGATTCTCGACTTGAGACCAAATGGAGCGGGCAGCAAGCATTTAAGACGCGATTTATGGGCAAGATTTCAGAAAATCTGCCACCAAGGGAGAATTATTGAACCAGATTTGGGGGGAACGGTCGAATTAAAATTCAAAAAGCACTATAAATTACAAAGGGTTTCCCAGAAAAAAAACACTTGGTCACTTGTGAATTGAGCTATTGAGCAAAGCCCTGATTGTTGCGTGTCGAGCATTGATTGAGCCCTTGAGTCCACGAGTGCTAGATTTCTGGACATATATGATGGAAACAACTGAGGATGTTATGGAGATAACAGAAATGACCACCGAGGAGGCCAACAAGCCTATGGTTAGCACGCTAAAAGGTCTCGATCTCAACATGGCTGCACACCCGTGAGAGACCGTATATGTTTGATATGATGGGATAACTGCAGAGCTACGAGCTAGGGAGAGCCGCGCCCTGCAAGTCCTCAGTGAGAAGAAAATCAATATGGAACAACTGATCTTGCAGCGTGTTGGGCCTAAGAATTATCCTTAAAATACATCCACTTTCACTCCATTCAACATCCACTTTCTCTCCATTCACACATTTTCTCACATCTATTCCACCACCATGTCACCACATCAGCTTCACTTTCATCATTAAATGGGTTACCATTGTGTTTTCCAAAACGTTATTAATTCTTAGTATTTTTAAGTGAATTTGTGGTTAAAATTTAGAAAATAATATTCATAGACTTATACCTAACAATTAGAATGAGTTTGTTGACATGTGTAGGTACAAAGGAAACTTCTAAGGCACCGTTATGTGGCACTCTATGTTCAAATGAGAATTTGAGGAGATCATGGACCTCATGGCTAAGATCATGGATCTCATGGAGAAGATAATGGAGGATAGGGTTATGTGTCACCATTGGTTGAGAGGTATGTGGATTTGAAGAGGGAATAGTGGATCCACATTTATGAGTTTGTTATCATAACTTTTGTATAAATAGGAGTGTTATCTCCTTCATTTGTAACTTTGGAATTTAGAATTTAGAATTGAGAAGTTAGAATTTATTACCTTAGGATCTTATAAGTTTGTAAGGAGAAGTTAGAATTTGGAACCATTGTAATGGATATTTTAGAACCTCTTGGAATGTAGAGTTACTTGTAATTGAAAATTGCAATTGAAGATCAACAAAATGGAGCTTCTTTGATCTTCTACATTTGACTTCTCTTTTGATGTGCTTGTGAATCCTTGGAAGGGCCCCCATTGTTTAGTAAGTACACTTTTGTTTTGGCAAGCTTTCATTTTATGTTTGTTTGTAAATTTCATTAGGTTCATATGTTTGAAATATTAACGAATGACCTTTCATAAGAAAGTATTAATGTTTTTTCAATGAATCTGATTTGTTATTTAATGTTTAATTTCATTAGTTTAAATAGTTTGTTGATTAAGATGATTAGAAATATTAATGATCAGTCCCCTGTAAGGGAGCTTTAATATTTCTTGCACTTGTCACAATGTATTTAGATTTCATTTTGTTAAATGACTAAATACGTGTTCGAGATCCCAATGAAAGACTTCCGGTTAGAGAGCTATGGCATTTATTCACCTAGCTTAGATTAGTTTGTCTCTAAGTCCATATATATTGGATGATCCTTGAAGTTTACTTACTTGGATTGATAGTAAATGAAACTCTAATTTGCATCCGGGTTTTACACCAAACATTTTGGCGCCACTGCCGGGGAGGATGATTTGGAGATAGACTCAGGAAGTTATTTTTATTATAATTTCCTTTTATGGATTAACTTGTGAAACCTGGTGACAATAGGATCTTCATAAAGGATTTCAAGCTTCGATCATTTTTTATTTTCATACTTTGTTAGTTTTGAATTTAGTCTTTTAAAACCCCCCATTTCTTACTAATCCATCTACGGATGAGAAAATTGAAGATGCTAAACATGTACTTCTTGGAGAAAAAGGACAATACTGAAGACTAGTTTCAAAATAACCTTGAGCTAACTCCAAGAATAACACAGGTTACTCACATGCTTGCAAATAATCAAGTATAAACTTTAAATCTAGATGTGAGCATTTTTGAATTTTTAGTCCATAGATGGCTTCATTGGAAGAATTCTTTTACCTATGAAATAAAAAGAAAAGACTTTCAAGTTAAAGTAGAATAGATTAGAAAAATAAAATGAGATCTCATATGGTTTTCTTTTAGTCTTGTTTTCAAAAAATAAAAACTAAAAACAATCATTATCATTTTTCATGAATAAATTCAGTAGCACAATAATAGCCACTTCCTCCATGCTATTGATTTACTTTGATAATTAAATAAAAATCTCTTGCTAGGAATTTTCACAAATAATTAAAACTACAACATTATAAGAAATCAAAATCATTTTTTTTGAAATTTGTTTATTTTCGATTTCAAAATTTAAAAATTAAATCTGTAGCCTAGTGATTTGATCAATGTGTTAAAACTTCCCATGTTTATTTAGGTTGTCCTGTAGCCTTTTCATTCCACTCTGCTTTCTTCATCCTCCATAGCCTTGCTTCGGCTTCTATTTATGCTTATCCAAACTAAACTCATTCTTCATTATCCTTCCCATCAGAGTTGGGACATTCAAATCACCCAAAAATCATCCAATTGAATTAATTCCCCAGGGCTAGATCATAAGGGAACAGGGGAGATAACTCGTGATTCTCCCAGAAACAGAGGATTAATAAACTCTGGATTGTTGGGCATTAAGAAATCCAAGTCCAATTTTAAATTTTTCCTGTTTATTCTTTTAGTTTCATATCTCTTTGGCTTTTGGTGGATTAGTTAGGTCGATCCCATATTCAAGCTATAGGGTCGCAATGAGGAGATGGTTTACAGAGATTTATCTTTGCAAACTCGAACCTCTCTCCCAAACTAGAAGCCATCAAAAATCCAGAAGGAGATCTTTGAGAAGTGCGTAAGTGTAGATAAAGTTAATAAAACTCAAAGGTATCACAACGAGATTCTGGGCTGCGATCGTTCACATTTATACCTTTGCTGCAATATGGATCTATTAGCAGATATGGATCTGTTGACACAAATCACGCCATCCAATATTGCCATCCGAACTGTTGTACACATGATTCCATTTGTCAATTGCACGATGAGCATGCATAATTTTTTGTGGGATTGAATGCATCATATCTTCCACCTCATAGAAATTGAGCATTAGCCAAACCCCTAAAAGCCTCTGCATAGGAGATACTCCCTCAAGCAACGTGTACAGCCATAAAACTGAAAATTATCACACAACATAAAACTGAAAAGACACTAGCTGAGTCCAACTCGCACCAGCAAAAGGCACTAGCTTGACTCAAACAAAAATGCAGCAGAGAAACTCAATCTTATTTCCTTGGTATTTTTACCATGTACAACAGTCAAACTTGGTGAGAGAATGAGAAGAAACTTGGCCCTTGAGGTGGGTATGATTTCGACATCCCTTTTAACTGAAAACTCGAACAGAAGATGCGGCAGTTTTGACATTTCGTTATGAAACCTGTTTTGTGATCAAACCAAAACAGATCTTGAAAAACGAAGACATGGGTTTTCTCCAAAACAGAGTGAGTTACAGAACCCAAAATTCGTTTGTTTGGATTCCTAATGGTTTGAGAGGAAATCATGGTTCTTTGGGACACTGGTTCGGTGACTACATGAAGAAAAACTGGTTTTTAAAATTAATGCACAGACAATTACGGTTTTTGCTGGCAGTGAAGCATATTTCTATGGCCATCAAATCTCTTGCTATCAGTCTAAAAGGATTTTAAATTGAAAAAAAGATAATAATGCATCCACCGTTGTAACATGTACTAAATGTGATGTGGCATGTGCACTGTATGCCAACCTCCATCAAAATAATCCCTCAATTACCACAATGGATTGCAATAGCGCTAAACGTGGAGAAAAAATTGTACACATACCGTGCCTCAGGGACGAACTCAAACAAACGTGGAACCTTTTTGTTAGCTATCATGGCACGGTGTCTTCATCGTAAAACTCCACCTACTCGGCCCTATTCGTAATCACTTCAGCCCACAAGACAGTCACCAAAAGAACAAACCAATCCTCCTTTCCTTAACTTGAGCTGCTTCATGTCTTCGTTCAGGTTCAGATATCTTATCTATGAATTGGATAATGCTGGTTCCATTGAGAATAAGTGCATTGTGAAGACAGTTTGGACAGGACTACGTGAAACAATTTTATGTGTACTATTGAGGAGTTTTCATGATGGCATGGATGTTTACAGTTTTCTGCAGTCTCTTAATCAATCTTATTATGGAAACTTGAGGGGAGTTTAGAAAAATAATGGCTACTTGACCGATGACATATCAAATATTGATACATTTTTCATAGATGAACAACACAATCCCCACCTATATTGCTCAAAAGCTCTCCGGTTACCTTTTCAAGATATGTCAAATTTTGTGCACCTTGGTTGTCAAGAAGATGGATCACTTGTTATTAAATTGCGTGGTAAATACTTTCCTGTATTGGATTTACCAGATTTTGGTTTGGATGGTTTTTCATATTATTTGATTTCCGAAGAAGCTGCAACATCCATGGCTAGCCAGCAGCCAGAAATTTGATCTTTGAGTAAGAGAGTGAATATTACAAAAGCCATTTTTATTCTACTAATTTTGAAAGAAAACACCATACATGTAGCAGTACTGAGTTATCCTTGCAAGTTTGGAAGCATCAATTCCGCTTGATTCTAGGTTCACCGTTATATTTGAATTGTGGCATTCCATGCCATCAACTCTCTTCCATATATGAGGAGAGGATTGGGCATGCAATAATTTTAGCTGCGCATAAGGATATCAAATCACTTCTCTCTTTAATCTGGTTGTCAGTATAAACTCTATATCCGGTAAAGTCTTTCTTAAAAGAACTAATAAAAACAGTAGGATCCTTTTAGTTGTGAAGTCTAGGATATGCCGAATTAGTTTCGAATAGTTTTAAATGGAATGGAACGTTCTCTCAGCACGCTTGGAAATCGTAAAAAATGCACATTGTGCAGAACAGTTTTGTAAATGGAAATCATGTTATATGTTCATAACAGTTTTGTAATCTGCCACCCAAAAGACTGTTCCAGAAACTCTCTGCTGAGGTAAGTAATCTACATTTTTTATATTTTTCCTAGAATAACAAGGGATCTCAACCCAAGCTTTTTTCCATAACGTTTTGTAGGACAGACACTATTTTAGGAGCTCAGTCATCATTTTAGTTTGACTATGCTCAACAGATATTGGTATTATCATGTTTCTTCTGTGCTATTATTTTTGTTTGGTTTGGGTATTTATTAAAATTGGACTTCTATCAACATCAGGAATTGGACTAAAATTATGCTTTTGATTCTCTTAATCTATTTCATTTGGCATTAATTTTTGCATAAGAATCTCAAGGAATTGGCCATTGCTTTTTAATACACTTATGTTCTTTATGCCAAGTTTTTTTTTTGCATATTTAGGATGATCAACTGATCATTAAGGAAACTAATTGTGTGCACAATTGGTCTTCAAAAGACTAATTTCATGAGAAATTCTAAAGAACAAGTCCATGAACATAAACGAAATTTCCAGAAAATTACAAGTTCTTGCAACTTCCTGTAATAGCTTAATGGTTTGACATGTTGCATGACAGATTAGCAAATTCGAAGAGTTGGGGTTTGTTCCTAAATGTACAAGGATGGTGAAATACCTATCCACACTTGAATTCAATGTCTACAGGCGGTTGGTCAACGCTATTCAAACTCAACTATTTTTGTAGAAAGTCTAGAATTAAGGAGCAGATTTGCTATTTTTGAGATTTTGCATGGAAAAATTCACTTTTTCCTAGCAAGAGACATTATCCATTCCTCACAATCCACATACACTTCATTAAATTTTCATCAATGTTAACCCACCAATAAAACCAACGAAACTCATCTACAAGCTTTTTGTTCCACTTTACATATTCATTGTCAGTTTCCTTTTTCCTACCCTTGCAAATAAAACCTTGCTTCCATACACCATTGAGTCCATAGTCCTTGAGTCTAAATATTTTTCTAAAAACACCTTGAAGTTTGCATGCCTTAAGGGCAAGCTATCATGTTGATAAACAAGGGAATACATCAATGTCCCTTGTTCGTCGGATCTTTTGAGTATTCGACAACAACAAATTCATTCATACTTAGAAATATGTGTTAGGGGCATCTTGACTCTCATCCACATCAAAGATTGGAGCTCTCGTGTTGTCTAGTGGCATCCATTAATGGCCACTCAGTTAACAAATTCTTGTTATGTTCGACACAGAAACATTTATTCAGATGACAAGAATTTTACCACTGAGCATTGAATACTTGAAGACCAATCATTTTGTAGCAGAGGAAGCAGATTTACTTTCATTACATTTCAGTTTTTAATGTAAATTACTTGAGGACAAGTCAATAAATAAGGTTGGGGTGAAGTGTAAATTCTGAATTTTTTATACCTTCCAAGCCTTATACATTTTCAGTGGCATTCAGCAGCAGATTCCGAACATTTAGTAGAAGATCTAGCAGCAGATTTAGTAGCAGATGCAGCAACAATAAAAGATTCACTTTTTCAACTTCATCCACCATTTTCACAACCAAGTGAAGAAGACTATGATCAGAATTTTGCAGCCACACATGCAAAACTCTCATCCATTTTTGAAAGGGTAAGTTGCAGTATGATATTTTCTAACTTTTAACCATTTAATTCCTTGAAAGCTAGAATGATAATTTTTTGAAAAAACTTCCCTTCCTCATTTCATAAAATTGCCAAAGCCATTAGTTTGGGGGGGGATACATTTACATTCATACTTTGTCACTTCATATTTTTCCATATTCATATATCACATTGCAAAACCCACATACCTTGAAAATATATTTGCTATTACATGAGCATATAAATGGCTTTGTAAAAAGTACTTTAAATCTAATTGGATGCAACACAATCATGGTTGTTACACAAGAACCAACCATGATGCATTCCAATAGAAATACTTTGCAATAAAAATCAAATTATCATTATGCAAAGTTCATACATTAAAATTGAAGGCAACAAACAAAATATGGTTGAAACACAAGAACCAGCCAAGTTGCGATTCATCAAAAACACTTTGCAAAAGTTAAGTAAATGATATCATGCAAAGTTTAAGCCAAAGCTCAAGCATCAAAAGTAATGTAATAGATTGCATGAGGACATGCAATACCTTCAGTTTGGGGATATGTTGGGCCTAAGAATTATCCCTAAAATACATACACTTTCACTCCATTCAACATCCACTTTCTCTCCATTCAGACATTTTCCCACCTCTATTCCACCACCATGTCACCACATCAGCTTCACTTTCATCATTAAATGGGTTACCATTGTGTTTTCCAAAACATTATTAATTCTTAGTATTGTTAAGTGAATTTCTGGTTAAACATTAGAAAATAATATTCATATACTTATACCTAACAATTAGAATAAGTTTCTTGACATGTGTAGGTAAAAAGGGAGCTTCTAAGGAACCCTTATGTGGCACTCTATGTTCAAATTCAAATTTGAGGAGATCATGGACCTCATGGATAAGATCATGGATCTCATGGAGAAGATCATGGAGGATAGGGTGATGTGTCACCATTGGTTGAGAGATATGTGGATTTGAAGAGGGAATAGTGGATCCAAATTTATGAGTTTGTTATCATAAATTTTGTATAAATAGGAGTGTTATCTCCTTCATTTGTAACTTTGGAATTTAGAATTTAGAATTGAGAAGTTATAATTTAGTACCTTAAGATCTTATAAGTTTGTAAGGAGAAGTTAGAATTTGGAATCATTGTAATCGAGATTTTAGAACCTCTTGGAATGTAGAACTTGTAAATGCAAATTGCAATTGAAAATAAACAAAATGAAGCTTCTTTGATCTTCTACATTTGAATTCTCTTTTGATGTCCTTGTGAATCCTTGGAAGGGCCCCCATTGTATAGCAAGTACACTTTTGTTTTGGTAAGCTTTAATTTTATGTTTGTTTGTAAATTTCATTAGGTTCATATGTTTGAAATATTAATGAATGACCTTTCGTAAGAAATTATTATGTTTCTTTCAATGAATATGATTTCATACTTAATGTTTAATTTCATTAGTTTAAATAGTTTGTTGACTAAAATGATTAGAAATATTAATGAGTAGTCTCCTATAAGGGAGCTTTAATATTTCTTACACTTGTCACAATGTCTTTAGATTTCGTTTTGTTAAATGACTAAATAGGTGTTAGAGATCCCAATGAAAGACCTCCTATAAGGGAGCTTTGGCATTTATTCACCTAGCATAGTTTAGTTTCTCTCTAAGTCCATATATATTGGATGATCCTTGAAGTTTACTTGGATTGATAGTAAATGAAACTCTAATTTGCATCCACATTTTAGACCAAACACAACGCGACGAAATGGTGTCGTAGAATCAACAACAATAGACGATGCTTGCCAAAGTGTCCTAGAGCTAGCCATCCCAGTAGACATACCAGTAGAGGTGCGGATCCACAGGTTAGCAACATGGGTATGAGAGGTCAGGGAGGAAATGAAAAAGGTACAGTTAGAGATGAACCTTTAGATCATCGAGCTGCAGTTAAAGGTGCAGCCGTCCACCCCTCTGGAAGTCAGAGAACAACGTGCTAGCGCTATCACAGCAGGACTGGAGGAAATTGGCAGTGCAGTGCAAGACTGCACTAGCATGTTGGAAGAATCATTTGAGGTCCTCAAAAATATGCAGGAGGACCCCAACATCTAGCGCTTAGAGATAGAGGCACGAGAACTCCAATAGCAGTATGATAGTGTCAAAGGAGCTGCGTAGACGTTGGTCGTCACTCAGAAGCTCGCGCAGATGCAACAGGATAAAGTGTTGAAAGAACAGGTGGGCGCGACACGACACAAGGAAGCAGTCCTGAAGGCAGCGTTTAACCTTGGATCGACGAGGCCTTCACCATCACAGTAGAAATTGAAGGCAATCTCGCAAAAATGCAGGGGATGCATGCCTTAATGTAGAGAAGCACTTCTGACATAGAGGTCTCAAAACAACGTATGCAACAGATCTAGCAAGCAGCAGCTCAGTGTGCTACTGACCTTGTTGTAGTTCGTGGACAGTTGGAGGGGCTCTGAGGAAAGATCTCTACACTGGTAGAGTGACTCGAGGGTGAGTCAAGATGTTTGTGTTGGGGGTCTGTTGGGCATGGAATCCACTCAAGTCATGTTTTGGGGCTTAAAGCCCAAGTTTTGACTGAATCTTGCTATAAAATCTTCGCGAATTATGAGCGCACGGTGAGAAAGTATGATAGAGTCACAGGGTTTTCCACCCTAGTTTTTGTAATGTAATGTCGGCTAGATAGACCTACCCATGGTTCGCAGACCATGGGATTGTATTAATAGAGTGAGGCTCTAAGTGTAGAAGATAACTAGTAACGAAGGAACTAATAGAAGGATGAGAAGTCTAAGTGATCAAGTGAAAGTGTAATGTGTGTCTGTGGGTTGTAGAGTAGGAGAGGGCTCTACAGCTGAGTGCATAGAGGCTTAGTAGTCTGCAGATGAGTGCGTAGACCCCTGCAGCTGAGTGCGTAGGGTGGGTTGAGTCTGTAACCATTGGAAGAATCAATAAAGAGAAGTTTTGCTATAATTTTGTGTATCTTTTTCTGGTTTAATGCATGATTGGATATAATTTACAAGTATATTGTTTATTTACTGCGTGAACCTGTATGAATGTTTTATATTTTTAAGTATAACTTAAGACACTTAAGTAGGCGAAGGTGCTTAATTGATACTGGAAGATAAATAAGATCTCGGGTAATAGTGCAAAGCGCGACACAACCCCTAGTTAGGGTTGCGCGAAGGCAAGGTATCAGGCCGCGAGGAATGGAAGGTGAACAAAGCCACCTGCGTGCAGAAACAAACCAAACAACCAGTAAAACCTCTCAAACATCTCAAGGGTGCAAAACCTAGCTCTAGCACCCTCCCATATTACTTCGGGTGAGACCTCAGTCCGCGCTCTGTGGACTGTTGCCAAAAGGGCCAGTAGTATGTGGATTTTCTTGGCTAATCAACTCTGAACCTAGGTCAGACCCCAACAAGCCAACAATAGCCTCATGCCTACACTCGGCCTTTTGCTCTATGTGTTCAAGCTCATCTGACTAGTAGAAACGAATAAGGGGAAAATATAAACGAGAAAACCTATGTCAGAGGTCTTACATGCTTCTCTGAAGGAACAACCTCTTCTTCTCTTAATAAGTCAGGATCCCTCTTCCACCCCTGTTACACTAAAAAATGTCACCATGGCTATTTACAGTTAGTATGGCTCTATCAACAGTCATGCTATCCTCCTGGGCAAGTCTTATGCCTCTGCTCTCCATGTCAAACTCCAAAAAGAGAGAAAGTCTTTATAAATGTATTTATCTCTGGGTACGCAGGTTCTCTCAACCTTACCTGCGGGTACGCACCCAATGTTCACAAAAGTTGCGTACTTGTACGCTCTGTATGTAAAGGGGTAGGTGCGTACCCCTGTAAAGGTCAAAATGTGCAAGTTTCATCTTCAAAAAGTTACTTGTGGTCATTTCTAGAGCATTCTAGAAGGTTGTTCGACGTGTATTGAGTGCCTCCAGATGGTTCATGTACCCCTACCAAAGAGGAACTTATCCCATCAATGAGGGAGCTATCCCATCCAAAGAGGGGATTATCCCATTGATGGTGGACCTGAATAGCTTCCTCTAGACCACTATAAATACAGGCATTGGGCCAGAAGGAGGAGAGGTTGGAAGCTAAACATTTCTAAGGCTAGATGCTGCTGGAATTAGGACTCCCATTTAGAAGCTTGTGAGGAGAGATTTCCATCTTTGCTTGTTCTATTTGGAAGTGGGTGAGCTTTTTCAAAGTAAAGGAGAACTCTTGATGGACCCTGGGAGGGACTTGCACAACACCAAGGCTCAGGTTGTAATTGTTCCTTTTGTTTCCTATTAATGCAAATGAGTCCATTCTTCTCAATAACTTGTTATTTATGAGTTGTTTCATGTACTCCTTGGTCTATGTGTTAAATATGTTTTATTTTATGAGATTATCAAGTGATATTTAATCGTTTGATTGTTAGTGGATGCAGGTTTCAAAGCGAAGGAGGAGCTCATCCGGATCAGTGAAGCTGGACTGCTACAACAGCGTTGGATTACAGGTAGGATTTAAACACTTGATTTCTTATATAGTAAATGCATGTTTAGAGAAGGATTGCTCTTGTTCGTCTTGTTTGTCACTAGAGAGTCTTAGGCTCCTAGGGAGGTTGGTTGTGTCTGCACTATCAACTCTTTCCGCCTGACAAATTGGCGACTCCACTGGGGACTCCATTGATGTGAAAGTCTTTTCCTTTGTATGCAACTTTGATCTGAGAAAAGTCATTTATTTTCTGGTTTTTGGCTCTGTGACTCTGCATTTTGGTGGGTTAGCTTAGAGTCAGATTGAATTTAGTTTTTCTTGGTTTTTTCAGTAGTACGCACCCTCTGAGTATTGCACAGTGCATACTTGTACGCACTGTTGCTGTGTGCACAGAGCGGGCCCGCACCTAGCTTAACCGGTTGCCTGCGTACCCTGCTAAAAATTAAGAAATTTCCATTTTTTGCATTTTTTCTCTTAGATTTTGCTTTTTCATAGTTTTTACTGCCCAGATCCATTAGTCTCTTGTCAAAGATCTTCACCTGAACTTGTTTCGATAGCATTGAGTGTTTTAGTGGATTTCATAGAACTTTAAGCCCTAGGGTTTGATTTTTGAGTAGGTCTTGTAGTGACTTTGGCGGTAGAAGTTGTCAAGCCTTAGATCTCTCTAGTTTTTTCAGCATTCTTAGAAGTCAGACCTGTCATAAAGTCTACCTGTGAGAGCAAGTTACCTTTGAGTGGTCTCTTTGGCAAATTTCGAAGTGCTTGTTGATTAAGTATTGAATTCCATTTTACAAAAAGAACAAAAAGATTTGAGTTTTGTTTTGACTGGTCTTTTGATTCTGCATTAGCTGGTCCTTGGCTTGATTGTGGTCAAGTAAAACAACCTAGAATCATCCTTGTAGGCTTTCACCTTGTTAGGTTTGCTTAGAGTAAATTTCTTTTTGATTTGCTTGTGAGTCAAGTTTTCATAGATTTTATAGCTTTTGAGATTGATTTTCGTTAAAATAGATTTATATGCTTTATTAAATAAGAGAAAATACAAAAAAATCTCCTTTGAAAAGTTTTGTTTCAAGTAGCTTTGAGGCATTTTCAAAGAAAAAGGGTTTTTTGTGCACGTAAGGAGTGGTCATGTTTTGCTTGAAAAGATAAAGAGAATTGTTTCTTTGATTGCCTTTACTAAGAAAGTTGTTTTCTATAAAATTTGCATTTCTCAACTCTCTTAGTTAGGAATTTCATTGAAAGAGAAAAGTAGCGTAAATCATCTTAGGTGCATCTTTGTAGTGGTTTGAGTCGAGTCTACACACCATTGGTTTCACTTCCGCTACCTTTTGTCTTTTTGAAAAACCATAAAATTAACGCTTAAAGTAAAATCAACGTAGTAACTTTCATTTACTAGGGCTCTGAAACACCAATTTAGATCAGGCTAGTGTCTTGGAGTAGGGGAGTAATTAACTCTCCAAGACAACAAAACCAAACAAGTAGCTTATCTTGTGATAGAATAAATGCAATTGTCTCATTTGTACTCTGGGAAAGCTCCTCTTAAAGGAGAAGCACGAGCTCGTGTCCGAACCAGTGAGGGGATCAATCCCCCCTCGTTGGAAACGACGCCAGACACGCACGTATTACAAATGGTAAACCTCGGATTAACCATTGTCGAGGAGTTAGGGGTCACTTGTCGGTAAACCTTGGATTATTGTCAAGGAACCGACAAGGGGATTGAGCTTGATACTCTGCCCTTGCATGCTGTCGGAGTGTAGACTATTCCCCTAGGTTCATTTGTTGCGGTTGGTAACCTTAGTGACCATTATCTTTAGGATTCTACCGAGGTGACGGTGGAGGGAAGATCCCACTGTACCTGGAGCAGACGTCGGCTAGACTCAATTGGATTTTCCAGGGGGTTCACTTCACTCGAGACGGTTAAAGTGGAGGAACTTGTGCCGGTCTATTCATTAAGCAGGTTGTCGGGGTAAATGTTCCACCCGCCACTTCTGTACTGTATCCGGCGATGTTGGGTTTCATCTCCAACTAGCATTTTCGGTCTGGAAGGCTACTGTTTGTGCTTGGTTTGACGCCCTAGATTCTTTAGGCGTGTGATTCAAATTTGTTTGGTTCTTTAGAGACTTTAGGTGGTTTGATTTGAGATTTTACTTTGTTTTCGTGTGTAGTAGTTAAAAGTTTTTAACTGTGGTGGAATTACCGAGACAGTCCCGTAGACTTCAGGGCCAGTCTCCTGAAGTTGTTTCTGTGGACGACTTGTTGAGAAGATCCCGTAGACTTAGGGGTGAACCTCCTCGAGACGACCCCAGTAATCTAGAGGGTTTGAAGGTCCTTGTAACTCCTCCTAGTCGCAGTAGAGTAGGTTCACCTGAAGAAGGAGAATCTTCCTTGGTAGTCCATTCAGATTACCAAGGTCTAGAGACAGGTTATAATCCCGAAGCTGTTACATTTTCTGAGCTTGTTGGTAGCTTTTCATCTGCTAGTGATACAGGCGAAGAACCTGAAATATCTGAACCTATTACTCCGACTTCTAGTGTTCCAGATTCACCAAGAGTAGAATGGGTTATCACTGAAAATCTTCCTAGTGGTCTGATTGCTATCGAAGAACTTGCTCCAGAGGAAGAAATAGGCGTCTCTAACCTTGAAGATCAACTTACTATTGACCTCAGGGAGCGTGAATCTATCTTTTACAGTCCTCCTAGAAGTACTACTTGGTACCTTTCGTTAACCAATTATTTAGACAACTCAGGGGTAGGTTTTTCTACACCTCGTACTCCCTTTCCACCTGGAGGTATTTATACTCCTGTAAATATGTCTGGTCAGTCGTCCGTGTTTACTCAAACTCCTGAATCTTTCTTACACGGCGGTGCTTCTGTTCCCACCGGGTATCAATAACTTTCTGGTACCTTTGCGGGGGCATCTCCTCAACCCATTGATCATGGGTTATTAGCTGGAAACAATGGTAATATACCATTGGGTGTAGGAGACATTTACATGATGTCAGTTTCAGTTCCCGTTTCCCAACCTCAAGGTGGCCAATTACCGCCTGGGGGGCAGCCTCAGTTAACGCCTGGGGGGCAACCTCAAGGTACAAAAATCATGTCTGGGGGGCAACCTCAATGTCAGTATGTACCTATGGTGCAATACATGCCTCAAGGTCAACCCCAGCCTCAATATGTACCCCAGGGTCAACCTCAGTATCAATATTTACCTCAAGGCTATCAACCCCAAGGGTATCAACCCCAAGGGTATCAACCTCAAGGGTATCAACCTCAAGGTCAAGGTCAACCCCAGTATCCGTATTTACCTCAAGGTTATCAACCTCAAGGTCAATACTCGAGTCAAGGTTATCAACCACCTCAAGGTCAGTCATATGTTCAAGGTATGGGAACTGCACCTTTCAATTATCAATCCTATCCTCAATCCGGTTATGGATCTCAGTATCCTCAACCTGTTACGGGTCAATACCGCGGAATGTTAGTGTGGGATCCATCACAGGGTCAACAGGTGTTGCAGCCAAGTATACAGTTGGTACCTCAAGCTGGACAACCCGTAGTTTCTGGTCCACCCCAGCAACCACAACCTGTCCAGTCAAATGTTCAAACTTTTGTAACTTCGGCAGTTACTCAGCCGCCAATAGCACCTAGTACTCCATCTCAAACGGCTGCTGCAACTAACGCTACATCTGCCGCACTTACTTCTGGAGTATCGACAGCTCCGGTTTCTACTGTCTCTGTAACCCCTCCTCAGACATCTTTACTGTTGTCTGGATCTACGATTCAAACCACGGTCCGGATGCCTACAGGTCAGCCTGGTATAAGTACGATTGTCACTACTCAACCTCAATTTGTTCATCAACCGTACCAGGGACAGTACCAACATGGGCAAGTTGTCCAACAGCCGGTTTACCAATATCAACCGTATCCTGGGTACACTTATCAACAACCTCAACAACCCCAGTACGGTCCGGTTAATCCTGGTTTTCCAGGAGGATATAATATCCCTAATGCGACTCCTGTTCCTAGTTATCCTAGATATCCTCCTCCTGGGACTGGTCTTGTGACCCAGAGTTTTAGAGATCCTAACCGGCAGTTACCGTTTATCGCAACTTTGGATTTACCAGACTTGACGCGCCTAACGAACGATCCAATTCAATATCTTCCGTTCTGGCCGCCAATGCCAAATAAGTTGCCCAATGATATACCCAAGTTCGAAGGTAAGTCTGGAGAGGATCCATCCAATCATGTGATGACTTACCACCTCTGGTGTGCTTCAAATTCTATCTCGGATGATTCGATCCGCTTACGTCTTTTCCAGCGTACACTCATTGGTCTCGCGGCCAAGTGGTACATTGAGCTACCACGGGCCTCTTTTTACAATTTCAGCCAGTTAGCTACCTCGTTCTTAACTCACTTTCAGTTGCCGGTCAGATACGATAACGGCACGGAGCTATTAACTTCACTAAAACAATCAACGTCCACGTATATTTATGATCACATTCATGAGTGGAGACGTCGAAGAAGGTTAGTGAAAGTTTTTATCCCGGACCAAATCTTAGCTGAATGGTTTGTTAAATCATTATTACCAAAGATTACTGAAGAGGTAGCTAAGGCCGGAGTAGTTACTGAGGAGCAAGTCATTGCTAAGGCGCAGTACCTTGACTTAGTTTATACTCAGTCGGGTACGTTACACGAGAAGATTCCAGATCTTCCAAAATCGAATCAAATCGCTGCTGCTCCTTCGGGATCTCATGCCGCTGATGGTATGATTGGTATCGTGAATACAAAGAGTAAGAAGAAGTCTTCCAAGGCTTCAACTACTCCTATAATCACTTTGCCCGATTCCCCGACAGGAGAGTCCTCTCTTGAACTTTCCGCCGATATTCACGCTGTAGAGTCATCTACGGCCAAATCAAAAAACGGTGGAAAGAAGAAAGGAAAGAAGAAGGCTAAAGCAGACAAGGCTCCGAAGGAGAAAACAGAAAAGTCGGAAACCAATGACGAAAAGCGCAAACCTCGATATCCTTGTCTTATTTGTGAAGAGGATCATTTTACAAGAGATTGCCCTCATCGGGCCGAGGTTGTGAAAATAGTCAAAGGTTCTCCCACTCCTGCTGTGTTAAAAGATCCATTTCCAAAGCAGGAAAGTAAGATGATAGGTTCTTCCTCGGCTTCCAGTGAAGAACCCATTTTGATGATGTCTCATGTGAGGATTGCGACTCGATCGCAAGATTATGGTAGTAAGAATCCTGTTGATGGTAAGGAAGCAGAATCTTCTCATTCTAACCCATCAACCTCAGCTCCTGGTTCCGATCCACTACAGATCGAAAAACCTAACCCGGACCTAGTAATTAAACCACCCGCCAAGGGTGTACTTCGAAGGTCTGCTTTCAATCCACATGCGAGAGCAGCCAACAATTACAACATTGTTGAGGACTTAGTTGTTTCACCCTCAGCAATGTCGGCTTTAGAAGTGCTGCAATCATGCCCAGCACAACGAAAATTACTTTTGTCGGCTATCAGAGCTGTTGATGTTCAGGACCCGAACCTGATAATCTTCGATCTAGAAAATAGTACACCGCGTCTACCCCATCAAATGGCTTTCCAAATTCCAGTGATAGTCAAGAACAGGCCTATTCATCGGACTGTGATTGATGAGGGAGCTTCTACGTGTATTATGTCGATTCAATGTTGGAGATCGCTTGGTTCTCCTTCGTTGAACCAATCCCCGACCATCCTTAAGGCCTTTGATGGCCGTGGGTTCCGTCCGTTTGGTATTCTACAGGAATTGCCTATAGGGGTAGAAGGTAAAATAGTTAGTCTGGATGTGGAGGTGGTTGATGCCCCTCTAGACTACAACCTTCTTTTGGGTCGAAGTTGGTCATATGCTATGACAGCAGTCGTTTCATCGGTCTTCAGAGTAATAAAGTTTCCATATAACGGTAAGATCGTGACCATTGATCAGCTGACATACTTTTCATCCGACCCAGCCTCTTCAGAGAGTATCCAGCATGTCGGTAAGACGACAATCCCTTATAAGGACGTTGGCGTAGGTTTAGTTAAAGATTCCGGTTTACTGGGAACTTTTCCTTTCCCTCCAATCAACGCAGACCCTTCATTTGCATCAATTCATATGATTACATCAGAAAACATTATTTATGATGATCCTTGGATTGTCCCATCTGAATCTGAGATAGACTCATTCGGTGATGCTATGCCTTTGAGTCCATATGAAATTGCTTATGAAGCTGTCATGTCTTTTACCGACTCGCATTCAACCCAAATCGACCAAATGAATGTGGTCAGTGAAGAATCACTTTTCACATCAACCTTAGAATGGATAGCGTTTCCCGAAGTCGTGTCATCTGACGAGCAACTTCGCGAAATCCTAAGTGTAGACGATCTACCATGGGAAGATCTTCATCATAGATCTTCGTTTTTACCTAAGGATGATGCTTTTGAAAATGATTTTTCATCTATCTTTACCGCTGAATATGTCAAAAACGCTCAGAATCCAACGAAACATTCTGATTCAGAGTTGAATTTAGGGAATATTTCTCGCACTATTCCCATTGATATTTCAGTGAAGCCCGGAATTGAGGAAAACATTCATATAGGTGCCTCATGTACAGAAGATGAAATCCAAACTTACAAGGCCCTATTCCAAGAATTTCGTGATGTGTTTGCCTGGTCTTACGAGGAAATGCCGGGAATCAACCCTGCCATTGTTGTTCATGAAATAAAGACCTACCCGGATGCTAAACCCGTCCGGCAACGGTTGCGTCAGATTCACCCTCAGAAAGCGGCTGCGATTAAAGCAGAAGTCGAGAAGCTGTTGAAAGCAGGTTTCATTTATCCAATCCCGTTAACGGATTGGGTATTGAATATTGTTCCGGTCAACAAGAAACAAGGAACAATAAGAATCTGTATCGACTATAGGGATATAAATCGAGCTTGTCCAAAAGACAACTATCCTACGCCTTATATCGATCAAATTATTGATGATTGTGCCGGAAGTGAAATGTTTTCCTCATGGATGGTTTTTCGGGCTATAATCAAATCAATATTCTACCTACCGACCAACCAAAAACGGCATTCATTTGTCCATGGGGGACATTTGCTTATTGCAAATTACCTTTTGGACTTAAGAATGCCGGGGCCACTTTTCAACGGGCGATGTCTTATGCATTTCATGACATCAAGCACATTGTGCAACCGTACCTCGATGATTTGCCTGCTCATTCTTTACATCGAGCTGATCACCTTGTCCACTTACGAGCAATCTTTATGAGGTGTAGGCATTATCGAATTCGGTTGAATCCCCACAAGTGTGTGTTTTGTATAGAGACGGGTCGATTGCTGGGATTTGTTGTTTCAAAAGCCGGCATTCGCGTCGATCCCTCGAAGGTCGAAGCTATCATCAAATTGCCTCCTCCTTCGAGTTTGCGCCAACTCCAAAGTTTGCAAGGGAAAGCGAACTTTTTACGCCGATTCATTCCAAATTACGCCGAGGTCACTAAAGGTTTTACACGGTTGTTGAAACAGAACGCTCAATTCTTTTGGGATGAGATTGCCCAACAATCTTTTGATGCACTTAAACACGCGTTGACCCATGCACCGTTGTTGCATCCTCCCAACTACAACCAGGACTACTTCTTATACCTCGCAGCTTCGCATTCCACCATTGGAATGGTGTTAGTTCAAGAAGATGAATTCGGAGCGGAACATGTGATATATTATCTTAGTAGGACATTAAACCCCACTGAGCTAAAATATTCGCATGTGGAGAAATTGGCCCTGGCAGCCGTTCAAGCTGTCCAGCGTTTTCGTCACTACATTCTTCTCCGTAAAACTACAGTTATTTCGGATTGCAACCCTATGATTTATATTTTGACAAAACAACTGCTAGGGGGCAAGTACTCTAAATGGATCGTTATCCTGCAAGAGTTCGACTTGGAGTTTGAAAAGTCCAAGTCTAAGAAATCCTTAGTTTTTGCGGAATTGATGTGTGATTTCCCGCATGCTGACACAAAAACTGTGGCAGAGGAGTCCATTGCGGACGAATCTTTGTTTCTTATCAGTACTTTAGATCCGTGGTACGGGGATATAATCATCTATCTCCAAACCCAAACCTTTCGGCCTGAAGCTTCAAAGTCGGAACGTCAAAAAATTCGGTTTCAATCCCAGCAATACAAGATTATTGGAGATACACTTTATCGCCGGGGGGCAGACTTAGTTTTTCGACGTTGTTTAACTCACGAAGAGGCTGAGAGGGTTTTGAATGATTGTCACTCTGGAGCATGTGGCGGTCATATGTCTGGGTATGCCACAGCTCAGAAGGTGTTGCGCGCTGGCTATTTCTGGCCGTCCATGTTTAAAGATTGTATCATTGCAGTCCGGAAGTGCCACAACTGTCAAGTGTTTGATCGCAAGATGCGCGCACCACCTGCTCCTCTCCACCCTATAATTGTCGTTGGTCCATTCGCCAAATGGGGTATCGATTTTATTACTTGTAACCCTCACTCGGCCGGGGGCATGCGTATATCATCCTCGCGGTTGATTATTTTACTAAATGGGCCGAGGCGATGCCTACATTCGACGCAAGCGGCAAAACAGCTGCAGTTTTCGTATTCAATCATATTATAACTAGGTTTGGTGTCCCACAAGCAATCATCACTGACCATGGGAGCCATTTTCGAAACATCATGATGACTGAGCTTACAAGCCAGCTTGGTTTGCGCCACGATAGCTCTACTCCTTATTATCCGCAAGCCAACGGTTTGGTTGAGTCTATCAACAAAGTTCTGGTTATCATGATCCGACGAACCATTGGTATTCATCGGTCGAATTGGCACAACATGTTATTTTCAGCGCTATGGGCATACCGAACCTCAGTGAAAACTTCAACAGGGTTCACTCCTTTCTAGCTAGTTTATGGCTTGGAAGCTGTGTTACCCATTGAATGCGAAATCCCATCACTTCAAATGGCTGTCGAATTACTCCCAGCTACTTCCAAAGAGGAGAAATGTAAATGTTTGTTATACTTAGCTCAATTAGATGAGACTCGACGTGACGCTGCATTGGCAATCGAGACTCACGCGAAGCGAATGAAAGCTCAGTATGATAGAAATGTGACCCCTCGAAGTTTTTCAGAGGGAGACCTAGTGCTATTATATGATCAAGCTAACGATAAGCTAGGTGCTGGAAAATTCGTTCCTATGTGGCATGGACCCTACATTGTAAAGCGAAAGCTAGCAAAAGGGGCCTATGAGCTGGTAGATTTTGATGGGGACTCTTTGGGTAAACCCAGAAATGGACTTTACCTAAAGAGGTATTATGCTTAAATGGTGGGTATGGAGAATTTTTAGTTAGGTTAGGTTTTCTTTCTAGCTAGTATGTTTGTTAGTTTAGATAGTGTGCTTAGTTTAGAGAGTGTGTTTTTCGTCGTTATTCTGGCTTATCTTGGTTTTACTCTTGATATTGCAGATGTCGACGCCTCTCCAAACATACATTGGATTTGCTGATGGTGCTTGTCGTAGTACACGGAATATCTCTTCCGCAGCTTGGGTTATCTATTCGCCCTCTGACGAGTTAGTTTCTATGCATGGGGTAAGCCTCGGTCAAACGACGAACAACATTGCAGAATACAGTGCAGTGGTTGAATTATTATCTGAATCTATTTCATTTGGAATTCGACGTTTGATAGTGAGGTTAGATTCTGAACTTGTTGTATTACAGCTTAATAGAGTATATGCCATTAGAAATCCTGTGTTATTAAGGTTGTTTTTGAGAGTGCGTCTCTTGGAACGTGAATTTGATTACATTGAATATCAGCATATTCCAAGGTCTTTAAATACATTAGCAGATGCAATTGCTTCTCGAATGTTGGACAGACATTTACGATAATCATGCAAGTAAAATTAAAAAACATTTCATCACATATGTTAAACAAAATGAGCAGGTAATAATGATATATATATATATAGATAGGAGTGTGTCAAAAAAATATACATCGTCTTCGATCATAGGTTGAAAAACACCTTATGATCGGCAAAAATGATAAGTACAAAAAGCCAAAAATGTCATATGTGTCTACAAAAGTGACTAGCCAATCACTGGTGGTGCTCTCTATACGAGACCACTGCCCGTGCTACCCTACACAAGAACCTCCTAAAAGGTCCTGGGACTGCGACCACATAGCGCTGAAGTCGAATGGGAATGTCATCTATGGTGGTCTCTAGTATATCCGCCGTCAGACGCTCTAGATCCTGTTCCAGCTCGGCCAAGGTCTCTGCGGCCGCATCCTGTGGGGCTGGTGCTGGTACAGCTGGTGCTCTCCTCTCAAAAGCCCGGAGGTTGGCTGGACGCCGTGGACCTACATCTGCATTTTGAAAATTTGTACTGTCAGTTTGAGGCGATATATATAAAAACAAAAAAAATATATAATTTGAAAACTCGTGAAAAATGAAATACCTCTGTCGTCCCACTATTCTCCCTGTGGAAGAACCATGTCCGGATCATTCCGAAAATCCATTCCGGCATAAGGAAAGTCCTGAATAGCAAAGACCTGGTCCTCTAACCAGTGAAAATAACCAGCAGGGAATCGAACAACTGTCATGCCCTCATCAGGATGCCGGGCCATCACCGTAACCCATCGTATCAGCTTTGGCTCCCGAGGACCCAAGATATGAACAGTGAGATGCTGAGGGATCAGCATCGGAACTCTCTCTAAGGCAAAGCTCACAACTAGAGGCCCATATCCAAAGGTCTTCAGTTGTCCATTCTTTGCCCTAGTCAGTTGGCCCTTCATGTTGGCCGACACAGCATCGCACCAGTTGAAGATGGTGCCTCGAAAATAGTCAATCGCCATCCGCATTTGGGACCCGGTGGCAATATGTAAAGCGGCTGCGCTGCAAATTCTGGTAACCGTGAAAGCTATAACCATGAGTTCACGCCGAGAGATGTATTTGATTTCTATGCCTTTCGCATGGTTTTGATTGGGTATGCACCACTCTGCCCGGAGACTAGCAAGGGATTGGCCACCCGGCCTAGTCCCGGCTAGATTGAGTTGCTCGCCCCTATTTGGCAAGCCAGTGAGAAAGTATATGTCAGAGGGCTCTATCTCGAGCTGGTGCCCTCCGATGTAAAAGCATTGCTCATGAATGTTCCATCTCTCAACCAGCCACTCCAAGAATCTCACCTGAGCCCTCATGCCAGGTATGGCCCAGTATTTATAGAGTCCGCATGCTTTTAGGGCATCAATAGAAGGTTGGTGACCAATTGCGGCTAAATCAACATCCTCGTGCTCTCTTTCTCTCCAATCCAACATGGTGAGTGCCCTACACACCAAGAAATAAAGATTAGAATTAATTTGGGAAAATCTAAATGGTTATTTTTGGGGTTTGGGGTTTCAAATTCCGCACTTCCTGGGGTACGCACCCCGCGTTTAGGACACAGAGCGCCGGTACGCAGCTGGCCTGAAGGTGGGCTGCGTACCCCGACCTTTTTCCTGTGTAGGAAAAGGTCGGGGTACGCAGGTCACCCTTAGGGCACCTGCGTACCCCGCAGAGCGGATTTTAAAACCTAAAACCCCCCAAAAACCAAAACTAAAACCTAAAACAAAATTTTAATCGGATGAAATTGAATAAGAGGATGTTGTGAAATACCTGGAAGAGACGGCGTTCGATTCTGACGGTCGGATTCTCCGCAATGACCATGGGAAGTTTCTTGCCAAAAGCCCTTTTCTCAACCTCAACAGTAAAATGGTAAAAATGACATGGTAAAAAGTCTTTTTATAGGTTTTTTGGATGAATGAATGCTAGGTTTGTTTATTTTTCACCATGGAAGGATATTTTTCAATGTATTTTTGCCTATCTTAAACAGGTATGAGTAATGTGTCGTTTTTGTGCAGGACAAAGGGATTTAGAGGGAAAATTGTCATTTTTCACGAACCAAAATATCAGAGTCATCTTTTAAGCCCTTTTCTGACTCCTAAAAAATGAAAAGATTGCCGAGCGTTTCTTTTACACTCGTTAAAACGGAATTAAAAGACGGTCCCCTTATAGCCCTTTTCTGACCGTAAAAACAGGAAAAGGTTGCCGGGTTTTTGTCGTTTCAAACTCGATACTGGAAATAAAACGACGTGTCCTTGATCGCTTTTTACTTTTCAGGTCAGTGGCATTAATTATGAAAATACTCCTTGGTCGCAAGATCAAGCGGTTCCCCCAGGTATTATTTTATACTTTTTCGGGCTTGAGGGACACAAATCTACGAAAAAGTTCAACTTGGAGTCTTCTTAAGTTTTTCAGACTCTCTAAAATTGAAAAACGCCGAGTTTCTCCTATACTGGGCTCGTTAAAAATTCACAGTAAAGGACCTGTTCAATTACAAACAGGAACGAACCACTCCTTCCTAGGGTTCGAATCAAAACTAGGTTGGACTCATCCGAAGGATGAGGTTATAATCAAGCATATGTTATCCTCCTCAAGCTTGTTAAAAATAAAGAGGTACTTGCCAGAAATGGTGGGGGAAAAGATAGAAGAATGAGCATATTTGTTATCTTTTGTCTCAGTAAAAACTTTATTACCACTCTTGGGCACGACACTTTTCATTCACCTGGGTTGGGAAATCCTTTACCTCACAGTTGATCAAACCACTTTGAAAGTCTTTAGCCAGGTTCCGGGGATTAACTTTGAGTCATTCATCACGAAGCCATCTGTCGTGTCGTTATGTGTTCAAGAGGTCTGCAAGAAAAACTTTCATCTGCAAAATACTTGTCATCCATTTGACCATCCCTGAATCAGTCCTTACAGCAACATTTCTTCAACTTTATTAATGATTTCATGTTGTGGGCTTGCCTGCAACGGGTCGCTTTCTATCGACATCAGCACATTATCAAGAGAGATGACTTAGAAATCGTCAGTACCTTGAAGTCTGCATGCATCAATGGCAGGTTTCTCGCCTTTGACATCAGTTTACATCATTGACTCTCGATCGAAGGATTCTGTGAAATGTTCGACATCAACTCATTCATTCACATCTCATGGATTGTACTGGGTACTTTGAGAACCATTGACATTACTGGTGGTCTCTCTCACACTTGTTAACAGTTTACATCATCGACTGGTAATCAAGTGGTTTCTACCATGTTCGACATCAACTCATTTATTCGCATGGCTAGAATCGTACTAATTCGGGAAGCAGAAATGAAGACCCTGGATCTAGTTTCCACCATCCAGGCTACGAGGAGTTTTGTATTCATTATCTAAGTAGAATAATCATAAAGATATGGCTGCGCCCATACTGTGTCTACAAAAGTCTATCATTATGATGTACTGCAAGATCAACCCTGTATCAGAGTAGTTAGTCTGTTAGTTAAAGTTTTGATCTGAGTATGGGAATGCCTACCTCAGTGATGATATAATCTTATACATGTATTTTGTGTTGAAAATTGCAGGTTCTGACCAGGCTCTCCACGAGATAATCCTTGAAATGATAAAGCACTTCACCCTTCCTAGATAATACAAAACCCTAATCTATTACAGGCTTCGCACTTTAGGGGGCAATCTGTTACACTAAAAAATGTCACCATGGCTATTTACAGTTAGTATGGCTCTATCAACAGTCATGCTATCCTCCTGGGCAAGTCTTATGCCTCTGCTCTCCATGTCAAACTCCAAAAAGAGAGAAAGTCTTTATAAATGTATTTATCTCTGGGTACGCAGGTTCTCTCAACCTTACCTGCGGGTACGCACCCAATGTTCACAAAATCTGCATACTTATACGCTCTGTATGTAAAGGGGTAGGTGCGTACCCCTCTAAAGGTCAAAATGCGCAAGTTTCATCTTTAAAAATTTACTTGTGGTTATTTCTAGAGAATTCTAGAAGGTTGTTCGCCGTGTATTGAGCGCCTCCAGATGGTTCATGTACCCCTACCAAAGAGGAACTTATCCCATCAATGAGGGAGCTATCCCATCCAAAGAGGGGATTATCCCATTGATGGTGGACCTGGATAACTTCCTCTAGACCACTATAAATACAGGCATTGGGCCAGAAGGAGGAGAGGTTGGAAGCTAAACATTTCTAAGGGTAGATGCTTGTGGAATTAGGACTCCCATTTAGAATCTTGTGAGGAGAGATTGCCATCTTTACTTGTTCTATTTGGAAGTGGGTGAGCTTTGTCAAAGTAAAGGAGAACTCTTGATGGACCCTGGGAGGGACTTGCACAACACCAAGGCTCAGGTTTTAATTGTTCCTTTTGTTTCCTATTAATGCAAATGAGTCCATTCTTCTCAATAACTTGTTATTTATGAGTTGTTTCATGTACTCCTTGGTCTATGTGTTAAATATGTTTTCTTCTATGAGATTATCAAGTGCTTTTTAATCGTTTGATTGTTAGTGGATGCAGGTTTCAAAGTGAAGGAGGAGCTCATCCGGATCAGTGAAGCTGGACTACTACAACAGCGTTGGATTACAGGTAGGATTTAAACACTTGATTTCTTATATAGTAAATGCATGTTTAGAGAAGGATTGCTCTTGTTTGTCTTGTTTGTCACTAGAGAGCCTTAGGCTCCTGGGGAGGTTGGTTGTGTCCGGACTATCAACTCTTTCCGCCTGACAACCCCAAAACATAAATAAGTTCCTATGCATAGTCCTCTTGAAAAATGCAAAGGTGAAAGAAGAGAAAGTCTTCCCGTGCAGAGAGGTGAAGCCTACAACTCCACCAAGTACTGACCAGGCTTGCTAGTAGTGGAGCAATGTGTGTGTTATTGAGTGACTTCATCGGGGTACTGTCCAGGCCTACTAGCAGTGGAGCAACACCAGAGATGGAAACTTATACTCTGTAAATATTCAACTTGCGAGCTAAACTACCCTTCACGAATTTGAAACATTGTGAACAAGCTGAACTTTTGATTGTGTTTGACTGAGTTGGCAAAAGGTGAACCATATATTTCCATGGGGTAAATGGGGAAGCCGAAGTAGCTTGCACAATGATTCAATACTACCCAAAAGGCCAAGGCCCTGTGCTATCAATGAACCAAAACAGAGAAGATGGAATTCTACTAGTGTGTCACCAAGTGTTGTAGCAGCTACAACCACCATCCAAAAGTTTTTCCTACACCTAATTCTGGAGCCTCCCTTGTGAGTTTCACTTAATGACTGCACAAACTCGGGTTCACTCCGTGAGCTCGTGTCAGTCGTCACATCCACCTTTCTTGTTCATTTCACCAAGTCTTGCATGTTGATGTCAATGTCATGCTTACGACCATGTTCTAGTTATGCTCAAAGTCTTCGCTTCATGTGTACTTGTTGTGTTCGCTATGAAAACACATGTCGCACTCACATATGGAGTCACATTGAATGTCATGCAAGTTATGTCACGGTGAACCAACGATCAATCACAAGTGTTGCGCTTATCACTTACACCGTCATTCGTTCATGTTCTACATGTGTGTCTAGATGGTTTGAGTCGTCTCGTCATCGAGTCATGCAAGTGTGTGTTTGGAAGATCACATATGCATCTTTAACTCGTTCACACACTTAGTCATTTCGCTAAAGTTATGACGACCAGACTCCCCTCTGACAGCCAGACCATCACCCTACCATCGAATCGATTGATTGTCACCTAAAATAATGCAGAAGCACCAAGCAAGTCATTTCAAGTTGCACTTCCCACAAGAAAATCAATCAGTCTCCATGATGGTCAAGCAAAGAGTTTGACCCAGCTGCTACCTGGGGACTGATTCCCCTGAAAAATTGCACAAAGGTTGCGAGCATTTCTCGCTCTGTAAATATGTTGTTCAGTCGTCCGTGTTTCTCAAACTCCTGCAATCTTTCTTACATGGCGGTCCTTCAGTTCCCACCGGGTATCAATCACTTTCTGCGTACCTTTGAGGAGGCATCTCCTCAACCCATTGATCATGGGTTATTAGCTGCAAACATGGTAATATACCATTGCGTGTAGGAGACATTTACATTGTCAGTTCAGTTCCCGTTTCCCAACCTCAAGGTGGCCAATTACCGCCTGGGGGGCAGCCTCAGTTAACGCCTGGGGGGCAACCTCAAGGTACAAAAATTGTGTCTGGGGGGCAACCTCAATGTCAGTATGTACCTAAGTGCAATACATGCCTCAAGGTCAACCCCAGCCTCAATATGTACCCCAGGGTCAACCTCAGTATCAGTATTTACCTCAAGGCCATCAACCCCAAGGGTATCAACCTCAAGGGTATCAACCCAAGGTCAAGGCAACCCGAAGTATCCGTATTTACCTCACAGTTATCAACCTCAAGGTCAATACTCGAGTAAAAGGAATCAACCACCTACAAGGTAGTCATATGTTAAGATATGGGAACTGCACCTTTCAATTATCAATCCTATCCTCAATCCGCTTATGGATCTCAGTATATCAACCTGTTACGGGTCAATCCCGAGATGAGTGTGGATCCATCACAGGGTACAATGAGGCTCGCAGCCTAGTATACAGTTGGACCTAAGCTGGACAACCCTAGTTTCAAAAGTCCACCCCAGCAACCACAACTTGGGTCCAGTCAAATGGTTCAAACTTCTGTAACTTCGGCAGTTATCTCAGACCGTACAATAGCACCTAAAACTCCATCTCAAACAACTGCTGAAAGTAAATTGGCTACATCTGCCGCACTTACTTCTGGAGTATCGACAGCTCCGGTTTCTACTGTCTCTGAACCCCTCCTCAGACATTCTTTACCGTTGTCTGGATCTAATAGCGGTTACCAATATCAACTTATCCTGGTACACTTATCAACAACCTCAACAACCCCAGTACGGTGGTTAATCCTGGTTTCCAGGAGGATATAATATCCCAATGCGACTCCTGTTCCTAGTTATCCTGGATATCCTCCTCCTGGGACTGGTCTTGTGACCCAGAGTTTTAGAGATCCTAACCGGCAGTTACCGTTTATCGCAACTTTGGATTTACCAGACTTGACGCGCCTAACGAACGATCCAATTCAATATCTTCCGTTCTGGCCGCCAATGCCAAATAAGTTGCCCAGTGATATACCCAAGTTCGAAGGTAAGTCTGGAGAGGATCCGTCCAATCATGTGATGACTTACCACCTCTGGTGTGCTTCAAATTCTATCTCGGATGATTCGATCCGCTTACGTCTTTTCCAGCGTACACTCATTGGTCTCGCGGCCAAGTGGTACATTGAGTTACCACGGGCCTCTTTTTACAATTTCAGCCAGTTAGCTACCTCGTCCTTAACTCACTTTCAGTTGCCGGTCAGATACGATAACGGCACGGAGCTATTAACTTCACTAAAACAATCAACGTCCACGTATATTTCTGATCACATTCATGAGTGGAGACGTCGAAGAAGGTTAGTGAAAGTTTTTATCCCGGACCAAATCTTAGCTGAATGGTTTGTTAAATCATTATTACCGAAGATTACTGAAGATGTAGCTAAGGCCGGAGTAGTTACTGAGGAGCAAGTCATTGCTCAGGCGCAGTACCTTGACTTAGTTTATACTCAGTCGGGTACGTTACACGAGAAGATTCCAGATCTTCCAAAATCGAATCAAATCGCTGCTGCTCCTTCGGGATCTCATGCCGCTGATGGTATGATTGGTATCGTGAATACAAAGAGTAAGAAGAAGTCTTCCAAGGCTTCAACTACTCCTATAATCACTTTGCCCGATTCCCCGACAGGAGAGTCTTCTCCTGAACTTTCCGCCGATATTCACGCTGTAGAGTCATCTACGGCCAAATCAAAAAACGGTGGAAAGAAGAAAGGAAAGAAGAAGGCTAAAGCAGACAAGGCTCCGAAGGAGAAAACGGAAAAGTCGAAAACCAATGACGAAAAGCGCAAACCTCGATATCCTTGTCTTATTTGTGAAGAGGATCATTTTACGAGAGATTGCCCTCATCGGGCCGAGGTTGTGAAAATAGTCAAAGGTTCTCCCACTCCTGCTGTGTTAAAAGATCCATTTCCAAAGCAGAAGTAAGATGATAGGTTCTTCCTCGACTGCCAGTGAAGAACCCATTTTGATGATGTCTCATGTGAGGATTGCGACTCGATCGCAAGATTATGGTAGTAAGAATCCTGTTGATGGTAAGGAAGCAGAATCTTCTCATTCTAACCCATCAACCTCAGCTCCTGGTTCCGATCCACTACAGATCGAAAAACCTAACCCGGACTTAGTAATTAAACCGCCCGCCAAGGGTGTACTTCGAAGGTCTGCTTTCAATCCACATGCGAGAGCAGCCCAGAATTACAACATTGTTGAGGACTTAGCTGTTTCACCCTCAGCAATGTCGGCTTTAGAAGTGCTGCAATCATGCCCAGCACAACGAAAATTACTTTTGTCGGCTATCGAAGCTGTTGATGTTCAGGACCCGAACCTGATAATCTTCGATCTAGAAAATAGTACACCGCGTCTACCCCATCAAATGGCTTTCCAAATTCCAGTGATAGTCAAAAACAGGCCTATTCATCGGACTGTGATTGATGAGGGAGCTTCTACGTGTATTATGTCGATTCAATGTTGGAGATCGCTTGGTTCTCCTTCGTTGAACCAATCCCCGACCATCCTTAAGGCCTTTGATGGCCGTGGGTTCCGTCCGTTTGGTATTCTACAGGAATTGCCTATAGGGGTAGAAGGTAAAACCGTTAGTCTGGATGTGGAGGTGGTTGATGCCCCTCTAGACTACAACCTTCTTTTGGGTCGAAGTTGGTCATATGCTATGACAGCGGTCGTTTCATCGGTCTTCAGAGTAATAAAGTTTCCATATAACGGTAAGATCGTGACCATTGATCAGCTGACATACTTTTCATCCGACCCAGCCTCTTCAGAGAGTATCCAGCATGTCGGTAAGACGACAATCCCTTATAGGGACGTTGGCGTAGGTTTAGTTAAAGATTCCGGTTTACTGGGAACTTTTCCTTTCCCTCCAATCAACGCAGACCCTTCATTTGCATCAATTCATATGATTACATCAGAAAACATTATTTATGATGATCCTTGGATTGTCCCATCTGAATCTGAGATAGACTCATTCGGTGATGCTATGCCTTTGAGTCCATATGAAATTGCTTATGAAGCTGTCATGTCTTTTACCGACTCGCGTTCAACCCAAATCGACCAAATGAATGTGGTCAGTGAAGAATCACTTTTCACATCAACCTTAGAACGGATAGCGTTTCCCGAAGTCGTGTCATCTGACGAGCAACTTCGCGAAATCCTAAGTGTAGACGATCTACCATGGGAAGATCTCCATCACAGATCTTCGTTTTTACCTAAGGATGATGCTTTTGAAAATGATTTTTCATCTATCTTTACCGCTGAATATGTCAAAGACGCTCAGAATCCAACGAAACATTCTGATTCAGAGTTGAATTTAGGGAATATTTCTCGCACTATTCCCATTGATATTTCAGTGAAGCCCGGAATTGAGGAAAACATTCATATAGGTGCCTCATGTACAGAAGATGAAATCCAAACTTACAAGGCCCTATTCCAAGAATTCCGCGATGTGTTTGCCTGGTCTTACGAGGAAATGCCGGGAATCGACCCTGCCATTGTTGTTCATGAAATAAAGACCTACCCGGATGCTAAACCCGTCCGGCAACGGTTGCGTCAGATTCACCCTCGGAAAGCGGCTGCGATTAAAGCAGAAGTCGAGAAGCTGTTGAAAGCAGGTTTCATTTATCCAATCCCGTTAACGGATTGGGTATCGAATATTGTTCCGGTCAACAAGAAACAAGGAACAATAAGAATCTGTATCGACTATAGGGATATAAATCGAGCTTGTCCAAAAGACAACTATCCTACGCCTTATATCGATCAAATTATTGATGATTGTGCCGGAAGTGAAATGTTTTCCTTCATGGATGGTTTTTCGGGCTATAATCAAATCAATATTCTACCTGCCGACCAACCAAAAACGGCATTCATTTGTCCATGGGGGACATTTGCTTATTGCAAATTACCTTTTGGGCTTAAGAATGCCGGGGCCACTTTTCAACGGGCGATGTCTTACGCATTTCATGACATCAAGCACATTGTGCAACCGTACCTCGATGATTTGCCTGCTCATTCTTTACATCGAGCTGATCACCTTGTCCACTTACGAGCAATCTTTATGAGGTGTAGGCATTATCGAATTCGGTTGAATCCCCACAAGTGTGTTTTCTGTATAGAGACGGGTCGATTGCTGGGATTTGTTGTTTCAAAAGCCGGCATTCGCGTCGATCCCTCGAAGGTCGAAGCTATCATCAAATTGCCTCCTCCTTCGAGTTTGCGCCAACTCCAAAGTTTGCAAGGGAAAGCGAACTTTTTACGCCGATTCATTCCAAACTACGCCGAGGTCACTAAAGGTTTTACACGGTTGTTGAAACAGAACGCTCAATTCTTTTGGGATGAGATTGCCCAACAATCTTTTGATGCACTTAAACACGCGTTGACCCATGCACCGTTGTTGCATCCTCCCAACTACAACCAGGACTACTTCTTATACCTCGCAGCTTCGCATTCCACCATTGGAATGGTGTTAGTTCAAGAAGATGAATTCGGAGCGGAACATGTGATATATTATCTTAGTAGGACATTAAACCCCACTGAGCTAAAATATTCGCATGTGGAGAAATTGGCCCTGGCAGCCGTTCAAGCTGTCCAGCGTTTTCGTCACTACATTCTTCTCCGTAAAACTACAGTTATTTCGGATTGCAACCCTATGATTTATATTTTGACAAAACAACTGCTAGGGGGCAAGTACTCTAAATGGATCGTTATCCTGCAAGAGTTCGACTTGGAGTTTGAGAAGTCCAAGTCTAAGAAATCCTTAGTTTTTGCGGAATTGATGTGTGATTTCCCGCATGCTGACACAGAAACTGTGGCAGAGGAGTCCATTGCGGACGAATCTTTGTTTCTTATCAGTACTTTAGATCCGTGGTACGGGGATATAATCATCTATCTCCAAACCCAAACCTTTCGGCCTGAAGCTTCAAAGTCGGAACGTCGAAAAATTCGGTTTCAATCCCAGCAATACAAGATTATTGGAGATACACTTTATCGCCGGGGGGCAGACTTAGTTTTTCGACGTTGTTTAACTCACGAAGAGGCTGAGAGGGTTTTGAATGATTGTCACTCTGGAGCATGTGGCGGTCATATGTCTGGGTATGCCACAGCTCAGAAGGTGTTGCGCGCTGGCTATTTCTGGCCGTCCATGTTTAAAGATTGTATCATTGCAGTCCGGAAGTGCCACAACTGTCAAGTGTTTGATCGCAAGATGCGCGCACCACCTGCTCCTCTCCACCCTATAATTGCCGTTGGTCCATTCGCCAAATGGGGTATCGATTTTATTACTTGTAACCCTCACTCGGCCGGGGGGCATGCGTATATCATCCTCGCGGTTGATTATTTTACTAAATGGGCCGAGGCGATGCCTACATTCGACGCAAGCGGCAAAACAGCTGCAGTTTTCGTATTCAATCATATTATAACTAGGTTTGGTGTCCCACAAGCAATCATCACTGACCATGGGAGCCATTTTCGAAACATCATGATGACTGAGCTTACAAGCCAGCTTGGTTTGCGCCACGATAGCTCTACTCCTTATTATCCGCAAGCCAACGGTTTGGTTGAGTCTATCAACAAAGTTCTGGTTATCATGATCCGACGAACCATTGGTATTCATCGGTCGAATTGGCACAACATGTTATTTTCAGCGCTATGGGCATACCGAACCTCAGTGAAAACTTCAACAGGGTTCACTCCTTTCCAGCTAGTTTATGGCTTGGAAGCTGTGTTACCCATTGAATGCGAAATCCCATCACTTCAAATGGCTGTCGAATTACTCCCAGCTACTTCCAAAGAGGAGAAATGTTTGTTATACTTAGCTCAATTAGATGAGACTCGACGTGACGCTGCATTGGCAATCGAGACTCACGCGAAGCGAATGAAAGCTCAGTATGATAGAAATGTGACCCCTCGAAGTTTTTCGGAGGGAGACCTAGTGCTATTATATGATCAAGCTAACGATAAGCTAGGTGCTGGAAAATTCGTTCCTATGTGGCATGGACCCTACATTGTAAAGCGAAAGCTAGCAAAAGGGGCCTATGAGCTGGTAGATTTTGATGGGGACTCTTTGGGTAAACCCAGAAATGGACTTTACCTAAAGAGGTATTATGCTTAAATGGTGGGTATGGAGAATTTTTAGTTAGGTTAGGTTTTCTTTCTAGCTAGTATGATTGTTAGTTTAGATAGTGTGCTTAGTTTAGAGAGTGTGTTTTTAGTCGTTATTCTGGCTTATCTTGGTTTTACTCTTGATATTGCAGATGTCGACGCCTCTCCAAACATACATTGGATTTGCTGATGGTGCTTGTCGTAGTACACGGAATATCTCTTCCGCAGCTTGGGTTATCTATTCGCCCTCTGACGAGTTAGTTTCTATGCATGGGGTAAGCCTCGGTCAAACGACGAACAACATTGCAGAATACAGTGCAGTGGTTGAATTATTATCTGAATCTATTTCATTTGGAATTCGACGTTTGATAGTGAGGTTAGATTCTGAACTTGTTGTATTACAGCTTAATAGAGTATATGCCATTAGAAATCCTGTGTTATTAAGGTTGTTTTTGAGAGTGCGTCTCTTGGAACGTGAATTTGATTACATTGAATATCAGCATATTCCAAGGTCTTTAAATACATTAGCAGATGCAATTGCTTCTCGAATGTTGGACAGACATTTACGATAATCATGCAAGTAAATTTAAAAACATTTCATCACATATGTTAAACAAAATGAGCCGGTAATAATGATATATATATATATAGATAGGAGTGTGTCAAAAAAATATACATCGTCTTCGATCATAGGTTGAAAAACACCTTATGATCGGCAAAAATGATAAGTACAAAAAGCCAAAAATGTCATATGTGTCTACAAAAGTGACTAGCCAATCACTGGTGGTGCTCTCTATACGAGACCACTGCCCGCGCTACCCTACACAAGAACCTCCTAAAAGGTCCTGGGACTGCGACCACATAGCGCTGAAGTCGAATGGGAATGTCATCTATGGTGGTCTCTGGTATATCCGCCGTCAGACGCTCTAGATCCTGTTCCAGCTCGGCCAAGGTCTCTGCGGCCGCATCCTGTGGGGCTGGTGCTGGTACAGCTGGTGCTCTCCTCTCAAAAGCCCGGAGGTTGGCTGGACGCCGTGGACCTACATCTGCATTTTGAAAATTTGTACTGTCAGTTTGAGGCGATATATATAAAAACAAAAAAAATATATAATTTGAAAACTCGTGAAAAATGAAATACCTCTGTCGTCCCACTGTTCTCCCTGTGGAAGAACCATGTCCGGATCATTCCGAAAATCCATTCTGGCATAAGGAAAGTCCTGAATAGAAAAGACCTGGTCCTCTAACCAGTGAAAATAACCAGCAGGGAATCGAACAACTGCCACGCCCTCGTCAGGATGCCGGGCCATCACCGTAACCCATCGTATCAGCTTTGGCTCCCGAGGACCCAAGATATCAACAGTGAGATGCTGAGGGATCAGCATCGGAACTCTCTCTAAGGCAAAGCTCACAACTAGAGGCCCATATCCAAAGGTCTTCAGTTGTCCGTTCTTTGCCCTAGTCAGTTGGCCCTTCATGTTGGCCGACACAGCATCGCACCAGTTGAAGATGGTGCCTCGAAAACAGTCAATCGCCATCCGCATTTGGGACCCGGTGGCAATATGTAAAGCGGCTGCGCCGCAAATTCTGGTAACCGTGAAAGCTATAACCATGAGTTCACGCCGAGAGATGTATTTGATTTCTATGCCTTTCGCATGGTTTTGATTGGGTATGCACCACTCTGCCCGGAGACTAGCAAGGGATTGGCCACCCGGCCTAGTCCCGGCTAGATTGAGTTGCTCGCCCCTATTTGGCAAGCCAGTGAGAAAGTATATGTCAGAGGGCTCTATCTCGAGCTGGTGCCCTCCGATGTAAAAGCATTGCTCATGAATGTTCCATCTCTCAACCAGCCACTCCAAGAATCTCACCTGAGCCCTTATGCCAGGTATGGCCCAGTATTTATATAGTCTGCATGCTTTTAGGGCATCAATAGAAGGTTGGTGACCAATTGCGGCTAAATCAACATCCTCGTGCTCTCTTTCTCTCCAATCCAACATGGTGAGTGCCCTACACACCAAGAAATAAAGATTAGAATTAATTTGGGAAAATTTAAATGGTTATTTTTGGGGTTTGGGGTTTCAAATTCCGCCCTTCGCGGGGTACGCACCCCGCGTTTAGGACACAGAGCGCCGGTACGCAGCTGGCCTGAAGGTGGGCTTCGTACCCCGACCTTTTTCCTGTGTAGGAAAAGGTCGGGGTACGCAGGTCACCCTTAGGGCACCTGCGTACCCCGCAGAGCGGTTTTTAAAACCTAAAACCCCCCAAAAACCAAAACTAAAACCTAAAACAAAATTTTAATCGGATGAAATTGAATAAGAGGATGTTGTGAAATACCTGGAAGAGACGGCGTTCGATTCTGACGGTCGGATTATCCGCAATGACCACGGGAAGTTTCTTGCCAAAAGCCCTTTTCTCAACCTCAACAGTAAAATGGTAAAAATGACATGGTAAAAAGTCTTTTTATAGGTTTTTTGGATGAATGAATGCTAGGTTTGTTTATTTTTCACCATGGAAGGATATTTTTCAATGTATTTTTGCCTATCTTAAACAGGTATGAGTAATGTGTCGTTTTTGTGCAGGACAAAGGGATTTAGAGGGAAAATTGTCATTTTTCACGAACCAAAATATCAGAGTCATCTTTTAAGCCCTTTTCTGACTCCTAAAAAATGAAAAGATTGCCAAGCGTTTCTTTTACACTCGTTAAAACGGAATTAAAAGACGGTCCCCTTATAGCCCTTTTCTGACCGTAAAAACAGGAAAAGGTTTCCGGGTTTTTGTCGTTTCAAACTCGATACTGGAAATAAAACGACGTGTCCTTGATCGCTTTTTACTTTTCAGGTCAGTGGCATTAATTATGAAAATACTCCTTGGTCGCAAGATCAAGCGGTTCCCCCAGGTATTATTTTATACTTTTTCGGGCTTGAGGGACACAAATCTACGAAAAAGTTCAACTTGGAGTCTTCTTAAGTTTTTCAGACTCTCTAAAATTGAAAAACGCCGAGTTTCTCCTATACTGGGCTCGTTAAAAATTTCACAGTAAAGGACCTGTTCAATTACAAACAGGAACGAACCACTCCTTCCTAGGGTTCGAATCAAAACTAGGTTGGACTCATCCGAAGGATGAGCTTATAATCAAGCATATGTTATCCTCCTCAAGCTTGTTAAAAATAAAGAGGTACTTGCCAGAAATGGTGGGGGAAAAGAGAGAAGAATGAGCCTATTTGTTATCTTTTGTCTCAGAAGAAACTTTATTACCACTCTTGGGCACGACACTTTTCATTCACCTGGGTTGGGAAATCCTTTACCTCACAGTTGATCAAACCACTTTGAAAGACTTTAGCCGGGTTCCGGGGATTAACTTTGAGTCATTCATCACGAAGCCATCTGTCGTGTCGTTATGTGTTCAAGAGGTCTGCAAGCAAAACTTTCATCTGCAAAATACTTGTCATCCATTTGACCATCCCTGAGTCAGTCCTTACAGCAACATTTCTTCAACTTGATTAATGATTTCGTGTTGTGGGCTTGCCTGCAACGGGTCGCTTTCTATCGACATCAGCACATTATCTAGAGAGATGACTTAGAAATCGTCAGTACCTTGAAGTCTGCATGCATCAATGGCAGGTTTCTCGCCTTTGACGTCAGTTTACATCATTGACTCTCGATCGAAGGATTCTGTGAAATGTTCGACATCAACTCATTCATTCACATCTCATGGATTGTACTGGGTACTTTGAGAACCATTGACATTACTGGTGGTCTCTCTCACACTTGTTAACAGTTTACATCATCGACTGGTAATCAAGTGGTTTCTACCATGTTCGACATCAACTCATTTATTCGCATGGCTAGAATCGTACCAATTCGGGAAGCAGAAATGAAGACCCTGGATCTAGTTTCCACCATCCAGGCTACGAGGAGTTTTGTATTCATTATCTAAGTAGAATAATCATAAACAGATGGCTGCGCCCATACTGTGTCTACAAAAGTCTATGATTATGATGTACTGCAAGATCATTCCTGTATCAGAGTAGTTAGTCTGTTAGTTAAAGTTTTGATCTGAGTATGGGAATGCCTACCTCAGTGATGATATAATCTTATACATGTATTTTGTGTTGAAAATTGCAGGTTCTGACCAGGCTCTCCACGAGATAATCCTTGAAATGATAAAGCGCTTCACCCTTCCTAGATAATACAAAACCCTAATCTATTACAGGCTTCGCACTTTAGGGGGCAATGTGTTACACTAAAAAATGTCACCATGGCTATTTACAGTTAGTATGGCTCTATCAACAGTCATGCTATCCTCCTGGGCAAGTCTTATGCCTCTGCTCTCCATGTCAAACTCCAAAAAGAGAGAAAGTCTTTATAAATGTATTTATCTCTGGGTACGCAGGTTCTCTCAACCTTACCTGCGGGTACGCACCCAATGTTCACAAAATTTGCGTACTTGTACGCTCTGTATGTAAAGGGGTAGGTGCGTACCCCTGTAAAGGTCAAAATGCGCAAGTTTCATCTTTAAAAAGTTACTTGTGGTCATTTCTAGAGCATTCTAGAAGGTTGTTCGACGTGTATTGAGCGCCTCCAGATGGTTCATGTACCCCTACCAAAGAGGAACTTATCCCATCAATGAGGGAGCTATCCCATCCAAAGAGGGGATTATCCCATTGATGGTGGACCTGGATAACTTCCTCTAGACCACTATAAATACAGGCATTGGGCCAGAAGGAGGAGAGGTTGGAAGCTAAACATTTCTAAGGGTAGATGCTGCTGGAATTAGGACTCCCATTTAGAAGCTTGTGAGGAGAGATTGCCATCTTTGCTTGTTCTATTTGGAAGTGGGTGAGCTTTGTCAAAGTAAAGGAGAACTCTTGATGGACCCTGGGAGGGACTTGCACAACACCAAGGCTCAGGTTGTAATTGTTCCTTTTGTTTCCTATTAATGCAAATGAGTCCATTCTTCTCAATAACTTGTTATTTATGAGTTGTTTCATGTACTCCTTGGTCTATGTGTTAAATATGTTTTATTCTATGAGATTATCAAGTGCTATTTAATCGTTTGATTGTTAGTGGATGCAGGTTTCAAAGTGAAGGAGGAGCTCATCCGGATCAGTGAGGCTGGACTGCTACAACAGCGTTGGATTACAGGTAGGATTTAAACACTTGATTTCTTATATAGTAAATGCATGTTTAGAGAAGGATTGCTCTTGTTTGTCTTGTTTGTCACTAGAGAGTCTTAGGCTCCTAGGGAGGTTGGTTGTGTCCGCACTATCAACTCTTTTCGCCTGACAACCCCAAAACATAAATAAGTTCCTATGCATAGTCCTCTTGAAAAATGCAAAGGTGAAAGAAGAGAAAGTCTTCCCGTGCAGAGAGGTGAAGCCTACAACTCCACCAAGTACTGACCAGGCTTGCTAGTAGTGGAGCAATGTGTGTGTTATTGAGTGACTTCATCGGGGTACTGTCTAGGCCTACTAGCAGTGGAGCAACAACAAAGATGGAAACTTATACTCTGTAAATATTCAACTTGCGAGCTAAACCACCCTTCACGAATTTGAAACATTGTGAACAAGCTGAACTTTTGATTGTGTTTGACTGAGTTGGCAAAAGGTGAACCATATATTTCCATGGGGTAAATGGGGAAGCCGAAGTAGCTTGCACAATGATTCAATACTGCCCAAAAGGCCAAGGCCCTGTGCTATCAATGAACCAAAACAGAGAAGATGGAATTCTACTAGTGTGTCACCAAGTGTTGTAGCAGCTACAACCACCATCCAAAAGTTTTGCCTACACCTAATTCTGGAGCCTCCCTTGTGAGTTTCACTTAATGTCTGCACAAACTCGGGTTCACTCCGTGAGTTCGTGTCAGTCATCACATCCACCTTTCTTGTTCATTTCACCAAGTCGTGCATGTTGATGTCAATGTCATGCTTACGACCATGTTCTAGTTATGCTCAAAGTCTTCGCTTCATGTGTACTTGTTGTGTTCGCTATGAAAACACCTGTCGCACTCACATATGGAGTCACATTGAATGTCATGCAAGTTTTGTCACGGTGAACCAACGATCAATCACAAGTGTTGCGCTTATCACTTACACCATCATTCGTTCATGTTCTACATGTGTGTCTAGATGGTTTGAGTCGTCTCGTCATCGAGTCATGCAAGTGTGTGTTTGGAAGATCACATATGCATCTTTAACTCGTTCACACACTTAGTCATTTCGCTAAAGTTATGACGACCAGACTCCCCTCTGATAGCCAGACCATCACCCTACCATCGAATCAATTGATTGTCACCTAAAATAATGCAGAAGCACCAAGCAAGTCATTTCAAGTTGCACTTCCCACTAGAAAATCAATCAGTCTCCATGATGGTCAAGCAAGGAGTTTGACCCAGCTGCTACCTGGGGACTGATTCCCCTGAAAAATTGCACAAAGGTTGCGAGCATTTCTCACTCTACTGACTGAGAAAATTGTGCAGATAGGCCAGATAGACAGCAAGTGACCGTCCCTGTCTCTCTCACGAAATTGTGCAATTTTTTCAGCAAGCCCCCCCGACAACCGACCGACTGCTCATATAGAAAATTGCGTAGTTTTCATGAGGAGGCCCTCTACTTCCCAACAGTCTGCTCAGATCAGAAATTGCGTAGCAATGATCAACATGCTAACCTCCCAGCGTCTGTGCAATTTCCCTTTCCAGCAGCTCCTAGCAGCAGACTGCCAGTTCCCTCTAGGAATTGTGTAGCTTTTGCTGCCAAGCTCCTGCCAGCTGACTAGAAGTTCCCCTCAGGAATTGCGTAGTTTTTGCTGCCAGTGACCCAGCAGCTAACTAGCAGTTCCCTCAAGGAATTACATAGTTTTAGCTGCAAAGCTCCTGACCAGTTCCTCCAAAAAATTGTGTAGTTTTGCTTCCAAGCCCCACTGCCCGCTAGTTCTGGAAACTGCACAGATTTTTCCTGCCCGACCTCCATGCAACCCGAATTGTTCCCCTAAAAAACTACACAGTTTTTTCCTCTAGTTGGGCCAGATGATCCGGATTTGAACAGGAATGCAACAAATTACAAATATAACCATAAATATAGAGATACATCAGAAATAATACTTCATTTCATTACTGTAAAATACTGAAATATGCTTGCAAACAAAAATGGATATAAACCAGCTAGGGCGATGGTAGCTTATCTCTGAGAAGAGATGTGGCAGCTACATGCCTCTGAACTATGTTACAATGAGGCTCGAAGGCCTATTTATTGATGAGAAATAATGGAAAACCCTAAACATCCAAAAAAATAACCCTAGAAGATGAAACACAAAACTATGGGCCCCGTTTGGGTAAATTGGTATATTAACTTCCCGGGGTCGTAACTTTGGCATGCGATCTCTGTTTGACGCGTACAATAGCTCGTTAGAAAGATCTGTCCGAGCACTACAACTTTGGGAAGAGTAACATTGGTTCGTATATAGATGTTGCTCCCACATTTCCCAAAAAACGTCAATTAGGGCCTCAAAACGGCTCTGGAAATTCAGGACCCGAAAAACTAATAAAAATAGTAAATTGTGCTACAATTAAGGAAACTGAAAAACTGAAAGAGACAGTTGTCGAGGTCTAAGGGGGATAGGTGGGTAGCCACCAACATCCACCAGGATCATTCCTTCCCCCTTAGGAAGCAATGGTCCCCATTGCGTTGAGTTCCTCTATCTGCTGAACTTGGTCCCTGGTGAGTTGTTCTGAAATGTCTGATGTGTCTAGTAATGGTGGGAAGCATGGTCGAGGGAGGTCCACATTAAACACTTGGTGCAAGCGAAGGAATGTAGGAATGTTATGCTCCAAGGCATTATTTCCCATAGCCTTGGTACTGGTGTGAGGACCATGTCGGAGTGGTCAGAGCTTCCGATGGGCTCTTTTAAGGCATTCTTTCTACAGATGCAACCATACTTTGTCACCCGCCTGAAACTTGTGTGGTACCCCTGTGGGTGAGGAGAAGTTGTTCATGTGTTCTTTCATGACCATATCGCTCTGTTGTTGCTGCTGCGTGGAGGAACCCTTTCCGGGGATCATGGATGTGGCAACAATCCTCCCCTTACTTTGGGAGCGAACCAGATAGAAAATGAATTTCCTAGTCTGAGAGATGAGCTTGCTTCCTTTCTTAGCAGTGATCAAAGAGGTTGTGGTAGGTGGGGCTACCTCCGATATCCTGTATAATGAATTACCCAAAGTAAAATAACGACGTGAGGCCTTGACTCATACACAACATGTCGCCTCCATAAGTATGGTTGGCCTAATAGCACATCACAAACATCAACAGGTGCAAAATCACACAATACCTCATCTGTAAATGTCTTGATGTTGTAGGGAAGGTGACACTGCCGAACTCGGAGATCTTGTCCTTGGTGAAGCCACCTGATACTATACAGTTGCGAGTGTTGTGTAGCCGATAGGCTCAACTGCTTCACGACCTATGCTGAAATGAGGTTCTTTTGGCAGCCACTGTCAACAATGAATTACAGTGGCGAACCCTTCACCCACATCTGTGAGTGGAAAAGACATTCCCCCTCCTCTGGATCTTCAGGCTCATTCTTCTGGATCTTGGCAGTGGCAACAATGGTGCTGGGCTCTACGTCAATGATCTGCTTCCCTTTTCCATTCCCCTTGCCAGGTTCTGACTTAAGGTTGTAGCATGCATCTGATTTTGAAGCCTTCAACTCGGCCATCAAGGACTGCTTGGTCCGACACTCACTTGGTTTGACGCCCTAGATTCTTTAGGCGTGTGATTCAAATTTGTTTGGTTCTTTAGAGACTTTAGGTGGTTTGATTTGAGATTTTACTTTGTTTTCGTGTGTAGTAGTTAAAAGTTTTTAACTGTGGCGGAATTACCGAGACAGTCCCGTAGACTTCAGGGCCAGTCTCCTGAAGTTGTTTCTGTGGCCGACTTGTTGAGAAGATCCCGTAGACTTCGGGGTGAACCTCCTCGAGACGACGCCAGTAATCTAGAGGGTTTGAAGGTCCTTGTAACTCCTCCTAGTGGCAGTAGAGTAGGTTCACCTGAAGAAGGAGAATCTTCCTTGGTAGTCCGTTCAGATTACCAAGGTCTAGAGACAGGTTATAACCCCGAAGCTGTTACAGTTTCTGAGCTTGTTGGTAGTTTTTCGTCTGCTAGTGATACAGGTGAAGAACCTGAAATATCTGAACCTGTTACTCCGACTTCTAGTGTTCCAGATTCACCAAGAGTAGAACGAGTTATCACCGAAAATCTTCCTACTGGTCTGATTGCTATCGAAGAACTTGCTCCAGAGGAAGAAATAGGCGTCTCTAACCTTGAAGATCAACTTACTATTGACCTCAGGGAGCATGAATCTATCTTTTACAGTCCTCCTAGAAGTACTACTTGGTACCTTTCATTAACCAATTATTTAGACAACTCAGGGGTAGGTTTTTCTACACCTCGTACTCCCTTTCCACCTGGAGGTATTTATATTCCTGTAAATATGTCTGGTCAGTCGTTCGAGTTTACTGAAACTCCTGAATATTTCTTACACGGCGGTCCTTCTATTCCCACCGGGTATCAATCACTTTCTGGTACCTTTGCGGGGGCATCTCCTCAACCCATTGATCATGGGTTATTAGCTGGAAACAATGGTAATATACCATTGGGTGTAGGAGACATTTACATGATGTCAAGTTCAGTTCCCGTTTCCCAACCTCAAGGTGGCAAATTACCGCCTGGGGGGCAGCCTCATTTAACGCCTGGGGGGCAACCTCAAGGTACAAAAATCGTGTCTGGGGGACAACCTCAATGTCAGTATGTACCTATGGTGCAATACATGCCTCAAAGTCAACCCCAGCCTCAATATGTACCCCAGGGTCAACCTCAGTATCAATATTTACCTCAAGGCTATCAACCCCAAGGGTATCAACCTCAAGGGTATCAACCTCAAGGTCAAGGTCAATCCTAGTATCCGTATTTACCTCAAGGTTAATACTCGAGTCAAGGTTATCAACCACCTCAAGGTCAGTCATATGTTAAAGGTATGGGAACTGCACCTTTCAATTATCAATCCTATCCTCAATCCGGTTATGGATCTCAGTATCCTCAACCTGTTACGGGTCAATACCCCAGAATGTTAGTGTGGGATCCATCACAGGGTCAACATGTGTTGCAGCCAAGTATACAGTTGGTACCTCAAGCTGGACAACCCATAGTTTCTAGTCCACCCCAGCAACCACAACCTGTCCAGTCAAATGTTCAAACTTCTGTAACTTCTGCAGTTACTCAGCCGCCAATAGCACCTAGTACTCCATCTCAAACGGCTGCTGCAACTAACGCTACATCTGCCGCACTTACTTCTGGAGTATCGACAGCTCTGGTTTCTACTGTCTCTGTAACCCCTCCTCAGACATCTTTACCGTTGTTTGGATCTATGATTCAAACCACGGTCCAGATGCCTACAGGTCAGCCTGGTATAAGTACGGTTGTCACTACTCAACCTCAATTTGTTCATCAACCGTACCAGGGACAGTACCAACATGGGCAAGTTGTCCAACAGCCGGTTTACCAATATCAACCGTATCCTATGTACACTTATCAACAACCTCAATAACCCCAGTATGGTCCGGTTAATCCTGGTTTTCCAGGAGGATATAATATCCCTAATGCGACTCCTGTTCCTAGTTATCCTAGATATCCTCCTCCTGGGACTGGTCTTGTGACCCAGAGTTTTAAAGATCCTAACCGGCAGTTACCGTTTATCGCAACTTTGGATTTACCAGACTTGACGCGCCTAACGAATGATCCAATTCAATATCTTCCGTTCTGGCCGCCAATGCCAAATAAGTTGCCCAGTGATATACCCAAGTTCGAAGGTAAGTCTGGAGAGGATCCGTCCAATCATGTGATGACTTACCACCTCTGGTGTGCTTCAAATTCTATCTCGGATGATTCGATCCGCTTACGTCTTTTCCAGCGTACACTCATTGGTCTCGCGGCCAAGTGGTACATTGAGCTACCACGGGCCTCTTTTTACAATTTCAGCCAGTTAGCTACCTCGTTCTTAACTCACTTTCAGTTGCCGATCAGATACGATAACGGCACGGAGCTATTAACTTCACTAAAACAATCAACGTCCACGTATATTTCTGATCACATTCATGAGTGGAGACGTCGAACAAGGTTAGTGAAAGTTTTTATCCCGGACCAAATCTTAGCTGAATGGTTTGTTAAATCATTATTACCGAAGATTACTGAAGAGGTAGCTAAGGCCGGAGTAGTTACTGAGGAGCAAGTCATTGCTCAGGCACAGTACCTTGACTTAGTTTATACTCAGTCGGGTACGTTACACGAGAAGATTCCAGATCTTCCAAAATCGAATCAAATCGCTGCTGCTCCTTCGGGATCTCATGTCGCTGATGGTATGATTGGTATCGTGAATACAAAGAGTAAGAAGAAGTCTTCCAAGGCTTCAACTACTCCTATAATCACTTTGCCCGATTCCCCGACAGGAGAGTCCTCTCCTGAACGTTCTGCCGATATTCACGCTGTAGAGTCATCTACGGCCAAATCAAAAAGTGGTGGAAAGAAGAAAGGAAAGAAGAAGGCTAAAGCAGACAAGGCTCCGAAGGAGAAAACGGAAAAGTCGGAAACCAATGACGAAAAGCGCAAACCTCGATATCCTTGTCTTATTTGTGAAGAGGATCATTTTACGAGAGATTGCCCTCATCGGGCCGAGGTTGTGAAAATAGTCAAAGGTTCTCCCACTCCTGCTGTGTTAAAAGATCCATTTCCAAAGCAGGAAAGTAAGATGATAGGTTCTTCCTCAGCTGGCAGTGAAGAACCCATTTTGATGATGTCTCATGTGAGGATTGCGACTCGATCGCAAGATTATGGTAGTAAGAATCCTGTTGATGGTAAGGAAGCAGAATCTTCTCATTCTAACCCATCAACCTCAGCTCCTGGTTCCGATCCACTACAGATCGAAAAACCTAACCCGGACCTAGTAATTAAACCGCCCGCCAAGGGTGTACTTCGAAGGTCTGCTTTCAATCCACATGCGAGAGCAGCCAAGAATTACAACATTGTTGAGGACTTAGCTGTTTCACCCTCAGCAATGTCGGCTTTAGAAGTGCTGCAATCATGCCCAGCACAACGAAAATTACTTTTGTCGGCTATCGGAGCTGTTGATGTTTAGGATCCGAACCTGATAATCTTCGATCTAGAAAATAGTACACCGCGTCTACCCCATCAAATGGCTTTCCAAATTGCAGTGATAGTCAAGAACAGGCCTATTCATCGGACTGTGATTGATGAGGGAGCTTCTACGTGTATTATGTCGATTCAATGTTGGAGATCGCTTGGTTCTCCTTCGTTGAACCAATCCCCGACCATCCTTAAGGCCTTTGATGGCCGTGGGTTCCGTCCGTTTGGTATTCTACAGGAATTGCCTATAGGGGTAGAAGGTAAAATAGTTAGCCTGGATGTGGAGGTGGTTGATGCCCCTCTAGACTACAACCTTCTTTTGGGTCGAAGTTGGTCATATGCTATGACAGCAGTCGTTTCATCGGTCTTCAGAGTAATAAAGTTTCCATATAACGGTAAGATCGTGACCATTGATCAGCTGACATACTTTTCATCCGACCTAGCCTCTTCAGAGAGTATCCAGCATGTCGGTAAGACGACAATCCCTTATAGGGACGTTAGCGTAGGTTTAGTTAAAGATTTCGGTTTACTGGGAACTTTTCCTTTCCCTCCAATCAACGCAGACCCTTCATTTGCATCAATTCATATGATTACATCAGAAAACATTATTTATGATGATCCTTGGATTGTCCCATCTGAATCTGAGATAGACTCATTCGGTGATGCTATGCCTTTGAGTCCATATGAAATTGCTTATGAAGCTGTCATGTCTTTTACCGACTCGCGTTCAACCCAAATCGACCAAATGAATGTGGTCAGTGAAGAATCACTTTTCACATCAACCTTAGAACGGATAGCGTTTCCTGAAGTCGTGTCATCTGACGAGCAACTTCGCGAAATCCTAAGTGTAGGCGATCTACCATGGGAAGATCTTCATCATAAATCTTCGTTTTTACCTAAGGATGATGCTTTTGAAAATGATTTTTCATCTATCTTTACCGCTGAATATGTCAAAGACGCTCAGAATCCAACGAAACATTCTGATTCAGAGTTGAATTTAGGGAATATTTCTCGCACTATTCCCATTGATATTTCAGTGAAGCCCGAAATTGAGGAAAACATTCATATAGGTGCCTCATGTACAGAAGATGAAATCCAAACTTACAAGGCCCTATTCCAAGAATTCCGTGATGTGTTTGCTTGGTCTTACGAGGAAATGCCGGGAATCGACCCTGCCATTGTTGTTCATGAAATAAAGACCTACGCGGATTCTAAACCCGTCCGGCAACGGTTGCGTCAGATTCACCCTCGGAAAGCGGCTGCGATTAAAGTAGAAGTCGAGAAGCTGTTGAAAGCAGGTTTCATTTATCCAATCCTGTTAACGGATTGGGTATCGAATATTGTTCCGGTCAACAAGAAACAAGGAACAATAAGAATCTGTATCGACTATAGGGATATAAATCGAGCTTGTCCAAAAGACAACTATCCTACGCCTTATATCGATCAAATTATCGATGATTGTGCCGGAAGTGAAATGTTTTCCTTCATGGATGGTTTTTCGGGCTATAATCAAATCAATATTCTACCTGCCGACCAACCAAAAACGACATCCATTTGTCCATGGGGGACATTTGCTTATTGCAAATTACCTTTTGGACTTAAGAATGCCGGGGCCACTTTTCAACGGGCGATGTCTTACGCATTTCATGACATCAAGCACATTGTGCAACCGTACCTCGATGATTTGACTGCTCATTCTTTACATCGAGCTGATCACCTTGTCCACTTACGAGCAATCTTCATGAGGTGTCGGCATTATCGAATTCGGTTGAATCCCCACAAGTGTGTGTTCTGTATAGAGACGGGTCTATTGCTTGGATTTGTTGTTTCAAAAGCTGACATTCGCGTTGATCCCTCCAAGGTCGAAGCTATCATCAAATTGCCTCCTCCTTCGAGTTTGCGCCAACTCCAAAGTTTGCAAGGGAAAGCGAACTTTTTACGCCAATTCATTCCAAATTACGCCGAGGTCACTAAAGGTTTTACACGGTTGTTGAAACAGAACGCTCAATTCTTTTGGGATGAGATTGCCCAACAATCTTTTGATGCACTTAAGCACGCGTTGACCCATGCACCGTTGTTGCATCCTCCCAACTACAACCAGGACTACTTCTTATACCTCGCAGCTTCACATTCCACCATTGGAATGGTGTTAGTTCAAGAAGATGAATTCGGAGCGGAACATGTGATATATTATCTTAGTAGGACATTAAACCCCACTGAGCTAAAATATTCGCATGTGGAGAAATTAGCCCTGGCAGCCGTTCAAGCTGTCCAGCGTTTTCGTCACTACATTCTTCTCCGTAAAACTACAGTTATTTCGGATTGCAACCTCATGATTTATATTTTGACAAAACAACTGCTAGGGGGCAAGTACTCTAAATGGATCGTTATCCTGCAAGAGTTCGACTTGGAGTTTGAAAAGTCCAAGTCTAAGAAATCCTTAGTTTTTGCGGAATTGATGTGTGATTTCCCGCATGCTGACACAGAAACTGTGGCAGAGGAGTCCATTGCGGACGAATCTTTGTTTCTTATCAGTACTTTAGATCCGTGGTACGGGGATATAATCATCTATCTCCAAACCCAAACCTTTTGGCTTGAAGCTTCAAAGTCGGAACGTCAAAAAATTCGGTTTCAATCCCAGCAATACAAGATTATTGGAGATACACTTTATCGCCGGGGGGCAGACTTAGTTTTTCGACGTTGTTTAACTCACGAACAGGCTGAGAGGGTTTTGAATGATTGTCACTCTAGAGCATGTGGCGGTCATATGTCTGGGTATGCCACAGCTCAGAAGGTGTTGCGCGTTGGCTATTTCTGGCCGTCCATGTTTAAAGATTGTATCATTGCAGTCCGGAAGTGCCACAACTGTCAAGTGTTTGATCGCAATATGCGCACACCACCTGCTCCTCTCCACCCTATAATTGCCGTTGGTCCATTCGCCAAATGGGGTATCGATTTTATTACTTGTAACCCTCACTCGGCCAGGGGCCATGCGTATATCATCCTCGCGGTTGATTATTTTACTAAATGGGCCGAGGCGATGCCTACATTCGACGCAAGCGGCAAAACAACTGCAGTTTTCGTATTCAATCATATTATAACTAGGTTTGGTGTCCCACAAGCAATCATCACTGACCATGGGAGCCATTTTCGAAACATCATGATGACTGAGCTAACAAGCCAGCTTGGTTTGCGTCACGATAGCTCTACTCCTTATTATCCGCAAGCCAACGGTTTGGTTGAGTCTATCAACAAAGTTCTGGTTATCATGATCTGACGAACCATTGGTATTCATCGGTCAAATTGGCACAACATGTTATTTTCAGCGCTATGGGCATACCGAACCTCAGTGAAAACTTCAACAGGGTTCACTCCTTTCTAGCTAGTTTATGGCTTGGAAGCTGTGTTACCCATTGAATGCGAAATCCCATCACTTCAAATGGCTGTCGAATTACTCCCAGCTACTTCCAAAGAGGAGAAATGTTTGTTATACTTAGCTCAATTAGATGAGACTCGACGTGACGCTGCATTGGCAATCGAGACTCACGCGAAGCGAATGAAAGCTCAGTATGATAGAAATGTGACCCCTCGATGTTTTTCAGAGGGAGACCTAGTGCTATTATATGATCAAGCTAACGATAAGCTAGGTGCTGGAAAATTCGTTCCTATGTGGCATGAACCCTACATTGTAAAGCGAAAGCTAGAAAAAGGGGCCTATGAGCTGGTAGATTTTGATGGGGACTCTTTGGGTAAACCCAGAAATGGACTTTACCTAAAGAGGTATTATGGTTAAATGGTGGGTATGGAGAATTTTTAGTTAGGTTAGGTTTTAATTCTAGCTAGTATGATTGTTAGTTTAGATAGTGTGCTTAGTTTAGAGAGTGTGTTTTTAGTCGTTATTCTGGCTTATCTTGGTTTTACTCTTGATATTGCAGATGTCGATGCCTCTCCAAACATACATTGGATTTGCTGATGGTGCTTGTCGTAGTACACGGAATATCTCTTCTGCAGCTTGGGTTATCTATTCGCCCTCTGACGAGTTAGTTTCTATGCATGGGGTAAGCCTCGGTCAAACGACGAACAACATTGCAGAATACAGTGCAGTGGTTGAATTATTATCTGAATCTATTTCATTTGGAATTCGACGTTTGATAGTGAGGTTAGATTCTGAACTTGTTGTATTACAGCTTAATAGAGTATATGCCATTAGAAATCCTGTGTTATTAAGGTTGTTTTTGAGAGTGCGTCTCTTGGAACGTGAATTTGATTACATTGAATATCATCATATTCCAAGGTCTTTAAATACATTAGCAGATGCAATTGCTTCTCGAATGTTGGACAGACATTTACGATAATCATGCAAGTAAAATTAAAAAACATTTCATCACATATGTTAAACAAAACGAGCTGGTAATAATGATATATATATATAGATAGGAGTGTGTCAAAAAAATATACATCGTCTTCGATCATAGGTTGAAAAACACCTTATGATCGGCAAAAATGATAAGTACAAAAAGCCAAAAATGTCATATGTGTCTACAAAAGTGACTAGCCAATCACTGGTGGTGCTCTCTATACGAGACCACTGCCCGCGCTACCCTACACAAGAACCTCCTAAAAGGTCCTGGGACTGCGACCACATAGCGCTGAAGTCGAATGGGAATGTCATCTATGGTGGTCTCTGGTATATCCGCCGTCAGACGCTCTACATCCTGTTCCAGCTTGACCAAGGTCTCTGCGGCCACATCCTGTGGGGCTGGTGCTAGTACAGCTGGTGCTCTCCTCTCAAAAGCCAGGAGGTTGGCTGGACGCCGTGGACCTACATCTGCATTTTGAAAATTTGTACTGTCAGTTTGAGGCGATATATATAAAAACAAAAAAATATATAATTTGAAAACTCGTGAAAAATGAAATACCTTTGTCGTCCCACTGTTCTCCCTGTGGAAGAACCATGTCCGGATCATTCCGAAAATCCATTCCGGCATAAGGAAAGTCCTGAATAACAAAGACCTGGTCCTTTAACCAGTGAAAATAACCAGCAGGGAATCGAACAACTGCCGCGCCCTCGTTAGGATGCGGGGCCATCACCGTAACCCATCGTATCAGCTTTGGCTCCTGAGGACCCAAGATATCAACAGTGAGATGCTGAGGGATCAGCATCAGAACTCTCTCTAAGGCAAAGCTCACAACTAGAGGCCCATATCCAAAGGTCTTCAGTTGTCCGTTCTTTGCCCTAGTCAGTTGGCCCTTCATGTTGGCTGACACAACATCGCACCAGTTGAAGATGGTGCCTCGAAAACAGTCAATCGCCATCCGCATTTGGGACCCGGTGGCAATATGTAAAGCGGCTGCGCCGCAAACTCTGGTAACCGTGAAAGCTATAACCATGAGTTAACGCCGAGAGATGTATTTGATTTCTATGCCTTTCGCATGGTTTTGATTGGGTATGCACCACTCTGCCCGGAGACTAGCAAGGGTTTGGCCACCTGGCCTAGTCCCGACTAGATTGAGTTGCTCGACCCTATTTGGCAAGCCAGTGAGAAAGTATATGTCAGAGGGCTCTATCTCGAGCTGGTGCCCTCCGATGTAAAAGCATTGCTCATGAATGTTCCATCTCTCAACTAGCCACTCCAAGAATCTCACCTGAGCCCTCATGCCAGGTATGGCCCAGTATTTATATAGTCCACATGCTTTTAGGGCATCAATAGAAGGTTGGTGACCAATTGCGGCTAAATCAACATCCTCGTGCTCTCTTTCTCTCCAATCCAACATGGTGAGTGCCCTACACACCAAGAAATAAAGATTAGAATTAATTTGGGATAATTTAAATGGTTATTTTTGGGGTTTGGGGTTTCAAATTCCGCCCTTCGCGGGGTGCGCACCCCGCGTTTAGGACACAGAGCGCCGGTACGCAGCTGGCCTGAAGGTGGGCTTCGTACCCCGACCTTTTTCCTGTGTAGGAAAAGGTCGGGGTACGCAGGTCACCCTTAGGGCACCTGCGTACCCCGCAGAGCGGTTTTTAAAACCTAAAACCCCCCAAAAACCAAAACTAAAACCTAAAACAAAATTTTAATTGGATGAAATTGAATAAGAGGATGTTGTGAAATACCTGGAAGAGACGCCGTTCGATTCTGACGATCGGATTCTCCGCAATGACCGCGGGAAGTTTCTTGCCAAAAGCCCTTTTCTCAACCTCAACAGTAAAATGGTAAAAATGACATGGTAAAAAGTCTTTTTATAGGTTTTTTGGATGAATGAATGCTAGGTTTATTTATTTTTCACCATGGAAGGATATTTTTCAATGTATTTTTGCCTATCTTAAACATGTATGAGTAATGTGTCGTTTTTGTGCAGGACAAAGGGATTTAGAGGGAAAATTGTCATTTTTCACGAACCAAAATATCAGAGTCATCTTTTAAGCCCTTTTCTGACTCCTAAAAAATGAAAAGATTGCCAAGCGTTTCTTTTACACTCATTAAAACGGAATTAAAAGACGGTCCCCTTATAGCCCTTTTCTGACCGTAAAAACAGGAAAAGGTTGCCGGGTTTTTGTCGTTTCAAACTCGATACTGGAAATAAAATGACGTGTCCTTGATCGCTTTTTACTTTTCAGGTCAGTGGCATTAATTATGAAAATACTCCTTGGTCGCAAGATCAAGCGGTTCCCCCAGGTATTATTTTATACTTTTTCGGGCTTGAGGGACACAAATCTACGAAAAAGTTCAACTTGGAGTTTTCTTAAGTTTTTCAGACTCTCTAAAATTGAAAAACGCCGAGTTTCTCCTATACTGGGCTCGTTAAAAATTTCACAGTAAAGGACCTGTTCAATTACAAACAGGAACGAACCACTCCTTCCTAGGGTTCGAATCAAAACTAGGTTGGACTCATCCGAAGGATGAGCTTATAATCAAGCATATGTTATCCTCCTCAATATTGTTAAAAATAAAGAGGTACTTGCCAGAAATGGTGGGGGAAAAGAGAGAAGAATGATCCTATTTGTTATCTTTTGTCTCAGAAGAAACTTTATTACCACTCTTGGGCACGACACTTTTCATTCACCTGGGTTGGGAAATCCTTTACCTCACAGTTGATCAAACCACTTTGAAAGACTTCAGCCGGGTTCCGGGGATTAACTTTGAGTCATTCATCACGAAGCCAGCTGTCGTGTCGTTATGTGTTCAAGAGTTCTGCAAGCAAAACTTTCATCTGCAAAATACTTGTCATCCATTTGACCATCCCTGAGTCAGTCCTTACAGCAACATTTCTTCAACTTGATTAATGATTTCGTGTTGTGGGCTTGCCTGCAACGGGTTGCTTTGAAATCGTCAGTACCTTGAAGTCTGCATGCATCAATGGCAGGTTTCTCGCCATTGACATCAGTTTACATCATTGACTCTCGATCGAAGGATTCCGTGAAATGTTCGAAGTCAACTCATTCATTCACATCTCATGGATTGTACTGGGTACTTTGAGAACCATTGACATTACTGGTGGTCTCTCTCACACTTGTTAACAGTTTACATCATCGACTGGTAATCAAGTGGTTTCTACCATGTTCGACATCAACTCATTTATTTGCATGGCTAGAATCGTACCAATTCGGGAAGCAGAAATGAAGACCCTGGATCTAGTTTCCACCATCCAGGCTGCGAGGAGTTTTTTATTCATTATCTAAGTAGAATAATCATAAACAGATGGTTGCGCCCATACTGTGTCTACAAAAGTCTATGATTATGATGTACTGCAAGATCATTCCTGTATCAGAGTAGTTAGTATGTTAGTTAAAGTTTTGATCTGAGTATGGGAATGCCTACCTCAGTGATGATATAATCTTATACATGTATTTTGTGTTGAAAATTGCAGGTTCTGACCAGGCTCTCCACGAGATAATCCTTGAAATGATAAAGCGCTTCACCCTTCCTAGATAATACAAAACCCTAATCTATTACAGGCTTCGCACTTTAGGGGGCAATGTGTTACACTAAAAAATGTCACCATGGCTATTTACAGTTAGTATGGCTCTATCAACAGTCATGCTATCCTCCTGGGCAAGTCTTATGCCTCTGCTCTCCATGTCAAACTCCAAAAAGAGAGAAAGTCTTTATAAATGTATTTATCTCTGGGTACGCAGGTTCTCTCAACCTTACCTGCGGGTACGCACCCAATGTTAACAAAAGATGCGTACTTGTACGCTCTGTATGTAAAGGGGTAGGTGCGTACCCCTGTAAAGGTCAAAATGCACAAGTTTCATCTTTAAAAAGTTACTTGTGGTCATTTCTAGAGCATTCTAGAAGGTTGTTCGACGTGTATTGAGCGCCTCCAGATGGTTCATGTACCCCTACCAAAGAGGAACTTATCCCATTAATGAGGGAGCTATCCCATCCAAAGAGGGGATTATCCCATTGATGGTGGACCTGGATAACTTCCTCTAGACCACTATAAATACAGGCATTGGGCCAGAAGGAGGAGAGGTTGGAAGCTAAACATTTCTAAGGGTAGATGCTGCTGGAATTAGGACTCCCATTTAGAAGCTTGTGAGGAGAGATTGCCATCTTTGCTTTTTCTATTTGGAAGTGGGTGAGCTTTGTCAAAGTAAAGGAGAAATCTTGATGGACCCTGGGAGGGACTTGCACAACACCAAGGCTCAGGTTGTAATTGTTCCTTTTGTTTCCTATTAATGCAAATGAGTCCATTCTTCTCAATAACTTGTTATTTATGAGTTGTTTCATGTACTCCTTGGTCTATGTGTTAAATATGTTTTATTCTATGAGATTATCAAGTGCTATTTACTTGTTTGATTGTTAGTGGATGCAGGTTTCAAAGTGAAGGAGGAGCTCATCCGGATCAGTGAGGCTGGACTGCTACAACAGCGTTGGATTACAGGTAGGATTTAAACACTTGATTTCTTATATAGTAAATGCATGTTTAGAGAAGGATTGCCCTTGTTTGTCTTGTTTGTCACTAGAGAGTCTTAGGCTCCTAGGGAGGTTGGTTGTGTTCGCACTATCAACTCTTTCCGCCTGACAACCCCAAAACATAAATAAGTTCCTATGCATAGTCCTCTTGAAAAATGCAAAGGTGAAAGAAGAGAAAGGCTTCCCGTGCAGAGAGGTGAAGCCTACAACTCCACCAAGTACTGACCAGGCTTGCTAGTAGTGGAGCAATGTGTGTGTTATTGAGTGACTTCATCGGGGTACTTTCCAGGCCTACTAGCAGTGGAGCAACACCAGAGATGGAAACTTATACTCTGAAAATATTCAACTTGCGAGCTAAACTACCCTTCACGAATTTTAAACATTGTGAACAAGCTGAGCTTTTGATTGTGTTTGACTGAGTTGGCAAAAGGTGAACCATATATTTCCATGGGGTAAGTGGGGAAGCCGAAGTAGCTTGCATAAGGATTCAATACTGCCCAAAAGGCCAAGGCCCTGTGCTATCAATGAACCAAAACAGAGAAGATGGAATTCTACTAGTGTGTCACCAAGTGTTGTAGCAGCTACAACCACCATCCAAAAGTTTTGCCTACACCTAATTCTGGAGCCTCCCTTGTGAGTTTCACTTAATGACTGCACAAACTTGGGTTCACTCCGTGAGCTCGTGTCAGTCGTCACATCCACCTTTCTTGTTCATTTCACCAAGTCTTGCATGCTGATGTCAAAGTCATGCTTACGACCATGTTCTAGTTATGCTCAAAGTCTTCGCTTCATGTGTACTTGTTGTGTTCGCTATGAAAACACCTGTCGCACTCACATATGGAGTCACATTGAATGTCATGCAAGTTTTGTCACGGTGAACCAATGATCAATCACAAGTGTTGCGCTTATCACTTACACCGTGATTCGTTCATCTTCTACATGTGTGTCTAGATGGTTTGAGTCGTCTCGTCATCGAGTCATGCAAGTGTGTGTTTGGAAGATCACATATGCATCTTTAACTCGTTCACACACTTAGTCATTTCGCTAAAATTATGACGACCAGACTCCCCTCTGACAGCCAGACCATCACCCTACCATCGAATCGATTGATTGTCACCTAAAATAATGCAGAAGCACCAAGCAAGTCATTTCAAGTTGCACTTCGCATAAGAAAATCAATCAGTCTCCATGATGGTCAAGTAAGGAGTTTGACCCAGCTGCTACCTGGGGACTGATTCCCCTGAAAAATTGCACAAAGGTTGCGAGCATTTCTTGCTCTGCTGAATGAGAAAATTGTGCAGATAGGCCAGATGACCGTCCTTGTCTCTCTCAGGAAATTGTGCAATTTTTTCAGCAAGCCCCCTCGACAACCGCCCGACTGCTCATATAGAAAATTGCGTAGTTTTCATGAGGATGCCCTCTACTTCCCAGCAGTCTGCTCAGATCAGAAATTGCGTAGCAATGATCAACATGCTAACCTCCCAGCGTCTGTGCAATTTCCCTTGCCAGCAACCCATAGCAGCAGACTGCCAGCTCCCTCTAGGAATTGTGTAACTTCTGCTGCCAAGCTCCTGGCAGCTGACTAGAAGTTCCCCTCAGGAATTGCGTAGTTTTTGCTGCCAGTGACCCAGCAGCTAACTAGCAGTTCCCTCAAGGAATTACATAGTTTTACCTGCAAAGCTCCTGACCAGTTCCTCCAAAAAATTGTGTAGTTTTGCTTCCAAGCCCCACTGCCCGCTCGTTCTGTAAACTGCACAGATTTTTCCTGCTCGGCCTCCATGCAACCCGAATTGTTCCCCTAAAAAACTGCACAATTTTTTCCTCTAGTTGGGCCAGATGATCCGGATTTAAACAGGAATGCAACAAATTACAAATATAACCATACATATAGAGATACATCAGAAATAATACTTCATTTCATTACTGTAAAATACTGAAATATGCTTACAAACAAAAATGGATATAAACCAGCTAGGGCAATGGTAGCTTATCTTTGAGAAGAGATGTGGCAGCTACATGCCTCTGAACTATGTTACAATGAGGCTCGAAGGCCTATTTATTGATGAGAAATAATGGAAAACCCTAAACATCCAAAAAACTAACCCTAGAAGATGAAACGCCAAACTATGGGCCCCATATGGGTAAATTGGTATATCAACTTCCCGGGGTCGTAACTTTGACATGCAATCTCTGTTTGACGCGTACAATAGCTCGTTAGAAAGATCTATCCGAGCACTACAACTTTGGGAAGAGTAACATTGGTTCATATACATATGTTGCTCCCACATTTCCCAAAAAACGTCAATTAGGGCCTCAAAATGGCTCTGGAAATTCAGGACCCGAAAAACTAATAAAAATAGTAAATTGTGCTACAATTAAGGAAACTGAAAAACTGAAAGAGACAGTTGTCGAGGTCTAAGGGGGATAGGTGGGTAGCCACCAACATCCACCACGATCATTCCTTCCCCCTTAGGAAGCAATGGTCCCCATTGCGTTGAGTTCCTCCATCTGCTGAACTTGGTCCCTGGTGAGTTGTTCTGAAATGTCTGATGTGTCTAGTAATGGTGGGAAGCATGGTCGAGGGAGGTCCACATTAAACACTTGGTGCAAGCGAAGGAATGTAGGAATGTTATGCTCCAAGGCATTGTTTCCCATAGCCTTGGTACTGGTGTGAGGACCATGTCGGAGTGGTCAGAGCTTCCGATGGGCTCTTTTAAGGCGTTCTTTCTACAAATGCAACCATACTTTGTCACCTACCTGAAACTTGTGTGGTACCCCTGTGGGTGAGGAGAAGTTGTTCATGTGTTCTTTCATGACCATATCCCTCTGTTGTTGCTGCTGCGTGGAGGAACCCTTTCCGGGGATCATGGATGTGGCAACAATCCTCCCCTTACTTTGGGAGCGAACCAGATAGAAAATGAATTTCCTAGTCTGAGAGATGAGCTTGCTTCCTTTCCTAGCAGTGATAAAAGAGGTTGTGGTAGGTGGGGCTACCTCCGATATCCTATATAATGAATTACCCAAAGTAAAATAACGACGTGAGGCCTTGACTCATACACAACATGTCGCCTCCATAAGTATGGTTGGCCTAATAGTACATCACAAACATCAAGAGGTGCAAAATCACACAATACCTCATCTGTAAATGTCTTGATGTTGTAGGGAAGGTGACACTGCCGAACTCGGAGATCTTGTCCTTGGTGAAGCCACCTGATACTATACGGTTGCGAGTGTTGTGTAGCCAGTAGGCTCAACTGCTTCACGACCTCTGCTGAAATGAGGTTCTTTTGGCAGCCACTGTCAACAATGAATTACAGCGGCGAACCCTTCACCCACATCTGTGAGTGGAAAAGACATTCCCCCTCCTCTGGATCTTCGGGCTCATTCTTCTGGATTATGGCAGTGGCAACAATGGTGCTGGGCTCTACGTCAATGATTTGCTTCCCTTTTCCATTCCCCTTGTCAGGTTCTAACTTAAGGTTGTAGCATGCATCTGATTTTGAAGCCTTCAACTCGGCCATCAAGGACTGCTTGGTCCGACACTCACTTGTGTTGTGAGTGGGGCTCTTATGGAACTCACACCATTCTCCTGTGTCCTTCTTCAACTTTGTGATGTTGTTCTTTTCTGTAGGTTTGATGGGTTTTCTTGGGTTGCCCCATCTTGGCTTTTTCCTTAGTTCTACGATTTGGGGAAGCCTTGCCATTGCTTTGGATTCACAGATCCAAAGTCTTGCTTCCTCTGTTTAAACTTTTTCTCAATTTTTACAACATATCAGTACGTCGTGCCAAGCGAGGAGATGTTCAGGAACTCCATCTCTTCCTAGATGTACCTGTTTAGGAAACCACAATATTTGAGTACCAAATGTAGCTCAGAATCGTTAATACCCAACTGTGTGTGAAGGGTACGAAGAATGTTGGTGAACTCTGGCACATCTTGGTCCCTTCCCTGCCGTAACATGGTCCACTTTATGTATTTGTCCTCATAGATTTTGACAGGGTAGTACTACTCCTCGACGGCATCCGGAATGAATTCCAAGTGGGTGTGACTAAAAATAGTGAGACCGTACTTTCATCCTTCTACTCACAGTAGGTTTCCCACTAGTCCTTGACGTGGGGGGCTACTTTGAGAGAAGCGAAAATAATCCTTTCCCGATTGGAAAAATCATGAACTGAAAAATAACCCTCTATCAGATTTAACCATTTATCTACAGCATCTGCATTTGTCTAACCCTCGAATATGGGGATTTCAAAATTAACTTGTACCTTAAATGATGTGGCATTTCTAGAGTAGTTGTTGGAAGCCGATGTGTCACCTCTGGGTAGCCGCTAAAGGTTCTGGGCAAAGTTGTCCATCATTGCATTCCTTTGCCACTCGAGGGCTTCTTTGAGCAAGATTTTGATAGGATCTCTTGCCCCCTCATCTTTATTTTCATCCGCCATGGGAGGCCATCGGGATTTGTGAGGCTAGTCTTGCAAAGGTTCGACCAGTTGAAGCCCTAACTCCTTATATCCTGACCTCGTTGGGGACATGCAAAGAAAAACAGAGAAAGAGAAGATCGCTTTGATACCATTGATCCAGATTTAAACAGGAACACAACAAATTATATATATAACCATACATATAGAGATGCAACAGAAATAATAATTCATTTCATTACTGTAAAATACTGAAATATGCTTACAAACATAAATGGATATAAACAAGCTAAGGCGATGGTAGCTTATCTCTGAGAAGAGGTGTGGCAGATACATGCCTCTGAACTGTGTTACAATGAGGCTCGAAGGCCTATTTATTGTTGAGAAATAATGTAAAACCATAAACATCCAAAAACCTAACCCTAAAAGATGAAACGCCAAACTGTGGGCCCCGTTTGGGTAAATTGGTACATCAACTTCCCGGGGTTGTAACTTTGGCATACGATCTTGATGCGTAAAATAGCTCGTTACAAAGATATATTCAAGCACTACAACTTTGGGAAGAGCAATATTGGTCCTTGAAACCATGTTTCTCCAAGATTTCCCAAAAACGTTGTTTAGGGCTTCAAAACAACACTAGAAGTTCAGGACCCGAAAAACTGCTAAAAATAGTAAATTGTGCTACAATTAGGGCAACTAAAAAACTGAAATAGATAGTTGTGGGTGTCCATGTGGGATAGGTGGGTGGCCACCAACATCCACCTTGATCACTAGGCCTTGCGGACATTCACTGTCGATCCGGATTGCCCATCTCCATCACTCAATGACTGTTGCATTGTTTTTATCAGTAGTTCTCGGAGCCTCCATCCCGCCTCGCAACCTTCTCACCTCTCCCAGCGACCTGCATCTAGAATGATCGTGTATCATGGTAAACTAGGAGGTTTTTGGATTTGATGTCTTCTCGTCATGATTGACTATAGGAACATGTACACAAAGAGACATGGCGCGACGATGAATGAGATGAACGAAGGGGAGAACATGCAAAGGGACAGGTTCACCAACAGACGAATAAATGATGCATGCAAATATATGTGCTCGCGAATGGATGATCATGCAAAGATGTGTTCGCAGACGGATGGATGAGAAAAAATGCAAGATCTGCTCATGGACGAACGAACAAACAAACATGCACCTTTCTCGAACAAATGAACAAATCAAGCCTTCCAACATACAAGCAAGGAAAAACATGCAAAAGAAACATTAAAGAGAACCAACGAACATCTAAGACTCCATGCACTTTGCCATGTGGAGGTGAAGTTGTGACACACCATGAAGACATCCATCACCCAGCAGCATTACAGCTCGACATGCACACCAGCAACATCACGAATGTACTAGCACTATCATGTCGAGTCATGTCATGAGTCATGCCGTCCACATCTCTACTGTGGGCCATACTGTCTATCAATTTAATGTAACGTGGAAATCCAAGAGACCCAGTTGTTGTACAAAGATTCATGAAAAGTCAAAAATTCATGTGGGTATTCAAACAACCACAAGGGTTAGTTTCACCCTTGGCTATAAATACCACCTCATTTGTACATGCAAAGGATTTTTTCACCTCAGCTCCTCCCACATAGCCAAGAGAGTCTATAATATTTTCTTGGAGGAGTAAGTAATGGCTCCAATGCCCCTCACACAAGTTAGTGATGTATGGTGTAATGAGGTGTCTTGGAACTTTCTCTTAATTCAGAAGCCTGCTAATAGGCTGATGAAAGGAGATTTTTGGGTAAGGAAAAATCCCTTTTCCTATTAATTTTTTGATCCTGAGGCCTATGGGTTATAGCCCACAAACCTATCAGAAGCATTCATTCGCGCTTAGGCCTTGAGGCTTTAAAATCTAGGACCATACAACATATTAGATACACAGGATTACACACGGAAACATGGAAACCCGTCCTGAAAATCGTTAAGGCTGGACTTCAAATATTTTATGCCCGCATTCATAAATCACCAGGTCCGTGCATCAAAGACACCTCCACAACGCTACTCCTTCCTTTTTTCGATCGTCGATCACTCGATCTCCACTGTCCATTTCTTTCATCGATCCAACAGCTATCGACGCATTGCTTCATCGGCATTCCATCGCGCTGTCTGTCAGCCCTTCAACTCTGCGATTAAATCGTGACCGTCGATCTGGCGCTCGATCTGACGGTTGTCGCTTAGCCTGATCAATCAACTTGCCCGACAATCCTCCACTGTCGATCTTCCTCCATTAGTTCAGATGGCTGACATTGATTTTAGGTAGACAACAAGCATGAGGATTAACAACCCGATAAACCAATTTCCTCTCTCCACCTTTGTGCTACGTGTCAAATGGTTAGTGGAATCGCATGCCCAACCTTCAATACCAGTTACCACTAAGAGCTCACCTGAAATACCATTCTTGTGGCGAAACCAATTCCTTCACGCGCTAACTCTCATGCATCTAAGCTTTGTGATGATTGTTGATCCATAAGATCGACGGCTCAGATCTACTTTCGGTTATCTTCACCTTCCGCCATTACAGTTCGTCGATCTACGAGATATGTTGGCTACTGTGCATACTCACATTCGTCTGCCATTTGATGGATTTACGCCTCATCCAGGGTTCTTGCCATACTCTGTCTTCACACAAAACACTCATATATAATAGTCAACTCGATATCTTGGATCGCCATCGACCCTACAGTGGTTGATGGTCGATCAACACACTTAAAAATGAGATTTAAGCCATCAAGCATATATATATACAACAGAACTGAAAAGGACATAATACACAGACACGTGAAAATCCATAGAACACATAATCTATTCATTATACAATATTGAATACAGACTAAGGCATTTCAACCTTAGAAATAAGTTCCCTCTCGACTACATTTTGATTACTCTCGGCTTACACAAATTCTATTTGTTCTCTGTCTATCTCTCCCTATTAAACACACAGGTTCATCATATATGTATATATATATATATATATATATATATATATATATATCTATATATATATATATATATATATATATATATATATATATATATATATATATATATATAAGGAAACATTGGATCAAATCACTATGAAGCATCCGATCATATCCTTTCCGCAAATCTCTCAACTAATATCTCTATATGCATACATATGGTAGATTACATTTAATTAAGTCTTCTAGAGACTTATCGCTTCCATCAAACTAGATCTATTATAACAGAATTTGTCCCTTGTTTTTCTCCGATGGTCCTCACCGTCCTTGTTCCACTTTAGATTCCTCCTTTAATGAAGAGTGTCGGATGCTCCTGCATCAAACTCCCGAGGCACAAAAATTTATGACCTCCTGGTCATATGCTTCTCCTTGTCCTTAGCAATTCTACCCATTTCTCAGTGGAACTGCCTTCATGATCTTCTGTGAGCTGCAACCAACCTCTGTAGTAATAGTCTTCCTTTGCTACATGATACCTCACCAAGATTCCTCCTCTAAGCTTTAGTATTTTGGCATATTTTTCGTTCTCTCCTCTGGAACCAATTGAGCACTCCTTGCTCTAGGTTGCTACGAGTCTTCTCACCTTCTGCTGTCACTATCTGCATGACAGTAAAGACCATAAACTCACCGTAATTTAAACAAATGTACCTCTTCTCCCTCTGCTTGCAAACTCTTCCTCCTTCTCGCAGGAAATCTTCTTCCCTTAACCTTTCCTTGCTCTGATACCATTTGATGAAAGGATATTTTGGGGTAAGGAAAAATCCCTTTCATATTAATTTTTCGGTCCTGAGGCCTCTGGGTTATAACCCACAAACCTATCGGAAGCGTTCATTCATGCTTAGGCCTTAAGCCTTTAAAATCCAGGACCATACAACATATCGGATACAAAGGATTACACACAGAAACATGCAAACCCTACCCGAAAACCCTTAAGGCCAGACTTCAAATATTTTACACCTGCATTCATAAATTGTTGGCTCCGTGCATCAAAGATACCTCTGCAGTGCTGCTCCCTTTCACTAATCACCAATTTCTCTACCTCTACCATCCATTTCTTTCTCTGATCCAACGGTTATCAGCACATCGCTTAATTGACATTCCATCGCGCTTTCCGCTAGCCCTTCACCTTTGCAATTAAATCGTGACTGTCGATCAGGTGCTCGATCTGATGGTTGTCGCTTAGCCTGATCAATCAACTTGTGTGAAAATCCTCCATCGTCGATCTTCCTCCATCAGATCCGATGGTTGACATTGATTTCGGGTAGACAACAAGCACGAGGATTAACTGCTCGATAAAACGGTTTCCTCTCTCCACCTTTGTGCTACATGTCGAATGGTTAGTGGAATCGGGTGCCTAACCTTCAATACCACTTACCACTCAGAGCTCGCCTGAAATACCATTCCTATAGCGAAACCACTTCCTTCGCGTGCTAACTCTCATGCATCTAACCTTCGTGATGACCGTTGATCCATGAGATCGATGGCTCAGTTCTACTTCTGGCTCTCTTCACCTTCTGCCATTACGGTCTGTCAATCTATGAGATCTGACGGATACTATGCATACTCACATTCGTCTGCCATTTGATGGATTTATGCCTCATCGAGGGTTCCTGCCATACTCCGTCTTCACACAGAACACTCATATATAAAAATTAACTTGATATCTTGGATCACCATCGACCCTACAGTGGTCAATGGTCGATCAACACACTTACAAACGGGATTTAAGCCATCAAGAATATATATATACAACATAACTGAAAAGGACATAATACACAGACACGTGAAAATCCACAGACCACATAATCTATTCATTATACAATATTGAATACAGACTAAGGAATTTCAGCCTTAGAAACATGTTCCCTCTCGACTACATTTTGATTACTCTCGCCTTACAAAAATTCTATTTATTCTCAGTCTATCTCTCCCTATTGAACACGCAGGTTCATCATATATATATATATATATATATATATATCTATATATATATATATATATATATAAGGAAAAATTGGATCGGATCACTGTGAAGGATCCGATCATATCCTTTCCTCAAATCTCTCCACTAATCTCTCTATATACATACATATGGCAGATTACATTTAATTAAGTCTTCTAGAGACTTATCGCTTCCATCAAACTAGCTCTATTATAGCAGAATTTGTCCCCTGTTTTGCTCCGATGGTCCACATCCTCCTTGTTCCTCTTTAGATTCCTCCTTTAATGAAGAGTGCCGGATGCTCCTACATCACAGGCCAACACGTTTTCACACATGTATTGTAACTATTGTAAGACTAATCTTTAACACTTGTGATGCAATTTGCTTTAACTTGTGTTTCACATTTGAACTATTTCACTTGTTGTAATACATAATCTATTAATGAAAATGTGTTGTACATGATATTAACACTATCTATCTCATGTAGACTACTCTCTCGGACATTGTACAAACCTTTCACATAAAACTTGTTGTAAGAAACCGTTGCACTCGTGTGGACTAATCCAGTGAGTGTTATATGTGTTATCTTCCCTTGTGTGTTGTGACTGCCGCATCCGTGTGAACTACTCTGTCAGAAATTCTGAACATCATGTTGTGTTAATTGTTCCTAGTAGATTTTGGACTTCTCCAAACTGACTTTGGACTCACTCTCACCCTCTTCCTCTATAGTGAAAGAAGCATTGACAAAAGTGACACTTACACACACCAGGCAAACTAACCTCACTTCTCAAAGACAAAGCAGACCACTCTATTATGCTGACAAGAAAGAGTTGAGGCAAATCCTTAAGATAGTGGAAATCGAGCCATCATACCGGATGGGACTCCCACACCAAACGGTGTGAGGTCTAGTTGGTACCTCATACCGGGGGGATCCCATGAATGTTGGCGGGTCCGGCACCGTCAACAGAAGACAAAAGAAGAGAAGAGTGAAGTATTTTCTATTTTTTGTCCTAAGTGTAAAAATAAGAATGCACTAAGAGAACGTACATAAGATAGTATTCAGGTTTGTTTCATTTGCTCAAAAATACAAGCAACTAAAAATTGTCTATTATTATCGAACTTGAAGGTATTGTACAAAGGAGATTAATTGACCTTTCTATGGATGAAATTGGTGGAAATAATAGTCAATGATTGTATAATTTGGGCCTTGTGATTCATGAGCATAATTTTACCTTTTGTTGAAACTTGGGATTGATTAAATGCCTACTCGATACCTAGTTGATTTCCAATGTGTCCTTGTTTTGGATTATATACAAACATATGGGAAAATACAATTATTCATGAATTTATCAAGTGGTAGCATTGGACCTTTGAGTTCACCTATAAGCCACACAATTTATTAGCAAGTATGTTGGGAAAGAATAAGTTCACTTAAACAATATTTAGTTTGATTATATTTTATTTCAATTTTCTTTCATTACCTTTGAATAATTATCTTTCCATGTATTTTCTTTTCTTTAAATAGAATAATTTCATGTTTTTGTACATACTTGATTCTTAATCATTAAAAAAAAATTATTTCTCTAAATTTTTTAGTATTTTAACTAAGATGGCAGAATCACCTTGTTCATCACAATTAGCCTAGTTTATATTTGCGCAGGCTACATTTCTAGCATGAGGTTCTTGAGTTCCCACACAATATTCATTTGAGAGTGCATGCCTAAAATAGAAGCTATATTTTTTCCCCTCAAGGGAAACCACCTTTGGACCATACTCTTAGGGGTACATTGATGTTATTTGTATTATATCTTCTACTTAAATCTAATGATTCAGGCTTGTTCTTATATTTCTCCCATTAGTCATATGACCATCTATTCTGATATCGTCTATGATTTCTATCATATAAATTTACCATGGTATATCAACTCCCATGCATTACATATCGAACAAAATTTGAACTTGCAAATGGTACATCATTCATAATCCTTTTAGTTGATCTACTACAATTTTATGTGTGGATTCCTTGCTTAGATATGTTGTGTTGGTTTCTAAACTTGTCATGTAATGTAATAAAGGTTTGGTTTGATATAATGACTCTTCCGCAATGTAATAATATAATTATCATGTCTCATACAACATCCGGGGTATACTTGTTTTTATATAATTTTTTTCATTACCAATATCAAATCATACAATCTATTATAGAGTTGTTTATGTATTGTACCACATATCAGAATCATATTGAAAATTTTCCCATTTTTCCCTTTTGTTATCATCCCATTCATTAAAATTGTTGTCCTCACTTATGTTTGGATTTTAAATTGGCATACAATAAGGATTAGTAAATAAATATCAAGAAAGAAGATAAAAGTGAAAATGAGACAAAAAATAACTATATATATTTGGGAGAAGTATGTAATTTTACAAATGAAAAAATAATAAATTTGCCTCGTTAAAAATGCCCAACACCAAGTTACTATGATAAAAGCAGATCTCTAAATAAAAGGACTAAAAAAAAATCATACAAGAAATCCAAAATGTGTAATAGAATGGTATTGAGATGGTAAACTTACATTAAATCTCCCTCTCAAATGCTTATAACTACAAAAAATGAGGGTTACCGTGTCGAAAAGGCTAGATGAACTAGTAGAAGGCCTTATATAATTAATATTAACTTTGAGGATCAAATTAAAAGGTTTCCTTTACGTTTTTCCTTTAATTAATCACCACCTTTACCTATTACTAACTAATGTACATACTAAGTATTTCATGTCCTAGGAGTTGACATATCTAATAGGAGCGAGGTTGTCCCTCTAAGGTAAAGTTATGTGATTTACAAAACTAAACAATGTTATGATATTGTAAAAATATCATTACTTGATGACTCATTTTGAGCTATAATTAGGATCCATCCTATTAGAATTTGTGCACTCTGCCTTGGGATCTAAGTATTTACATGGGGATTTATGTACCTTGAAATGATTATATTAGCAAACATTGCAATATTTTTCATCGGATTGATGTATGGAAGCACAATGAATGATGATGCCACATCATCATTTCACATTAAGAATATTATACTTACCATTATACATAGTAGGTATGAGCCACCTGGTGGATCATGTTAGGGTGGATAGAGGTCATTATTAGATAATTTTGCCACATTTTGAGTGACATAGACTCCAAGGGAAGTTATATTTTAACAAAGTTCCTTGAACTACATGAGATTAACACCGTATATGTACACTGGACACGTGATTACCAAATTTATAATAGAAAATTGAGAAAAAGTTAACAAGATTATGATGTTATTGAAATTGTTGTACGAAAATTATAATGTGTTTGACCAGACGTGCGGAATTAGTTAATCAGTTTCTCCTTATGAGAGGAGTGCCTTATTTTTTAGACTTTTTTGTAATAATATGAGGATTTTTCCATGGGTTTGACTTGGAAACATGGTTTGAAACTCATTTTTTAATCCTTGCACACAGTTTGAGCTCATGGTTACATAGTAGCTCACATGTTTCAATATATGATGTTGAGGAAGAATCCATCGATACGAGAAGGGTGCCTCCCTCATATATTTAATGGTTTTAATAGAATGGGAGACTCTCTTTCTCTTTATGTGGTCTATTTTATTATTTATTCTCTTTATTATAATGTTATATACTAGTACTAGTAGAGTAGTGCGTGTGAAATAGGCACTGAAAAAAGCACTATTGTAAAGCCAATAATGAAGAGAGAGTATGATTAATATCTATTTTGTTTCTTTGTGATTTTATGAAGATAGGTATTCATAGTCAATTTTAATTTCTTAGGGTTTTTAATTCCTACCTTATATGTATATTATAATTAATCAAGTTTGCAATAATTATGCTATATCTACAATTAGCTTACCCTCCCTATGAATTTTGTATAGTCTAGGTTTCTTTAGGTTATGCTTCCCAATTATTCTCAATGAAAATCTGTGGGGACTTACACATTAAATTAGACGAGACCTTTTGTAGGAATTAAATAAGAATCCATATCCAATGGTGACGCTTAACTTATCTCTATTCTTTTCTTTCCATCTCAATTTTATTGTCCTCCCGACCCTTTTTTTTTATGTAAGGATTTCATGACCAATATTTAGATTTAGATTGTTGTATTCAATTCTTGGAGGTCACCTTTATTAGATAATTAGTATTTGAATTATTTTATGTTAGCTTTCTCTTAAGAGTAATATTCATTTAGGATTATCATGAAGCTACAAAATATGTACATAAGTTTCTAACTAGCTAATGAATTCTTACATCTTGATTTAATTTCATCATCTTATGAAAAAATCTAGCACATTTTTCTTTTGTTGATGTAATTTTCATGTTTCATAGAGTTTATTTCATCTCAATTAATCTTATAAAAAATCAAAATAATTCCATGAAATTAAACTTTATTTTCATGAATAGGTTTTGTTAACCACCTATTGACATGACATTAAATAATGATAATTTTGAATTCATTTTGATTATAAATTTGTGCTTAAAAATATATACTTAGATATAAACATTCATGGAATTTTTGAAATACTAAATTAAGATAGAAAAGCAACTTCACTCATTACTGGTGCACAACATGAAACACTTCACATGCATAAGGAAACGACCTAATCACTTCAACACTTTCTTATCCTACCAATGTTGGATTATTAACCGTTCTTATTTTTTTATCTATCAAGGTTTAAATTGGTGGAACAATTATAATTTAATGCTAAAATGATGATTTTGGTTCACCCTAACATTGGCCTTGTCATGTCTTAATTATTAGTGGTAAAATCAACACCTTGACTTATTTGTTTAGTGTCATAATTCTTATGTACACCTTGTTGCCATAAGAATAATTTCTAATAGAACAGAGTTAAAAGAGACAATACATAATAATTATCACTTAATACTACATTTAAGTAAGCACTCAAGTTCACCGCATGGCATGATGATGGACATTCCTAAGTGCAATGGTTTTATGATAATGCAGTCATGAATTTCAAGTTATATCTTGTTACTCACTAAACATTGTGGAATGGGATTGCATCTCAGTAAGTTTCGTGTCATGATCTATAACTCGTAATTAAATCTTGCGGATGACATTTTGGATTTCATTTCATATGGATAAATGATATATGGAGACATGTTTTTAAAAAAAAAGAACCATTTACTAGAATATATTATTTATATAGACATTATAAATGTGAAGAAACATTGATTTTATTATATATAATGGTATTCAATTATCTTTTCTAGCCTAATATATATCATACAAGTACACTAATCCGAATTTCACATAATCAAAAGCTGGTCTATTTAACAATACCTTACCTATTTTAATTTGTTTTGAACTTTGAAATCAGAAGTTACATAGATATTTGGATTATAGAATATATGAATTGTCGAGGTAGTCTCTTTCGTTATTGTAGTGTAAGATAAGACTACAAAGTTAATAACCAATAATTTCTAACTTATTTTTAAGTTTATAATTTTCAATTTTTAAATAGAATATAAAAATTAAAATAAAAAATATATTATTAACTTTTTTAAAAGAAAAATGTTAAGTAATTATTAGAGTATCTATTTTGGAATATTATATCTATGAAATATTTTTAATAGTAGTGAAGTAGAGTACTGAATATGAAATGAGTCATGATAAAATAGGGGTGAGTGAATTAAAAATTTTATTATATGTTTTTTTAAATTTAAAATAATATTATAGTTTAGTTATTTTTAACGATTTACCAGACACCAAATTGGTGTATGAGACCCCCTTGTCTACGAAAGTCTATGAAGGTATAAATACTCTACCCCTTTGGTTTTGAACCTAATAGGAAACACATGCTCTTAACCATTAGGCCCACTCAAACTCTATAAGTGTGCATAAAAAGTTTTAAAAAACAATCCAATGAAAACAAATTATGAGAAAAAGTATTATTTTTTATATTTGAGTTTTTTCTAATATAATCGTATATAGTTAAATAATAATATAAAATTTAATTAATATAATTAAATGTTTCGCTAGTATCCTTATAAAATTTATATATAAATAAAAATAAAAATTAAATAATATCATTAATATTATTTTTAATAATTAATTATCTCAATTTATGGCTGATATCTCTATATCAAGGATGATTTACTCGACAACAGACACAAAACGAAGTGTTCCATAATCAGTATTTTAAGATCATTCGTCAATTTTTATAAATTATTTCTTAAAAAAAAAAACACATCTCTTCACTTCGCCGAAGAAAACTGATAAAATTAAAATATATATATAATTTGAGTCTACTTAAATTGAACTATGTAAGTCACGCAAAATCTGTACTCTCTACAGTGGAAATGGAGAGACATACAATTTGCTGGAAGATGTCCCTGAGAAGCTAGCAAGCTGGCGTAGCGTTGGGAAATGGAGGCGGCTGCAGATAGATTCCAGAAGATAACCCTGGGCACTTTCATATTGCTTGCGACTTCCTCCGTGCAGGACATATAGGCGTCTGTGATGATGAACGTGATGGGTGGAAATGACGGTGATTTTTCATGAGCACTGGTAAGGAGGTCCTCCAACGCGGGGCCTAACTTTTGCAGAGAAAGAAGTAAGTCGTTGGCGTTGGTGGTGCGGCCATGGTTGTCTGGTAAACCATCAGGAATAGACAGAAACCGAATTCTCCATTCTTGCTGCTCCGAGCCAAGATCTTCTTTGGAAACAGGAGATCTAACTTTCGTTGAAGCTTCCACCATGCGTTTGTGTATCCACTCGGTATTGACGAAAGTGACAAAAACTCCCCTAATAGCCAGCAGCTGAGCCAAATTCATAAGAGGGTTAACATGACCCTGTGCAGGAAATGGTACAATCACTGCATGCAGAGCATCTTTCCTATTTTGATTCATCATATTCAGGCCAATATTGTCAAACTCTGTTCGTTTCTCTTCCCTTAATCCAGTACCACAGTTTCCTGCTCTGGATTTGAGCTGCGAATTATGCACCTACCACAGCGGAGTTTACAATTATAGCGATCATGTTCACTTCTTACTATGCTCAAATAATCATGGCCAACGCATTATAAAAAAATAACACGTAATAATACTTAAAACCGGAAAATTACATCAATTGACTTCTGAAAAGCTAAGTTTCCACTACGTTCCTGTCTGGTTATGTTTGTTTTGATATAGGTATCTATGACGAATTCTGGTGTTCTTATCAAGAAGATCCCATTCTGGCCCATCTAAGCAATGATGTAATTATAACCTAATTAAGCATAATTGTGGGATATGCTTTGGTTGATCGTGCTTTGGTTGATCGTTCAGGTGACGTCATCAATGACGGGTGGACAGCTAACTTTCTTTTGCTGTTCTGTTCTCAATCTTCAGAGTCGTATATTAGAATCTGCTTCTGACGAAAATATTTGTTATAATAACATATTTCATGTGCCATGCCAGGTTAAGAAAATATTAATATTTAAGAAAATAAAGACAACCGAAAAAGCATCTTTATGTCCATGGCAGACTTTGGAATTTTCTGAAATCTAACCATCAATGTAGAGGTTGATTGTTTGATGTCTGAATCGTCCTGGAATAGAAAATTTCAGCGTCTCCTTAAACTAATATTTCTTATAATAATATATTTCCTACTGATATGTCACCTATATATATAAAATATTTATGATTTTGGATCATATATATATAAAATATTTATGATTTTGGCTCATGAAGTGAAGGGTTCAATTTTTTATCTAGATTATGATGATATATTAGACATAATAAAGATATAGTCATACCAAACTTACAAAAAAAATTATATTAAACTTTAGTAATAAAACTATAATCATATAAAATTTACAAAACAAATTATATATATAATTTTTTATTAAGTAAATATATATAATTTTTTTATAATTAACTTAATATAATATCTTCCCATATTAATTATAAACGAAATATTTTAATGTAGTTTAAGTATAATAAATATTTATTAACTTTATATTTATATATGAGTTGATAATATAACTTATAATAAAATAAAAAAAAGAAAAAATATTCCTAACCAGTGTTTTCATTTTTCCTTATAACGAAGGTTATAATTCATACCATAATTAATAAAGGTTTGATATATATAATTTTAAAAATATTAATATTAAAACAAATATTTCCATGTATATGTTAAATAAATTATTTCATTTTATAATAAATTATTGTATATATAAAAATAATGTAATTAAAATTAAAATTTGTGTAATACTTTTTATATGGGTTATATATATATATATATATAGATATATATATATATATATATATTTAACTGTAAAAGATTATTACATATGGAGAGGTGCACTAAAACGAAAATTAATTTATTAGGCTTTAAGAAAAGTGAGATATTATTTGGATATTTTTGTTATCATATAGATAAAAAAAATTCTAACTTGTATTCATTTTCAAGCATGAAATAAAATTTCTACCTTCTATTTATATTTTTCTAAATGTTATGATTTGAATTGGGCTTGTGGTGAAGATTGCTTCTAAGATATTTATAGGAAGGCATTTCTATTAAGATATTATTTTGAGATGAAAGTATCATAGGTGATGTTTTTAGATTTAATTTATCATAATCTTTATTTTTTTAGCACTCATGGTCATATCTAGATAGAAGAAGTTCTTAAGGATTTTTAGATGCTTACTAGGGTCATACTGATTCCTTCCATTAGGAACACTATCTTGAACATAAAGAACAAAGATGATGTCTATACCTACAAAATTCTTACAAGAATAACCAAAATCCTCCAAAAACTCTTCTAACTCATCAATATATATGTCAAAATGAAAACTCAAATCAATGTATATGTCAAAAAGAATATTGAATAAGGAATAACCTTGATCATTGCCTCTTTTACAATTTATCTCTTTCAACCATCCCTCAATGATCCTAAAATTGGAAGACATAGTGTCAATATTTTCTAAAAGTAATGAAATGACAAAGAGGATTAATATCATTATTGTTCCGCTCCTCCATAATGATCCTAAGCATAATGAGTTCATCCATAGATGATTGATTCCATCATGGAAAATTTTTGTGGTCTGGTCATAATCAGTTCGAGAAAATTCATCTGGTTTGTATGTCAACCATTGGTAGAGTGGTTGAGGCAGGTGGATGAAGCATCCTCGATACTGAAACCTAATTATAAAGAGTCTTTGGAGAGCGCTATCTAGTAATAACATATGGTTGCAAATCATAATAGGAAAATACTTGAATTACCAAGATTATGAAGAATATATTAGGGAAGGAGTGATTCAAAAGTGTAGTTCTTCTTTCATATGGCGTAGTATGCTGAAAAACAATTATTGGCTTTTCAGGGGCCTACGTTGGGACGTTGGATCTGGTTCACGAATTGTGGTGGGACTAGACGCCATCAAAGGATTTGAGGGCGAATTCTCATTATTTGTTCCTCTTTTTCATCATCTACATGAAAGAGGTATTTTCTTTCTTAACCATATTTCCATTGTTCACGATTATTTTCCTATTTTTCATTCTTCGCTAAGGGTGGAGGAGATACTTTTTATAGGATATTTAAGAGTGAAATGGGAAAATTTCATCTCTCCGTTATGTGCCACGGATATCACAATTTGCAAGCAGGTGATAATTTGATATGGTATGGTTAGATAAAAAGTGTCATATTGTGGCTAAGGAGATTTATTATAGTTTGTATTTGACATCAAATTCACTAGTTTACAGGTTATGTTTCCAAAAATCCTAGCCTTGGGAGATCTCACAGAGAGTAAAGTGTTTATGTTGGTCATTCCTAACAACAAAATTCTTACATGGGATAATATTTTGCATAAGGGGTTCATTGGCCCTAGATTATGCTCTTTGTATATCAATGTTGCTAAGGGTGGATGAGATAGTTTTTATATGATATTTAGGAGTCAAATGGAAATATTACATATCTGAGTTATGTGCCACGAGTATCACAATTTAGGTGGATAAGTTGATATGGGATGGTTAGATAAAAAAGGGTTAGACTCTCGCTAAGGAGATTTAATAAAGTTTGTCTTTGACATGAAATTCACTATTTTATAGGCCATGGTTCCAAAAATCTTGGCCTTTGAAGATCCCACATAGATTAAAGTGTTTCTGTTGGTTGTCCCTACACAACAAAATTCTTACATGGGATAATCTTTTGCATAGGGGGCTCATTGGCCCTAGCTTATGCTCTTTATTTATGAATGTTGCAGATGAAGTGAGATATTTATTCCTGGATTGTCCTTTTGCTGCAATGGTATGGAGTGGGGTTTACATTCTCTTTGCATAGCATCGCTTTGGGTAAAGATTATGTTGGAGGATTGTCTTAAATATTGGTTTGGGACACATAATGAGCATTGTTCTTTTCCCTTTTACATTATATGGAGCATATGAAGATGCAAGAACTATTGCATAAAAGGAGGCTCATGTTAGAAGCATTGCGATCAAGACAGTGGCATATTATTTAGAGATTAGACCTCAAACGAAGATACAGGAAAAGAAAACGATCAACAAAAGGAATATATGGAAGAAATTCTCAGTTAGTTTCTTTGATGATGCATGTTCTCAAAGGTTGTGCAGTTGTGGTGACTACATTGTCATAGAACCGGGTAGATATTGTTATTTATCATTGGAAGTAGGAACATGTTCAAATAGCTTACCAAAAATCATTAGACGTTGGGGCGCTCTCATTTGCGCCAAATGGTTGGGTATTGACGATTGACAGGTGTATGGGAATTCAAAAGGTGACATTGATTGGGTTAATGGTCATTCACATCTTCAGCCACATATGTTGTCAAATTGGATGTGTGACATTCATTCTCTAGAGAAGGTTTTCCAACATATATCTTCCAGACACATCTACAAAGAACATAATCAGATTGTAGCCATTTTGTCCAAGGTAGGAATAGCAAATGCCCTAGGTGTGGGTGTGATCTATTTTGTGGTTTTTGTGCAAGGTTCTTTGTTCAATGTAGAAAAAATTAATATCATATATGAGCTCTTGGTTGTCTCTTTTTGTTTTTTTCCTGATATCGATGGTTTTTTGAATCAACTATTTGTGACTTTTTTCCCGATATTGATGGTTTTTTTAATCAGCTATTTGTGACTTTTTTCGGGATATTGATGGTTTTTTAAATCAGCTATTTCTGACTTATATTCTGAACAGATTCCTAATGAGATAGAAGATCATTGTTGATACATCATGATGTTTGAGATAGGAAAAGGACAAGTATGAAAAACAAGAGAATCAAGGTTTTCGTTTCTCATTGGATCAAATAGTCTGCACAGAAAAGGAACTCTGTTGTATGTACTCTCTTTTTGTCATAAAAAGAAATCATTTTTTTCTACTGAAAAATAAAGGTGCTGCTAGATTTTCCGTTGGTGCTCGGATAATTTAATTTGGATGTCGAACTACTTGCTTGGATGCTTCTTTGGTGTTAATTTTTCACTTAGTGTTGGATAATTTACCATGCAAAATCAAACTACCTGGTTACCTTGGAATTACATAATTCTGTAGTTCAAAAAAATCCTTATCTCTTGAAACATGTCAAATATTTATGGAAAAATTTCTACAAACTTATAGCAGAACTTGATAGCAAAGGCTTTTGCGAATGAAATCTAAACTCGCTGCCAATAATCTCTTTTCAGTTATTCAAAATTATGTAAGATACGATGCGAGTAGCATCACGGGACTTAGTAATCATGACACGGACAACTAATAAAACTTTAAAGTTATATCTAGCACGCCATACAATGCGTAATTTCTGAATAAGATGGAAGCATTTAAACCACGAAATGTAGCACGATGAAATACTTTTGTTAATAGGAGTAATTTACAACGCTTTCTCCGGGGGAATGAAACATGGCAAGCTTTAAAGCCATCGCCATTCCTACTAATCTCGGAAAGGAGAGAGGTTTCCGAGAGGTATCTGACAATTTAGCAAGAATTTTGATGTTGATCAACAGCTTTTTCTCAAATCTTCATATTATTTTACGGTAAATTCTGAAAACAGAGTCACGTGGTTACATTTTTGGATTGGAGTCCTTTATTCGTCGTCATGTCTTCTAGGAAAGTGTTTATGTTCAGAAAAGAAGATCCTCCGGAGAGGACGGCCTTCGTTTCTGACTCCTTGATAATGAGAACGTTGTCTCTCAACTTCTTCCCTTCCAGTGTTCTCATCATTCTCCTCATAACGTCCTCCACCTCTTCTTTCATGACCGCCTTCTAGCTATCTATTTCCACATCGTCAAAAGGAAGGCCGATTTTCCATACTTCCTTGGCGAATCTGCAGTTGAGGAATTGATCAGCAAAATATGGGAATCCCACTACGGGAACTCCCAAGTCCATTGCCTCCAAGGTAGAGTTCCATCTGCTGTGTGTGAGAAAATCCCACTGAGGCATGGGCAAGTACTTTCCACTGTGGCACCCACCTCACAAACAGGGCCCGCTCCTTCGTTCGTTCTTGAAAGCCCTCAGGTAAAATCGCAACCTGGCCTTCTGCGATATCCAACTGAAGAACCCACAAGAAAGGTTGTCCGCTGCCTTCGAGCCCTAATGCCAACTGCTCTAGGTGTTGCTGAGATTTCGCAGCCATGCTCCCAAAAGAAACGTATATAACTAATCCCGGTCGCTGCATATCAAGCCATGTCAGGCAGCTCTCTTCCTCCTCCCACAGACTGCCGCATGAATCCCTTCAAAAACAATTTGAAGAAAAAGAGGTCCTACGGCCAGAGCAGGACAGCGATTGAAAGAGGGTGCTGTTACTGCATCCCTCCCTTCGAGCTCCTCGAACGTGTTCAGTAATAAGTAGTCGCCATTGCTTTGCTTCTGCGGTTCATAAAGAATAGCATAGAAGGTAATCTTCATCGGATCCTCAGCGATACGTTGGCACATCAGGTCGGTTGGTTTAATTGGTGGGATGTTGCCCGGAAGACGAGTGATGAGGTTTTCTTTATTTTTGCCTTCCAACACCGAAGAAGTTACAAGCAAATTAGTCATTTTAATGAATATAATTAAACAAAAGCACTCAGGATATATAAGAAGATTGTAAAAAGAAACAAAATATGGACTAGTCTTTTATCTGTCATCCCCAATTTCTTTTTGGATCGAGACACGACGATAAAAATGTCAGTGTTTTTCGAACTGCGATGCAATATAATCGAATTTTCTTCGCTGCTGTAGAGTGATTAAAGCCAACTGAATTACGTGTTAGAACTTAGAAGAAGCAGCAAGTACATGGAGATATGGTAGATTGCAAAGATTTAGACTGGGGAAGGAAAGTTGACTTATTGGAAGTCAAGATTACTTAACAATAAGTGACTTAAGATGGCTAAATAGTAAGAGTCAATTTTCCTTATTGAAACTCAGTCGTTTTTTAGAAGTGACCAAAAAAGGAGGGCGATAAAGGCACATTTTATATAACTAGTTCGAAAATAAATATTGATTTGCGACCTCAAGGAAACCAACCAAGTATAATGTTATTAAAATTTCCGTAAATCATAGGGAACAACGTGTTTATATGTCAACTTTCTTTTCAATCATTGGGGCTTTGTAGACAATACCATAATACTAGTGCTTCACCGGAAAAGCAACAAGTTTTTTCACATAGGATACACTACTTAGCTTGTGCCATATTACATATGAAAACACAGGAAAAGCAACAATTTTTTTACATAGGATACACTACTTAGCTTGTGCCATATTACATATGAAAACACCAAATATTTAAGGTAAGTTCTACCACCCACTTTTTTCTTTTTGGGTTTGTTTTTTACTTTTTAATTTTACTATTTTTAATTTTAGCATAATCTAATCTAAGGTAGAGAATAAAAAATATTTTGGGATAGGAAAAATATTTATTTATTATTTAAATTTGTAAATTAATTTCTTTATTTTGATGCAATGTATTTGTCAATTTAATCACAATAAAAAAGATCATTTTTACTATTAAATTTCATATTATCTATTATTCAAATAAAATCCAAAAGAGTAAATATTTTTTTAATTCTTTATTCACATTGAATGGATTTTAAACAATAAAATATTTATATATATATGAAAAAAAATATTCCATTTAATTTTTCAAGTCTATTTATTTAAATATGAGATCATATACGTTATGTGATTTTATGTTTTGTAGGTAAATAGAAAATGAAATGATACATTGAAAATATTAGTGGTTTTATGTTTTGTAGGTAAATAGAAAATGCAATTATACATTGAAAATATTAGTTTTCACTAAAAACATTAGCATTAACTTAAACTATAAAAATTATTTTCTTTGATTGAGCCATCCCCTAGACTAGAAAAGGTAACAATACCAACAATTATATAGATGTTATTATAAAGAATAACAATTACCATAAACTAAATACTACCATAAAAAAATAACATCTCACTCTTCATAAGAATTCCTTACTATAATGAAAGAAGTAGTAAGGTTCCAATAATATATACCAAAATGTTAAAGAATTTAACGGTTTACAATTTTATACATATCCATTTTTAGTAGAAACTCTCCTTTTATTTTCCAACAAAGCTGACTCAATCTCCTAAAAACCACACCTAAGTTATCCCTAAACCACAATCCAACCAAAATATTACAACATATTATAATACAACTAAAATGCATATAGAAACACCACTAAATCCACATGTATTGCATCTTAAAAGACATGGTTTAGGTCTAAAATTAACAATAGCATGTATTAATAAAGATGTCTTATCGAGAGGCTTTAAAAGAGACAAAACCCTAAAATACACTCAGTATTTAGAACTCGCTATTACAATGGGCCTAAAAAAATCCATAACAAGATACAAAACAATACCAATAGATGAGGAATTTCTAATAAACTCATTAGCCACTCCAAAGGCATGGGGGCAACCAAAATTTCCAAGCAGATTAGTGGTAGAGTTATTCATTCTATAAAGACAAATGATTACATAAAAATAAGATGGACTATTTTACCTCTAACGTTTCACACCATTAGAAGTAATGTCTTAAAGTATACAAATGATGAAAAAATATAGCTTCTAATCAAATTTTATGCATAGATCAAAACTTTGTGCATTATTGAGGAAATGGAAGAAGTGAAGATAATCTGTTGTGGGTTCAAAGAACCATTCTTATTGTGATATGTGATTTTATCTACCTTTATGGCATGAGTTTTATCTTTCATATCATGAGGACTTGCTACAACTGGTGGATTTTTTCCCTATTGCAATTTATTGATATTACACTAAATTGTATTTTCTAAATTTAGTCTTCTATGATTTATATTATGAATGTTGGGACATATTTCGGTACTAATCACATTTAGAGATTTTTTCTACTTTAAACCAACTAATAAGAGGTAGAGTCAGATCATTGCAACGGATTAAATAGTGATAGCAATGAAGAGAGTTAATTTTTTGACCATTAAAGTTTAAGAGTGAGTTTTGACTAAATATTAATAAAGAATCTAAACACTAATAATATTTAGTCAAAATTAATTGTTAAAATCTAACGATCAAAAAATTAATTCCCTTCATCGCTATCACTATTTAATTTGTTGCGTTGATCTAACTCTATATCTTGTCCTGATGATGAACCACACTAGATGATTTGAAATACATTGACAAAAATTTGTGGATGTAATTAGTACCGAAAGATGTCCCAACATTACTAAATTATATTTTCAACCCTTCGTCATATGTTTTTTGAAAAATAAAGACATTAAGATATACTATACACATACACTGCGTAATTTTATGAAATAATTGCCTTAAGATGGTGATATACTATACACATACAATGTAAAATTTGGAGAAAAAGGACACGGTATGATGATTCTAAAGACGTCGTTTTCATGTTTCTCCAAAAAGGTTGTTGAATTATGTGAAAACTAAATAGACAAGTCTTTCTTTTGCGGTTTTTCTTTTTAACACACATGGAGACTATCAGTAAGTCGAAGACTCTTGTTAGGAAGGCCTAAAAAAATAGCTTTGGTTAGTTCTTCAAAACTATCTTCAAAACAATACTATCTCCATTACAATATTATTGGATTTGGCTCATGCATCATCCATCAACAACTTCCTCTCGCTTAGATCCAATGCCTCATCAAAATCTCGTATGAGCGACGATATAAAATTTGAAGTAACCTTTAGGGTCTAAACAACATGAATGATACATATGACACCCACTAATAATAGAATTTTCTAGAGAATTTTTAGGATACTTGAAGGAGAGTGAAGGTTCATGTGATATGTTGATTGGTGGAATATGGTGGAATGTTGAGATATGGAATATTGTGATAGTTTTATGTCATTGAATGCATGGGGGCTTCACTGAATGAACCTTTAACATATCACGTGCATTTGTGGCATACTAAACAATGCCCTTAATTTGAATACATACTGGAAAATACCTCTAAAAATCACTTTATTTAACCTCCTACTAATACAAACCCAATACACCTTCTCAATTTAAAAAGCCCCTAATTTTACTAGATATTTTGGGTATCCATTTTTTGATTAGCAATTTTTATTCCCCTTTATATTTATATGCCTTTATTTTCATTAACAATGGTAGCTAGATTGTAGGCATATAAAGAATAATTTAAACACTAGGTAGTTGAAAACTGGAAAGTTTCAATAAAAAAGTGGCAGATGTAAGTTGGTTGATTTACAAATACATATTGTGGAAAATTTGAATGGAAAATACATAGATTTGGACTCTCAAATGCATCTATCTTCTTTTGAATACTGAAAAAGATATACTACGACAGTTCAAAACAAAACCTCGATAACCAACACAAAGGCACACCTTTCATCTCACTTAGATAATAGGAAGAGGAAAGAAAGTACAATGAATATGGAGGCATGCAAAATCCTATCTGGTTGTTCTTTTTCAAATCATAGCCCTAACATTATCACATAGTGCACCATAGTTGCATGGTACGAATGCCAAGTAAGTGTGTCTCCATCAAAAGATGAATTGAAGCATGCAAGCATGCATCCCTTCCTTGAGATTTGTGTCCTCTACGTACACTAGTACAAAATGAGAGATTAGTGACTACGCGACTAAAAATGTTAGTCACCACAATTATTTCAAGTGAATTACTACAAAATTTGAGCAGTTTTAAGTGACACAACTAAAAATGACTAATTTAGTCTACGGATAAAATATAGGACTGGATAATAAGTGTCCCAACTAAAAGTGACTAAATTAAATGACTAGTTTAGTCCAAGACTAAAATATAAGACTAGAAAATAACAAACAAAATTAAAAATTATTAACATAAATGGCTACTATAATGCAAGAATGAAAATATGACCAACTAACAAGTACAATAATTATATGTATTAATCATTTTTTCTAGTCATTTTTAATTGTCACTCTAGAAATGGAGAATCACAATTTTGATACAAAAGTGCTACATTTCATTGCTTTTCCTCCTATGAAATGATCAGGGGCTCAGTGTTAGGTCAAAAATAAAAATTTTCAGATTGGATAAAAAACTATAGAACTGTGTGTGCCTTGTTAAGACAATCACAACGCAATTCGTTTCACTAAAAATGGAGTCTGGATGAAGGAGAAAAGGCATGTTGTTCCTTTTCCTAAACAGTTAAAAAAATTACAGAATAGGACAGAATGATGACATGGCAGTCCAATCAGTAGTCTAGTCAACAAGGGGAATCTTCTTTACTTTTCACCCAATAGGGTTGTGACAAGTTTCACCTCCGGATTCGCTAGTATCGTTATGTGAAGCTAAAATTGCCTAATTGGCTCCAAGATGGAATTTGAACTTATTTTTATATAAATATTATATATATATATATATATATATATATATATATATATATATATATATATATATATATATATATATATATATATATATATATATTAAACATTATATTAAATCCGCATATTCCAAAGTCCAAACTATTTTCAAAATCTTAGTCCTATAAATCCACATACATTATAAACCATGTTATATGGTGGCACATTTTAAATATTTTCAAATATGGTCAAAGATCTGAATAATAATTTGGGCCGAAAAATGATATGAAGGATATGCAAAGCGGTAATCGAACCCATGACCTCCCTTGCCCAACTACCAAAGATTTTTCATTGAACCATTGCGACAGGATTTGAAAAGAAGGCCCATGAAATACTATTTAAAGCACACACATATTAGCCGACGGCGGGGGCGGAGGGAGCCAGTTCCCTCCCCATGTGAACACAAGTTCATAACTAAGGGCCAGTGGATAGGATAAGCGCTTAGCACTCTAATCATGCTTAACTTAATTAATTCCATTTGGCCTTTAATTAAACTCGCTTTAATTCTAAATTAAGTTGGTGGTGATTTTGGTCATGCGCAAAGTTCAGCAGAATTGCTAGTTTTGGCAGACTTAACTGGAGGGTCTGCAGATTTAGCGAGGTTTCCTAAGGTAAAATTGAATGCAGCATATATTGAGCAATTTTCGACCAAATTGAGCTCAGAAAGAGGTGTTCTTTGCTAATTTGGACATTTTAAACATGTTGGTGTAGGTTTCAAGAGCCATAGATCTTTGTAAATAGCAATTTTTCCACATTGAGCTAATATAGAGGCCCAAGCCATGGAAGATGGACCAAGGAGATGTAGCCTAGGAGGGGTGAAATCCTTCATCAAAACTCTATGTTAATGTGTATCTTTGATGTTTCATTGCACTATACATGTTTTCTGTTCATTATTAAATTTTAAAGCTATTTTTCTCATGAATGTCTTGTTTAACTTGTGGAAATTTACTTGTTTGTAAGCACCAACCACTACAAAAACCTTAGCACAAAAAGCAAGATGCAAAAACATGTTTATAAATCTGTAATTGTTATTAGGATAACAAAACTAATCATACAAAAATAGATCATGCTGGTATCAGAGCAAAGGTTGAATTGCTTTATTGCTTGAATTTGTGCAATTAGGGTTTTAATGGGTGCAAAATTGTGATGGTTACAAGGTTAAAGTTGCAGAAAGGAGAAAGAAAGATATTGGTTGCAACTACTGAGGTAATGCCCAGAAGAAGGAGAGCCACAAGGCCACAATCTCCACTACCCAAAGTTCCAATTCCAGATGCACTTGAAACTCCTGAAGTTTTTCCTTCAATTGTGATTGAAGAGGTACAATCAGTACAAATTTCTAAGCCTAAATCCATAGCCATTATGTCTGGAGAAAGAGAGCCTGAAGGTCCCTCTTCAGAAGAGGAAGAATTTAGTGAATATTTTTATACTTTGATTGAGATGGTTAAAGTCCTATATGAAGAGAGGAACACTAGAATGGTTGGATAGAGTTCTAAACCCCCACATGGAGAAGGAAGCTCAAAGGACAAAAAAGATGAGAAGAAAGATTCCAAAGGGAATGGTGGAAAGCCACCTCCATCTCCACCATCCTCATCATATTCATCATCATCTCCATCATCACACACAACATCCTCTTCCACTACCACCACTGAAACTTCCCATACTCATTCCAAAACCCTAAAAGGAAAAACTCCATTACTGAAATTGAACATAAAATTCGAACTTCCCATGTACAATGGAGAAGTGAATACAGAAAAGTTGGACAATTGGATTCGACAATTGGAGGTATACTGTAGAATTTAGGACCTTGAAGAAGATGACATAAAGAACAAATTGGCCTCACTGAGGCTAGAAGGAGTTGCACTAGTTTGTTGGGAAGGAAAGTCTCAAGAGGAAATGAGAATCCATGGCAAGATATCCATTACTTGGGTTGAATTTTTTTTTGCAATTAAAAGACAATTTTATCCTTTAGCCTATATGCAAAAAGAAAATATGAGTTGGTAGAATTTTAGGCAGCTTAAAGGCCAAACAAAACAAGATTATACACAAGAGTTTTAGGAAAAGGGCTTTGTTACTAGGAGTGAATTTGAATTCCGAAGATACACTGTTGAAATATATTGGGGGTTTGCGTTCCTGAGTGAAACACACTATTCTTATGTTCAATCCAACTAATTTGGATAAACTATGTGTGCAAGCCACGCATCTTGAATCTAGAGGAAAGAACACTTATGAAGGGAGTAGTAATAAAAAGCCACCTAAGGGTAAGGACAAAGAGAAAGGAGGAAAATGGAAGGAAAATAAAAATCAAAGTTTGAAGAAAGAAGGGGATAAAGTTATCTATAAACACTGTTCCAAAGAGAGACAAAATGAGGATAATTGTTCGAAACTCCATCTAGAAATGAGACCAAATAAGTTCCACGATAAAAGGAAACAAAAAACCATCGCTATCACTCAAGAAGATTTAGGTTCTGAATCAGATGATGAAAACAAAATCACTGTCGTGGGAATCAAAGGAAAACAAGATATTGCAAGCACTAGTTCACAAAATTTTAACATTACTACTACTCCAGATGAAAAGATACGAATTGAGTTATTTCATGTTAGGTTCATATCTAAACACACCAATATTGACACACTCTTTGATAGTGGGTCAAAAGCGAAATCTCTGAAGACTTAGTCAACAGATTGAATCCTGAAACTATAACTCACCATGACATGGACAACTAATAAAACATTAAAGTTAAATCTAACACGCCATACAATGCGTAATTTATGAATAATATGGAAGAATTTAAACCATGAAATGTGGCGCGATGAAATAATTTTTTTAATAGGAGTAATTTACAACGCTTTCTCCATGGGAATGAAACATGGCAGGCTTTAAATCCATCCCCATTCCTATTCATCTCGGAAAGGAAAGAGGTATCAGACAATTTAGTAAGAATTTGGATATTGATCAACAACATATTCTCAAATCTCCATACTATTTTATGATAAATTCTGAAGACAAAGTCACGTGGTTGCATTTTTGGATTGGACTCCTTTATCCATCGTCATGTCTTTAACAAAAGTATTCATGTTCAGAATAGAAGATCCTATGGGGAGGATGACCTTCGTTGTTGACTTCTTAATAATGAGAATGTTGTCTCTCAACTTCTTCCCTTTCGGTGTTCTCATCATTCTCGTCATAACATCCTCCACCTCTTCTTTCATGACCGCCTTTTGGTTATCTACTTACACATCCTGAAAATGCAGGTCGATTTTCCATATTTCCTTGGTGAATCTGCAGTTGAGGAATTGATCATGAAAATATGGGAATCCCACTACAGAAACTCCCAAGCCCATTTCCTTGAAAGTAGAGTTCCATCTATTGTGTGTGAGAAACAATCCCACTGAGGCATGGGAAAATACTTTCCACTATTACACCCACATCACAAATAGGGCTTGCTTCTTCGTTCGTTCTTGAAAGCCCTCAAGTAAAATCGCAACCTGGCCTTTTGCGATATCCAACCGAAGAACCCCCAAGAAAGGTTGTCTGCTGCCTTTGAGCCCTAGTTCCAACTACTCTAGTTGTTGCTGATATTTCATAGTGATGTTGCCAAAGGAAACATATATAATTGATCCCGGTCGTTGCATATCAAGCCATGTCAGGCAGCTCTCTTCTTCGTCCCACTGACTGCTGCACGAATCCCTTCATAAAAAAATTGAAGAAAAAGAGGTCCTATGGTGAGAGTAGGACAACCATTCAAAGAGGGTGTTGTTACTACATCCCTCCCTTCGAGCTCCTCGAATGTGTTCAATAATACGTAGTCTCCATTGGTTTTCTTCTACGGTTCCTAAATAATAGCATAGATGGTAATGTTCATCGGATCCTCATCTATACGTCGGCACATCTGATCGGTTGGCTTCAATGGTGGGATGTTGCCCTGAAGACAAGTGATGAGGTTTTCTTTATTATTTCCTTCCGACACTGAAGAAGTTACAAACAAATTACAATCATTTTAATGAATATAATTAAACAAAAGCACTCAGGATATATACGAGGATTGTAAAAGGAAAAATAATATGTACTAGTCTTTTATGTGTCACCCTCAATTTCTTATTGGATCGAGAGGCTCATCACTATATATAATTATATAAAATCCGTTTGAAACTAAAAATTGGGAGTACATAATATGGGATCAATCCGAGACATGATGATAAAAATGTCAGTGTTTTTCAAACTGTGATGCAATATAATTGAATTTTCTTCGCTGTTGTGGGGTGATTAAAGCCCACTGAATTATGTGTTAGAACATAGAAGAAGCAACAAGTACATGAAGATATGGTATATTGCAAAGTTTTAGACTAGGGAAGGAAATTTGACTTATTGGAAGTTAAGATTACTTAACAATAGCAGACCTTAAGATGGCTAAAATAGTAAGAGTCAATTTTCCTTATTGAAACTCAGTCGCTTTTTAGGAGTGACCAAAAAATGAGGGTGATTAAGGCACATTTTATATAACTTGTTACAAAATAAATATTGATTTGCGACCTCAAGGAAACCAACCTTGTATAATGTTATTAAAATTTCTATAAATCATAGGAAACAACGTGTTTATAAGTCAACTTTCTTTTCAATCATTGGGGCTTTGTAGACAATACCATTGTACTATTTTCTTAACAGAGAAAAGAAACAATTTTTTTTTACCTTGGATACACTACTTATCTTGTGCCATATTACATATGAAAACACCAAATATTTAAGGTAAGTTCTACCACCCACTTTTTTCTTTTCATGCTTGTCTTTTACTTTTTACTTTTACTATTTTTAATTTTAGTATAATCTAATGTAGAGCAAAAAGAATATTTTGGCATAGGAAAAAATATTTATTTATCATTTAAATTTGTAGAATAATTTCTTCATTTTGATGTAATATATTTGTCAATTTAACCAGCAATAAAAAAAGTCATTTTTAAGATTAAATTTCATATTACCTATTATTCAAATAAAATCTAAAAGTGTTAATATTTTCCTAATTATTTATTAACATTGAATGGATTTTAAACAATAAAACCTATATATATATATATATATATGAAAAAAAATATCCCATTTAATTTTTTAGGTCTATTTATTTAAATATGAGGTCACATATGTTATGTGGATTTATGTTTTGTAGGTAAATAGAAAATGCAACTATAAATTGAAAATATTAGTCTTCACTAAAAACATTAGCATTAACTTAAACCATAAACAAGCATTTTCTTTTATTGAGCCATTCGCTAGACTAGAACAAGTCACAATATCAACAATTATATAGATGTTATTGTAAAGCATAACAATTACCATAAACTAAATACTTCCATCAAAAAATAACATCTCACTCTTTGTAAGAATTCCTTACTATAATGAAAGAAGTAGCAAGGTTCCAATAATATATACCAAAATGTTAAAGAATTTAACCGTTTACAATCTTATACATATCCATTTTTATTAGAAACTCTCCTTTTATTTTCCAACAAAGCTGAGTCAATCTCCTAAAAACCACACCTAAGTTATCCCTAAACCACAATCCAACCAAAATATTACAACATATTATAATACAACTAGAATTCATATAGAAGCACAATTAAATCCACGTGTCTTGCATCTTAAAAGACATGGTTTAGGTCTAAAATTAACAATAGCATGTATTAATAAAGATGTCTTATCGAGAGGCTTTAAAAGAGACAAATCCCTAAAATACACTCAGTATTTAGAGCTGGCTATTGCAATAGGCCTTAAAAAATCCATAAAAAAGATACAAAACAATACCAATACATGAGGAATTTCCAATAAACTCATTGGCCACTCCAAAGACGTGGGGGCAAGCAAAATTTCCAAGTGGATTAGTGGTATAGTTATTCATTCTATAAAGACAAATGATTACATAAAAATAAGGTGGACTATTTTACCTCTAGTGTTTCGCACCATTAGAAGTAATGTCTTAAAGTATACAAATGAGGAAAAAATATAGCTTCTAATCAAATTTTATGCATAGATCAAAACTTTGTGCATGATTGAGGAAATGGAAGAAGTGAAGATAAACTATTGTAGGTTCAAAGCACCATTCTTATTGTGATATGTGATTTTATCTACCTATATGTCACGAGTTTTATCTTTCATATCATGAGGACTTGCTACAACTACTAGATTTTTTCCCTATTGCAATTTATTGATATTACACTAAATTGTATTTTCCGAATTTAGTCTTCTATGATTTATATTATGAATGTTGGGACATCTTTCGGTACTAATCACATCTAGAGATTTTTTTCTACATAAAACCAACTAATAAGATGTAGAGTTAAATCATTGCAACATATTAAATAGTGATAGCAATGAAGAGAGTTAACTTTTTGACCATTAAAGTTTAAGAATGAGTTTTGACTAAATATTAATAAAGAATCTAAATATTATTAATATTTAGTCAAAATGAACTGTTAAACTCTAACGGTCAAAAAATTAATTCCCTTCATCACTATCACTATTTAATTTTTTGTGCTGATCTAACTCTATATCTTGTCCTGATGATGAACCACACCAGATGATTCGAAATACATTGACAAAAAGTTGTGGTTTTGATTAGTACAAAAAGATGTCCCAACATTACTAAATTGTATTTTCAACCCTTTGTCATATGTTTTTTGAAAAATAAAGATATTAAGATATACCATACACATACACTATGTAATTTTCTAAAATAATTGTGTTAAGATGGTGATATACTATACACATACAGTGTAAAATTTGGAGAAAAGGGACGCGATATGATGATTTTAAAGAGGTCACTTTCCTATTTCTCCAAAAAGGTCATGGAATTATGCAAAAACTAAATAGACAAGTCTTTATTTTTCAGTTTTTGCTTTTAACACACATGGAGACTATCAGTAAGTGGAAGACTCTTGTTAGGAAGGCGTAAAACAATATCTCTGGTTAGTTCTTCAAAGCTATCTTCAAAAAAATACTCTCTCAATTATAATTTTGTTGGATTTGGTTCATGCATCGTCCATCAACAACTTTCTCTCGCTTAGATTCAACTCCTCATTACAATCTGGTATGGGCGATGATATAACATTTGAAGTAACCTTTAGGGTGTAAACAACGTGAATGATATGTATGACACCGACTAATAACATAATATTCTAGAGAATGTTTAGGATACTTGAAGTAGAATGAAGGCTCATGTGATATTTTGATTGGTGGAATATGGTGGAATGTTGAGATATGGAATATTGTGATAGATTTATGTCACTGAATGCACGAGGTCTTCATTGAATGAACCTCCAACATATCACGTGCATTCGTGGCATACTAAACAATACCCTTTATTTGAATACATATTGGAAAATACCTCTAAAAATAACTTTATTTAACCTCCTACCAATATAAACCCAATACACCTTCTCAATTTAAAAAGCCCCTAATTTTACTAGATATTATGGGTATCCATTTTTTGATTAGAAATTTTTATTCCCCTTTATATTTATATCCTTTATTTTCATTAAGAATGCTAAGTAGATTCTAGGCCTAGAAAGAATAACCTAAACACTAGGTAGTTCAAAACTTGAAAGTTTCAATAAAAAAGTGGAAGATATAAGTTGGTATTTTTACAAATACATACTGTGGAAAATTTGAATAATAAATACATAGATTTGAACTCTCAACTGCATCTATCTTCTATTGAATATTGAAAAAGATACACTACAACAGTTCAAAACAAAACCTCGATAACCAACACAATGGTGCACCTTTCATCTCGCTTAGATAATAGGAAGACGAGAGAAAGTACAATGAATATGGACACATGCAAAATCCTATCTCGTTGGACTTTGCCAAATCATATCCCTAACATGATCACATAGTGCACCATAGTTGCATGGCAAGAGTGCGAAGTAAGTGTGTCTCCATCAAAAGATGAACTTAATCATGCAAGCATGCATCCCTTCCTTGAGATTTGTGTCCTATATGTGCACTAGTACAAAATGAGAGATTAGTGACTACGCGACTAAAAATGTTAGTCACCACAATTATTTCAAGTGAGTTACTACTAAATTTGAGAAATTTTAAGTGACGCAACTAAAAATGACTAATTTAGTCTAGGGATAAAATATTTGACTCGATAATAAGTGTCTGAACTAGAAGTGACTAAATTAAATGACTAATTTAGTACAAGGCTAAAATATATGACTAGAAAATAACTAACAAAATTAAAAATTATTAACGTAAATGACTACTATAATCCAAGAATGAAAATATGACCAACTAAAAAGTACAATAATTATATGTATTAATCATTTTTCCTAGTCATTTTTAATTGTCACTCTAGAAATGGACAATCACAATTTTGATACAGAAGTGCTACATTTTGTAGCCTTTCCTCCAATGAAATGATCAGGTGCTCAGTATTAGGTCAAAAATCAAAGTTTTTAGATTGGATCAAAAACTATATGACTGTGTCTGTCTCATCAAGATGATCACAACGCAATTCGTTTAACTGAAAACGGAGTCTAGATGAAGGAGAAAAGGCCTGCTATTTCTTTTCCTAAACAACTAAAAAATTACGGAATAGGACAGAATGATGACATGGTAGTCCAATCAACAGTCTAGTCAGCAAGGGGAATCTTCTTTAGTTTTCACCCAATGGCGTTGTGACAAGTTTCACGTCCGAATTCGTGAGTATGGTTATGTGAAGCTAAAATTGCCTAATTGGCTACAAGATGGAATTTGAATTTGTTTTTATTTAAATATTATTATATATTATATATATATAATTGTTATTTATATTATATCGTTCTTTTAACTATATATATATATATATATATATATATATATATATATATATATATAGATATATATATTAAATATTAAATATTAAACATTATATTAAATCCACATATTCCAAAGTCCAAACTATATTTAAAATTTGACTGCTATAAATCTGCATACATTATAAACCATGTTATATGGTGGCACATTTTAAATATTTTAAAATATGGTCAAAGGTCTGAACAATATTTTGGGCTGAAAAATCATATGAAGGACAGGCGAAGAGGTAATTGAACCCTCGACCTCCTCCACCCAACTACCAAAGATTTATCATTGAACCATCATGACGGGATTTGAAAAGAAAGCCCACGAAATAATATTTAAAGCAAACACAGATTAGCAGATAGTGGGGGTGGAGGGAGCCATCCTTACAGGCCATCCCCCTCCCCATGCAAACACAAGTGCGTAACCAAGGGCTAGTGGATAGGATAAGTGCTTAGCGCGCTAATCACGCTTAACATAATTAATTCCAATTAGCCTTTAATTAAACCCACTTTAATTATAAATTAATTTGGCGGTGGCTTTGGTGGCATGCCATGTTCGGTGGAATTTCCAATTTTGGCGGACTTAACTGGAGTCTCTCAATATTTAGTGAGGTTTCCTAGGAAAAAATTGAATGTAGCATATCTTGAGAAATTTTTGACCAAATTGAGCTTAGAAAGAGGTGTTCTTGGCTAATTTGGACATTCTGAACACATTCGTGTAGGTATTAGGAGCCATAGAGCTTTGTAAATGGCAATTTTTCCACATTTAGCTAATACAGAGGTCCAATCCATGGGAGCTGGACCAAGAAGATGTAGCGCAGGAGGGGTGAAATCCTACATCAAAACTCTACGTTAATGTATATCTTTGATGTTTTACTACATTGTACATATTTTCTGTTCACTATTAATTTTTGAGGCTATTTTTCTCATGAATGTCTTGTTTAACTTGAGGAAATTTACTTGTTTGTAAGCACCAACAACTAAAGAAACCTTAGCACTAAAAGAAAGATGAGAAAACATTATTATAAATCTGTAATTGTTATTAGGAAAAAAAATAATCATACAAAAACAGATCATGTTGGTATCAGAGCAAAGGTTGAATTGCTTGATTGCTTGAGTTTGGGCAATTAGGGTTTTAATGGTTGCAAAATTGTGATGCTTACAAGGTTAAAGTTGCACAAAGGAGAAGGGAAGATATTTGTTGCAACTCTTGATGTAATTCCCAGAAGAAGGAGAGCCACAAGGCCACAATATCCACTACCCAAAGTTCCAATTCCAGCTGCACTTGAAACTCCTTAAGTTTTTCCTTCAATTGTGATTGAAGAGGTACAATGACTACAAATTTCTGAGCCTGAATCCATAGCCATTAGAGAGCCTGAAGGTCCCTCTTCAGAAGAGGAATAATTTAATGAAGATTTATATACTTTGACTGAGATGGTTAAAGCCCTCTATGAAGAGAGGAACACTAGAATGGTTGGATAGAGTTCTAAACCCCCACATGCAGAAGGAAGCTCAGTCGATAAAAAATATGAGAAGAAAGATTCCAAAGGGAATGGTGGAAAGCCACCTCCACATCCACCATCCTCATCATCTTCATCGTCATCTCCATCATCACACACAATATCATATTCCAATACCACCACTGAAACTGTCCATACTCATTCCAAAACCATAAAAGGAAAAACTCCATTACTGAAATTGGACATAAAATTTGAACTTCCCACATACAATGGAGAATTGAATACTGATTGGAAAATTGGATTCGACAGTTGGAGGTATCTTGTAGAATTCAGGACCTTCAAGAAGACGACATAAAGATCTAATTGGCTTAATTGAGGCTAGAATGAGCTGCACTAGTTTGGTTGGAAGCAAAGACTCAAGAGGAAATGAGAATCGATGTTAAGATATCCATTACTTGGGTTGAATTTGTTTCTGCAAATAAAAGACAATTTTATCCTTTAGCCTATATGCAAAAAGAAATTATGAGTTGGTAGAATTTTAGGCAGCTTAAAGGCCAAACAATCCAACATTATACACAAGAGTTTTAGGAAAAGGGATTTTTTATTAGGAGTGAATTTGAATTCCCAAGATACACTGTTGAAATATATTGGGGGTTTGCATTCTTGACTAAAACACACTATTATTATGTTCAATCCAATTAATTTGGATGAAGTATGTGTGCAAGCCACGCATCTTTAATCTAGAGGAAAGAAAACTTATGAAGGGAGTAATAATAAAAATCCACCTAAGGGTAAGGAGAAAGAGAAAGGAGGAAAATGGAAAGGAAAGGAAAATGTGAGTGTGAAGAAAGAAGGGGAGAAAGTTATCTGTAAACATTTTTCCAAAGAGGGACATAATGAGGATAATTGTTGGAAACTCCATCCAGAAATGAGACCAAATAAGTCCACAATAAAGGGAAAAAAACCACTGCTATCACTCAAGAAGATTTAGGTTGTGAATCAGGTGATGAAAACAAAATCACCATCGTGGGAATCAAAGGAAAACAAGATGTTCCAAGTAGTAGTTCGCAAAATTGTAACACTACTACCACTCCAAATGAAAAGAGACGAATTGAGTTATTTCATGTTAGGGTCATATCAAAACACACCAATATTGACACACTCTTTGACAGTGGGTCACACGCGAATCTAATCTCTGAAGACTTAGTCAACAGATTAAATCTTGAAACTATAACTCACCATGACACAGACAACTAATAAAACTTTAAAGTTAAATCTAGCACGCTGTACAATGCGTAGTTTCTTAATAAGATGAAAGCATTTAAACCATGAAATGTGGCGCGATGAAATAATTTTGTTAATAGGAGTAATTTACAATGCTTTCTCCAGGGGAATGAAACATGGCAAGCTTTAAAGTTATCCCCATTCCTATTCATTTTGGAAAGGAGAGAGGTATATGACAATTTAGCAAGAATTTTGATATTGATCAACAACTTATTCTAAAATATCCATATTATTTTACGGTAAATTATGAAAACAGATTCATGTGGTTTTAGTTTTGGATTGGACTCATTTAGCCATCATCATGCCTTTAACGAAAGTATTCAAGTTTAGAAAAGAAGATCCTTTGGGGAGGACGAACTTCGTTGCTGACTCCTTGATAATGAGAATGTTGTCTCTCAACTTCTTCCCCTCTGATGTTCTCATCATTCTCCTCATAACATCCTTCAACTATTCTTTCATGATCACCTTCTGGTTATCTACTTCAACATCCTCAAAAGGCAAGCCGATTTTCCATATTTCCTTGGAGAATCTGGAGTTGAGGAATTGATCGGAAAAATATGGGAATGCCACTGCGGAATCTCCCAAGCCCATTGCCTCCAACGTAGAGTTCCATATACTATGTGTGAGAAACAATCCCACTGAGGCATGGGAAAGTAATTTCCACTATGGCATCCACCTCACAAAGAGGGCCTGCTCCTTCGTTCGTTCCTCAAAGCTCTTAGGTAAAATCGCAACCTGGCCTTCTGTGATATCCAACCGAAGAACGCACAAGAAATTTTATCTGCTGCCTTCGATCCCTAATGCCAACTTCTCTAGTTGTTGCTAAGATTTCACAGTGATGCTTCCAAAGGAAACATAGATAACTGATCCCAGTTGATGCATATCAAGCCATGTTAGGCAACTCTCCTCCTCCTCCCACAGACTGTCGCACAAGTCCCTTCCTTCTAAAAAAATTGGAAGAAAAAGAGGTCCTATAGCTAGAGCAGAACAACCATTCAAGAGAGTGTTGTTACTGCATCCCTCCCATCGAGCTCCTCGAAAGTGTTCACTAATACATAGTTTCCATTGCTTTTCTTTTGCAGTTCATAAAGAATAGCATAGAAGGTAATGTTCATTGGTTCCGCAGTGATACATCGACACATCAGATCAGTTGGCTTCAATGGTGGTATGTTGCCTGGAAGACAAGTGATGAGGTTTTCTTTATTTTTGCCTTCCGACACTAAAGGAGTTACAAACAAATTACAGTGATTTTAATGAATATAATTAAACAAAAGCACTCACGATATATAAGAACACTGTAAAAGGAAACAAAATATGGACTAGTATTTTATCTATCATGCTCAATTTCTTATTAGACCGAGAGGCTCATCACTATAAATATTTATGTGAAATCCGTCCAAAACTCTAAATTGGGAGTACATAATATGTGATCAACCCAAGACATGATAAAAATGTCAATGTATTTCGAACTGCGATGCAATATAATCGAATTTTCTTCGCTGTTGTAGGGTGATTAAATCCAACTGAATTACGTGTTAGAACTTAGAAGAAGCAACAAGTACGTGGAGATATGGTAGATTGCAAAGTTTTAGACTAGGGAAGGAAGGTTGACTTATTGGAAGTCAAGATTATTTAACCATAGTTGACCTTAAGATGCCTAAAATAGTAAAAGTCAATTTTCCTTATTGAAACTCAGTCGTTTTTTAGGAGTGACCTAAAAAGGAGGGTGATAAAAGCACATTTTATATACCTAATTTGAAAATAAATATTGATTTGCGACCTCAAGGAAACCAACCAAGTATAATGTTATTAAAATTTCTATAAATCGTAGCAAAGAAAGTACTTTCTTTTCAATCATTAGGGCTTTGTAGACAATAGCATAATACTATTTGCTTAACAGAGAAAAGCAACAATTTTTTTTTTACCTAGGATACACTACGTAGATTGTGCCATATTACATATGAAAACACCAAATATTTAAGGTAAATTCTACTGCCCACTTTTTTCTTTTTCTTTTTTTTTTCTTTTTAATTTTACTATAATCTAATGTAGAGAGGAAACTATATTTTGGGATAGGAAAAAATATTTATTTATCATTTAGATTTGTAAAATAATTTCTTCATTTTGATGCAACATATTTGTCAATTTAACTAGCAATAAAAAAAATCATTTTTAAGATTAAATTTCACATTACCTGTTATTCAAATAAAATCCAAAAGAGTTAATATTTCCTTAATTCTTTATTTACATTGAATGGATTTTAAACAATAAAACCTTTATATATATATATATATATATATGAAAAGAACATATCCCATTTAATTTTTCAAGTCTATTTATTTAAATATGTGGTCACATATGTTATGTGGTTTTACGTTTTGTATCTAAATAGAAAATGTAACTATACATTGAAAATATTATGTTTCACCAAAAGTATTAGCATTAACTTAAACCATAAACAAGTATTTTCTTTGATTGAGCCATCCCCTAGACTAGAACAAGTCACAATATCAAAAATTATATAGATGTTATTGTAAAGCATAACAATTACCATAAACTAAATACTACCATAAAAAAATAACATCTCACTCTTCATAAGAATTCCTTACTATAATGAAAGGAGTAGCAAGGTTCCAATACTATATTCCAAAATGTTAAAGAACTTAACTATTTACAATCTTATACATATCCAATTTTAGTAGAGACTCTCATTTGTTTTTCCAACAAAGATGAGTCAATCTCCTAAAAACCACACCTAAGTTATCCCTAAACCACAATCCAACGAAAACTTTGCAACATATATGTTAAAACTAAAATTCATATAGAAGCACCACTAAATCCACATGTGTTGTATCTTAAAAGACATGGTTTAGGTCTAAAATTAACAATAGCATGTATTAATAAACATGTCTTATCGAGAGGCTTTAAAAGAGACAACTCCCTAAAATACACTCAGTATTTAGAACTTGTTATTGCAATGGGCCTAAAAAGTCCATGACAAGATACAAAACAATACCAATTGATGAGGAATTTCTAATAAACTCATTAGCCACTCCAAATACATGGGGGCAACCAAAATTTCCAAGTGGATTAGTGATAGAGTTATTCATTCTATAAAGACAAATGATTACATCAAAATAAGATGGACTATTTTACCTCTAATGTTTCACACCATTAGAATTAATGCCTTAAAGTATACAAATGATGAAAAAATATAGCTTCTAATCAAATTTTATGCATAGATCAAAACTTTCTACATGATTGAGGAAACGGAAGAAGTGAAGATAATTTGTGGTAGGTTTAAAGAACCATTCTTATTGTGATATATGATGTTATCTACCTATATGGCATGCGTTTTAGCTTTCATATCTTGAGGACTTTCTACAACTGGTAGATTTTTACCCTATTGCAATTTATTAATATTACACTAAATTGTATTTTCCGAATTTAGTCTTCTATGATTTATATTATGAATGTTGGGACATCTTTCGGTACTGATCACATCTAGAGATTTTTGTCTACTTAAAACCATCTAATAAGATGTATATTCAAATCATTGCAGTAGATTAAATAGTGATAGCAATGAACAGGGTTAATTTTTTGACAATTAAAGTTTAAGAGATAGTTTTGACTATATATATATATATATATATATATATATATATATATATATATATATATATTTCTGAATTGGACTAATTCTATTAATAAAAAATATGGTACAAGAAGGTACATTCAAGAGAGACAGAAAACCGGCAACCGGAAATGATAGGACTATCAACCTTGGTTCCAGAGAAGAAGTTAAACAAGCAAGAAGCTACAACATATGGTTGGAAGCAGAAAAAAGACTAACTTCTACCCAAAATGGGTAGAAGCCTCAACACGAACCTTTTTCCCTTTTATTTTTTTGACTTCGACCCAACCGTCATGGGGTGAACGAGCAATAACAACTTGAAGATTGGGGTTCTCCACAGAGGAGCCCTCCTTTTCTGAATCAGAGGAGGAGGTCAAATGGACGCGTTTATGAGCAGTGGCTGTATTGGAGGACTGCGTCGGGCCATCGGTGGAAGGGGCCACAGAATAAGGGGCTTGATCCATTTCCGCATCGCTACCTTCATCTTCAGAGCTGGAGGAATCAGAATTCATGACTGGAGGTGGTGAGCAAGGAGCCCATCGTTTGGACTTGGGCTTGGAGAGGTTATCATTATTCTTTTTTTTCGGGCAAGATGGGCAGGTGTTCTGTAAATGCCCTGATTGGTGGCAATGGCAGCAACAGAATGCAGTATTTTCGTAATCCAGTGTCTGGGACCAGACAAAGTTGTTTATCTTGACATTGATTTGGTTTGGAAGTCCTTTCCTCAAATCTAACTCCACACATATTCTGGCATATGAGTAGAGACCTTTGGATTCCCGCCAGTAGTCTCCCATAAGGAAACTGCACAAGGTTTTTCCTATAGCTCTATAGACACGAGTATGCCATAGGTGGGCAGGTAAGTTTGGAAGCTTGATCCATACAGGTGTCCCGGTAATGACTACAGTTGCTGGATCAAAATTTGGGAACCAAGGAGTCAAGAAGAGCCCTGTAGTTCCCATGAACCAAGGGCCTTCTTCTAAGGCCTTTTCATAATGCTTACTATTATCAAATAGAACAATGAAGTAACCTTTTGAACAGAAACTGAACTTCCAATGATGAGTCCAGTTTGCATGGATCCATGCATAGAGATCATGAGATCACGGCCACAGTCCGTTAAATCTGAAAATGATGGCTCTTTCTGCGTATTCTTGAAGTTCTATTGCAAGTTCTTCATGGGTGATGTCAACAGAGGGAACTTCTTCTATCTTATCAACCAAAAATGCCTTCGGTTTAAGGGCCTCCGAGGGTTTGAGGTTCTCAGAGTGTACTACATCCTTGTATGAGAAGGGACAAGCAGAGGATGATTGTCCCGCTGCACCTCCTCTCATATGAAGGGTTACCACCAAAGAGTTGTTCCTGGTAATGCTGTAAGAAGAGAGGGGAAGAAGGTCTTCAAGTTGTTTACCTTGAAAGAGAAGTCTCTGTAGGACTAAAGGGATCCCAATCCGCCGTTCTAGATCCCGTTTGAGATCCAGCACCCGATCTGAAGGACTGACCCATTGCAGGATGGTTCTGCCTGTAAGATGAGAAATTTGGATCTGAAAGGAGTCAAAGAAGTGCCTAGAACCTGTTCCAGGGCTTCTTATGCTTCCTAGAGCAGATCTGCCATGGCGATTTTCCATCTGGGGTGTCAGACCTGCAAGATCTTGGTCGATCTGTCTTTTGAGAGCCCAATCTGATTGATCAATGGCAGATCTGGGGTTTTTATACTTGATCAGATCAGCGACTTCACTCATAAATGCAGAAATAGCCGAACCCGCCATTGTGGAAGGTGCTGTAGATGAAGCTGAAGACTCCTCCTACGCTCCGGCCTGAACCACACAGCTTCCCCAAATTTCACCCCATTTTTGGCCAAGAGCTCCAGGAAAACGCAGTTGAGTGCTCCCACCATGGCCCATTTGTAGTAGATCACCTCCAGCTCTCTGATTTTTGTGAAGGTATCGGGATCCGCTGAGAGGCCGGAAATGTCCCACCCATAGTCACTGGGAAATACTCCTGTGAGATATGACAGCGTCTGCTGTGAGAAGGGGCCGAGGTACTTGTGGCGGTCAGGTCCATACCAAATGCTCTCGGGGGCGCTACTTACTATTCTTCGCATGGTGATTTGAGCCTGTGGCATGCCCACCTTCTTGACAAGCTCATTCTGCTGCGGCCCTAGGAGGATCTGGCCTGCCAAGCTTGAGCTTTGGTTGGCTAAGGCTGTTGCAATGGTGAATTCGCCCATTAAAACCCTAGCTCAGTCCCGATCGCCTGTTTCAGTCCTCCAAATTCTGATATTAATATCCCTGATTGTTTTGACTAAATATTAATAAAGCAGCTAAATATTATTAATATTTAGTCAAAATTAACTCTTAAATTCTAACGATGAAAAATTTAATTCCCTTTATGTCTATCACTATTTAATTTTTTGCCTTGATCCAACTTTATATCTTGTCCTGATGATGAACCACACTAGATGATTCCAAACACGTTGACAGAAAGTTGTGGATGTGATTAGTACCGAAAGATGTCCCAATATTACTAAATTGTATTTTCAACTTTTTGTCATATTTTTTTGAAAAATAAAGAAATTTAGATATAATATCCACATACTATGCGTAATTTTTTGAAATAATTGCCTTAAGATGGCAATATACTATACACATACAGTGTAAATTTTGGAGAAAAAGGGTTAGGTCTGATGATTGTAAAGAGGTTATTTTCCTATTTCTCCAAAAACGTCATGAAACTATGTGAAAATAAATAGACAAGTCTTTACTTTTTAGTTTCTCCTTTTAACGCACATGGACACTATTAGTGAGTAGAAGACTCTTTTTAGAAAGGCCTAGAAAAATAGCTTTGGTTAGTTCTTCAAAGCTATCTTCAAAACATTACTCTCTCCATTGTAATATTTTTGGATTTGGTTCATGCATCCTCCATCAACAACTTCCTCTCTCTTAGATCCAATGCCTTGTTTCAATCAGGTACAGGCGACGATATAAAATTTGAAGTAACCTTTAGGGTGTAAACCACATGAATGATATGTAGACGTCCACTAATAATAGAATGTTCTATAGAATGATGAGGAGACTTGAAGGAGAATGAAGGCCCATGTGATATGTTGATTGGTGGAATATGGCGAAATGTTGAGATATGGAATATTGTTATAGGTTTATGTCGTTGAATGAATGGGGGCTTCACTGAATGAACCTCTAACATATCATGTGCATTTGTGGCATACTAAGCAATACCCTTAATTTGAATACATATTGGGAAATACCTCTAAAAAACACTTTATTTAACCTCCTACCAATACACGCCCAATACACCTCAATTTAAAAAGCCCCTAATTTTACTTAATATTGTGGGTATCCATTTAATAATTTTTATTCCCCTTTATATTTATATCCATTTATTTTAATTAACAATGGTAAGCAGATTCTTCGCCTAGAAGGAATAAATTAAACACTAGGCAGTTGAAAATTTGAAAGTTTCAATAAAAAAAGTGGTAGATATAAGTTGGTTGATTTACAAATACATACTCTGGAAAATTTGAATGGAAAATACATAGATTTGAGCTCTCAATTTCATCTATCCTCTATTGAATATTTAAGAAGATGTGAAGAAGATACACTACAACAGTTCAAAGCAAAACCCCGCTAACCAACACAATGGCGCACCTTTCATCTCGCTTAGATAATAGGAAGAGGAGGGAAAGTAAAATGAATATGGACACATGCAAAATCCTATATGGTTGGACTTTGTCAAATTGTAGCCCTAACATGATCACATAGTGCACCACAGTTTCATGGTAAGAGTGCCAAGTAAGTGTGTCTCCATCAAAAGATGAACTGAAGCGTGCAAGCATGCATCCCTTCTTGGAGATTTGTGTCCTCTATGTACGCTAGTGCAAAATGAGAGAATAGTGACTACGCGACTAAAAATGCTAGTCACCACAATTATTTCAAGTGAATTACTACTAAATTTGAGCAATTGTAAGTGATGCAACTAAAAACGACTAATTTCAATGACTAATTTAGTCTAGGGATAAAATATATGACTAGATAATAAGTGACCCAACTAAAAGTGACCAAATTAAATGACTAATTTAATCTAAGACTAAAATATATGACTAGATAATAACTAAAAAAATAAAAAATTATTAACTTAAATGACTACTATAATCCAAGGATGAAAATATGACCAAATAACAAGTGCAATAATTATATGTATTAATCATTATTTCTAGTAATTTTTAATTGTCACTCCGAAAATGGAAAATTACAATTTTGATATAGAAGTGCTACATTTCCTATCCTTTCCTCCAATGAAATGATCAGGTGCTCAGTATTAAGTAAAAATTCAAACTTCTCAGACTGGATCAACAACTATATGAATGTGTCTGTCTCGTCAAGACGATCGCAACCAAATTTATTTCACTAAAAATAGAGTCTGGATGAAGGAGAAAAGACCTGTTGTTCCTTTTCCTAGACATCTAAAAAATTTGCACAATAGGACAGAATGATGACATGGCAGTCCAATCAACGGTCCAATGATTTGCTAGTTTGGCTATGTGAAGGTGAAATTTCCTAATTAGCTCCAAGATGGAATTTGAATTCGTTTTTATTTAAATATTATATATATAATTATTATTTATATGATATAGTTTTTTTTTAACTATATATATATATATATATAGATATATATATATATATATATATATATATATATATATATATATATATATATATATATATATATATATTAAACATTATATTAAATCCACATATTCCAAAGTCCAAACTATATTTAAAATATGTACCCTACAAATCTGCATACATTATAAATCATGTTATATGGTGGCGCATTTTAAATATTTCAAAATATGGTCAAAGGACCGAATAATATTTCAGGTGGAAAAATCATATGAAGGATGGGTGGAGGGGGAATTGAACCCACGACCTCCCCCACCCAACTACTTTGCCATTGAACCATCGCGGCAGGATTTGAAAACAAGGCCCATGAAATAATATTTAAAACACACACAGATTTTCCGATGGTGGAGGCGGAGGGAGCAAGCTCTATGGGCTAGCCCCCTCCGCATGTGACTACAAGCATGTAAAAAAGGGCCAACGGATAGGATAAGTGCTTAGCACGCTAATCACGCTTAACTTAATTAATTCCATTTAGCCTCTAATTAAACATGCTTTAATTATGGATTAAGTTGGTGGTGGTTCTTGCGGTGTGCCAAGTTCAGTGGAACTGCCAGTTTTAGTGGACTTATCTAGAGTCTCTCCAGATTTACTGAGGTTTCCTAGGGAAAAATTGAATGCAGCATATCTTGAGCAATTTTCGACCAAATTGAGCTCAAAAAGAGGTGTTCTTGTCTAATTTGGACATTCGGAACAAATTGGTGGAGGTATCAGGAGCCATAGAGCTTTTTAAACAAAAAAATTTCCACAATGAGCTAATACAGAGGCCAAAGCCATGGAAGGTGGACCAAGGAGATGTACCCCAGGATGGGTGAACTCCTTCATCAAAGCTTTGTGTTAATGCGTATCTTTGATGGCTTGCTGCACTGTATAAGTTTGTTGTTCATTATTAATTTCTAAATCTATTTTTCTCATGAATGTATTATTTAACTTAAGGAAATTTACCTATTTGTAAGCACTAACAACTAAGGAAAGCTCAGCACAAAAAGCAAGAAGCAAGCACATGTTTATAAATTTGTAATTGTTATTAGCACAAAAAATCTAATCATACAAAAGGAGATCATGAAAGCATGGCTATGTTTACATGTCAAATGTACGAGAACAAACTTTACAACATGGAAGCTAAGAGGTTATCCAAAATTTCTTCTAACTCTAACCAAACCTCCCACCTCCATTTCAAGTGAGGTCGGCATAAGGATGCCTAGTCTTGGCTCGACGATTGGAATACAAAGGAACTAAAATCTGCTAACGAGTGTACCACATGACCTTTGCTAAATTTTTAGAAGAGGCATTAGTTTCATATTTTTAATCCTCAACATCTTTGAAAATTGATCCTTATTTCACATAGTAATATGATGTTCTTTCAAAAAAAATCTGGTAAGCATATTCGAAAATACTAGTACTTCCTCTTCTAAGAGCCTCAATTCCAAGTCTGGTATAGGTGAACAATATTTTCTTGTCCTGGAATATCAATTGTTATAATGATGGCACTATATCCACTTGGAAGGAGATACTTAATGTGATCTAAGGTTTGTATAAAAACACCATTTGCAAAAACCACTCTTAATGTGAGTCTCATGTAGAGTGCATCAGTTTATATGTTTCTTAATTCAATGATGAAAATCTAATTTCTCAATAAGGATTTATTTTCCATATCATTGGATCAAACAAGCTATTAGACAAATTTATTATGGAGGTCCCAAAGTATAATCTTATCTCTAACTCTTGAAAGAAACATTACATCACTTTACCAATTGCAACCTCATCATCAACTCCACTCTTTCTAATAATTATTACGACTTTCAAAATAGTTTTCTCATGTTGGAGATATCATTTCCATGAAATATCCTCTTAACACAATCAAATTCATTCATGAGGGCTTTCCTATCCCAATCAGGTGCACATTTCTAAAGAACATCCTTTACCCAAATAGTTCCAATGTGCTTTTACAAGGCATACATATGAAAATCATTTAGGATGCCCCTACACAACTCTTACTATTGATACCTATTCTTATTTCTCCTTCAGCAATTTCATAATATGTCTATGTCTGGTGGGAAAAAGTATCATAAACTACCCATGAGCAAATATTCACTTCAAAGTTAGTTCTGCTCCAAATAACACACATGTAAAGGATACAGAATCTATTCTTGGTGTTACAAACTTGACGGCTACAATCATCCATAGGAAGTTGACTCTGACATGCTATATTTCTACGTCATTTGTGGCCAAAGATCTCAATGAGGATTGGTTGAGTGACACTGATATTTTTTTGCAAAAAGCCTTGAATACTTCTAACTAATTCTATGTGCCCTGCAGTGAGGTATAATATCCCTACTTCCTTACACAAACTTTTGCAAAAGGATAAATTCTTTTGTACATTGAAGACTTGATATGCCTTCAATGATTGTTCTCTTATTTGAAATGTGAACCTAACTATTTCCTTCTGTGTTTTCACACTTAAAGGATTGAAAATATACAATCACTATTATTTGTCACTGATTTTCTCCATTATTGATGAATAGAACTACCTTGTTAACTCCATGGGATCAACCTACTATCAAAAGACATGAAGTAGAACCTGTATTTCCTTCATTTTAATATTCTACAATTTTTATGCAAACCCAAATATAAACTAGTGGATAGAGTGCGTCACCCATGGGATTTAGAATTGGAACCTAATGGCACAGAACTAGAAAAATTCCTAGTAAAATTTGAGATGACTAGTTGTTCTAACTCTTTGAGCTTGAAAATGCAAGAGGCATATTCAACCATGGACAATAGGTCTAGAAGAGGTTTTGTCATCTATTCAAAAGTTATAACAATTCTATATATTATCTTCTCCAATGACTACACCATATGACTACAAGTTGGTATTATTTACTTAGTCAAATCTACCCATGGATTTCCCCTAGCCTCATTTACATATATCACATTACCACAGAGACTGCCATGGATACTACTAGTACATTAGCACAAACCATTGATTACAGTATAAAATTATTTTCAAATCTTGGAAAGATTCATTTTGTTGCATTATCATGGGTAGCATGCCCTCTAGATCTTGAACCTAGGTCATCATCAATTATCCGGTTTGCTATGAAATCACATCCCCACCATGGAAATTACTTATGGCTTATGGGAGAATAGTTTTTGTAATTCCTATTTTTTTATAATATGCCCCATTGGAAAAGTTAGTGACACTAGCATATGATTTGAAACATTGAAGTGTGTCAGATGCTCTCACTACTAATAATTTTTGGTTTGCTAAGTTGTTTGAGTCTTGAAATGACTGCACACTTACCTTCGTCTTGATTAATCGAGACCGAGGGGAACTAAGCCATTAAAATCACCACTAGAGCTGGGCCATGCTAGCCCTTAGCATGACTAGATTTTTTCCTACAGAATTTCGAATTGGTGACCTTAACAACATTGAGTGCCTTAACAATACACCTTGTCATTATCTATTCTATGCCCATGGGCATAAATTACCACTAATTATTTTAAATAATTGACTTCTATTTACCTAATTTATAAATTAATCATTTTTAATTAAAAAGTATGGGTTGAATAGCACAATTTCCCCTCCCTACTTTAATCAATGGTGTATAAAAAGTCTTAGTTTGAATTAAAAATAATGGTTACTTCTTTACCTCAACCCACCCTACAACCCCTAAAAATCATTTTATGTGGAGAAAAGAAAGACCAAAGAAACTTTTAAGAGTGAACCCAAAAGAAACCAAAACCAACCCAAAACAAACAAAATGAAAATTAAAGTGGTTAAAAAAGTTAACCAAATTTAAGCTAGAACTTAACATAGATTTAGACCTGCTGGAGGGGTTTATAAAACCCTATTCTTATATGTTCAACCCCTCATAATGCACCTCATGAGAGTTGGGAATTCTTGAATGGAACTGATCCACCCTCTAACCCCTGCAACCCATTTTATGTGGAGAAAAAAAAAGACCAAAGCAACTTTTAAGAGTGAAACAAAAAAAAACCACACCCAACCCAAAACAAACAAAATGAAAATTAAAGTGGTTTAAAAAGTTAACCAAATTTAAGTGAGAAGTTAACATAGATTTAAACCTGCAGGACGAGTTTATAAAAACCCTCTTCTTATATGTTCAGCCCCTCATAATGCACCTCATGAGCGTTGGGAATTCTTGAATGCAACTGATATGGGTTCGCATTCTTGCATATCCCATCCCCTTGCTCGAAAACAAGCTAATGTGGCTTAAATCCAGATAGCTTGAGGATTGGAATGCACAGGACAAGATATTTCAATAAAATATCCAATTTACTATAAGCATCTCATGTCATATTTATTACTTAATAATGGAAACCTAAATTGGCATGCAAGTCTAAACATTCACTTTTCCCTGCCTTCATTCTCAAGCAATGTTTTCTGGGAAGAAATCCCATAGATATTTTCGTACCCATTAGCCATGGGTGAAAAACAGGAGCACACCAGGTCAAATACCCTAGCGATCTAGCTCAAGAATTTCACAGATGTGGGGCCTGGGATGTTCATGGGATGAAACCCACAGTAAAATCAGGGCGCGCCTTCTAGGACTTGATGGAAACAACGCTAAAGGAGATGGGCATTGGCATATTCACAAAATTCATCAACCACATCGAAAAGGAAAGAGGGATCTGTGACTATCACCTCAAGGTCAGGGGCTTGAATACCAGGGACGTACACATGGCTGGTCTTCGCTGAATGAAGGATTTGGTATCATGAAATTTTATAATTGAAAGGTTATGCATAAAACGAGCATTTTGAGGAAGCGTCCGAACTATTCATCAAATGAAAATGATGGGACTAGACCCATATGCAATCACATGGAATGCGATGATTGCGAGCTATGCACAGAATGGGTATGGTCATGAAGTCTTGAAAGTTTTCAATCAAATGAAACTGGTAGGTTCCAAGGCCAATTCCATAACTGTAGCAAGTTTAAACACTTCATGCACATCTCTGGAGTCTCTATAGCTCGGTGAGGTAATCCACGGTTACGTTATTAGAAGTGGGTTTGAATCACATATTCTTGTTGGGAATTCTTTGATTGACATGTATTCTAAATGCAGGAGTGTAGCAGATGCACATAACGTGTTTGTGGGATTGTCTCGGAAAGATGTAATCTCGTGGAATGACATGATTGCAGGTTATATACATAATGAGTACGGTGATGAGGCTTTGGAAATCTTTCATCAGTTGCATTTGGCTTCTGTGAAGCCCAACTTGGCCACATGGAATTCCATCATTTCTGAGTTTACTCAAAATAGACGCTTTCACCAGGCGCTAGAGCTCTTCAGTGAAATGCAAGTGGCAGGTATGAAACCAAATTCAGTCACCATTGCTAGTATTCTCCCGGCTTGGGTCCACTTGGTAGATTCACCACATAACAAGCAGGTCTATAGTTACATAGTCAACAATAGGTTTAAGTCCAATGCCCTTGTATATATGTATGCCAAATTGGAAAATATAGAGGAAGCGTAACATCTTTTTGATGATATTTCTAAAGGAGAAAGAGATGTTGAATCATGGATTGTACTGATAGCTGGGTATAATCAGAATGCTCACAATGAAGAGGCTTTAGAACTCTTTCATAAAATGTAAGCCACTAGGTTTATGGCCAATTCTATCACTATTGCAAGTTTTCTCCTCGCATGTGCCTGTCTAGGATCTCTACAACTTGGTAACATGGATATTCATAGCTATGAAGGTAGAAGGGGAGTGATTTTGTTTCTCTTCCTTTGAAGTATCTATTGCATGTCTGTGTTATTTAATCGTTCTTTGAATTTGGAAGTAATATCTTTTGTATAGTTTTGAAATGGACGAAAAGGGAGAGGGCCCTACGATCGATATAGATCTTGGTACTATGTAGTCCTGCATTGGGGTGTGGCACCATGACAGAGTGGGGAACATCGCAAGTGACCAAGGGAGTAGGACCACTCCTTCCTATGTGGGTTTCACTGATACTGAGCGACTCATTGAAGATGCCGCAAAGAATCAGGTCACCATGAATCCCACCAATACCATTTTTGATGCCAAGAGATTAATTGTAAGGCATTTTAGTGACTCTACTATTTAGAATGACATCAAGTTTCGGCCTTTCAAGTTAATTCTAGGGCCTAGTGACAAGTCCATTATTGTTGTTAATTACAAAGGCAAGGAGTAGCAGTTCGTTGGAGAGGAGATCTCATCCATGTTGTTGATGAATATGAGGGAGATCACAGTCGCTTACCTTGGTGTCACAATAAAGAATGTCATTGCCACTGTTCCTACATATTTCAATGACTCCCAGAGGCAGGCTACCAAGGATGCTGGAGTGATTGTTGGGTTGAATGTGATGAGAATAATCAATGAGCCTACTGCTGCTGCTATTGCCTATGGTTTGGACAAGAAAGCTAGTAGTGTGGGTGAGAAAAATGTATTGATATTTGATTTGGGTGGTGGAACATTTGATGTTTCACTTTTGACTATTGAAGAGGGTATTTTTGAAGTGAAGTCTACTGCTGGTGACACCCATATGGGTGGTGAATATTTTGATAATAGGATGGTTAACCACTTTGTACAAGAATTTAAAAGGAAGTTCAAGAAGGATATTAGTGGTAGTGCTAGGGCTTTGAGAAGATTGAGGACTGCTTGTGAAAGGGCCAAGAGGACTCTTTCATCCACTACTCAGACAACCATAGAGATTGATTCTTTGTATGAAGGTATCAAATTTTATTCAACAATTACTAGAGCTAGGTTCGAAGAACTGAATATGGATCTATTCAGAAATTGTATGGAGCCTGTTGAAAAGTGTTTGAGAGATGCTAAGATGGATAAAAGCTCTATCCATGATGTTGTTTTGGTTGGTGGGTCTACTAGAATTCCCAAAGTGCAACAGTTGTTGCAGGACTTCTTTAATGGGAAAGAGCTCTGCAAGAGAATTAACCCTGATGAGGTTGTTGCCTATGGTGTTGTAGTGCAGGCTGCTATTCTAAGTGGAGAAGGAAATGAGAAGGTTCAAGACCTATTACTTCTTGATTTTACTCCTCTCTCCCTTCGTCTGGAGACAATAGATGGTTTTATGACTATTTTTTATTCTAGAAATACAATCATTCCTACAAAGAAAGAACAAGACTTCTCTACATACTTGGACAACCAACCCAATGTTCTCATTCAAGTGTATGAAGCTGATAGAAAACGAACAAGAGAAAACAATTTTTTGGGTAAGTTTGAATTATCTGGTATCCCACCTACTCCCACAGGTTTTCCTCAAATCACAATGTGCTTTGAAAATGATGCCAATGGTATTTTGAATGTTTCGGCTAAGGACAAGACCACTGGACAAAAGAACAAGATTACAATCACCAATGACAAGGGTAGGTTGAGGAAGGAAGATATTGAGAAGATGGTTCAGGAAGATGAGAAGTACAAGTCTGAGGATGAAGAGCACAAGAGGAAGGTTGAGTCCAAAAACTTGTTGGAGAACTATGCTTATAACATGAGGAACACGATCAAGGATGAGAAAATTTCTGCCAAGGTGTATCCATCCAACAAGAAGAAGATTGGCGATGCAATCAAGCAGGAAATCTAATGGTTGGATAACAACTAGCTAGCTCACGCTAATGAATTTGATGATAAAATGAAGGAACTTGAGAGCATCTTCAACCCGATAATTGCAAAGATGTATCAATGTGCAAGTGGTGACATGCCTAGACGTTGCTTTGGTGGCATTCCTCTTGAGGGTGGACTGTCCAGTGGTAGAGGTGTTGGCCCTAAGATTGAAGAAGTGGACTAATATATCTCTCAAAATGCATATGATATTACTGTATTTTATGTCGTAAGAATTGCCTAATGACATATCAAATATTGATAAATAACTCTAGGTTAATATTGTGACATTCCTACCTCTTTTCCAAATATTTGGTATTGTCCCAAGCAAGTTTAGTCCCTTATTTCACTGCTTTCTCAACCCCATTGCACCATTCCACCATTTTGTTGTTATAAAATTTATTTTTCTCTCTTACAATCTTACACCTTGGACATAAGACTCAATATGGAGGAATAGGAAATGGAAATTTTTTATTCTAACCAATGTTTTAAAACTTGGGCTCTTACATGGAATTGGTGGAGGGTTCACTTGGACTTCGACTTAAACTGATCTGATATCAATTATTTAGTTACTAAAATAATAATTTTTAGTGAAATAGTTATATTTTGAGGATTCCAAGCCATAATTCGAAAAAATTATTGAAATTTTGAAACAAAACATTATGAATAACTGAGAAAGAACATTTAAATGACAATCATAATTGACAAAAATGTTCTACCATTTCTTATATTGGGATGGTATCACACTTTACCTTGTTTAGCCTTTGCCTCTACCTCAATCCTCTATGGATGTCAATTAACATCAGCCTATTTTAATGAAACTGCCTAAACCAACATAACTGAAGTAAAAATATTGTACGTGACCACCTCAATAACACCATTAAGTGTTCCCTCTAGATCATCACCAATATGTGTAAAAGAGAATGTTGTAAAGTAGGACAAACCTTCATAATTCTCAGCCTTTGATATTCATCCTTTAACTCAACTAAAATATATTCAACACCCAAATTCCACTAAACAACATATATTAATTCCCCAATCAACAGTTCCACTTGTAGTCACCCAAAGACATGCCAACATGCAAGGTAACATGATCACCACTCATCAACTTCAAGGATCACATTATGTGATTGTTGTAGGGAAAATAATACTAAATTTCTTTTCAACAACACCATCTACAATTTCATCCTTAAATTCTGGTATAGAAATGGAAACTAAGACGTAGGGCTCCCTCACCCACTTAACTCAATCTTTTAGTCGAATCAATTATCAAAATGCTTTACTTGTCCAAGTTTCTCTTGGCGTAAGCCACCAATTTATGGTTATAAATACAACTTGTATGGCCCAATTTGATAAGGGACTGTAAGAGTCTCAATAAAACTTTGCGCATCATCTACCATGACCTTGTGGAAGACCTCAAATATGTAAGTTTTAAGAGCTACTTAATGCTCTCAAAACTAGTTTGGAAAATCTGAAAAGGATGCCGATGGGAGATGAGAGGGTATTTTCAAATAGTTTTGACTCATTTCGACCATCAATTGGCATACTTGGAAATAATTTACAACCCTATATGTTATTTTTAGATTGTTATATGAAATTTGATGTGGTAGCAAATCCAGTAGATTCAGTTCATTGCTAAATCATTAGGCCATCTATAATTAATTCTCAGTAGCCACCCTCTGTGGGAGTGTTGTCAAAACAAGAAAGTTCATTTCAACAGATGCCTTCTAATAGAATTGAATTGAGTGTGAGTCCTAGTCCTCAAACCTTAGTGATGGGTCTTCTAGTAGCAACAACCACATTTCCACTTTAGACATTTGGAGCAAGTCCTCAGTTGTCTATATTACAGTCTCAAGGGAAAGATCAAAGACAATTTTTATTGTAAAAAATTCATGAAGGCACAACTACATTTGTTTCTTCCCTTTTCATTCAAGTATTTGTGCTCATAAGTAAGAGCAAAACAATTCCACATCTAGGAAAGATTCCTAGTTGTAAGTAAATCTTTGTGCTACATGTTCACCTACCCAACAACAGAGTGATTCTTGCAGTGATGATCCTATTGAGAGCCAAGCCTCTTAACCATTTGATGCTCCTCACCATCAATATATTTCTTCTAGAAGGATGTCACCAATGACAACCATGCAAATTAATTTTGATAGACAAGCAGTGAAAAGGCTAAAGATTGGAGATGCTGGAAGTTATGGTATTGATCCAAATATATGTTGGGTGTGGAGCATGATTATCTTCTCTATTTAGAGGTATCGCTGCATTGTACCCAAGTTCATAATGTGGCGGAAACACCGCTCATAATGTTTGCTGCCAAGGGGGTCCAGGGCACCGACGACAATTATTTGGAGCCACCTCTTAGCAAGGGATCAGCGACAGCGCCCCTGAAGCTAAAGATAGATGTAAAATTTCCTTGTTAAATGTTGTACTTTCGTAGTCAATCTGGGCCATTCATTAGGCGGAAATCTCACGGTAGAAGTTATGTTTAAATTAGGGTCTTTTTACCTAGAAGGAAACCTCTCACTATATATGAGGGAATTGTATTGTGGATAAGAAGATCTGTATTTTGAGCAAGGAAGAGAGAGGAGATTGAAAGTGAAGAGGGAATTACAGTGGACTTGCTATAACTTGTATCTATTCATTTTGTTGGATAATATAAAAGGAAGGAATTTCTATTTCTCAATGGACGTAGCCCATATTGGGTGAACCACGTATATCTGTCTCTCTCTTATTTTATGTGTTTTTCTGTGTTTATATTTCTGCAATATTTTATGTGTTCCATTGCTCTGTAAAATATAATTTTCTAGCAACTAGTATCAGAGCCGAAGGTCTATTTGGCTAATAAACTTGTAGGAGAGAAGAGTACCTGGTTCGTGTGGGAGCAATGGTAGAAGATGGTAGGTTTAGGGTCGAAAAATTTAATGGCGGAAACTACTAGTTATGGAAGATGTATATGGAAGATTATCTGTATCAGAAAGATCTGTACCTACCATTGAGTGCAAAGACAAAGACGCTGATGAGTATGACAGATACAGAATGGGATATTCTCAATAAAAGATCACTTGCAACAATAGGATTGTGACTAGCGGCATCAATAGCCTTTAATATTTCAAAGGAAACGACAACAGAGGGTTTAATGTTGGCATTGGCCAAAATATATGAAAAACCCTCGACCTCAAATAAGGTATTTCTTATGAAGCATTTATTTAATGAAGATGTTAAAAGGTGGATCTGTTGTTGAACACTTAAATGAATTTAATATAGTTACCAATCAGTTAAGTTCTGTAGGGGTAAATTTTGATGATAAAGTTAGGGATTTGTTATTTCTATGTTCATTGCTAGAAAGTTGGAATGGTTTAGTTATGGCCATTAGTAACTCTGTCTCTAGATCTAGTACTTTAAAGTTTGATGATGTTGTCGATACAATCCTTAGCGAGGAAATGCGACAGAAAATATTCAGTGAGACATCGGGTAATGCTTTGATTGCAGAGACTAGGGGAAGAAAAATCAAAAGAGGAAAGAGCCCACGATATGGCAATAAGTCAAGGAAAGGAAGATCCAAGTCTGAATAAGGGATATTGTTTTGGAAATGTGGGAAGAAAGGACACCTAAAGAAATACTGCAAGTTTGAGAAGGGAAAATAAGGAGATGCACAGCAAGAAAAAAATCGTGAAGCGAGTGTGACAGGTGATGTGCTGCAAGATACTTTGATTCTTTCATTAGAAAATATTATTGATGTCTGGGTGGTAGATTCAGGGGCCTCCTTCCATGCCACACCTGATAGGAAACATTTTCATAATTATGTTCAAGGAGATTTTGGACAGGTTCGATTGGGTGATGATAGACCCTATAAAATCATTGGAATGGGTAGTGTTTTCATAAAACGGCAGAATGGAAATCAATGGTTGTTTCAGGAGGTAAGGGATGTTCCATATCTGAAGAAAAATATAATTTTAACAGGGCAGTTGGGAAGTGAGGCTGTGTAACTACATTTACATATAAAAACTGGAATATCACTAAAGGAGCCCTGGTAATAGGAAAAGGAGAAAAGGTTGGTACATTGTATTTATGCAATGGTATTTATAATTTTGTTAATGATTTAACCTTTATAGGAGAAGATACGACATTTTGGCATCATAGGCTTGGGCACATGAGTGAGAAGGGGATGTAGATTCTTCACTGAAGAAATTTGTTGCCAAGTTTGAAGCATGTTGATTTGGAATTCCGTGAGAATTGTGTTTATGGAAGATAAAAGAGAGTCAGATTCCTTAGAGTTAGGAAAGAAAAAAAGAGTGGAAAATTGGAGGTTGTGCATACAAATGTATGGGGACCTGCTCAAGTATCATCTCTCAGTGGCTCTCATTATTATTTTACTTTTATTGATGATGCAACCAAAAAAACCTAGATTTATTATATTCAAAATGAATCTGATGTATTTGATACTTTCAAGGAATGGAAAGCTTTGGTTTCAAATGAGACAGGAAAAAGGATGAAGTATCTCAGATCAGATAATGGAGGTGAACATTGCAGCAAAGATTTTGATAGGCACTATTCAGAGGATGGAATTCACAGAGAGAAGATAGTTCCAAGAACTCCACAAGAAAATTGTTTGTTGAAAAGAATGAACATGATGATCATGGAGCATGAAAGGTGCATGAGATTGCATGTAGGATTTCCTTTACAATTTTAGGTAGATGTTGTATATATTTTTGCTTATCTAATAAATAGAGGGCCTTCAAGTTCCTTGGATTGTGGTATTCCAGAGGAGGCATGGATAGGTAAAAAGGTAAAGTACTCATTTTTAAAGACTTTTGGTTGTGTAGCCTTTGTCCACATTAATAAAGAAAATAGAACAAAACTTGAGGCAAAATCAAAGAAATGTACCTTTATTGGACATGGTGTTAATGGTTTTGGTTATGTCTTTTATGATTATGAAAAATGAAAAATCATTAGGAGCGGAGATGTCAATGAAAATGTTTTGTATAAGGATTAGATGTAGGAAAAGAAACTCGAAAAAGAAAACACAGAATACACAGTGCTTGATGAGATCACAAAAAAAGGGAAGGTGCCTGAAAATCATAATGATAAACAACCAGAACAACAACAACAAGCACAACAACAAAAATCACGTCAAACACCTGAAACTGGTGTTAGAAGATCTACCAGGATAAGTAGACCCCCTGAACGATATTCTCCTTCATTACATTATTTATTGTTGACTGATTCTGGTAAACTATAGTGTTATGAAGAAGCAGTGCAGGTAGAAACTAGGAAGAAGTGGGAGCAATCCATGAAAGAAGAGATGGACTCCTTAGTACATAACCAAACTTGGGACTTAGTCAAGCTGCCTGCAGGTAAATCAACATTGCAAAATAAATGGGTTTACAGGTTGAAGGAAGAAGATGGAGGTAGAAAAAGGTATAAATCTAGACTTGTGGTGAAGGGGTTTACACGGAAAGAGGGCATAGACTTTGATGAAATATTTTCTCTTGTTGTTAAAATGATTTCAATTAGAACTATTTTAAGTCTAGTAGTAGTTGAAGATTTTCATCTTGAGAAGTTAGATGTAAAGACAACCTTTCTCCATGGGGATTTGGAGGAAGAGATATATATGCATCAACAACAAGGATATGAGGTAAAAGGAAAGGAGAAACTAGTGTGCAGGTTGAAGAAGAGCTTGTATGGCCTAAAACAGGCTCGAAGGCAATCGTATCTAAAATTTGATAGATTTATGTCTGAACAAGGTTATACTAGATGTCACTCTAATCATTGTGCTTATCTCAAAAGGAAAAATGATGGAACCTATATTATATTGTTATTGTATGTAGATGACATGCTTTTTGTAGGTTCTAACATGTAGGAAATAAATGTGCTCAAAAGAAAATTGGAAAACTCATTTGCAATGAAGAATTTGGGTGCTGCAAAACAAATCCTTGGTATGAGAATAACTAGAAACAGTAAGAATCACAAATTAACATTATCTCAGAGTGAGTACATAGAAAAGTTGTTGAAAATATTTAATATGTAGAATGCAAAACCAATTAGTATACCTTTGGCTACCCATTTCAAACTAAGTAAGGAGGTGTGTCCCAAGACTCAGGAAGAAATGGCTTATATGTCTAAAGTTCCATATGCATCAACAACTAGAAGCTTAATGTATGCAATGGTTTGCACAAGGCCTGATATTGCACATGCATTGGGAGTTTTAAGCAGCTACATGAACAATCTAGGAAAATAACATTGGATGGTGTTAAAGTGGATTCTTATTTATTTTATAGGTACCAAAAATAAATCATTATGCTTTGGTGGTTTAAACATTGCTCTATAGGGATATGTTGATGCAGATATGGTGGATGATAGAGATAAAAGGAGGAGCACCACAAGGTATGTGTTTATTTTTGGTGGAGCAACTATCAGTTGGGTTCCAAAACCACAAAGTGTTGCTTTACTCTCAACAACAGAAGTAGAGTATGTTGTTGCTACAGAGGCTAGTAAAGAAATGATTTTGTTATAAAGGTTTCTAGATGAATTGGGTAAGTAGGAGTTGGGAAGGTTATATAGTGATAGCCAGAGTGCCATAAATCTTGCAAAGAACTCTGCATTTCATTCCAAGACTAAACATATATAACTCAACTACCATTTCATATGGCCAGCGTTGGAAGATGGATACTTCAAGCTTGAAATGATATACACTAGCTAGAATCATGCAGATATGTAAAGAAACGTTGTAACTAGGGAGAAACTAATATAGTGCTCAGTTTCAATTGGTCTTCAAGTATGATGATGAAGATGAGAAAAGAATAGGTCCAAAGCAAAGTCATTGTCCAGCAAATGAAGCAGTGGTGGAGTTTCTATAATCAATCTCCAAGTGGGAGATTGTTGGGTGTGGAGCCTGATTATACTATTTATTTAGAGGTATCACCTCATTGGACCCTAGTTCTTAATGTGGTTGAAACGCCACCCATAAATGTGCGCCGGCAGAGCCCCCTGGTGGGGAATCGGGAGCAGCGCCACTAAAGCTCAAAGTAGATGTAAAATTACCTTGTAAAATGTTGTAATTTCGTAGTCAATCTGGGTCATTCATTAGGCAGAAATCTGATGGTAGAAGTGATGTTTAATTTAGGAGTTTTTTCCTTAGAAGGCAACCCCTCACTATATATGAGGGAATTGTATTTTGGCTAAGAAGATATGTATTCTAAGCAACGAAGAGAGAGGATATTAAGAGTGAAGAGGGAATTACAACGAATCTGATGTAGGTTGTATCTCTTCATTTTTTTTGGATAATCTAAAAGGAAGGTGTGGTTGTTTCTCAGTGAACATAGCCTAGATTTGGTGAACCACGTATATATGTGTCTCTCTTATTTTATGCATTTTTCTGTGTTTATATTTATGAAATATTCTATGTGTTCCATTACTCTGTAATATATAATTTTCTAACAATCTGAAGGAAAAATCCATCGATCAAATAACGAACCTTCATTATGGGATAGGACAATTCAAATTTGGGACTACACACATGAAAACACAACAACGAGTATCTTTGCTAGTCGATTATGAGGATGCTTCCTTTTTCTCAAGGAATCAAAGAGAGATGTGAAGAAGCCTCCAATCGAGGCATGAATTAAATTATGTAGATTTGGTTACAAAATCAAGTATACAATCATAATATTATGGATCTTCACAATCGTCTTCAGGAGTGGGTGATAGAAATCATTTCAATCAACACATTTTGAATTCTGGATTAGTGTAGTTTGGGTCTCATACTAGTGAGAGACGCTTAGCCTTGAAAGTTTCTACCATGTATAAGAGTTTAGGTGAATTTGGAAGGTCTAGAACTTTAAATTATCAATAGAGTCCTTCAGGGACAAATCTTAAGCATTTGTCCCGTGGCTCAGGATTAACACTAATAATTACTAGCCACATTAGTTATTCAAACATGAAAGACGTTGAATTTGCAGTAACTGTGTGAACCCCAATAGTTGTGTCATTGCCAATGATGGAGGGCCACACTGCATATCAACACCAATACTATTTATCTAATGCAAACATTAGAGATCCAATCGTAGTTATGCCTAGTAAACATGAGAAACAAGTGTCACAACTTATTCCTTAGCATGCAAATATTACTCATGCTTGAGGGCATCATCCCACTACACAGTTTTCAGCTACTACTTAGCAAATTCACTTATTTTTTTGTACTCGGTATTCTGTGAATTTATATCAATGGTGTTTTTTTTGTTTATTCCTTGTAGTTTGAAATGGCTTATGTTTCTTTATTAAGACTAATACAATGCTCATGTTATGGAAAAAAGTTTTAATTATTGTTGTATATTTATTTTTAGTGACGTTTGCTAGCATGGGCATATGCAGAAAATCACTTCACATAAAAGGTTTGGTTATATTTAAGGTCTTCCTATCACTTTTTTACTAGTAGTTAAATAATAAAAATGCACCCTTTCAAATTTGAAGACATCATATGAGTATCTTTATTCTTCCTAAACCCAAATTATTCCTATGTTGGTTATAGGAGAAAGATGAGATTGATAACCAAGAAGAAGGAGAAGGATCAGTAGCTCAAGTAAAGAGAAGGTTAAAGCTTGGAACTCAGCTACTATAGCAACTGATTCCTCCAATACCCATTGTGATTGTTCATAGAAAACTACATGTGGAATATGAGAATGCAACATATACTTTTTCTAAAATAACCTTGCGAGATGCATGTAAGTTAGCTTCCACCTCCAATAAAGATATTGGAAAGAAAGTTGAAAATGAAAAATTGTATGTATCTTGTTGGCTTCACTTAGAATAATCAATCAATTGTATTAAAAATAGGATTTTGTTAGTTCTACCTGTAATTTTATATCCAGTCTATTGTTTTGTAATATCGACCATCTCTATTAAGCTACTTTTTCTATCTGAAATATGCAAGATTTCATTTTAACATGAAGTATTCTAATAAATATAGTACACAATTTTTTATTTGCTTGCTTGAATTATCTATCACATGGTCAAACTAAATTTTTTAGTGCTAGAAACATTTTATGAAAATCAATGAAATTCACTTCTTCATTTAACAGGGCCTTTGGGCAACTTCAGAAACATAAAATATTGAATGTGAATTATGTTTTGAGGATAACATAAAGCTTTTTGGATAGAGAAAAGAATTTGGAAGATGAGTTCTCCAAGTAGTATTTCCCTTTGAACAAGACCACTAGTCGCAGTGGATTGTCAATATGTATAGTTTTTTTTCAAGCTTAAACAAAAAGCTTATCCTTTTTAGATTGATTATCAAGTGATGAATTTTTTTATTTCTACTTGTTGTTCTTTCTTTAAATTTTTGTGCTAACTTGTTTGAACTAATTGAGGATAAAACATTGGTGGTATTGTTGTAATATGTTAATTCCTTTTTTGCATTGAATCAAATATTTGTTGTAAAATATCAATCGATGTGTTATATCTTGGAAATTACAAGTATGGTAAATATGGGAAAACTAATGGTTCTTTGCATGTAAATATGCAAAATAGATCAAAACTACTCTTATTTTATATTTTCATTATAATGACCACTGTTTTTTTGAGTTGAGTGATTGACTTTTTTAATCAATATAGAGGTCTTCGCTCGAGCGAGTGAAATATATACCCTTCAAAATACACTAGGATGGCCACAAATGTTCCCTCAAATTGGAAGTCTGAAGTTGGAATTCAGTGTGGATTTTCCATTCAAGAATGATATAGCAACTAGAATTTGAAAGTTACATTCCAAAATAATCATATTTGGCGAATTACTAATGGTGATTGCTACGTATTTTTTATGCCTATTTGGGATATTTCTAGTGGTGATTGGTACATATTTTCAATGTTGGATAGATTGTACCACAGGTTTTGAAGACAATGGTAAGGGAATTTCCTTTGCAATTTATCCACTTATACTGCAGTGATCCATAAATATAAGAAAAAATTAATAATTTGATATAAACTAGTTGGCTTGTTCATAATATGTGATAATGGACCCAAATAGTAGTTTTTATTAGAATAAATGCTCATCAAACTTGGGAATTCTTAACATCATTGACTCCAACCCTAGACTTATTCACTTAGCCTTCCAATTTATCTAGTTATATACATGTATATGAGGCTATCCTATTATTGTATCCTTTTTACTTCATTTCATTTTATTCTAGACTTAGATTTGGCATTTTCTAGGAGTTGTGTTTGCACTCCGAAATTGTATAAGTAATATAAAACTTTCGCGTTTTAGCATTTAACTTAGTTGGCATGATTGTTCCTAAAATTTCCCTGAAGGTTGAATACTAATTTTACTAAGGTGTTATTTTCTATGGTGACATTTTATTTTCTTTGTTTATACATGTCATCTGGCCACATAACGACCACTATCAACTAAATGAAGAAAACGTGTTCAAGTTTTTTTCTTTTATGGGGGAAAATGACATTGGTATTGTTGATGTTGATGTATATGTTGTATAAAACCTTTATAGTCTACTTTAGTTTATATTCTAGTGTTCATCGTCTTTCAGGTCTTATATTCTGCATTGTATATTCTTTCATTTTTAGAAAATGAACTCAGTATTGATGGTAAGAAGCAGGAATTGAAGAAAGAGGAGAACAATAACACTAGAGTGAAAAATGAAAAAAGAGAGAGAAAAGAGATTTGGTCTAGTGATACCCATAGAGCCAATATGCTACATAAAACACACAAATAGAGACTAATGGTCAAGGCTTCAGAGTTGGTGAATTCTCCTGCAATTCCTTGGCAACACAATGATAATGTTTTGAAGTGATTAAAAAATATTTCATGTGTAAATTGTAGTCCAACAAATATTAAGTTGGAAACTCATATTGTAATACTTGACATTTTATATACTATAATTTATGTGGTTGAAATTATTTATAGTTGCATTTGATATTATTTAGTATTGTAATTAACATATGTAACTTCGTATTTTCATATTAGATGAACATGCACATTTTATGTCATTTTTTTTAATTTAGTCACAAAATCATACTAATTAATTTATGTTTATTAATTTTTTTCCAAGGAAAAAAAACGGTAACCTTTTATTAAAAAATTAATGAAAAGTTACACAAAGCAGATGCAGTGAAGCATTCCATAAGCTGCCACATGGGCCCGAGTGCTTTCGCACCCCACGCATCGTTAGAAGACTAACGTGCATAAAGAATAGGAAAAGATGAAGAGAGGAGAGAGAAAGAACGGGCAAAAAAAGTTGAAAGACTCACGCTTCAAGCTTTTCTCCCCTTTTTCTTTTCGACCTTGCGCCACTCTCCTTGTGTGGGCTCGGTCGAAACAATGACTAACTGTGTTTCTATATTCTAAGACCCTACTTCTTTATCTGAGTCTGAATTATCCAAGTTGTGATGCCGTTTGATGCCTCCCATGCTTGGATCCATGCTTGTCATCTCTGCCCGATTTTGGTGAATCTTTATGCTCTTGTTTATTGATGTAGTAATTTTTCCGGAACCTGAGGACAGATGTTCCTGATTGTTTGCTTCTGGGGTCGCTGCCGCGGTATTCTCCCCTATAGGATCATCATGTTGTTTTGGTGGGGCGTTAGGCTCCTCCTCATCCTCTATTTCTTCTTCTGGATTCACTGTGCGTTGCCAGCCTCTTGGTTTGTGCTCTTGCTTCTTATTCCTTCTGTTTTCTCTTTTATTTTGCGGACAGTTTCTATGTAGATGTCCTGTTTGTTGACAGCCTCGAAATCTGAAGGTCGTGTTTTCATAATCAAGAGGCTGTTTCCACTGAGTGTTGTTATGGATCAGAATTATATTGTCAGGAAGCCCTTCACTAAGATCAACCTCCACACAAATTCTGGCGAAAGTATGAATGCATCTTTCTATATTTTCCACATCATGTTTGATGAATGAACCTATGGCATTCCCTATCGCTGCAAAAACATTTGGAAACCAGAAATGTAATGGTAGATTGTGGAGCCTGACCCACACCGGCATTTTGGACACCGCCATAGTGGAGGGATCAAAACCCGGGAACCAGGGGGTCATGAAGAGACCAGCATTGCCCCAGAACCATGGTCCTTCATGGAGGGTAAAATCTTTTTCCTTAACCGAGTCAAATTTTACAATAAAAAAACCCTTTGAGCACAGATGGATATCACAATTGGGGGTCCATGTGGAAAAGATCCATTGTCTTAAAGCATCTGTTTTAGGCCAAAACCCGTTGAATCTGCATATGACAGCTAGTGAAGCAAGATCAGAGTGAAAGTTTTTTACCTCAAGAAAGTCTATTTGCAGAGCAGGGGTTTGTAATCTTTGCTCCACAATGTATGGACCAGGAAGATCTGGAGTTGGTGATGGCTTGTTTTTGACTTCCCCCTTCCCTTTAACAACATCTTTAAACGAACCAATGCCTTTAGGGCCTGAACCAGAGCTTCCTCCTCTCAACCTTGTGTTTATAATGATAGTTGAATCTCGGCCAATGCCATAGTGCTGTACTGTATAATTTTCCTGCAAGATTTTACCTGCATGTATCAAATTTATCAGATTTGATGGGATGCCCAGATCTGCTTGTATTTCATCCTTTAAATTCTTTATCATCTGTCCTGTCCAAATTTCCTTGCAAATAGTTTTTCCGAACAGGGTTCTGATGAATATATGGGTTCGATCCTGTTCTGGGTCCTTGAGAGCTAGCTTGAATTTTTTACCCCCTGAAAACTCTGATATGCTCCTGTTTGGACTGTCGCTTATTTGCAAATTATGCTCGAAGAGCCCTCTATTACCACGCAGCGTCGAGGTGTTATGAGCCCAGATCTGCACTGTGAAGGGCTTAAGGGACTCCACATACCGCTAAAACAGTTCCTTACTCCCGTCCCGTACTAGATCTACAAACTTACCAGTTAAAATCCGCCCTAGGACGACAGATCTGTTGTGGGGAAAAGTATCCGACTCGGAATGACCCTATCCCTACTCTAAGGGTGATAGTTCCTTAGCAACAACTGAAAGTAAATCTTTGATATTTTCCTTTATGAAAGTACAGAGAAGGAAGAAAAGATTGACCAACCGATATCCTTCGCTTTTGTCGATCTTGTCTTCTCTCTTCGTCCCTTGCTTCCAGCTCCTTGTTCTCTTGCCGGCCCAGCTACACAAAGATCCTGCACAAACAAGAGAGGGAAACTACAAGAAACATGTACTCATAACTGATGCATGGATTAGAGTGAATCAGATATAAAAGTAAATACAATACATCAATGCAATACAAGTATATAGGAGAACATTCAAAGCTTTATTGATAGAAGTAAAAGGTTCTGAGAAGGTTACAACCATCAATGGCTCCAATCCAGCAGCACCTGCCCAGCAGCAAGAAATCTCCTCTTCACCTCTATAAAAGCAATCACCCAATAACTCTAACTGTAAACCAACAGCACTTCCTTGCTTTGCACAAAATTCCAGCCTCCTTAGACCTCATAGAAGAGCTCTATATATAGGAGATTTGGAGAAAGGATGAGTCAGCTTGAGACTGACCTAAAGCTGCCTTGTGTCCTCTCCCTCTTCAGTTAAACTTCAGTTCTTGAGTCCACTTGGAGAATCTTGCTTCCACTTGGAGATCAAGACCTTCTTACTCATCACAGGGCGAATCCTTTGAACCAAGTGTCAGTTTGGAAGCTTCCTGGGCAGTTGACACCTTGCAGAATGACTGTGCCACTTGGCCAATCTCGCCCAGCGCAGGTAGCCTTCATTGGAGTTGACTTTCAGCGCAGGTACAAGGAGGAGCAGTTGAAATTCAGCGCAGTTGCTCAGTGGAGCAGCTGACATGATCCAAAAATAGCCTGTTTTTGAGTGTTTTCAGGTGGAGAACTGATGGGAAGTGCTGTGGTTTGCTGACCTTGTTCTTCTAGGGGTAAGAACAACATGTTTAGGGGCTGAGGATCCCTGTAATTATTGACATTTCATGCTCCATGCTGCGAGGCACAAAAATGTCTATAACAGTTGCCCCCTAAAGTATGAGGCCGTTTATCGGGTGAAATGCTTTATCTAGAGGGTCCGAAGTTCATTCCAGTGCTGAGGAGGCGCCCTGTAATACAATACAATACAATACATTATTTTTCATTTTGTTTTCATGATCTAGCTGAGGTGGGCATTCCCATGCTCAGCTTTATAAATACATTTTGGTACATAGAACAGACGATCGTCTGATGGTAGACTGATAATTCTCTGCTGAAATTATCATCCTTTGAATAGGATGATCATCTGCTGCAATGATGTACATGACAAATGCTTTTATATTTCCTGAATATATATCGCAGCCCGGATGGATGAAACTAGATCCGGGGTCTTCAAACTCGTTCGATCTTCACTCTAAGTAAAAGTCGATCCATGTGAGAATTGCGCTGAAGTCGAACATGGAAAGACATCGCTTGATTACCGGTCAATGATGAAAACCGTTAACAAGCACGAGAGGAATCACCGATAATGATAATGAGCCTCAAGGTACTGCAGTATAATTCACGTGGCGTGAATAAAGGACTTGGCGTTGAACGCCACACAAAATCTTCTGGTCGAAGGTCATTGATGTATACCTGTCGCCGGAAGTGAGAAACTTGCCATTGAGGCATGCAAGCTTCAAAGTATTGATGGGGGTGTTCCTAGATCAACTTCTTGGATAATGAGCTGAAGTCGACAAGAAGCGATCCGTCAAAGGAGGGCCTTAAAGAATCCCACATCAATGACACGGAACGGAGCTAATGATTTTAGTGGAGGTGAAAACAAACTGTGACATATGATTCAGGGTGGCGATCATGAATGGATGAAGGATAATGTATGGCAGTGGATGGGACACGGTTGACACTTTCAGAATGACCTCTCTTGAACATATAACGACACTGATGCGATGGATCGATAGCATTACCCCAAATGTGGATGGTTTGGCGAAGACCACGGTGATGAGACCGGTGAATGAAACAACCCAACCCGATGTGGAACGGAGGAAAAGTGTCATGTTCAAGAGTGACTTGCTACCATTAAACTTTGATGTTCTCCCAATTTTTCCCCAGTCATTTCTGACCAGTACCTCTTTATTTTTGTCAAGCTTGAGGAGGATAACATATGCTTGTTCTATAACCTGCCCTTTGGGCAAGCCCATCGCTATGATTTAACGAGCTTAGCGATAGGGAAACTCGTTCTCGTCTAAAGACAAGTTTGTCGCTATTTAATCATTTTAACGAGTCTAACGACAAGGAAAACTCGGTCCTTTTCATTTTTAGAGAGTCTGAAAAGGTACAGAAAGTTAACTCCATAATTCCTTTTTCGTCATCTAATCCCTTAAGTCCGAAAAATTATAAAACAATACAGAAGGGATGGGTGTTCGGTACTTTTAACGAGCCGAGCAAGACAAGCGCTCGATCTTTTTGTGTAATAATCCCTCAGGTCCAAAAAGATTAAAGTCTAAAAGAGGGATAGCTCTTCCGGTCCCTTTAACGAGCTGGAAGGCCAGAACTCTGCAAACTTTTCATATTTTACGAGTCAGAAAAGAGCTCAAAGATGACTCGTCTCTTGAGGAACGAGTGATAAACAGGGATAGCAACTGATTCCAGGTACAGGTTGGAATTTTCCAATCACGGCAGTGTCACAAGGATGGCTAGGTGAAATCACTCTTCGCAGCTGTTTCTCAAAAGAGGTAAACACACAAATGGAGGTGAATGATCGGCCAAATGAAAAGTGGAGGTGATGGTGCACAAACACGACCAAGGCTTTTATGGCTGATGAATTTACGATCTCAAAAGGTTATTTACCGGTTCATTTTTTCTGAATGAGCTTGAACTCTAAAGGAAAGCCTGCTCATAACCTTATGTTTATTTTTTAACGAGCATGAACTATGCACTAAAACTGCTTGGATCTCGCGTTTATTTTTTAACGAGCATGAACTATGTGCTAAAACTGCTCGATATACCAGTCATGGAATAAGAACGCCTCCTGTGAGATAGCTATTTTTTTTTTAAGGAGCTTTATCTCACGAAGCTATGCTCCAATATTGGCAAGTTTTTACCTTTGCCCCACAGACTTTCTTCATGTAAGGTCGGAATCGGCTAATCCTACGAGTTTAAAGGGTTAGACCTACAGGTTTAAAGGGAGGACCTAAAAATTTAAAAAATAAATAGTCGTCCCTTGCTCACATTCCAAAAGTTTGCATGCCCCCAGGTATAAAGTATAATTTCGAGATACCGCCATCTCTTACTTATTATCCGAAGAGGGTTCTATTCGCTGCCGCAAATCAATCTCTTTCTTCGGCGATGTCTATCATTGGGTTACTCAAAGATGGTTACCCTCTGTCACAACAATAGAATCTCCTTCTTTGGAGGCTGCCCCTACTTATCCTTCAAAACATTTGTTTTAATGGGTGAGGCTTGCTTTTCCCCAAAGATGGTTACTACTTGTTGCAATAAGGGAATTCCTACTCGGGTATTGCCCACCTCTTTAGACAAAGGGAGCGACCGCTTCGCTCACATAACTTTGACAAAAGAATTTTACCCTAGAACAACCCTCCTTTCCACTGTCGGACGGGGTACGGACTAGTCCATTCTTCTGCGGAAATTCTACCTTATACCCGGGGTTTCTTCTGCCCGAAGCAGACCAGGGTGCATGCCCCCTGGGTCCTAGTCTTTCTTTCCGAATCACTCGCACTCATCGGGAAGGAGGACTGGGGGTGGAGGCGAATCTTGAGTGAACATACCATTTAGGAATGGTATTTGACTATTTGCGATGCGAGATCCTGGAAACGAAAGTTGGTCTACGAGCTTGACCACCCTTCCTTCGTGTGGAAAACACATTACTCTAAAGAGTGAGGAGACTATCGCTCCCATGCAATAAATATAGTCGCGTCCAAGGAGTAGGTTATAATCCAAGGGTCCTTGGACGACCAACACGTTCATATTGACGGTCTTCCCTTTCAATGTAATAGGCACATTGGGGAGGATTCCTAATGGTCGACTGGTTCCTTTATCAAAACCTGAGAGATTTCTTAACTCAGGTAAAAGCGCCGGGGAACCCAGTGCTTTCCAAGCAACAGAGGAAGGGATACTCACAGACGCCCCTTCATCAATGATAGTACCATCCATGATCATTCTATAGATCTGGACAATGATTCTGAATGGTATACTGGCTAGTAACCGGGGTCTGCCTAGTTGATTCCAATCAAAGGATACAACCAGGTTGCTTGGTGGTGGGACCGAATATACGGCCGAGTATGACCCTGGTGATGTTCCTTCCTGCGATGAAGGAATGGGCGCATTGCCCTGACGCTCATCAGAGTCGGTGCTAATGAAAAGAACCTGGATGGTGTCATCCTTATTCTCTTCAGTGAGGGTGTCGCATGAAGATGACTCTTCGGCAACGGTGTCATTTGAAGATGGGTCTTCAATGACAGAGTCATTGGACGATGAAACCTCTGAAGGAAGAACCGGGTCAACTGCCATATCAACCTTTAGACTTTCGTCTGGTCTGGATTCAGTAGGTTCATTCTCAATGACCGACACTTCAGCTGACCACTTGGGCGGGTCAGCTGGATTTTCAACTATCAAGGGATTAGGCGCGAGTTTTTGGTATCCAGGAGGAAGTCGTAACGGTGAAACCGGACGATCTTCCAAAACTCTCTTTGCCTCATCTAAGAATGGACATTTGTGGATGGCATGCTTGCCTTCACACAATACACAGGGTGATCTTGGTCTCCCTTTTCGTGCTTCACTCTCGCTAGTTGACGGACTGCAATCAACATGACTATCAGAGGTTGATGCTACCGGATTTTGCAACCTTGGGGACCAGTCCCTTAGTATCCGGGGAATACAAGGACAATCACGATGGAAGTGGGTCCCTTTGCAAATGACACATGGCGATTTAGGCCCGGTCGGTGCAGTGTGTGGGTTTTTGTCAGCTATCTTCTGTTTGCCCCCAGTCGCCTTCGCCATAGGCTCCTTCTGCTTCTTTTCTTTCTTCTTCTTTTCCTTCTTCTCCTTGGGAGGTTGACTTTTGCCAGCTCTACCTTGCGAAGATGAAGGATCAGAGGAAGTATTGTAAGAAGTGGAAGGCTGGTGGGTAGTTCTAGACTGTTCTGACTGTTGATTCGACTGCTCAGGATTAGTGGCGATATGGACTACATTAGTTGAAAAGAGCCATACAGGTAGGCCAATTGTCAATCCTGGAAGTGACAATGTCGCCATATGAGGCGCACCAACATCTCCCCAAGAGGAGAAGGGATTTGGACTTCCGCCAAGGTTGCCTCCTTGGTTGGTGGGCTCCATACTTTTCAACTGAAAGATCAACGTGGGAATAACAGGTGATTTTGTTCAGCTTAAAATAAATTTTATTAACGACGCTTTTAGACACAAACTTGCTTTTTCATGTTTTAAGAGTCGAGAAAAAGCTAAAGATGACTCTAGTCGCCTTCGATGTTTTAACGAGCCCAAAGTGACAAATGCTCGGTTGGACTTTTTCAGTTATAGAGTTTGAAAAAGGCCAAAAGAAACTGCTCTGGAGTTCTAGGCAGAGGGTGTGCCAAACTTTTCGCGAAACCACAGAATACGTTTTACGGTACGGGTGGTCAATCTTCGTGAATGTTGTGTTCACTGCATCGCGATCAGTAGGGCGGTCGACACAGCTTCCTATGGATAAAGGATGATTGCCTATAGGGGTCTCCCAATATATACTCGATGGTACGTGGGAGCACAAGTCCGTATTAGTGCCACCGACTCTCAGGAGGAATCACCCACCTTCGTAGAGATCGACAGTCACTATGTTTAACGACGCCGGAACACGTCTCTACCTAGACCTCTAGATGTTTGTGTTATGTTACAAAGCGTTGTTATGTAAATTGGATTTATTTTTATGTTGATCTTGCTTAGCAGTTTGCCTTTAAGGATCACCACGAGATGTATATATACAACTTCCTAAATGCAATCTAAGATGAGAAGCAAAACTTTTCAATCTTTCAACTTTGAAAACCTTAATCTACTGAAGGAAAAGAAAGAGATCAACTTTTCTCACAGATCATAGAACACACACTAAATGCACTTTTTCCTAAATCAACAAACTGTCAATAATGCACATGCACAATGCAGATATTTCTTTTCTTTATCCTTAATGTTGATGTAAAACAAAAAGGAAACTGTTGTATAACTTTGAATCTAATTTCAAGCGAAAATAAACAAGCTTGTCCAAAATCAAAAGACACCTTAAGATCGACTTGTTTAGACACTGGAAATGTATAGATTCAAACCATAAAATGAAAAACAAACAAACTCAAACAGCCATGAACAGTAATAAAACTAGCTCTTAAGATCACAAAGACACTTTTACAGTTCAGGATCTAAGAGGCCACAGCTATACTGGTTTGTTTTTCACAATGGGAAACTGTAACTGAAGCAAGAAATACTGAAAGAACAATCACAGTTTCATCACACAATTGAGGCGGAATAATGTCAAGGAAAGTTGGTTTACAGCAAGTACAATGACAAGCAATCAGTAGCAAAATAACAGTGAAAACAGGGCTAAGACACAGTGGGAAACCTCAGGAAGACATAGCCTAACTGGATCAGCGCAGGCTCTGGTCTGTCAAATTGACTCTCAGCGCAGTTCCCGAAGGGAGTACCTGCGCTGAAATGCAGACTGCCTGTGGACAGCCTGCACTGAGACACGAGAGTTGCGTTTACAAGGATTTCCGGGTCATAAAAAGCTCAAAAATTCATTGTTTTTGCTGAAATAAAAAGCTATAGGTCAAGTACCAGCTAAGGGATGATCAAGAGGATGAAAAGCTATCACAAAGAGCACAAGAGTCTTTTGTAGATCAGCTCTTCAAATCATGAATATGCTCAGAAAATGAGCAAGAGTAGCAGCCCCTCTACTTCGCTTTTGATATAGTCAAAAGCTTTTCGATTTGGTACTCTTTTGTTCAGGAAATGAATAGCAAAGATACTACAAACACAAATCAAACGGATACGCTCCCCAGCGGAGTCGCCAGTTTGTTGTGGGGAAAAGTATCCGACTCGGAATGACCCTATCCCTACTCTAAGGGTGATAGTTCCTTAGCAACAACTGAAAGTAAAGCTTTGATATTTTCCTTTATGAAAGTACAGAGAAGGAAGAAAAGATTGACCAACCGATATCCTTCGCTTTTGTCGATCTTGTCTTCTCTCTTCGTCCCTTGCTTCCAGCTCCTTGTTCTCTTGCCGGCCCAGCTACACAAAGATCCTGCACAAACAAGAGAGGGAAACTACAAGAAACATGTACTCATAACTGATGCATGGATTAGAGTGAATCAGATATACAAGTAAATACAATACATCAATGCAATACATGTATATAGGAGAACATTCAAAGCTTTATTGATAGAAGTAAAAGGTTCTGAGAAGGTTACAACCATCAATGGCTCCAATCCAGCAGCACCTCCCCAGCAGCAAGAAATCTCCTCTTCACCTCTATAAAAGCAATCACCCAATAACTCTAACTGTAAACCAACAGCACTTCCTTTCTTTGCACAAAATTCCAGCCTCCTTAGACCTCATAGAAGAGCTCTATATATAGGAGATTTGGAGAAAGGATGAGTCAGCTTGAGACTGACCTAAAGCTACCTTGTGTCCTCTCCCTCTTCAGTTAAACTTCAGTTCTTGAGTCCACTTGGAGAATCTTGCTTCCACTTGGAGATCAAGACCTTCTTACTCATCACAGGGCGAATCCTTTGAACCAAGTGTCAGTTTGGAATCTTCCTGGGCAGTTGACACCTTGCAGAATGACTGTGCCACTTGGCCAATCTCGCCCAGCGCAGGTAGCCTTCATTGGAGTTGACTTTCAGCGCAGGTACAAGGAGGAGCAGTTGACATTCAGCGCAGTTGCTCAGTGGAGCAGCTGACATGATCCAAAAATAGCCTGTTTTTGAGTGTTTTCAGGTGGAGAACTGATGGGAAGTGCTGTGGTTTGCTGACCTTGTTCTTCTAGGGGTAAGAACAACATGTTTAGGGGCTGAGGATCCCTGTAATTATTGACATTTCATGCTCCATGCTGCGAGGCACAAAAATGTCTATAACAAGATCGACTCCGCAACGCGTCAAACTGGCCCTTGGGAACTGCCTCTCTGCCAAGCCAATGTATCTCATTCTTGTAGGCGAGCGTATCCAGAAACGACCAGGTAAAGACCTGCTGCTTTGGGGTGCAAATAACCGGGCACGCGATTTCTGGTGTCGCCCTCAGATAAACTATCTGCAACCTGACAAAAGTGAAGCACACCGGTCGCAAAATCCTTTGGTTCACACCGCAAAAAACCCTCCCTTCACCAGATCCAGCCCCGGACCAGAAGAAACCAGCGAGTTTAGGAAGTCCAGCGACCAGTCGACTTGCCGATCCGTAGCAACACAATTCTTTTGGGGCAGCGGCGACGCAGAAAATCTCCTTTGAAACCCTAGCTCCAGAAAACGCCTCCATCGCTCTTTAGTGATAATAGCTGTTATGAGCCAGGCATTCAATTTATGTTTATTAATAATGAACACATAAAATCAATTTAAAACTACTAAATTAGTAGTATAGTGATTAATGATGAATAGAAATAAAATGAATATACAACTAAATTAGTTGTTTATAATGATTATTAATGAAAGTAAATGAAATGAATATAAATTACTAAATTAGTCATTTATATAATGAATATGAAACTACCAAAAAACATAAATGACTACTACAAATGAAAATTGTGATTACGAATGACGAATAAATTTTGCATATATATGGCTATTTGTAGCTAATTTACAGTATCTTATAACACGCCCAAAATTTAGTCATATTTCTTTGGTCATTAATTGATTTCAAATGATGACTAAATTTTTCATCAATATGACTATTAGTAGCTAGTTTACAGTATCTTATAGCACCACCAATATTTTGGTCATGTTTTTTGTCATTAATTGGTTTTCTTGGGTGATAATATAGTAGCATATTTTTTTGTATATTTGGTCATTAATTGTGACAATTAATGACTAAATCAATGACCAAAGTTATGACTAAATATAATACTAGACAATAAAATTGAGATAACCAATTAATGGCCAAGCTAAAAACGATTAAAATTTGGTCGCGTTATAAAATACTGTAAATTGGATACTATTGGTCATTGATTGAAAAATGGTCATTTATATGCAAATTTTAGTCGTTTTTTTAGTAACTAATTAGCCATTTGGTACTTGTGGTAAGATGAGAATTTCTCATCCATAAATATTATAATTTACTAATAATTTGCACCCTATGCCCCACAGGTCACCCAACGTTCATTTCAAATCTGCCTTAGTTTATGCACTTTTCCACAGACTTTCCTCTCTTTCCGTGAACAAATCCAACCATCTTTCTCCCTCCTAATCATTCTTGATGGACCCTAGACGCCGTTCGCACAAGTGTATGGCACGGATAGCATTCTAGAATCTACATTGGCTGAAAATCTAGAGCAAATAAAAAAGGTTTCTTTGTGGCTTCAAGAATTCCACTCATTAAAATTACCAGAAAAGATCTCGATGATTAAAACACTGGAGCCGATGCAAGGAAAAAGAGGAGTGTTAAGGTTAATCATTAATAAAAAAGCATTAATATCTATCAGTGTTTACTCAGGGAGCTGGACAGAAGATTTTGTATGTCTGATAAATTTGCTATTATCAAATCGGGTATGTTCAGCAATAATATTTGAAGTTGGGTGGCAAGATCAAGGACATGTCAGTCATCAGTGCAAATTGTGGGTTCAAGCAGCTATCGAGCAGTCAGTCAGCATGTTTCAAATTTTTAAGTGGGATTTGTTAGATGGAGTTGAATTGGCAGTCCAATCCTTTCCAGATTTTAGAAAAAGTAAGAAAGATTCCTTCCTTGGGATTGAAATAGATCCATTCGCATATGTGAACAGATGGAATAAAGATGATTATCTCTTTCCATCAAAGAGTTTACGGAAGACTGCAGATTCCATAAAATTTTCGTATGACACAGGCCAAAGTTCACATGCACCACAGAAAGAGGCATCTTCGATAGCAATCCATGACTATAAAGGAAAAGCAAAAGTTGGAGAAGAAAAAGAGACCGTATTTGTCGATGTCTATCAAGATGCTCAGGTACAAAATGACCCTACTTGGGAAAAGGAATATTTATCATGGCTTACGTCTTCATGGAAAAATCCACAGGAAACGCTTTCAAATTTAACATACTCTTGGCAAAGAATAAAGACCCCACCAGATTCAGAGTTTGAAGCAGATTTTGATAGTGATAGGAGTCCGCAAGGTTCATGGTAAAGAATCTCTTGTCAGCAATGTGATACTGTTGATCACATGTTGTGACAGGAATATTTGTACAAAAAGAAAAATTGAGCAGACACCGTCGGTGGAAAAAGATACCGACAGGACCCTCAATTATTTCTATCTTATGTCATGCCTTAGCTAATTTAGATTCGATTTTCGGCTATTTAAGAAAGAACTCTCAAGGATTTCGGCATCGTATGTTTTTGCGAGTGAGTGTGTGTGTATATTCAGAGCTCTCATACTTGAGGCTATCTATGGTGTGTAATCTTATTTTGAATTAATATTGAAGCCTGCTGGGCCGCCAGTCTAAGGACTGTTCTGTTCCAAGATCATCGCACGGAATGAGATTGTAAGGCGCATTGGAGAAGCGTAAGGGTCGCGTAAGTCTGTGCATTTCTCAAATTGATGTGAGGAAATCTGCCTGAAAGCGTCCACTTCAATTGGTTCAAGTAAGTTACTGAGTCCATCATCTATTTATTTGATACCAAAGAAAGCATTTATCTACAAAAAGTCCACAGCAAGAAATTATAACATTACATGACAATGGGATAACTGGTAAACTAATACCATGCACCCCTGCTAAAGAGAAAGTTGTTCCTTTCGGGCTGAAGAATGCTCCTGCCTTCTTCCAAAGAAGAATGGATCATATATTCAGCAAATATGATTTCATCGTTGTATATATTGATGATATTCTTGTACATAGTGCAGATTTAGAATCTCATTTGAAACATTTACAGATATTTCTTGATGAGGCCAAAGCACATGGTCTTGTTTTGTCATAAAAGAAAATGTTCTTGTTTCAAGAAAGTATTGATTTTCTTGGAATACATTTCAGCAATGGGAAAATTCAGATGCAGCCTCATGTGTTAACAAAACTTTCTGAATTTCCTGATCAGCTAGCAGATAAACATATTATTCAGAGATTTATAGGAATTTTAAATTATGTACATAAATATATTCCGAATCTCTCTGAAAAAGCTTCTCCAATTCGTCAATTTACTAACGGAGGTTGGTCTGATGAAGCTGCTAAAGCGGTTCAATTGCTTAAGCAAGCATGCCAGAATCTGCCAACATTAAAACCGCCAGGTAATGGATTTTTGATTTTACAAACAGATGCATCAGATAACTTTTGGGCAGCCACTCTTCTTGAGAGAAAAGGAGAAGGAAAAGAAATTGAAGAAGTTCTTTGTGCATATGCCTCGGGAGAATTTCAGAAACATCAAAAACATTATTTCCCTGCTGAAAAAGAAACCCTTGCTATTTTTAATGGAATCCAAAAGTTATAAATCTATTTGGCTCCTGCAAAATTTTTAATTCGGACTGATTCCATGAATTTTAAATACTTCCTGAATGCAAAGATTTCAAAACAGCTAGCTCGAGGAAGATTGTTAGCATGGAAAATGTGGTTTCAGATGTATGAGTTTGATGTTGAATGGATCCCAGAAAATTCTAATTTTTTAGTTGATGCTCTGACAAGAGAAATGAATAAGGTTCATGTACATAAACATAGTATGTTTGATATTTCAGATAAATCTGCTCTTGATGATAATTTTGAAACTTTTGTACAAAGGTTTAAGATATTAGAATTTCTCTTACCTGACCTTGTGAAGAAATAAAGAAGGTCATTGGTTTACGATTAAGAAGAAATCAGTGGATTCAAAAATGCCAGGCTTGGCAGCATAAAAATGTTGGTATTTTTCTTAATCTCAATGAAGAGTTGGTGAAGGTTTATCCTCTACCAAATTTACAGGTGAAAATTTATTTCAGATTTCTTGATGACACATCGGACAACCATTACACTTCAGAAATGATCAAAGTCTTAAAGACTTTGAATTATTATTAAATAATAGGTGGAGTTGATTTCTCTGTTGCTGTTTATGTCTCTGCAAAGATGTTAGATCTTGAGGAAGTTAATATGAATGGGTTAGTTGAACGATTTCTAAAATCCCTCAAGATTCCTGATATGTTTGAAGAATTAGAGGCAGCCTTTTTGCAACAAGCAGATGAAAATTTTGTATCGACAGATTCTTTTCCACAATATGAATTGTTTCAGCCTTTTGCTGATTGGGAAATAAAAAATGGCAGATGTCAAAAGAAAGCTCAGATCAAAGCTTCCCAGTGTGTAATGCGAACCCTTCAATATCTTAGAACTTTTACAGAACCTTGGGATTATCAGAGTATGGAATTCCGCAATCCAATAGAACCTAATCCGTTCGCACAAGTGTATGGCACGGATAGCATTCTAGAATCTACATTGGCTGAAAATCTAGAGCAAATAAAAAAGGTTTCTTTGTGGCTTCAAGAATTCCACTCATTAAAATTACCAGAAAAGATCTCGATGATTAAAACACTGGAGCCGATACAAGGAAAAAGAGGAGTGTTAAGGTTAATCATTAATCAAAAAGCATTAATATCTATCAGTGTTTCCTCATGGAGCTAGACAGAAGATTCTGTATGTCTGATAAATTTGCTATTATCAAATCGAGTATGTTCAGCAATGATATTTGAAGTTGGGTGGCAAGATCAAGGACATGTTAGTCATCAGTGAAAATTGTGGGTTCAAGCAGCTATCGAGCAGTCAGTCAGCATGTTTCAATTTTTTAAGTGGGATTTGTTAGATGGAGTTGAATTGGAAGTCCAATCCTTGCCAGATTTTAGAAAAAGTAAGAAAGATTCCTTCCTTGGGATTGAAATAGATCCATTCACATATGTGAACAGATGGAATAAAGATGATTATCTCTTTCCATCAAAGAGTTTACGGAAGACTGCAGATTCCATAAAATTTTCGTATGACACAGGCCAAAGTACACATGCACCACAGAAAGAGGCATCTTCAATAGCAATCCATGACTATAAAGGAAAAGCAAAAGTTGGAGAAGAAAAAGAGACCGTATTTGTCAATGTCTATCAAGATGCTCAGGTACAAAATGACCCTACTTGGGAAAAGGAATATTTATCATGGCTTACGTCTTCATGGAAAAATCCACAAGAAACATTTTCAAATTTAACATACTCTTGGCAAAGAATAAAGACCCCACCAGATTCAGAGTTTGAAGCAGATTTTGATAGTGATAGGAGTCTGCAAGGTTCATGGTAAAGAATCTCTTGTCAGCAATGTGATACTATTGATCACATGTTGTGACAGGAATCTTTGTACAAAAAGAAAAATTGAGTAGACACCTTTGGTGGAAAAAGATACCGACAGGACCCTCAATTATTTCTATCTTATGTCATGTCTTAGCTAAGTTAGATTCGATTTTAGGCTATTTAAGAAAGAACTCTCAAGGAGTTCTGCATCGTATGTTTTTGCGAGTGAGTGTGTGTATATATTCAGAGCTCTCATACTTGAGGCTATCTATGGTGTGTAATCTTATTTTGAATTAAAATTGAAGCCTGCTGGGCCGCCAGTCTGAGGACTGTTCTTTTCCAAGATCATCGCATGGAATGAGATTGTAAGGCACATTGGAGAAGCGTAAGGGTCGCGTAAGTCTGCGCATTTGTCAAATTGATGTGAGGAAATCTGCCTGAAAGCGTCCACTTCAATTGGTTCAAGTAAGTTACTGAGTCCAAGATTTCTGGACCCTCTACTCAAATCCTAGCATGATCATAATTTTGATGACGGGTATCAAACAGTTCAGCAATGCAAGGAGTATTTATTCCATGACGGAATAGTGGTGCAAGTCCTATCCTTATACCTCCAAAATGAAGATAAAAATATTTTCCATCCTTAGCATACTGACGGAAGTTTTTAATTTCATCCACTGAGTGAGTGTGTGTGTATATTCATAGCTCTCATACTTGAGGCTATCTATGGTGTGTAATCTTATTTTGAATTAATATTGAAGCTTGCTGGGCCGCCAGTCTGAGGACTGTTCTGTTCCAAGATCATCGCATGGAATGAGATTGTAAGGCGCATTGGAGAAGCGTAAGGGTCGCGTAAGTCTGCGCATTTCTCAAATTGATGTGAGAAAATCTTCCTGAAAGCGTCCACTTCAATTGGTTCAAGTAAGTTACTGAGTCCATCATCTATCTATTTGTGGAGAAGCGTAAGGGTCGCATAATTCTGCGTATTTCTCAAATTGATGTGAGGAAATCTGCCTGAAAGCGTCCACTTCAATTGGTTCAAGTAAGTTACTGAGTCCATCATCTATCTATTTGTGTTACTGAGTCCATCATCTATCTATTTGGTATCAGAGCCCTGTTCTAAAATCCTGAGTCTATAATCTACAGACAGAGCCTAGAGAAAGCCAGGCAGCCTTCGAAAGGCATCTCTGTTGAACATTGTGCTGAGTAGATAAACACTTTCTTTAGTCAATCTCTGGTTTAGATTATAGAATATGGCCAATCTTTTACGGTCATTCTCTTCGATAGATCGTAAATTCATTACTGAAGTTTCATCAAGGTCTAACGAGTCTGAAGTTGCTGAAAACGAAAATCATGAGATTGTTGAGAATCCTGAAAATTGGACTCCCCCTGCTTTGCATGCTACTGATGTCTATAAACTTCCTATGACCCTTATTCTAAAGAGAAACACTTTTCTGAAAGAAGTAGAGATAACTATAAAGATTTTTGGACCCTCTACTCAAATCCTTGCTTTGAACTTATTTTTTGATGATGAAATTAAAAAGTTCCGTTAGTATGCTAAGGATGGAAAATATTTTTATCTTCATTTTGGAGGTATAAGGATAGGACTTGCACCACTATTCCATCATGGAATAAATACTCCTTTCATTGCTAAACTGTTTGATACCCGTCATCAAAATTATGATCATGCTAGGATTGGTACTATTATGGGAAACCTTGCTACTGGTTGTCAATATGGAACAATCTATCCTGACTATGCCATCAGCCTGAATGATGTACATTTAAAAGATTGTTGGAAATTATTAACTGGGGTTCAAGGGTTAACTATGGCAGAATAAAGTGAATACCTCTCTGTGATAGGACAAGCTTCATTTTAGCTTACTAATACTGCACATCCAAAGCTGAAACAGCCTGTACTTAAAGACTGTGTTACTGTTGGTCTATCTAATGCCCAAGTTGAAGGAGTACTGTATGACCCTACTGAATTACCCGGAAATTGGTATTTCCAATATAAATCTATAGCTGATGAAAAGAAGCCTGAACTGAAAGTAAAACGAGTTGCTATTGATAATGGCCAAGTCAAACTGATTCCTCCAAGGCCAAAGGTACCTCGTCCTATTCCCAAGCAGAAAAGATATGTGTTTCCTATTGCTCCAACTGAAGTTCCTTCAAGTAGTCATAATTTGTCTACTATCCAAGAAGCCAGTCAGAGTCAGATTGAGCCTGTAATGTCATCCACTACATTGTACATACCAGATTCTAAGCCTTTTTTACCCACTGTAAATAAAATGCATCGCATAAGTCGTTTTCGTCATGTTGAAGAATGGCAATATGCCAATCGCAGATTTGTCAAGGGTGGCAAATGGCCTCCTCGCACAAAGTTATGCACTACTTCTTCCCCTTCTCGACAACCAATCACTCGTGCAGATTGTGCTCCCCTGATTGAACATAATGCATAGAATACAAATGATCTCAATGAGACATATCAGATCGGAAACTATATAACTACATGGTGTGCACATGCAGAAGAAGGTTTAGATGATTTGGGTTGCCAAAGTGAATTAATTCTGGCAAATCTTAAACTTCTACATGATGAACAGAGAGCCGATAGACAGCATAGAGAAGAAAGAGAAAGAAGAAGAAGAGAAAAAAAAAGAATAAAATCTGGCAAGGATTGGACTGCCAATTCAACTCCATCTAACAAATCCCACTTAAAAATTTGAAACATGCTGACTGACTGCTCGATAGTTGCTTGAACCCACAATTTGCACTGATGACTGACATGTCGTTGATCTTGCCACCCAACTTCAAATATCATGGTTGAACATACCCGATTTGATAATAGCAAATTTATCAGACATACAAAATCTTCTGGCCAGCTCCCTGAGGGAACACTGATAGATATTAATGCTTTTTGATTAATGATTAACCTTAACACTCCTCTTTTTCCTTGCATTGGCTCCAGTGTTTTAATCATCGAGATCTTTTCTGGTAATTTTAATGAGTGGAATTCTTGAAGCCACAAAGAAACCTTTTTTATTTTCTATGGATTTTCAGCCAATGTAGATTCTAGAATGCTATCCGTGCCATACACTTGTGCGAACAGATTAGGTTCTATTAGATTGCGGAATTCCATACTCTGATAATCCCAAGGTTCTGTAAAAGTTCTAAGATATTGAAGGGTTCGTATTACACACTAGGAAGCTTTGATCTGAGCTTTCTTTTGACATCTGCCATTTTTTATTTCCCAATCAGCAAAAGGCTGAAACAATTCATATTGTGGAAAAGAATCTGTCGATACAAAATTTTCAACTGTTTGTTGCAAAAAGGCTGCCTCTAATTCTTCAAACATATCAGGAATCTTGAGGGATTTTAGAAATCGTTCATCTAACCCATTCATATTAACTTCCTCAAGATCTAACATCTTTGCAGAGACATAAACAGCAACAGAGAAATCAACTCCACCTATTATTTGATAATAATTCAAAGTCTTTAAGACTTTGATCATTTCTGGAGTGTAATGGATGTCCCATGTGTCATCAAGCAATCTGAAATAAATTTTCACCTGTAAATTTGGTAGAGGATAAACCTTCACCAACTCTTCATTGGGATTAAGAAATATACCAACATTTTTATGCTACCAAGCCTGGCATTTTTGAATCCACTGATTTCTTCTTAATCGTAAACCAATGACCTTCTTTATTTCTTCAACAACGTCAGGTAAGAGAAATTATAATATCTTAAACCTCTGTACAAAAGTTTCAAAATTATCATCAAGAGCAGATTTATCTGAAATATCAAACATACTATGTTTATGTAGATGAACCTTATTCATTTCTCTTGTCAGAGGATCAGCTAAAAAAATAGAATTTCCTGGGATCCATTCAACATCAAACTCATACATCTGAAACCACATTTTCCATGCTAACAATATTCCTCGAGCTAGCTGTTTTGAAATATTTGCATTCAAGAAGTATTTAAAATTCATGGAATCAATCCGAATTAAAAATTTTGCAGGAGCCAAATAGATTTCAAACTTTTGCATTCCATTAAAAATAGCAACGGTTTCTTTTTCAGCAGGGAAATAACCTTTCTAATGTTTCTGAAATTCTCCCGAGGCATATGCACAAAGAAATTCTTCAATTTCTTTTCCTTCTCCTTTTCTCTCAAGAAGAGTGGCTGCCCAAAAGTTATCTGATGCATCTGTTTGTAAAATCAAAAATCCATTACCTGGCGGTTTTAATGCTGGCAGATTCTGGAATTCTTGCTTAAGCAATTGAACCGCTTTAGTAGCTTCATCAGACCAACCTCCGTTAGTAAATTGACGAATTGGAGAAGCTTTTTCAGAGAGATTCAGAATATATTTATGTACATAATTTAAAATTCCTATAAATCTCTGAATCATATGTTTATCTGCTAGCTGATCAGGAAATTCAGAAAGTTTTGTTAACACATGAGGCTGCATCTGAATTTTCCCATTGCTGACATGTATTCCAAGAAAATCAATACTTTCTTGAAACAAGATCATTTTCTTTTCTGACAAAACAAGACCATGTGCTTTGGCCTCATCAAGAAATATCTGTAAATGTTTCAAATGATATTCTAACTCTGCACTATGTACAAGAATATCATCAATATATACAACGATGAAATCATATTTGCTAAATATATGATCCATTATTCTTTGGAAGAAGGCAGGAGCATTCTTTAGCCCGAAAGGAACAACTTTCTTTTAATAAATAGATGATGGACTCAGTAACTTACTTGAACCAATTGAAGTGGACGCTTTCAAGCAGATTTCCTCACATCAATTTGAGAAATGTGCAAACTTACGCGACCCTTACGCTTCTCCAATGTTCCTTACAATCTCATTCCATGCGATGATCTTGGAACAGAACAGTCCTCAGACTGGCGGCCCAGCAGGCTTCAATATTAATTCAAAATAAGATTACACACCATAGATAGCCTCAAGTATGAGAGCTCTGGATATACACACACACTCACTCGCAAAAACATACGATGCAGAACTCCTTGAGAGTTCTTTCTTAAATAGCCCAAAATCGAATCTAACTTAGCTAAGACATGACATAAGATAGAAATAATTGAGGGTCCTGTCGGTATCTTTTTCCACCGACTGTGTCTACTCAATTTTTCTTTTTGCACAAAGATTCCTGTCACAACATGTGATCAACAGTATCACATTGCTGACAAGAGATTCTTTACCATGAACCTTGCGGACTCCTATCACTATCAAAATCTGCTTCAAGCTCTGAATCTGGTGGGGTCTTTATTCTTTGCCAAGAGTATGTTAAATTTGAAAGCGTTTCTTGTGGATTTTTCCACGAAGACCTAAGCCATGATAAATATTCCTTTTCCCAAGTAGGGTCATTTTGTACCTGAGCATCTTGATAGACATCGACAAATACAGTCTCTTTTTCTTCTCCAACTTTTGCTTTTCCTTTATAGTCATGGATTGCTATTGAAGATGCCTCTTTCTATGGTGCATGTGAACTTTGGCCTGTGTCATACGAAAATTTTATGGAATCTGCAGTCTTCCGTAAACTCTTTGATGGAAAGAGATAATCATCTTTATTCCATCTGTTCACATATGCGAATGGATCTATTTCAATCCCAAGGAAGGAATCTTTCTTACTTTTTCTAAAATCTGGCAAGGATTGGACTGCCAATTCAACTCCATCTAACAAATCCCACTTAAAAATTTGAAACATGCTGACTGACAGCTCGATAGCTGCTTGAACCCACAATTTGCACTGATGACTGACATTTCCTTGATCTTTCCACCCAACTTCAAATATCATTGCTGAACATACCCGATTTGATAATAGCAAATTTATCAGACATACAGAATCTTCTGTCCAGCTCCCTGAGGAAACACTGATAGATATTAATGATTTTTGATTAATGATTAACCTTAACACTCCTCTTTTTCCTTGCATCGGCTCCAGTGTTTTAATCATTGAGATCTTTTCTGGTAATTTTAATGAGTGGAATTCTTGAAGCCACAAAGAAACCTTTTTTATTTGCTCTGGATTTTCAGCCAATGTAGATTCTAGAATGCTATCCGTGCCATACACTTGTGCGAACGGATTAGGTTCTATTGGATTGCGGAATTCCATACTCTGATAATCCCAAGGTTCTGTAAAAGTTCTAAGATATTGAAGGGTTCGCATTACACACTGGGAAGCTTTGATCTGAGCTTTCTTTTGACATCTGCCATTTTTTATTTCCCAATCAGCAAAAGGCTGAAACAATTCATATTGTGGAAAAAAATCTGTCAATACAAAATTTTCATTTGCTTGTTGCAAAAAGGCTGCCTCTAATTCTTCAAACATATCAGGAATCTTGAGGGATTTTAGAAATCGTTCAACTAACCCATTCATATTAACTTCCTCAAGATCTAACATCTTTGCAGAGACATAAACAGCAATAGAGAAATCAACTCCACCTATTATTTGATAATAATTCAAAGTCTTTAAGACTTTGATCATTTCTGGAGTGTAATGGTTGTCCCATGTGTCATCAAGCAATCTGAAATAAATTTCCACCTGTAAATGTGGTAGAGGATAAACCTTCACCACCTCTTCATTGAGATTAAGAAAAATACCAACATTTTTATGCTGCCAAGCCTGGCATTTTTGAATCCATTGATTTCTTCTTAATCGTAAACCAATGACCTTCTTTGTTTCTTCAACAAGGTCAGGTAAGAGAAATTCTAATATTTTAAACCTCTGTACAAAAGTTTCAAAATTATCATCAAGAGCAGATTTATCTGAAATATCAAACATACTATGTTTATGTACATGAACCTTATTCATTTCTCTTGTCAGAGCATCAGCTAAAAAATTAGAATTTCCTGGGATCCATTCAACATCAAACTCATACATCTGAAACCACATTTGCCATGCTAACAATCTTCCTCGAGCTAGCTGTTTTGAAATCTTTGCATTCAGGAAGTATTTAAAATTCATGGAATCAGTTCGAATTAAAAATTTTGCAGGAGCCAAATAGATTTCAAACTTTTGGATTCCATTAAAAATAGCAAGGGTTTCTTTTTCAGCGGGGAAATAACCTTTTTGATGTTTCTGAAATTCTCCTGAGGCATATGCACAAAGAACTTCTTCAATTTCTTTTCCTTCTCCTTTTCTCTCAAGAAGAGTGGCTGCCCAAAAGTTATCTGATGCATCTGTTTGTAAAATCAAAAATCCATTACCTGGTGGTTTTAATGCTGGCAGATTCTGGCATTCTTGCTTAAGCAATTGAACCGCTTTAGTAGCTTCATCCGACCAACCTCCGTTAGTAAATTGACGAATTGGAGAAGCTTTTTCAGAGAGATTTGGGATATATTTATGTACATAATTTAAAATTCCTATAAATCTCTGAATCATATGTTTATCTGCTAGCTGATCAAGAAATTCAGAAAGTTTTGTTAACACATGAGGCTGCATCTGAATTTTCCCATTGCTGACATGTATTCCAAGAAAATCAATACTTTCTTGAAACAAGATCATTTGCTTTTCTGACAAAACAAGACCATGTGCTTTGGCCTCATCAAGAAATATTTGTAAATGTTTCAAATGAGATTCTAAATCTGCACTATGTACAAGAATATCATCAATATATACAACGATGAAATAATATTTGCTGAATATATGATCCATTCTTCTTTGGAAGAAGGCAGGAGCATTCTTCAGCCCGAAAGGAACAACTTTCCATTGAAAGAAACCTGCAGGACATGTGAAAGCAGTCTTGTGTCAATCTTCTTCTGCAATCTGAATCTGATAATAACCTGATTTCATATCAAATTTGCTAAAGATTTTACTTCCTTGAATTTTCTGCATAATGGTTTCTTGTCTAGGCATAGGATAATTAAAGATTTTCGTTATTGCATTCAATGGCTTATAGTTAGTAACCATCCTATCCTTCCACGCACAATTTCTGAATGATTTCTGACAAGGAATGCAGAACAGGAGTAATGAGATTCGCTTCTTTCAATCAAGTGAAGATCTAACAATTCTTGAATCTGATTTCTCATTTCTTTCTCTTCAGCAAGGGTGCATGGTATTAGTTTACCAGTTACCCCATTGTCATGTAATGTTATAATTTCTTGATGTGGACTTTTTGTAGTCCAAAATGCCTGAGGGTTATTTGAACAACACTTTAAAAATTCCTCATATAAACTGATTTGTTCAGGTGACCAATTGGGATATCTATTATCTTTCTGGGTAGGTTGTAATTTAGCCTCATACATCATCAACACTTCTCTCCAATCATGAGACTCATTCTTTGTTTTCTTGGAACCTACCTTTTTTTGACTCTGCTCCTTTCTAGCTTCTCAGTTTGCCATTGTCAATCTTAGAACTGCTACTGCTTTCTTTTTGACATTGCAAATAATTTTGTCTTCACTTATTGTTACAAGCAGTATTGAATTAATAAATGGCATTCCTAAAAATAGACTTGCAGAAACATCATAATGCTGAATAGTAGAAATTTTGATAGTAACCCCCCCAAGTTTCAAAGAAACATTGTCGACATAATGGGTAAGGTTAACTGATCCACCAATAGTTTGTGAGACAATAATATGCTGCAATGGCTTCCATAAGCCTTTGAAAAGAGATGGGCGTGCAAGATTATTGGATCCACCAGTATCAATAAAAGCATCAACACTAACCCATTCACCACGAACTTGGACTTCAACTGGAATGTACAAAAGATTATTTGATTTGACCATCTTTTTAAGAAAAGAATTTTCTTCATCTAGAGCAGAATTATTTATAGGGAGTGATGAGGATGAAGACGTGACTCTTTTAGGATAAGGACATAAAGAACTCACAGTTGGTTGTGGAGGCAAGGAATTTAAATTGGAAAATGAGTCATTTAAGTCTGCTATAGTAACAGTTTCAATAGAAGAATGATCTGACATTTCTTCTGTAAAGTCTTCGGTATCTGTCTCATCACTATAATGATGTTCTTCTTCTTCGAATTCATTTGGTTCACTTTCAAAACCAGAATAACAAATATTCATTTTTTGGCTGACTTCATGCATAGATTCAGTGTCAGATAGAGAAGCATCAGTCAAAATATATACATCAGATACTTCATCATTTGAATCAACCACTGACCAGTCATCTGCAAATTCTTCAATTTCAAAACAGGCTTTCAATTTATTAGAGGAACTCTTGGGACATTTTCGGGCAAAATGTCCTTCTTGCTTGCACATAAGCAAGCATTATCTCTTTTTGGTTGTTTCCTCTTTTTAACATATCTAAATTTTCTGAATGGCCTTCTAGGATTAGAAACTCTTTTGGGTCTGTATTTACCATACTTCTTAGTTCGTCTTTTTCTAAAAGGAGTCCAGGGTAATACAGAACGACACACATTCAGATTTGGAGAAACATTATGAACCTGTTTTTGCCAGCACAAATATTTAACTTTTTCTTGACACCTGAATAGGAGATCTATCCAATAGATTTGTTCAATCTTTTTATTTTGAACTTCTATATCTTTCATAATCATATCTCCTAAATTTCCAGGTAATTTTGATAAGAAAGCAACCTTCTGGGTAGGGTCATTATTTAAATTTGCTTTAAACACCTTAGCCATGTACTCAGACCCAAACTGATCTAGATCTTTTAAGTCTTTCAACTCCATTCTTGTTAGATCAGTAATTATTTTCTTTCTTTCATCTGTAGGTTCTGGAACAAATTGAGTAAGCAACAAAACTTCTAAAGTAGCTAAACCCAACGCTGCAACATTCTGTCTTTCTTCATTAGAAGCAGACATCCACCAGTCCCACACAATTCCTGCCATACGTTTCTCTGCTAGCAAGAAAATTGAGAAATTATCTAATTTAGACACAACTTGCATTTGGTACAAAGCACCAATCCATATTCGAATCAATTCAGCTGGATTTTTAGATTTATACAAATCTAGAACATATCCAGATGAATTAGTAGCAAATAAATCCTCTTCAACTCGTGGATATTTTGGTTCTTTATACCTATTAGCTTTTTGCAGGGAGGGCATTATGAATGATGGAAATAGAGTAGCAGCATTTTCAAAGGTAGTCAATTCACTTTTATTTCTATGAATTGTAGTTGAATTGGGCTTCTCTATTTTGACCCCAATTTCGCTGTTGCTAGATTCAGCTACTTCTTCTTGGGAATCACTAGTCTCCCATTTTTGTGGAATTTCCATAGTTTTAGAAAACTTTGGAGGCTGCGATTCTTTCTTTTTCTTTTCTCTTCTTCTTCTTTCTCTTTCTTCTCTATGTTGTCTATCGGCTGTCTATTCATCATGTAGAAGTTTAAGATTTTCCATAATTAATTCACTTTGGCAACCCAAATCATCTAAAACTTCTTCTGCATGTGCACACCATGTAGTTATATAGTTGCCGATCTGATATGTCTCATCGAGATCATTTGTATTCTGTGCATTATGTTCAATCATGGGAGCACAATTTTCACGAGTGATTGGTTGTCGAGAAGGGGAAGAAGTAGTACAGAACTTTGTGCGAGGAGACCATTTGCCACCCTTGACAAATCTGCGATTGGCATATTGCCATTCTTCAATAGGAGGAAAATGACTTATGCGATGCATTTTATTTACAGTGGGTAAAAAAGGCTTAGAATTTGGTATGTACAATGTAGTGGATGACATTACAGGCTCAGTCTGACTCTGACTGGCTTCTTGGATAGTAGACAAATTATGACTACTTGAAGGAACTTCAGTTGGAGCAATAGGAAACACATATCTTTTCTGCTTGGGAATAGGACGAGGTACCTTTGGCCTTGGAGGAATCAGTTTGACTTGGCTATTATCAATAGAAGCTCCTTTTACTTTCAGTTCAGGCTTCTTTTCATCAGCTATAGATTTATATTGGAAATACCAATTTCCGGGTAATTCAGTAGGGTCATACAGTACTCCTTCAACTTGGGCATTAGATAGACCAACAGTAACACAATCTTTAAGTACAGGTTGTTTCAGATTTGGATGTGCAGTATTAGTAAGCTGAAATGAAGCTTGTCCTATCACAGAGAGGTACTCACTTTCTTCTGCCATAGTTAACCCTTGAACCCCAGTTAATAATTTCCAACAATCTTTTAAATGTACATCATTCAGGTTGATGGCATAGTCAGGATAGATTGTTCCATATTGACAACCAGTCGCGAGGTTTCCTATAATAGTACCAATCCTCGCATGATCATAATTTTGATGACGGGTATCAAACAGTTCATCAATGCAAGGAGTATTTATTCCATGACGGAATAGTGGTGCAAGTCCTATCCTTATACCTCCAAAATGAATATAAAAATATTTTCCATCCTTAGCATACTGACGGAACTTTTTAATTTCATCATCAGAAAATAAGTTCAAAGCAAGGATTTGAGTAGAGGGTCCATAAATATTTTTAGTTATCTCTACTTCTTTCAGAAAAGTCTTTCTCTTTAGAACAAAGGTCATAGGAAGTTTATAGACATCAGTAGCATGCAAAGCAGGAGGAGTCCAATTTTCAGGATTCTCAACAATCTCATGATTTTCGTTTTCAGCAACTTCAGACTCGTTAGACCTTGATGAAACTTCAGTAATGACTTTACGATCTATCGAAGAGAATGAGCGTAAAAGATTGGCCATATTTTATAATCTAAACCAGAGATTGACTAAAGAAAGCGTTTATCTACTCAGCACAATGTTCAACAGAGATGCCTTTCGAAGGCTGCCTGGCTTTCTCTAGGCTCTGTCTGTAGATTATAGACTCAGGATTTTAGAACTTGTCTCCAATACCAATAAATAGATGATGGACTCAGTAACTTACTTGAACCAATTGAAGTGGATGCTTTCAGGCAGATTTCCTCACATCAATTTGAGAAATGCGCAGAATTACGTGACCCTTACGCTTCTCCAATGCGCCTTACAATCTCATTCCATGCGATGATCTTGGAACAGAACAGTCCTCAGACTGGCGGCCCAGCAGGCTTCAATATTAATTCAAAATAAGATTACACACCATAGATAGCCTCAAGTATGAGAGCTCTAAATATACACACACACTCACTCGCAAAAACATACGATGAAAAAATCCTTGAGAGTTCTTTCTTAAATAGCCTAAAATCGAATCTAACTTAGCTAAGACATGACATAACATAGAAATAATTGAGGGTCCTGTCGGTATCTTTTTCCACCGACAGTGTCTACTCAATTTTTCTTTTTGTACAAAGATTCCTGTCACAACATGTGATCAACAATATCACATTGCTGACAAGAGATTCTTTATCATGAACCTTGCGGACTCCTATCACTATCAAAATCTGCTTCAAACTCTGAATCTGGTGGGGTCTTTATTCTTTGCCAAGAGTATGTTAAATTATAAAGCGTTTCTTGTGGATTTTTCCATGAAGACGTAATCCATGATAAATATTCCTTTTCCCAAGTAGGGCCATTTTGTACCCGAGCATCTTGATAGACATCGACAAATACAGTCTCTTTTTCTTCTCCAACTTTGGCTTTTCCTTTATAGTCATGGATTGCTATTGAAGATGCCTCTTTCTGTGGTGCATGTGAACTTTGGCCTGTGTCATACGAAAAGTTTATGGAATCTACAGTCTTCCGTAAACTCTTTGATGGAAAGAGATAATCATCTTTATTCCATCTGTTCACATATGCGAATGGATCTATTTCAATCCCAAGGAAGGAATCTTTCTTACTTTTTCTAAAATCTGGCAAGGATTGGACTGCCAATTCAACTCCATCTAACAAATCCCACTTAAAAATTTGAAACATGCTGACTGACTGCTCGATAGCTGCTTGAAACCAAAATTTGCACTGATGACTGACATGTCCTTGATCTTGCCACCCAACTTCAAATATCATTGCTGAACATACCCGATTTGATAATATCAAATTTATCAGACATACAGAATCTTCTGTCTAGCTCCCTGAGGAAACACTGATAGATATTAATTCTTTTTGATTAATGATTAACCTTAACACTCCTCTTTTTCCTTGCATCGGCTCCAGTGTTTTAATCATCGAGATCTTTTCTGGTAATTTTAATGAGTGGAATTCTTGAAGCCACAAAGAAACCTTTTTTATTTGCTCTGGATTTTCAGCCAATGTAGATTCTAGAATGCTATCCGTGCCATACACTTGTGTGAACGGATTAGGTTGTATTGGATTGCGGAATTCCATACTTTGATAATCCCAAGGTTCTGTAAAAGTTCTACGATATTGAAGTGTTCGCATTACACACTGGGAAGCTTTGATCTGAGATTTCTTTTGACATCTGCCATTTTTTATTTCCCAATCAGCAAAAGGCTGAAACAATTCATATTGTGGAAAAGAATCTGTCGATACAAAATTTTCATCTTCTTGTTGCAAAAAGGCTGCCTCTAATTCTTCAAACATATCAGGAATCTTGAGGGATTTTAGAAATCGTTCAACTAACCCATTCATATTAACTTCCTCAAGATCTAAGATCTTTGCAGAGACATAAACAGCAACAGAGAAATCAACTCTACCTATTATTTGATAATAATTCAAAGTATTTAAGACTTTGATCATTTCTGGAGTGTAATGGTTGTCCCATGTGTCATCATGCAATCTGAAATAAATTTTCACCTGTAAATTTGGTAGAGGATAAACCTTCACCAACTCTTCATTGAGATTAAGAAAAATACCAACATTTTTATGCTGCCAAGACTGGCATTTTTGAATCCACTAATTTCTTCTTAATCGTAAACAAATGACCTTCTTTATTTCTTCAACAACGTCAGGTAAGAGAAATTATAATATCTTAAACCTCTGTACAAAAGTTTCAAAATTATCATCAAGAGTAGATTTATCTGAAATATCAAACATACTATGTTTATGTACATGAACCTTATTCATTTCTCTTGTCAGAGCATCAGCTAAAAAATTAGAATTTCCTGGGATCCATTCAACATCAAACTCATACATCTGAAACCACATTTGCCATGCTAACAATCTTCCTCGAGCTAGCTGTTTTGAAATCTTTGCATTCAGGAAGTATTTAAAATTCATGGAATGAGTCCGAATTAAAAATTTTGCAGGAGCCAAATAGATTTCAAACTTTTGGATTCCATTAAAAATAGCAAGGGTTTCTTTTTCAGCAGGGAAATAACCTTTTTGATGTTTCTGAAATTCTCCCGAGGCATATGCACAAAGAACTTCTTCAATTTCTGTTCCTTCTCCTTTTCTCTCAAGAAGAGTGGCTGCCCAAAAGTTATCTGATGCATCTGTTTGTAAAATAAAAAATCTATTACCTGTCGGTTTTAATGCTGGCAGATTCTAGCATTCTTGCTTAAGCAATTGAACCGCTTTAGTAGCTTCATCAGACCAACCTCCATTAGTACATTGATGAATTGGAGAAGCTTTTTCAGAGAGATTCGGAATATATTTATGTACATAATTTAAAATTCCTATAAATCTCTGAATCATATGTTTATCTTCTAGTTGATCAGGAAATTCAGAAAGTTTTGTTAACACATGGGGCTGCATCTGAATTTTCCCATTGCTGACATGTATTCCAAGAAAATCAATACTTTCTTGAAAAAAGATCATTTTCTTTTCTGACAAAACAAGGCCATGTGCTTTGGCCTCATCAAGAAATATTTGTAAATGTTTCAAATGAGATTCTAAATCTGCACTATGCACAAGAATATCATCAATATATACAACGATGAAATCATATTTTCTGAATATATGATCCATTCTTCTTTGGAAGAAGGCAGGAGCATTCTTCAGCCCGAAAGGAACAAATTTCCATTGACAGAAACCTGCAGGACATGTGAAAGCAGTCTTGTGTCGATCTTCTTCTGCAATCTGAATCTGATAATAACCTGATTTCATATGAAATTTGCTAAAGATTTTACTTCCTTGAATTTTCTGCATAATGGTTTCCTGTCTAGGCATAGGATAATTAAAGATTTTTGTTATTGCATTCAATGGATTATAGTTAATAACCATCCTATCCTTTCCACGCACAATTTCTGAATGATTTCTGACAAGGAATGCAGAACAAGAGTAATGAGATTCGCTTCTTTCAATCAACTAAAGATCTAACAATTCTTGAATCTGATTTCTCATTTCTTTCTCTTCAGCAGGGGTGCATAGTATTAGTTTACCAGTTACCCCATTTCCATGTAATGTTATAATTTCTTACTGTGGACTTTTTGTAGTCCAAAATGCCCGAGGGTTATTTGAACAACACTTTAACGATTCCTCATATAAACTGATTTGTTCAGGTGACCAATTGGGATCTCTATTAGATTTCTGGGTAGGTTGTGATTTAGCCTCATACATCATCAACACTTCTCTCCAATCATGAGACTCATTCTTTGTTTTCTTGGAACCTACCTTTTTTTGACTCTGCTCCTTTCTAGCTTCTGAGTTTGCCATTGTCAGTCTTGGAACTGCTACTTCTTTCTTTTTGACATTGCAAATAATTTTGTCTTCACTTATTGTTATAGGCAGTACTGAATTAATAAATGGCATTCCTAAACATAGACTTGCAGAAGCATCATAATGCTCAATAGCAGAAATTTTGATAGTAACCCCCCCAAGTTTCAAAGAAACATTGTCGACATAATGGGTAAGGTTAACAGATCCACCAATAGTTTATGAGACAATAATATGCTGCAATGGCTTCCATAAGCCTTTGAAAAGAGATGGGCGTGCAAGATTATTGGATCCACCAGTATCAATAAAAGCATCAACACTAGAGCAGAATTATTTATAGGGAGTGATGAGGATGAAGACGTGACTCTTTTAGGATAAGGACATAAAGAACTCACAGTTGGTTGTGGAGGCAAGGAATTTAAATTGGAAAATGAGTCCTTTAAGTCTGCTATAGTAACAGTTTCAATAGAAGAATGATCTGACTCTTCTTTTGTAAAGTCTTCGGTATCTATCTCATCACTATAATGATGTTCTTCTTCTTCGAATTCATTTGGTTCACTTTCAAAACCAGAATAACAAATATTCATTTTTTGGCTGACTTCATGCATAGATTCAGTGTCAGATAGAGAAGCATCAGTCAAAATATATACATCAGATACTTCATCATTTGAATCAACCACTGACCAGTCATCTGCAAATTCTTCAATTTCAAAACAGGCTTTCAATTTATTAGAGGAACTCTTGGGACATTTTCGGGCGAAATGTCCTTCTTGCTTGCAGATGAAGCAAGCATTATCTCTTTTTGGTTGTTTCCTCTTTTTAACATATCTAAATTTTCTGAATGGCCTTCTAGGATTAGAAACTCTTTTGGGTCTGTATTTACCATACTTCTTAGTTCATCTTTTTCTAAAAGGAGTCCAGGGTGATACAAAATGACACACATTCAGATTTGGAGAAACATTATGAACTTGTTTTTGCCAGCACAAATATTTAACTTTTTCTTGACACCTGAATAGGAGATCTATCCAATAGATTTGTTCAATTCTTTTATTTTGAACTTCTATATCTCTCATAATCATATCTCCTAAATTTCCAGGTAATTTTGATAAGAAAGCAACCTTCTGGGTAGGGTCATTATTTAAATTTTCTTTAAACACCTTAGCCATGTACTCAGACCCAAACTGATCTAGATCTTTTAAGTCTTTCAACTCCATTCTTGTTAGATCAGTAATTATTTGCTTTCTTTCATCTGTAGGTTTTGGAACAAATTGAGTAAGCAACAAAACTTCTAAAGTAGCTAAACCCAATGCTGCAACATTTTGTCTTTCTTCATTAGAAGCAGACATCCACCAGTCCCACACAATTCCTGCCATACGTTTCTCTGCTAGCAAGAAAATTGAGAAATTATCTAATTTAGACACAACTTGCATTTGGTATAAAGCACCAATCCATATTCGAATCGATTCAGCTGGATTTTTAGATTTATCCAAATCTAGAACATATCCAAATGAATTAGTAGCAAATAAATCCTCTTCAACTCGTGGATATTTTGGTTCTTTATACCTATTAGCTTTTTGCAGGGAGGGCTTTATGAATGATGGAAATAGAGTAGCAGCATTTTCCAAGGTAGCCAATTCACTTTTATTTCTATGAATTGTAGTTGAATTGGGCTTCTCTATTTTGAACCCAATTTGGCTGTTGCTAGATTCAGCTACTTCTTCTTGGGAATCACTAGTCTCCCATTTTTGTGGAATTTCCATAGTTTTAGAAAACTTTGGAGGCTGCGATTCTTTCTTTTTCTTTTCTCTTCTTATTCTTTCTCTTTCTTCTCTATGCTGTCTATCGGCTGTCTGTTCATCATGTAGGAGTTTTAGATTTGCCAGAATTAATTCACTTTGGCAACCCAAATCATCTAAAACTTCTTCTGCATGTGGACACCATGTGGTTATATAGTTGCCGATCTGATATGTCTCATCGAGATCATTTGTATTTTGTGCATTATGTTCAATCAGGGGAGCACAATCTGCACGAGTGATTGGTTGTCGAGAAGGGGAAGAAGTAGTGTAGAACTTTGTGCGAGGAGGCCATTTGCCACCCTTGACAAATCTGTGATTGGCATATTGCCATTCTTCAACAGGAGGAAAACGACTTATGCGATGCATTTTATTTACAGTGGGTAAAAAAGGCTTAGAATCTGGTATGTACAATGTAGTGGATGACATTACAGGCTCAGTCTGACTCTGACTGGCTTTTTGGATAGTAGACAAATTATGACTACTTGAAGGAACTTCAGTTGGAGCAATAGGAAACACATATCTTTTCTGCTTGGGAATAGGACGAGGTACCTTTGGTCTTGGAGGAATTAGTTTGACTTGGCCATTATCAGTAGCAACTCGTTTTACTTTCAGTTCAGGCTTATTTTCATAAGCTATAGATTTATATTGGAAATACCAATTTTTGGGTAATTCAGTAGGGTCATACAGTACTCCTTCAGCTTGGGCATTAGATAGACCAACAGTAACACAGTCTTTAAGTACAGGTTGTTTCAGCTTTGGATGTGCAGTATTAGTAAGCTGAAATGAAGCTTGTCCTATCACAGAGAGGTATTCACTTTCTTCTGCCATAGTTAACCCTTGAACCCCAGTTAATAATTTCCAACAATCTTTTAAATGTACATCATTCAAGATGATGGCATAGTCAGGATAGATTGTTCCATATTGACAACCAGTAGCAAGGTTTCCCATAATAGTACCAATCCTAGCATGATCATAATTTTGATGACGGGTATCAAACAGTTCAGCAATGCAAGGAGTATTTATTCCATGATGGAATAGTGGTGCAAGTCCTATCCTTATACCTCCAAAATGAAGATAAAAATATTTTCCATCCTTAGCATACTGACGGAACTTTTTAATTTCATCATCAGAAAATAAGTTCAAAGCAAGGATTTGAGTAGAGGGTCCAAAAATCTTTATAGTTATCTCTACTTCTTTCAGAAAAGTCTTTCTCTTTGGAACAAAGGTCATAGGAAGTTTATAGACATCAGTAGCATGCAAAGCAGGAGGAGTCCAATTTTCAGGATTCTCAACAATCTCATGATTTTCATTTTCAGCGAATTTAGACTCGTTAGACCTTGATGAAACTTCAGTAATGACTTTACGATCTATCGAAGAGAATGAGCATAAAATATTGGCCATATTGTATAATCTAAACCAGAGATTGACTAAAGAAAGCGTTTATCTACTCAGCACAATGTTCAACAGAGATGCCGTTCGAAGGCTGCCTGTCTTTCTCTAGGCTCTGTCTGTAGATTATAGACTCAGGATTTTAGAACAGGGCTCTGATACCAAATGAATAGATGATGGACTCAGTAATAGGATTTATTTGCTACTAATTCATCTGGATTTTTAGATTTATCCAAATCTAGAACATATCCAGATGAATTAGTAGCAAATAAATCCTCTTCAACTCTTCTTTTTCTTTCTCTTAACATGTCATCCTAGCCTTCAGCTACCCTTTCACCCACTTTCCTACCTTCAAAACCTCTAAAACTGCTCTCGGCATCCTCCTGTAGACCTCTTGGAGATCCCCTGTAGCCCCCTATAGATTTTCCTGTAGGTTTCTTTCTGAAGTCTGATTGCAGGAAAAGCCTCCAGAATGCCACCTGAGCCCTACTAGGACCCATCCACACCATCCTACATCTCTACAAACCCTAAAGTCGTCCTCCATCACCACCTAACCGCTGCCACATTCACAATCAAATAAATTACATGCATGACAATTTCACATAAAAATACATAAAAATCCAGATACATGTTTTTCTACTCATTTACTTCTAGAAATAGCTTGAGTAGACGTTGTTTATTTCCTAAGTGGGTAATGGCATTCATTTCATGGTTTTTCATCTCTCTTTTTGCAAAGTAGGATTAGTTGGTTAAGTAGGGTTTACTAGGTTTACTTTACATTTCAGTGTTCCTTTCCTTTCTGCAAGTAAAGTAGCTTATGTAGAGTAAGCTTTCCTTTCCCTCATCAAATATAGAGATTCGTTTGGAATCCATAGAAGTTGGCTTGAGCTCCTAGTGATCTTGTGCCAGTTGACCAAGTGACAACCTGCAGTAAGAACTAGTACTTGTGCATACAACACTCTCGCTTCAAAGTTTGTTACGAACTACAGGGTTGATAAAAGTAAAGTAGGAAGCCCAGGAGTTGCAGCATTATTGCTGCAATACTGGTGCTCACCAGATTCCTAGGCCTAAAACCCTCATCTATACAACCATGATTTACTGTGTATACTACCATATACCGGTCAAGGGATTCTTAGGCCCAAAAAAATAACATACAATATAGGCCTTACCACAATCCTACCATATACTGCTCAAGGGATCATTAGGCCATAAAAAAGAATGGATGCCTCTAGATATTTCCACCTAAACCATGAGGAATTTTCTAGTCTCCACACTGAGGCTTTACCATGTAGCCCACCATTACTGGTCATGGGATTCCTAGGCCTTTGGGAATTTTCCTGAGAACATACCACTCATTTTTGAAACCATCCAGAAATCCATCTCAACCAAGTAAAATAACCCCATCACATCATGGCTATCCATAAATGGAAAGGAAAGGCTGAAACCATTGTCACACTTGGCAAAACCCATGTCAGTGATAACAAGAGAAGCAAATACACACATGAATTTACCATGCATGCCAAAAATAGAAAGGAAATCATACATGTAGCTCAATACCTACATGTAATGTCATTGTAGCAACTTGATCCATCACTTCCTTACTTGATCTTCGCTTTCATTTTATTTCTTGTTATTACTTTGTCTTCCTTTTTCCCAATAGTAGAATGCTCCGAGAATTCTCTACGTGTGCAATAGTATGAGAGAATAGAGAGAGTTCTAAACTAAAAATGAAAAAAGGTTGTGAAATGATCCTCATAAGTCTGTTTATTAATGATGCCTCTAATTTCTTTAATTTCCATTATTTTTCTTTCATTTTCCTCCTCATGTGCAACCTATGACATTTCACATTCCTTTTTTCCTAATTTCATTTGTTTTCATAAATAAAATGTCAATTACTGCATCTTTCCTTTTCAAAGCCTTTGTCATTGCCTTTGTGAATTTCCCTAAGCCATAATAAACCAAATGAACACCCACTAGGATTTTTTTCCCATAATTTAGCTTGGAATATGTGCTCCATGACCTTGCTCTTATTTTGACTCAGGGAAGTTATAGACCCCCCCCCCCCCCCCCCCATCATAGGGGAACACTATCCTCGGTGTTATATCACACCTACAACCAGCAAAACCATTGAAAACCAAAACATACTACTCATGGGCTTATATGACTTAGCTCAATGCAATATTTACAATGATCAACCTGCTGAAAAGAAAACCAACATTACAAACATAACAACATGACACCCATACTACTTATTGGATCTTTATAATACAACTCATTGTATTATATATACACACACACACACACACACACACACACACATATATATGTATATATAGAAAAATTGCTTTGCCTCAACTGATAAACAAGGAAGGATACATAGCCCCCATCTAACTAGCAAACTCCCATGTAGCTTCATCAGCCCTAAAGTGATTCCACTACATTTTAACCTATTCAATTGCTTAGTTCTACATCAAGAGCATCGTTCTCTACAAAGTACATTGAGCTTCCAGCTAGAATTCAAAATTTGGCTCCACCTGCAATACAAGCCAATCAATAACATGATAAACATCCTTTATATATATTTTAAGCAATGAAACATTGAAAACATCATGGAAATTCACTGTTAGAGGCAGTGCAAGTTTGTAGGCCACTGATCCAATCCTCTCAAGGATATTCAAAGGGCTGCAAAACTGAGGTGGCAACTTCACACATGACCCAATCCTTAAGGAGGTATTCTTGGTATTGCTCCACAAATACACATGTTTCCCAAGTTGGAACTCCTTAAACACCCTGTGTTGATATGCATAACTCTTTTTCCATCATGTGCTACCTTTATATTCTTCTCGATAACCTGTATTTCCTATTCCATCTTTTCCAACATGTCTGGTCCAATCAACACCCTGTTCACCATATCACTCCAACTGATGGGAGTATTACAACTCTACCCATAGAGTGAGTCAAATAGACTCATCTTCAGTGACTCCTGATAGCCATTGTTGTAATAAAACTCAACCCTTGGAAGGTACTGTTCCCACTTTCACCACTAATGCATGATGTACATCCTCAACCTGTCCTAAAAAATCCAATTGACCCTCTTTGTCTACGAAGGATAAGTTGTGGTGAAAGCCAACTTTGTACCCAATCCTACAAATAAATATTTCTAGAACCTCGAAGTGAAATTGGCATCTTTGTCTGATATAATATTCTTTGGAACACCATGAAACCTGACTATCTCCCTAAGGAAGATCTATGCTACCTCACTAGATGAATTTGTAGACTTCATTGGAATGAAGTGAGATACCTTAGTTAGCTTGTTAACCATAACCATAATAGAATCATGTTGTCTAGGTGTCCTTGAAAAACCTGTGATGAAATCCATAGAATTGACCTCCCATTTCCACTCTGGAATCAGAATTGGTTGTACTAAATCACCTGGATGCTTACATTGTTCTTTTACTCATTGACAATCCAACGATCTAGCCACAAACTCTACCACTTCCTTCTTCAGATTCAGCCAGTAGTAGAACTTCTTCACCATTGTTAGAGCCTTCTTATATCCCGGATGACTGAATATGCCTTAGCATGAAATTTTGTCAATATAGGCTCCTTGAGTTCATTTTTGTCTTGAACATAGATCATGTCCCTAAATTTGACAAAGCCATATATTGTAAGATGATAATTTTCATCATGATCATTTGTACCGTGATATAACATGTTCAAAGGTTGACTTGTTTAGGGCATGTAGCAACTAAAACTAGGGTTTGATGAGCCCTAAAACACTGATCTAGATGATGGAAGTGATGTGCCCAAATGGATCTGTAACAGGTGCCCCCTAAAGCATGAAGTCAAAAATAATAATGTCGAGTGATATGCTTTACGATGTGATGAGGCATTTCCAAAGTGGTTGGTGACCTACATTGATTACAATACATAATATCATGATATTTTTATTTTTTCTCATGAATTGATAAAGGAAGGCATACCCATGCTCAGCATATAAACTTTCATTACAAGTAAATAGATAGTCCTCTACAGATATAAATCCATGATTAGAATGACCATCAATGTAAAGCCATTGTACGGATGATTTGGTACATTTACTGAAATCGCAACACGAATGGATGAAACTATATCCGGGGTCTTCTATCTCATTTAATCGTTCGCTCAAGTACAATTCTAACCATGTGAATATGTGATCTGAAGTCGAAAATGGGAAGACATCGTTTGATTGCCAGCCAATGATGTAAGCCATTAACGGACGTGAGAGAAATCACCAATAATGATAATGATACTCAAGGTATTGCAGTACATTCTACATGGTGTGAATGGATGTTTTTATGTCGAACACCATACAAATTATTTCAGTTGAAGGCCAGTGATGTCAACCTATCACCAGAAGTGAGAAACTTGCCATTGATGTATGCAAGCCTCAAGGTACTAGAAGGGTGTTTTTCAGTCAACTTCTTGGATAATGTGTTGATGTCGACAAGGAGTGACTCATCACAGGAGGGCCTTGATGTATCCCACATCAATGAGATGAAACAAGTGTAATGATTTTGGAGACAGAATTTGACTGATGACACAAGGTTCAGGAATGGTGGTCATGAAAATGAAGGTTTATGGTATTGCAAAGGATGAATTCTGATTGAATGTCTTCTCTTAAACATGTCAGCGACACTGAAATGAATTGGTAACATTGACCCAAAACAATGTGAGGGATGGTATGATAACCATAAAGCTGATAACCCAAACCAAATAGTCACAGTGATGAAGTGAAAGTGTCATGTTCAAGAGCGACCTACTACCAAAAGTGGTTTACACCTTTTTCCATTTTCTCCAGTCATTGCTGGCCAGTGCCTCTTTATTTTTTATCAAGCTTGAGGAGGATAACATATGCTAGTTGTATAATTCCACCGTTTGGGTGAATCCATCTCTATGTGATGTTTTAACGAGTCTAGCGAAGGTGAAACTTGGTCTCGTCATGATCGACAAGTTTGTCACTATTTGATGTTTTAACAAGTTTAACGATAAAGATAACTTGGTCCTTGTCATGTTTAGAGAGTTTTAAAAGGGGCGAAAAGAAAACTCCACAAGATCTTTTTCGTAGATTTGTCTCTCAAGCCCAAAAAAGCGTAAAACAATATGAGAGAGAACCTATTGACCATGTTCAGTCAATGCATTCCTTTTTCGTAAATAATTTATCTCAGCCCAAAAATGGGTTAAACTTATACTAAGTAGATGTCATTTCCATTTGATTAACGAGATGAAAAGGATAAGTGCTTGGAAATATTTTCATATTTAGAGAGTCTAAAAAGAGCTTAAAGAGGACTCCAAGGGTGTTCCTTTTTCGATGTTTAACAGAGCTCAAAAAAAGAGATAAAAGTATGCTCTGTGGTCAAAGATACAATTTACAACCGAGCACGTCAAATTCTATAAGTCAGTTGTAAAACCTACTCAAAACACCACCAAATAGATTAAACATACTTGTTTCATGAGTAAAAATAGGTAAATACTAAAATTTATTCTATTAATGAACATGAAATAAACATAAAACAAGCATTTACCATGTCATTTTTACCATTTGATATTTGTCATTCAGTTTTGTGCTCTCGGCTAGTTTTTTACCTTGAACTTTAGCAGCTGATTGTGGGAGACTCTGTGGACCAGTTCTTATGCAGTCCATACTAGGAAGGAGATCTACCCCTCCTCTTTCTTCTCATGTCATTCTTTTATTGTTTCATGCAAGTTTTAGGGTTTTTTGGGTCCTCTGGGGTTAGATTTTTTCACTCTGGGATCAACATAGGTTTGCATGTCAGCAACTATGCTAAAGAGAACCCAGATAGACAGTTTCCTACTCTACAGCACACTATCTCCTTGCTTGGCTTGCGTTGGGTAAGTTTCCCAAACTTGTTTCACCTGTTTGTTCCAAAATTTGTCCTGTTTTTTGCATGGAAAGGATCCTAATTAAGCTTATGGTTTGATTTCAAGATTTCATCACATTAGAATGTCTATTACTTGGCAAGAAAGAGAGCATGAAGAACAAGACATGATTTCCCTAAATAATCTGGGTACAGTTGAGGCCCTCAAAAACTGTGGGTTGCTCAAATACTTCAGGTTGTCCGAAATGAGGTAACAAATAGAACTATTGTAGTTCCTAGTTCATGCATGGGATTTGACAGATCAGGCTTTTCACATAGGGGAAAAAGTGGTCCCTATTATGATCAATGATGTTTACTTTCTTACTGGGCTATCGAGGCGAGGTGCCCCCATCTCACTTTCAGGATTTGCTCATGGAGGTGAATTGGTGAGGGATTACATTCGATAGTTTTGTCGGCCAGGTACACAGCCTAGCAAGGATGGGAAAATAAACATCAGGGATGTAAGTGATTTTCCTTTGAGAACTATCCTTTTCACTATTGCAAAGTTGGCTGGCAGTGTGACACTTCATCTGGTGAATAGATCATATATGCAGTATGCACTAGAGTTTCTTGAGCCAACAATATTCAATTGGTGTGAGGCTATGCTTTCTTCACTGAAAGAACAATTGACAAAGGTAAAAAGTGGTAAGACAAATCATTTTAGCCATGGTTCGATCTTAATCACTTTTTCATTAGAAAGAATTCCATTGATGCAACCACAACATGTGACATTGGGTGTAGTTGGTCCTAGAGATCCACGAATGCAGAGGTGGGTCGAATTGATGGCTAGACATGCAGGTCAGTCAACAATAATTTTTTCCACTACATTCTTCAGTTGGCTTGATCAAAAACACATTGTCATCGAGGAGCATCCATGCTTAGGGATGGATTTTCATGGAGATCTAGATTTGATTTTACCAGTGGGCGCTCAATGAGGTGCTATAGGTAAATTGTTTTTTGACCAAAATGTTTTTTGACTTTTAAGTTTCTACATGTTTTTGTGTTTTAATGTTCCAAAACTAAACTAAAATCATTCTCATGCATGCAAATGTGGGTATTGTTCGACCTAGGAGGCATCAATAGGAGGTAGGTGGGCCAGTGAGGAGAAACATTGGGAGAGTTATTCTACAGGATTTGGATTTGGTCGAGACCTTGACAGAGTTACAGGATCATGTGGAGGGATTAACCCTTGGTATTCTGGATGTCTGGATGAAGGAGTTACCTATGAGGCTACAATGCCATCCTATTGGTGTTCCAGGCTGTTGGGTGCAGCTCTTATGCATGATAGCTCAGGCTGTGACCTATTATCATGAGCATCACTAGGTCTACTTAGGATGTTTTTGCATGCATTTTCAGTTTTTAGGTCAGATGACCAAACATGTCTAGGACACAAATTTTGTTAAAACTTTTAAAATATCTATCTATTTTAACTTTCATAGTTTTTATATGTATGGCTATATGCAATCCTATTTAGCTATATGCAATCCTATTCAACTAATGATGTGAATTGAAAAATTACTTTTACATGTGTCACAAATGTTTGTTTAACACATAATTCGCTAATGAGTTAGTTAATGTGTTAAAGTTTTTGGAAATATGTTGGTATTGAATGTACTCAAAATGTCTTTCCAAAAGAAAAACTCTAAGGAACATACGAAGAATTGTTGGATTTTGGATAGTATAAATGTTTGTTAGTTATAGTACAATGAGTTGTGAATCCATCCTAATGATGATTCGGTGGATGCCAAGTGAAATGGCATCAGAGAGAAGTTCAATCAACGTGCTATACTCAAATATATTGTTCGTTGATTAACCAATACAAATCCCTTGAAAAGTCACTAACTCGCCACTTGGAGCGAAAATGGCCCATGCTATAGAAGATAGGTTCTGCGTACTATGACTAGCACCATCGGCGTAACCAACAAATGGTTCCAAAGGTTCCGACATCTAAAACAAATGAAAAGAGGATTACTTAACCACATAAAAACTCTAAATGACACACTGACACACACACATGCAATTAAAGTGTATATACGGTGATTTTTACTACACTCAATGAAGCATATTAACGTTTGAGATACAACCCATTTCAGGGCTGTGACAATGGAATTCCATGATAATCCACCAACTCGTAGGCACCTTTTTCAAAACTTGCTTGAAAATATAAGGACCCATCCAAAGCAGTTCAAATTTTCCTACTCCTAGTTTATCAGCGTCCTGATTGTAAAGCAAGACTAGGTCTCCTTCTAAGAAAATGCGACGCTTGAAATTTCTGTCATATTGAGCTTTGATTCATTTCTTATGCGCTTCATTAGCCAATGCAGCTTCATGACAGGTTTCATATAGATGGATAAGTTCTAAGAAACATGCTTCTTCTTCAAAAGTGTCAGCTAACAGGTCAATCGCGAGTTTGAAAGATGAAATTTCACATTGTATCAGCAAGTTTGCTTCCAGGCCATACACCAATTGAAAGGGTGTGAATCCAATTGCATTTCCCATCGAGGTTCGGTATGCCCACAAGGAAAAGTACAAGATTAAGTGCCAGTTTCGTTTATGAACCCCTATCATTCTCTGAAGCATTCGCTTCAAGACTTTCTTGATGGCCTCAACTTGTTCATTTTCTTGCGGATAATAAGGAGTAGAATTTTCATGTGAAAGTCCTAACTTAGCAGTCAACTCAACCATCATGTGATTGTGAAAATGTTATCCATGATCTGTAACTATAGCCTGTGGTACACCAAACCAGGAAACCGCGTGGTTGAAAAAAAAAAGAGCAGCAGTTTCACCACTGTTGTTTAATGTTGGCATTGCCTCAGCCCATTTGGTAAAATAGTCAACAAAAACTATAATATAACCATGCTTCCCATTTGAGGTGGGGTTACATGTCATGAATTCAATGCCCCATTTGGTGAATGGTCCAACATTGACAACAGGATGCAATGTTGTAGGTGGTAATTTAGCTTTATGGTCATAGATCTAGCATACGTGATAGCTTCTGACAGAAATTATGCAATATTTAAATATACCAGGCCAGAAATAACTAGCATGGAGAATTCTCTACACGGTAGCATAACCAGATAAGTGTCCACCACAAGCACCTAAATGGCAATCATTCAAAACTTTCTCGGCTTCCTCATGAGTGAGGCACCTTCGTAGAATCATATTGATACGATGACAGTAAAGAGTGTCACCAATGATCAGATAATCTCTAGCTTGGTATCGAATACATCGTTGTTGCGAGTGAGAGGTATCTGGCCAAAAAGTTTGGGTCTGGATATAAATCAGTATATCTCCATACCATGCATTAGATGATGAAATCAAGAAGAGAGGCGCATCCATCATTGATGGTTTTGATGTTGAATCAATGATATTCGAGGGAAGGTCGCAAAGAAGCTAGGCGAAGACTAAAGATTTCTTTGATTTGGATTTGATGAATTCCAAATCAAACTCCTGCAAAATCACAATCCATTTTGAGTATTTTCCTCACAGCAATTGATGTGACAAAATATATGTCATAGGGTTGCAATCCGAAACGACAATGGTCTTTCGAAGCAAGATAAATTGGAAAAATATTTATACAGCTTGAACAATAGCCAAAGCTAATTTTTCCACATAAGAGTACTTAACCTCTGTATCATTGAGATTTTTACTCAAATAATATATCAGATGTTCAATCCCATCTTCTTCTTGAACTAAAATAATTCCAATGGTTGTATCTGTAGCAGCGAGATACATAAATGACGCTTTAATCAAGGTATCTTTAAGAGCATCAAAGGAAGCTTGCGCAACCTGGTCCCAATGGAAGGGTGTCCCCTTTTTCGATAAACGAGTAAATCCTTTAGCCATTTCAACATAATTTGGAATGAACCTCCTTAGAAAGTTAGCCTTCCCTTGGAGTCTCTATAACTGAAGTAGATTTGAAGGTGGAGGAAAGTCAAGAATTGCTTGAACCTTAAGAGGGTCGAGTCCAATTCCATCCTTAGACACTATGAAACCAAGAAAACAACTAGAACCAACCCAAAACACACATTTGTGTGGATTGAGTTGTATTTTGTAGTGTCGGCACCGTAAAAATATAGCTCTCAAATGCTACGGATGATTAGTCTTCTTTCATGAATGAGTAGGTAAATCGTTAAGGTAAGCTTGAAAAATATGTTTGATGTCATGGAAGGCATAATTCATTTCCCTCTAAAATGTGGCTCTTGTGTTCTTAAAACCAAATGGGAGTTTCCAATAAGCCAATGTGCCCCATGGACAAATAAAAGAAGTTTTAGATTGGTCTTGTGGGCAGATATTGATTTGCTTGTAGCCGGAAAATCCATCCATAAATGAGAATATTTCGCACTCGACACATTCATCAATAATCTGTTTGATAAAGGGAGTGCGATAATTGTCTTTTGGATAAACTTGATTTACATCCCTATAATCGATGCACACTCGTATTGTCCCTTTTTTCTTCATGACAGGAACAATATTGGAAACCCAGTCAATAAGGGGAACAGGGTAAATGAAACCAGCATGCAAAAGTTTTTCAACTTCTGCCTTAATGGAAATAGCCTTCATTGGATGAATAGGTCGGAGGCACTATCATACTGATTTGACATCAGGATACATTTTGATTTCATGTTCAACTATACTAGAGTCTATACCTAGCATCTCCTTGTATGACCATACAAATATATCTCGAGATTCACAAAAGAGAGCATAGTAAATATCAAGTTCTAATGGAGAACAAGATTTTCCAACATGAATGTTTTCTACAACATTAGGTTTGGTCAAAATTTATACAAAAATGGTTTCTGCAATATTTGACAAGTTTCGTTCAGAATCTACTGTATCTATGAAAACAGAATGCGAAAGAAAATCAACAACTGAAGGATGATTAAGTTCATTTGAATAGTCTTCGATGTGATCTGGAGGATGGGAATGATGATGATAATCCTCCCATGGTTCTCCTTCCATCATCATTGATTGGACCTTCATCTGTAGAAAATATACGTGCAAAAGGATCAGAAGAAGTACCAAATTCTAATGAACGATCTACCCATACAATTGACGAAAATGGATTTGGGTTTGCCACGCAAGCTAGAAAGATTGATTGTTATGCTACCTCAATAGGGCTTAGCGACATGATTTCGTTACTACTATCAACTGCAAAACTATTGGTAATCCTCCTTAAGTCAGATGAAGTTTAAGATATGATGTTGCTGTAGGTTTTAACCCACGTACAAAAATTACATGCATAGGAATTCTAAAACAAAGAAAATAAACAATGTGAGAGCATAACACATAAAACACATCTACATAGAGATTTTCCCCTGGATCCCAAAACCGGGACTACCAGCTTGATTTTTGATTATGTTCCTTTCAATGTTACAATATATATTTATACATGCCTGAAGCATCCAATACCATGGACTGAAAACCATCGCATCCAAAACCATGTGAAAAAAGCATGCACAAAACCATAGGTAGGTCCGCCCAACCTAAAATAGGGTCTAGAAAAATTTTCCCGAGGTGCTGCCCCAGACCCCGTAGATGGGGGCTTCCCACCCCCATCAAACCCCCATCACACAATCAGCGCAATGAAGGGGGGCCTCCGCCCCCCCTCTAAGCCCCCGGTTCACTATGTGGACTAGTCATGGAAAGAAGAACACAACCCAACATTCTCCCACTTGTTTTTTTCTTTCCTTAGGGGGCCACAAGAGAGCTCAGTAATTTATCCAGCCCTACAACACCCATTGTTTTTCTACACCAAGAGAACTTCCCAGAGCTCACAGATTTTGTTAATGCATCTGAATTATTCTCCAAAGTGTCCACCTTTACCAGCAACTCCTTTTTGTATTCTATCATATCCCTCACAAAGTGATATTGAATATCAATGTGCTTTGTCTTTGAATGGTAAGCAAGGTTATTTGCCAAGAAAATTTCACTTTGGTTGTCACAGTCTATCCTTATAGCTCCTTGTACTAACCCCATACTTGAGCACAATATCTACAACCAAACTGCTTCCTCGCTTGCATGAGTGGCCACCATGTATTCTACCTCTGTAGTTGATAGTGCCACTACAGATTGTTTCTTGCTCATCCAAATGACTACACCTACAAATAGGTTAAACACATACCCACTTGTAGATCTTATCTAATCCAGATCTCTAGCTGAGTCTGCATCAACAAAGCCATGGATATCCAAAACTTTGTCCAATCCTGGTCTTCCTTGGTAGCACAAACCATAATAACTAGTGCCATGCAAATACCTGAAAACCTGCTTCACTGTTGTCCAATGCTCCTTACGTGGTTTTGACATAAACCTACTCAATACTTCCACTACATGTGCAATGTCTAGACTAGTAGAGACCATCACATACATAAGGCTACGGATTGCACTTGCATATGGAACACGAGACATATCCTCTACCTCTTCTTGTACCTTGGGACACTGTTCAAAAGATAACTTTACACCTACAGGAATAGGAACCTTCACCAATTTACTATCCTCCATATTAAACCTCTGGAATATTGTCTCGACGTACTTCCTCTGGTTTAACCAGAGCTTCCTCTTTGCCTGATCTCTTTTATTTTCCATGCCCAAAATATAGTTTGCAGGACCAATATATTTCATGTTCAATTTGGAGGACAATTGGGTCTTCAAATCTTGGATAATTTCTTTGTCATTTCCAACTAGCAACATATCATCCACATACAAGATTAGATAAATAACATGGTCACCAATTAATTTAAAATACACACAGTGATCTTCTTTTCTTCTAGTAAAGCCAAGTCCCCATATAAATGTATCAAATTTTTTATACCACATCCTTGGTGACTATTTTAGCCCATACAAAGACTTCTTTAACTTGCATACTAGTTATTTATTACCCTTCACCGCAAAGCCTTCAGGTTGCTTCATGTAGATCTCCTCTTCCAGATCCCCATGAAGAAATGTTGTCTTCACATCCATCTATTCTACCTCAAAATCAAAAGCATCAACAACAAATAAAAGTAATCTAATAGAAGCTACCTTGGTAACAGGAGAAAAAATATCACCACAATCAATTCTTGGCACCTGGGAATAACATTTCGCTACCAACCAGGCTTTGTATTTCTCCACCTTTCCTTCTGCATTTCTCTTCTTCTTGAACACCCATTTGCTGCCAATGGGTTTCCTTCCAGCCAACAACTCCACCGAATCAAAAGCCTCATTTTTGTGCAAAGATGCCATTTCATCAACCATGACCTCTTTCTAGAGTTTTCCATCCTCTCAATCTATTTCTTCCTTCATAGTTCTGGGATCATCATCAGTAATAGATAAAGAAAAATTTGAATAGAAAGAAGATGGACTATACCTTTCTAGTTGCCTTCTTTCTTGAACTGATATTCTCATGCCCGGAGTTCCTGACCCTTCATCTTCTGATTCCTCCTCTATTGTAGAGTTTGATTCTTTCTCCTTTAGCTCAAACTCTATCTTCTCATGTTCCTTTGGTTGTACTTCATGTTTAATAACATCTTTCACCTCTCTACACACCACATCTCGGTCGTACAAAACCTTCCTTGTTAGTGGGTTCCAAAGCTTATAACCCTTTAAACCATCCTTATACCCAATAAAGATGCACTTTTCGGATTTACTATCCAACTTGGTTCGTTTCTCCTTTGGAACATGTACATATGCATCACATCCAAATACCCTCATATGTGAAAGAGGGGGTTTCTTACAAGTCCATACCTCTTGTGGAGTCTTATACTCCAATGCTGATGAAGGTGATCTATTGACTAGGTAACATGTTGACTCCATTGCCTTTGCCTAGAATTCCTACCCTAACCTGGCACCACTGAGCATGCTTCTTGCCATTTCCATCAACGTCTTGTTCATTCTTTCTGCAACTCCATTTTGTTGAGGTGTATATGGAGTAGTCTTCTGCCGTGCTATACCACACTTCTTACAAAATTCTTCAAATCCCTTACTACAAATATCTCCACCGTTATCTTTCCTCAACACCTTTATCTTCTTCTTTGTCTAGTTTTCCACGAGAGCCTTAAATTCTTTAAACCTATCAAAGACTTCAGATTTCTTCTTAAGGAAATATATCCATGTATTCCTTGAGAAGTCATCTATAAATGATACATAGTAGATAGACTTACCCAGTGATGGAACCTTCACAGGTCCAAACACATCACTGTGCACAAGCTCTAATATTTGTTTCTCCCTCTTACCACCAGAGGGGAAACTCACCCGATTCTTCTTCCCATATACACAATTTTCATAGAAATCAAAATCTAGAGAGCTATTACTCATACCTTCTACCATACCTTTACCATGAAGTATTCGAAGGCCCTTCTCTCCAATATGTCCAAGCCTTTGATGCCACAACATGTTCTTCTCTCTAGAGACCACTAGATTTTCTACTTCGTTTTCAGGAACCACAAAACTGTTGTGCCCATCAACAACAGCGCTACCTTGCAGCTTGTACAGAGTTCCAATCTAAACCCCCCACATCAATACCAGTGCTCCCTGAAACATCTTGAAGGTATCCTTCTCAAACACTGTTTTTACACCTGCATCATCCAGCTTGCTTATAGAAATCAGATTTCTAGCCAATGTAGGCATATGTAGAACACCTGGAAGTGTTCTAACCCTTCCACATTGCAAATTCAACTTTACTTTTTCGCGACCAACGATTCTAGCCTTCCTATCATCCCCTAAGAAGATATCACCACCATTGTATTTCTCATACTTGCAAAACCACTCTCTATGGGGAGTAAAGTGAAAGGATGCACCTGAGTCAATCAACATTGCCTCATGATCTACATGTGTACTTGAAGAAGCCAAGTACACATCCCCACCTTCATCTGAGGTGGTTTTCACCTCTGTAGAAGGAGAATCCTCAGATCCTTTTCCTTTGTGAAGAGCGTTATATTTACAGTCCCTTTTGTAGTGCCCTTCCTTTCTGCATTTCCAGCACACCACATTTACAGGTTTTCCCTGGAGATTTAGATCTCCCACTCGATGAATTATTTTTGTTTCTGTTCCAGGACTGTCCTCGTACAGACAAGGCATCACCATTCTTTCTCTCCATATTTTTCCGTCTTATCTCCTCCGTCAGCAAGGATGAGACTATTTCATCAAACTGCAAGGCAGTTGCATTGCTACCTATTACAATAACCAAACTATCCCACGAATCTGGTAGAGAACACAACAAACTAGTGCACTTATCTTCATTTGAAATTTTCATATCAACAAATGATAACTGACTTACCATAGTATTAAATGCATTCAAATGCTCTGTCACCAAGTCTCCATCTTTCATCCTCAGGTTATACAACTTTTTCCGTAGGAACAATTTATTCACTAGAGACTTAGATTGGTACAAAGTCCCTAACTTGTCCCACAAAGCCTTCGTTGGAGCTTCCCCTGATACATTTAGCAATACTGAATCGGAGACACAATCGTATTGTGCTCTTTGACATCTGATGCAATTTCTTCCATTCTTCATCAGACACTCCCGTTGGTTTAGTACCCAGATCTACCGCGATCCACTGATCTTTATCCCCCAGTAGATCCTCCATCTTGAGTTTCCACAACTCAAAACTCTGACCATTAAATTTCTCAATCTTTATCTTTCCACTGCTCATCATCTTCTTTCACCACCAGAATCAATCCCACAGATCTCCCACTGAACGAGATCTACCATAAGCCTGAGCGAAATCCCTCAGCAACAAAGGTGTCCCATTGAAGCCAAAACAGCTCTGATACCAAATGTAAGTTTTAACCTCGTACATAAATTACCTGCATACGAATTCTAAAACACAGAAAATAAACAATACAAGAGCATAACACATAAAACACATATACACAGAGATTTTCCCCTAGATCCCAAAACCGGGACTACCAACTTTATTTTTCATTATTTTCCTATCAATGTTACAATACATATTTATACATGCTGAAGTATCCAAAACCATGGACCAAAAACCATCGCATCCAAAACCATGTGTGAAAATCATGCACAAAACCATAGGTAGGTCGGCCCAACCTAAGGTCCAAAAAACAATTTCCCGGGGTGCTGCCATGGACCCTGTAGAGGGGCACTACATGCCCCCCTCAAACCCCCCTGTGACCCCCCCATTACGCAATCGATGCAACGAAGAGAGTGCTTCTCCCCACCTCTAACCCCCCTATTCACTACGTGGGCTAGTCGTTGAAAGAATAACATAACCCAATAGTTGCAAGTCTCAACTTTTGCCACTTCCACCAAATTTGATGGTGGTGGTAGTGAAAAAGTACACATTAGGGAAGAGTCTTTAAAGAGACCTACACCAATGTTTTGGAGAGATAGCGGGAGTCTGTGTACCAACGGGATGCTTCCAGCACCCTGTGAGCTAGAGGAGAAGAAGGTGAGTTGGTCGATAACTGTGATTCCACCTTTATGAGGAAATGCAATAATACGAAAGTATGTTGAAACCACAGCAACCATGGCTTAAACCCATGGTCTTTCTAGCAAAATGTTGTAGTCAAGGGGTCCGTTAACTACCTCAACTTCAACTGTCACTATTTTGACTCCTAGTTCGATTTGTAGATTACTTAATATTCCACAAGGCATATTTGTGCGACCATCAAAAGATTTTAATGTTGTTGGTGAACATGAAAAAGGCGGTAAGCCAAGTGTTTTCCAACAACTCATAGACATTATACAAGTAGATGCCCCATCGTCAATAATGGTTTGATAAACAAGTTTATTCAAGGCATTTGCTTGAATAAAAAATGCTAATTGTGCTAGTAACTGTGGCGTATAACCCGCATGGTTGAAAACCATAAGATTGGAATCCATTGGATCGATTCCACCAATTGCTAACAACAAAGCTTGCTTTTGTGAGGGATAGTTTTGTAGTACCTCAAGCATCGACATAGCAAAAGGTGACTGAGCCAAATCTTCTACTATGTTATAGTTATGTGCTGCTCAAGCTCGACGGTTAAATGTCAATTTATGTACCACTCCCTTAGGTGGTTTTATTGTTAACTCTGGTGCAATAGGTGATGGAATAGGATCATTCAAAGTTGTAGTCGAAGGGTTAGGTCGATCAGCCTGGTTATTCAACGATGATGGTTCACTTTCGTAATATTTACTTCATGTTGACACCAAAACATCATCTTTCTACTTAGAGGCGGACAGCATAAGCACTTGGAAAGTGGAAGCTTGGTTTGTAGCAACCATATTTGTCTCTGGTTTTGGAAAAGGATCAGTCAATACTACAGATGTATTAGAAGTATTCAGAAGCTTTGAGACTTCGGAGTGGTGCAGATAATATTGCATAAAATTCTCATCGTTACAGATCAAACACGGGTAACAAGGTTTCCTAGCCGAAGAAGAGAAATCAAATGATTTCTCTTGAGGGGAGTTATTTTGTTTCTTCTTGATTTTCCATTTTTTCTGACCTCTTGGTTGCTTTTCATTATTTTCCTTGTCAGATGACACGACATGGGTTTCAGAAGTAAGAGTGTTATCAGGTGCTTTTGTAGTTTGATTGGTAATGGAAAGTGTTTGACCAGATGGTATAGCTACCTTTTGTGTGCTTGACGAACCAATCACACCATCACTGGCATGAGAGTCCTTATTCGATGGTGGAGGAGGAACAATGAAAGCTGGTTGGGGTGCATTTGGGATCTTCTCATAAAGCGTGCCAGACTGTGTATACATCAAGTCCAAATATTGGGCACGAGCAATTACTTGATCTTTTGTGAAAACTCCACCTTTCGCCACATCCTCTGTGATAGATGGTAGTAAGGATTTTATAATCCACTCAGCCAGAAGCTAATCAGGGACAAAAGTTTTAACCATTCGACGATGATGATGCCACTCATGAATATGATCAAAGATATGAGTAACAGTAGTCTATTTAAATTCGGTTAATAGTTCCGTTCTAGTCTGATATCGTATGGTTAACTAGAAGTGGGTTAAAAGCATGGTAGCTAAAGTAGTGAAGTTATCGAAAGAAGCTAGTGGTAACTCGATGTACCGCTTCGCAGCCGGACTAGTAAGCGTCTCTGGAAAAGATGAAGTCTAACAAAATCATCATTCAAGGAGTTTGATGAACATCATAAATGAAAAGTCATGACAGGATTGGACGGGTCTTCTCGAGGATTTCCATTTAATTTCAGAATATTTGAAGGTAACTTATAAGGAATCGCCGGCCACCAAGGTGCATAACTAATTGGGTCATTGGTGAGAGGATTTAAATCTGGTAACTCAAGTGTCACAAAGAAAGGCAATTTTCTATTGAGGTCAGATTGAGCATATCCAAGGTAAGATGGGATTGTCTGGGCAATAGGCCTTTGCATACTAGCATAAGGCATTTGATGCTAGTAACCTTGATATGGTTAAGTTTGTTGAGAAAATCCGGTGTAAGGTTATTATTGTTGTGCACCAGTCTACATTTGATGTTGTCCAAACCCAACATAGGCTTGTTGACCAGGGCCTAGATAAACTTGTTGCTGACCAAACCCAACATGAGCTTGTTGTCAAAGTCCATGTTGAGGTTGGTATTGCTAGAATTGTTGCTGTTGATATTGGGGCTGCCAAGGCTATTGAAGCAATTGTTGTTGTTGGTACAATGGTTGTTGATTTAACAATTGTTGTTTCCCACCAATGTAAGGATGACTAGGTTGTGAATACACTAAACCAATGTAAGTATGATTCATTCCAATAAAAGGTAAATTAGCCTGATGTTTTTGGAGTCCAGACACAAGTGGTTGTTGTAAAACTTCCTAAGAAGGCTAGATATGTATACTTGAAACTTAGGGGTCTAAGGTTGAAGGGCCGACTTGCACAGATTGCGATAAAATAATCTGAGCTTGTGACTGCGACAAAGTTATAACAATAGGTGTTGTAGGTATGGATGAGACATATTGCATAGGTTGTGATGGATACACAAGCCTAGGTTGAATGAGCATGGTTGGCTACCACTAACAGATAGTCATTGTAGGCTAACCTAAAGATGATGGCATACCGACATATAGTTTCCCCCAAGAATATGGAGGATAAGGAGAATACACATATTTTTCTCTATATGGGGGTAGTCCAATGTTAAGAGGATACATAGGATGATAACCAGATGAACCACCTTGATGTGAACTTGATGGGTCCAGCTGTTCGGTACCCGTAAATGAGGAACCAAATTAAATTCCAGTAGAGGACATTAGTCAATATAAAGGGCTAGAAGCAACACCTGAGTGGGTTCCTGATAAATATTGGTAACTCAATGGGACAGACGGAACACCATACAAGTGTGCCTCAGGTGTCATAGTAAACATCAAAGAGGTTGTGACATAATATTCTGCCATAGCCGTAACAGACCGTATGGTCTGGGATGTTGACTTTGCCATAATTAAATGTCCAAATAAGTTTCCTAATGAATCAATGGGTGTTTGAAACTAATCAAGATAAAAAGGAGCAGTAAAATGAGGAGTATAATGATACAGATAAAGTCCAGTTCCAAAATGGAATGGATTTCTGGGTGATTCTACCTTCAGGTTCCTCTTCTATTGAAGTCAAACTAGGTGGAATAATTTCACCATCTGGTCCCTAATAGATTTCTGGTTGTTGCTGAGGTAAAGAGGACGTCTTGACAGTTATAGATGTATGAGGATTTACCGGTCAATCTTCTTCTGGTAAGGTAACAACTTCTGATTGTTCCACTTCAAGATACAAATGTTCTGGTAAAATAACAAGTTCAGGTTGGGATTCGTGAACAACTTCTAGTTTAGAAATAACTTCTGATTGAACAGTGATGGGTTCAGGATCTAGTTCTGGTTGAATAGATTCAGGTTCAGAAGTAATTTCTTGTGAACAAATTCAGACTGAGAACCAACTTGTTGTTGAACAACTTGGGTTACCGTTTCACTACATTCAGTTCTAGTTTCCTCAGGTAATTCTGGAGATTCCACTTCAGTAACAGATGTACCAGTAACCATAGGAGTAATTGGGGTCGGAGTACTTACCGATATAGGTGTTTCTAGTAATTCAGATGAAGAACTAGATGCTTGTGAAGTACTGGATCCAGTCAAATGAGACCGCTTTGACCGAATATGTGTAGCTTCAGGTGATAAAGTGGGTTTACTCACTGCTCTCTGTGAATGACGAGGTAAGGGTTGATTTTCCTCCACCATTGCTAATTAATTTTATTACAAAAAAGAAATAAACAAAAATGGGTAAGTTAGGCAAAAGGTTTACCAAGTAACTGTGAACTGCAAAATACCTCTTGGCGAACCAAGAAGTACGGGTAGGCAATCTCCCCGAATGTTTTGTTCAATGTATCACAGTGTACAAGGGGACTGACTCAGTTACCTAAGGATGGATAACAACCTAGTGTTGTCCTCCCATATATACCCGAAATTTCATGGAGGCCCAATCTGTATTAGCACTGTCTAACGCAAAACCGCATAGTGAGATCATTCCTATATACTTTGCATACTATAACGCGACCCTATATTCCTGAAGGTACGTGGACAAGCTATGATATACCCAAGTACACGGAATGAGATATCACAGTCAGAATGTATTGCAGGCAAGTTAGCGACAGCTGCTATGTTTTACGATGTCGGAACACATCTCTAGCCTAGAACCTCTAAATGTTATTCGTTAGGTGCCAATGCTCCATTAGGTAAATTGAAGTTAATTTTAAGTTCATCTTGATTAAGAATTTTCCTTTCAAGGTTCACCACGTGATGTATTTTCAATTCCTAGAATGAAACTAATATGATAATTGTTCTTTCCATTCAATTTAACAATGAAAATCTTAGCTAATAGGGATAGAGAAATCATATTTCTTTCAATCAAAGAGCAAAGAGCACAATCTAATGCAATTTCTCTAAACTATTCCTATGAGCACACACAAACTTTTTCAATGCACGATGCAAGTTTTTCTTTTTGATTCCCTTGATGTTATGATGAACAAAAAAGGAAACTAATGCACATACAATCAATCAATCATCTTACAAGAACGAAGACTTTACGACAATTCTGTTTCGAAGGAAAATAAGACTTTTACGACACTTTATTTCGAACAAAGATTAATCGACTATAATCTAACTTTGACTATGAATCAATAATGACGAAGAAATCATTTAATAAACATTAATCAGTCAAGTCAAAGTAGGGCTAGCAAAGGAGATACAATCTTGATTTCAGATACACGACACTTATTCATCATTCAAAAAGTAATCAAACAGAAGAAATTTGGTAAAAAACCCTATCCAAAGGTGGAAAATTGACCCAAAGAGGATCAACGCAGCCCTGAATGGGAGAAAGTGTGCTTCAGAACACTGCCCCTAAGCCAAGGGTGCTCTGCAGTGCACTGTGTCCCTCACAAGCCTGCGCTGGTGACAGTAAGTGATTCCAAGAGGTAAATAAACACAATTTTTGACCAAAATCCATTTCAACAAGGTTGAAATATAATCAATGAAAAGAAGTAAAGTTTACTAGAGTGTCCTAGGATGTGGATAAGCTACTTGGAACGATGATCGTTCCCCAGCAGAGTCACCAATTTGTTATGAATAATTTGGTATCTACGGATAAATACTAATTCCCTAGATAAGTAGCCATATCTAGAACAACAATTTAAAGAACTTTAACCTTTTTCTATAAACAATAGATAAGACAAAGAGAATGAGAGGACCTACTTGTACTTTTTCTTTCCTCTTGTCTCCTTTGTATCGGTCCTGTCGCTCCTTCCCATACTTAACACATTTGAGAAGTACCTGTAAACATCAACAGAAGACAAAGAACCAATCAAATCAAAATATCTATTGATTACAAGTAAACGGAATCAGATACATTGACACTTATAATCATCACATATCAAGATAAGCATATGGAAAAAGGTGTAAATACTTGATTGAATAGCAAGAAGAATTACAACCATGAAGCCTGATTTGAAGTCACTCATCTAGGTTTGGTTCCATCCACATCACATCATAAGCATGACATTCCGGTAGCATAATGACGCTCACAATAGTCTCAATTCTCAAACTAACATTATGTCCTTACAATTCATCAAAATCCAACCCCTGATCACTTAGATGAGTTCTCAATATATAAGAAGATGGAGGAGGTTTTGTCATCAATGAAGGTATTGCATGGCCTCCCATACTTAGAATTAGTTCCATGGAGGAAGGGATGAGAGGATAAGAGGTATCTTAAATCATTCCTCATCCATTTTCGAGCTCATAAAAGATTATAAGGGTGGGAATCTTCTAGAAGGCTCTAGAAGATAAGAATATTCCCCAAAACCTATGTGAATTTCGCTCAAACTCACCCAACGCATGTCAAAGAGGGCCTAAATTCTCTCCAGAGCACCTCAGCATGGACTTAACTGCTCTAGAAAACACCCTTGCATGGGCCTACCTATGCTGGTCCCTCTAGAGGTCATTTCAAGATGTCTTCAGGCCATGAAACTATCTGGGAAGGAGGCATTCAAAAGGATGACTTTTTGAGGGCATGTAGCAGCTGAAATTAGGGTTTGATGAGCCCTAAAACACTGATATGGATGATGGGAGTGATGTGCCCAAATGGATCTGTAACAATGACATGAACATAATACCACATGTACACCAATACCATATGTATAACATGTACATAGTACCACCTGCACAACATGTGCACAAAATCACGTGTAGACAACACCACCCGCACAATGTGTACACAACGCCACATGTAGATTGCACCACCTATACAATGTGTAAAAAATACCACATGTACACAAAACCACATGCACGACATGTACATGACACCACATGTACATAGTGCCACATGCACGACATGTACACAGCACCACCTACACATAGCACCACATGTACAACATGTACACAACATCACATGTACAACATGTACGCAACATCACATGTACACAGCACCACATGCATATAACACCACATGTACAACATGCAGATGACAAAATATGTACATAGAACTAGATATACAACATGTACATAACACCATATGTACACAACACCACATATCCAAAATGCCCACAACACCATATGCACACAACATCGTGTATCTATCATGCGTGCAATACAATATGTAGACAACACGGGGTATCCAACATGTACATATCACCATCTATACCCAGCACTACCTATGCAATATACACACAACACCATATATATATACAACATTATTACTGCACATCCAAAACTACAATGTATTTATCAAACAACATTGCTTCCAGTGTCTCTCCACCATCCATGTTTATCCTTGCAAGTCATAGATCACATTGTTTTCACTCCATTGGTGTATCTCTCAGCATTTACTATCCATAATGTAAACATATACATAGTACAATCACATAATATTAAATCATATCCACATGATATTGAGCTCATAGATCTATTAGGGCTACTCTTCCCACTTGATTCCTCATAATCCAAGAACCTCCTCATGTTATTCACCTACATAAGCAATAATTCCTCCGCAAGAATGATCTCTAATGACCCTGTCAAACAATGACATACATATATACATATATACATATAAACATCATCATAAAACAATCATGATCCATGATGGCCCTGTCAGACAACTGCATACATACATATATATACATCAACATAATCATGATCACAACATAATTACGAGATATCATAAGGTCAAGGTTCAGAGAACTCACTTAATCCATGCATCACATGCACAATATTGAGAACAATAGTTCCCAACATAGCCAAGGAATATGACACCTCATATCCATTGACCTCAACTTTCTTGATTACCTTTCCCATGATCATCCTACCATCGTCCATTTACACCAATTGACCTAACTAGTCCAACTAGTTGTCATACTCTTGCCTTCAAGTACCCTTATACATGCATCGAGCTTCATCCAGGCCTTACATTACATGTTAGGTTTCAGCCAGCTCTCCCCAAACTCCATTAAATTTCCTCTTTCGCAACCAATTCCCAAGACCCACAAAACATAAAAGGAAAGAACAAGGACAATCAAGAAGAAACCATGAAAATCAATAACAAAACGATATTGCAAACAAAGTGGTATGGCCATACACTACACATAAAAAAAGCCTCAAATAAAGTGTAACAAATGAAAAAATACCAAAAGCACAAGACTAACAACCAAAACCATGACTCAATCTCCATGTTTCCCAGTTATTCCAAAGGAAAGCTCAACCCGAGCCTTCATCAATATTTCATGGAAGACTCTTTTTCCATGTAATCCACTACATCATAATGACATAAACACACAATTTTCAATCTATAAGTAAAGATAACAATATACCAATTATCTTACCTTGTTGTGCCAAGAACGTTGCCTTTTAGTTGAACACATCTATGCCATCTCTCAAGGGACTCCATCCCCTTGATAAATCCAGCCATAACTGAAAACGAGCGTAATATATCTATCAAATAAATGTTTAGGAATATAAAATATATCCACATAATATCAAACAAAATCAAGGTTAAGAATACTTCACGTATTGAAAGCATTCATTCGTTAGGAATTTCGGTTTCCAAACATAGCCAAAGGAATTCTCATCCAATTCCTTTCTTTGAACTTTTTTCCTTGCTGCAATCAATTCTTACTATGTACTATCACATCGCCTAACTGTTAGTATATAAACACATCAACTATTACCTTTTCAACTAATACGAAGCATGTTTCCCTGCAGTTGTTCACACATGTCAGCCTCATGTTCCAAAGATCAAGACATCATGTATATTGAGTTGAAAAAAACCTTTACCAAGTCTAACAACCAAGTCATAATCAACTAATATTCATAAGACATAATGATATAACTATCACTTACTTACACTCAAGTAAATATGAGTTATCTCAACACATATGTATTAATACAACCATATTAAAACAAGATCATTCCTTCATGCAATATTATAGACGCAAACTCATATCATGCAATTAATCAAACATCCAAACAAACTATAAACAGACCATATTAGATAAATCAACTGGGAGAAATAATAGGCACCAAACGCTCAAACACCAAATAGCCGACATAAGAAAACTCATACCTCAATGTATCTCAAGGGAGGATATCTTATCTACATAATTAATCTAGATTAGCATAATATAACTTCACAAAATATCAAATCAAACATAAATAAGGTCATGATATCTATAACAGTAACTAGCTAACATTTCCATATCATAATTTTATAGACAATTGTCATTCATGCATAACAATCACATATGCATAGTCAGTAACCATACCTGAATATCGTAACCATAACCATTTGCATAGGCCAATCCAATTTATCTTGATACATATAACATCAATATCTTAATGCAATAACCCTAATGATCAAGTTAACTATCATATAACAATCAACAAGTTAACATATAACATAATCATCAAGCTAACTATCATATAACAACAACAACAACAATGCATGCAACCACAGTTTACTATCATTCATGATTATCTACACTAATCAACTAACATGTATAATACATGTAACCATAATAATAGAATGACAAGAATATAAGTAACCCTAATTCCTATAACAACCATTAACTACATACATGCATGCCAAATATACAAACCTATATGACGATCTACTCTTACCCTGAAGTTTAGTGCTACAACCTCGCTTTGATGATATGCGTCTCTTGCTCTATTGCAACCAACACATTAGCATCATGATGACCTAAAATGCATACAAGGACCTCGTGATTCATGTATGACCTACTATACATGCATAACCATAACCATAAAAATGCATGCACAACAACCTATAACCATTGTCATGCATAGAAAATTCATATACAACCGGCATGCATTCATGAAAAACACATCCCAACAAAAACATTATCCACTCCTACATGGCAACACAACTATAAGAATGACCACTACCATGCATTCATAACATGTACATATACCACAAGCATAAGGATATATATGCAACCGAGATGTATAAATGAAAAGCACATCCTGCCCATCTAATCCAAGTGGTGAACCATGTTCTAATACCACTCTGTAACACCCTCCTCCCACATCTACCCATGTAACCATCCAACCGGGGTAAATATGTGATGAAGAGTTACTATGATATGATTCAACACCCTATGTGCTAGTTATGGAAGTAGAACTAGCAGAACACAATGACACAAACCTTCTGGACCTACTACAGAACCCCTAGGAGCCACCTAAACCTTCCTAGTTACTAGCCCCTCAAACAAACTAACGTTTTACTGCATTAATGCCCCATTTCCTCCCATGATATAGGAATGAGTGTGAATGAGACCCTCCATTCACTCCCACATCATGGGTATGCCTGCAACTGGGGACTTTCCCATGCTATTTTGTGCCTGTGACATCAAGTTTTGTGCCACGTTTTTAGGCCCAGGGCTCAAGTCACTACCTAGAACTCCATGAAACTTCCAGAAATGAATCATAACAATGCAATAATGATACAAATGCAATTAATTGAACAAATATTTGACTCGACCCCTACAAACCATGACCAAAATTTCATCAAACATTTCACAAATATGCATTATACAAGTTTAAACAATAGATCTGAGCATAGGGGTCTCATAAGATATGAGAATCACTAAGAAGAATTGATGCCTCATCACAATAACTACATTATCATATATTAAGTCACATATTCATTACACATTCAATGATTAACCAAAACATGATGACAGCCATGCATTTTCACCATCATAAAACTCATTCATAACCAACATATAACCAACAGAAATATCAAGGATATAACATCCAGATAATCCATATATAAAAAATAATATTTATCGATAAAATATGAAGGACAAAGAGAGCTCTTATTGATGATTTCATAAGCTGACCAGGTATGGGACTTCCACGAACCACCCAACTATAGACTAAGATGAACCAAATATTTCTTTTAGCTAGTCAGGCCCATGCCATATTCTAAGCATGAATTGGGATATCATAAAACAAATCAATCAAAACCATCCAGGGATTTGAGAGGAAAACCCACCTCAACCCTCAACTAGCGATTCCACCTCCTGGTTAGACATCACTAACAATCACCACATTGGTATCTACCTATGTTGTCCATGGTTCCAAATCATTTGTCGCAACCAAGGATTCCAAAACTAGTAACTAAACCCACAACTGCTGCCAGGCTCCAGAGTGTCTGTCCGACCAAGGCTACAGGACTAGTAATTCAACCAACCAAGGGCTCTAGAGAATTTTTCCAACCAAGGCTATAGGACCAATGGCTCAACCCAAGTTGTGATAAGGCTCCAGAGGGTTTGTCCAACCAAGGCTCCAGGAACCAGTAACTCAACCCAAAACTAAAGGAACATGACAACCAACCAGAAAACAAAAGGGAATGAACCCACAACATCATGTCTATCATTGAAATGGAAATTAAAGGAAAATCCATTGTTAATCCAATTAATCCTCCATGTTAATTACATATCATAACCAAGAAACCACATGCATGTGCCATACATGACAAAATTAGCAGGGAAACCATAAATGAAACTCGATACCTGCAAGGAAATCCAGCTGTAGTTGCTAATCCCATTGACCTCTTGTGATTTCCTACTTTATTTTTCCTTCTTGATCCAAATACCAAGTATTCCACACTCCTCCAAGAGTTCTCCATGAAACTCTAAGTTTCTAAGAGTATGAGCGAGAAAGAGACAAAGAGAATATAAGATAGCTCCACTAAAACATGTGAAAAATATTTCCAACTGATCCTCATAAGCCTTTTTATTAATGAGGCCTCCATTTTCTTCATTTTCAAATATTCTTCCTTCATTTTCCACCTCACATGCAACTTGTGACCATTCACCTTCCTCTTCTCCTAATTTCCATTATTTTCATATATAATATGCCAATTAATGCCTCACGCCTTTCGAAAGGATATTTGATTGCCTTTGCTAATTTCCTTTAGCCATATTAACCGAAATGAAAACCCACTAGGATGTTTTTACTAACCATTCACCTTGGAATACATGTCCCATGACCATGGTCTTATATTTTCTTACATGGATTTTTAACCAAGTCTATTACAATTTATAGACAATACTCTAGTATTTTCTAAGAGTAAAGAAGAAAATGAACATCACTACCAGATTATTCTTCAAACACTTCGAGAGATTGATTTTTGTGCTAAGTTTAGTGAATTCTCATTCTATTAAGAAAAAATTCAATATTTGGGGCATGTAATGTCAAAAGAAGGGATTGTTGTGGATCGAAAAAATATTAGTCATTATGGATTGGCCAATGCCTAAGGATGTAGCTAATGTGAGGTGATTTATGGGGATTATAGGGTACTATAGAATATTTGTACAAGGATTTTCTAAGCTAGCCTATCCCATTACTTCTTTACAAAATAAGGGGATAAAATTTGAGTGGAATCAAAAGTGTGAAGACAACTTTGAGAAGCTGAAGTAGCTACTATCTACAACTCCTCTCCTTAAACTAGTTGATGCAAATAAATATTTTTTTGTTTGTATCAATGCTTGGAAATAAGGTTTGAGAGGTGTTCTGATGCTATATGGACATGTAATTAGTTATGAGTTTTCAAATCTCAAATATCATGAAAAGAATTATGTTACACATGATTTCGAATTGGAATCCATAATACATGTTTTAAAAATGTGGAGACATTACTTGATTGGAAAGAAGCTTTAGCTAAAGATTGACATTGTCTTCCTTAAACACATATTTGATTAGCTAAATATAAATTCTAGACAAGATATATGGTTAACATTTACTAGTGAGTATGATTTTGAGATCATACATATTAAAGGAAAGGAAAGTAAAATTGATGATGCCTTAAGAAGGAAACTACATTAGATATTTACACTTTCAACAATCAATTGGTAAATAGAACTAATTAGAATGATAAAAACAACAACATAATTCGACGAAGAATATCCACATATGAAGAGGAAGTTGCAACAAATTGAACAATTGGGTGAAAATGATACCAATTTTTCCATAAATAATGCAAATATGTTGATGTTTAAGGGAAAAATATACATATCAAATGACCCAAAACTTAAAATTTTTGTATTAGATGAGCTACAAAACAACCCATTGTCGGCCACCCAGGGTATCAAAGGTTGATAATTGTGTTAAGAAAAGATTATTATTAAACAAACATGAAGTCTGACGTAGACAATTATGTGGCTATATGTTTGGAATGCCAACAAGTAAAGGAATCCCAAAAACATCCAACATGTTTACTAAAACAATTATCAATTTTGCAATGGAAATGGGAAACCATATCCATGAATTTCATTACTGTCTTTCCAATCACCAAGAAACAACATGATTCAATAATGGTAGTTGTAGACAATCTTAGTAAGGTTTCACACGTCATTCATGTTAAGTTTAATTTGAAAGTTATCAACATAGCAGAAATATTTATGAAGGAAATATTTAGGCTTCATGGTATGCCCAAAACTGTAATTTCAGACCGTGATGCCAAATTTACTTCAAAATTTTGGAAGGGATTGTTTGAAGGAATGGGAACAAAGTTGAACTTCAGTAAAAATTACCATCCTCAAACTAATGGGAAAACATAAAGGACTAACTAGATTTTAGAAGAGATGTTAAGAACATATGTGATCTAGATCTCTTCAGCTACTAGAATTCCAAGATCTTTTACTTTTGTGACGATAGTATAATTTCATTTAAAAGAGTTTTAAAAGCCACATGTTCATATTGTAAAGAATATGAAACATAATGACAACCATCAAATCACTAACACAAACACATTGATAACAGAGTTCACCCAATGTGGGTTACATCTCTGGGCCCTAGTGTCAATAGTGGGGAGGCTGCTTCATTAAATTCTACAAATGATCATGATGTACATGGTATATTCTTTCTCATTGCAAGTATGAATACCCTCAACCATAGTGGCATGTCTATCCACAAGACATTCTCAGGAACTCTCACTCATATAGGAAACTTCCCTCAGTAAGAGTGGCATGTCTCTCTAGGAGACGTCCTATATAAACTCTCACTCAAATGGGTCCTCCTATAGCATGAAAAGCTAATAAAATCTCACATGATGTGGCATAGAAGTATCCCTCAACATAATGATAATCACAGATATCAATGATAAAAACATCATCTCCAAAACTTAAAAGAAAAGAATGAGATAATTGCATCATATACCTCCACTTTTGGGAATGGTCAAAAAATGAAAAGCTCAACTCATGAAATAGACACTACCACTGAATTTGTGGTAAGAAACTGTGTCAAACAACTATAAAATTTTCCCCTTTCTGACACCATCAAATTTTGGACCCTCGGGAATCTTGAAGATTCCCCCAAAGATTCCTTCCTGAAGATGGCCGAAAAATCCACTGCTCGGATGAATATTCTGAGCACACCACTACGCTCCTTGTGAAATTCTGTGAAAAATGACTATAAATTTGGCATCATTATGCCTTAGTGAAAAATAAACCTCCAAGGGAATCTTCTAGATTCCCTAAGATTTTGCCAAGATTCCTTATTGTTGGATGCTTGAATTTTTGTTGCTTAGATGGGGAAATAGACCATAGGTTGGACTCCTGGCAAGAAAATGTGTAAAAATGACTATCAACTTATAAAATTCTGACACTGGCACATTTGGCCCTCTAACAAAATCTTTTCATCATCTTGGAATATTCCCCCAATCATGTTTCCAACCCTCTTGTCCACTTAGGGATCCATTTTGTTCATCCTCCACCCTCCCGGTCAACTGAATGATGAGGGTTTAAATATATATTCGTTGGGCAGAGTTAACAACATAGGCTCGTTGGCCCATTGGTAAATGACCAAATTTGGAGTGGGCAAGTCAGGGGTTCCAACCCCAGTGACCCCCCGTATGGATGGCACATTAGTTTTATAGTTCATTGCATATACATTTTTAACATTAACTAATACATGTTAGAGGCAAGCCATTTTGGAGTGGAGCCGTAAGCATTTTATGGTTTGTTGAAACGTTATGCAATTAATGAAATCATCTGGTATGGCATATTGTGGGGTTGTAGGTGGACCGATTGGTGATCGACTAGGTAGGTTCGACTCCCATCAACCATGGATTACATAGTCATCGTCAGTATGTGTTATGGCGTTAAAGTGTTTGGCCAACTATTCATTGTTTTGAATCGGCCATGGGCACTTGTGATTTATATGTATTGGCACTGGTGGCTCTAACAGGATTGGGTGGGTCCGTCGAGGGTGGCCCAGCCACCCAACACACATTTTTTCAAATATATATCAGCCCTTTGAGGGGGTGACGGAGGTGGCACCCCCCCTCAAGTTTTTATATAATCAACTAGCAAATTTTCGTTGACTGATTTTTCAGGTTCACTCGCAAAATTAAGTAGGTGAAAAATTCACCCGTTTCGGTGGAAATATTTCATGCGTCGGGTTGTCGCCAAATTTTTCCTCGTTGATACTGCCACTTGGCCAAGTTTTACCAAAACTTTGACCAACTATAACTTGACAATACAAACTCATTTTTGAGTGTTATTTCCACTGCTAGAATTAGGATGGTGAGCATTACAATTTGGTCCCAATTTTATCTGAATTAGTGGAATTTGATTTTTGAGGTATTTTGAGTCCTCTTTAACTTTTGAGCGTCTTCGGAGCTACCTGGATCATTCCTCCCCACTAAGGAGCTTTTGGTCCTCCAAAAGCATGAACATAATCTACAATTTTTGTCTACATTGTCTGCACCACAAGTGTCCTGATAGGTCACCCTTCCTTCTCCTTCACCTTTGTTCTTCATAGACATAAGTGATGAGCCAACATCTACATCCTATGCAAACTTGTAGTAGAATATTTGCAAATTACATGCTCAATTACATGACCAATCATGACACAAGCATCCCCATAATTTCCACAAGATTATAATACACGCTCTTTGGTCAATTTTACACCATAATAGAAACCAATACCCAGCTATCAATAAAAGGACAAAACATCATTGTTCCTTTAATAAGCGATGGAAAACACATCATCACTTTCACAATTTAAATTGCAACACATGATTTATAAAATGTAGCCATGAAAAGCTACCATATCTATAAAAAACATCTCTCACTCATGAAAGTGAATGGGTCATCATATCCCTATGGCAAATTCGCTTTTTGAACAACTTTTCCAACTGGTTCCTGCATGGGCACTTTGTCCTTGAGACGTTGCTCTAGATGGAACCTCCAACACATGGTTCTTTCATGTCCACCTCTATTGCAATGACTACAAAAATAATAGTCCTCCAAACCTGCTTTACCTTCTTCCTTCCCTGATGTGGAGAAGGTCATTCACTCCTCATCTTCTTTCTTTCTACCATTCCCTTCTAGAACTCAAAAACCACATGATTATCTAAACCACAAAAACTACAAATTTTTCTACACATTTTTGTTCATCATTAGCATGCTTGTAATCAAAATGAACTCTAGAATACTAATACTTGTTATACTTCTCTTGACTGTATTTGGTGAAATTTTGGCAATGAGAGCTTGCCTTAGCTCTCCCTTTGCAATGTGCACTATCATGGGTGGATGGTGATGTGTTCCCATCAGTCTCTTTCCTCGATGGTTTCAACAATATCTTTGAGTCTTTTGACACTTTTGATAACTCTCCTTTAGTGTATCCCAAACCTATGAATCATGGTCTTTGTACCACCTCCAATGGCTGAGTCATTCCTTAGCCCTTCACACCAAGTCCTCCTCCTTTATATCCCATCTTGGTAAGGAGTCTCATTCCAGTTTCTGAAATGGGTACCTGTATGTTTACAACATAAATAGTTTCATGTGAACATAGAACTGGAGAATTACCAACATTGTTTACCTAAGCTATCAATTCTAAAATAGGTGATGATGGCTTCATTAAGCCTTCGTTGCACTTCAATTTTTCCAACGCCTCTTACGTGACTCATAGCTAAACCTCCAGCCTCTACTTCCCCTATTTTTCTTCTCGTAGAATTCTCCTCAATTCAACATTCTCTTCTTGAAGGCTCTGATTGATCTCCTCATATTAATGTTGAGAAGACAATGAAGAAGAAGGATGTTCACTCAACGAGGTAGATGGAGCATGATCCTCTGCTCTTGCATTCTCGCATTCTTCTCTTGTAAATTCTCCTCATAATCTGCATACATTCTGTCCACCATGGATACCATCTTGAGGAGGTCCTCATAAAGATATTTGTTTTTCTCCATTTCCCTTCTTGATGCATGTTCAATCATTCACACTCACAATGCACATCAATGAGAAGACCATTGTGATACCAAACTTGATCTAGATCTCTTCAACTATCAGAATTATCCAAGTTACTTTCCTTCTGTGATGTTAGTAGAATTGCATTTAAAAGAGTATGAAAATCCACATTTGCATACTGTAAAGAAGATGAAAAATAATTACAACGATCACATCATAAACAAAAACACATTGATAACAGAGTTAACCCAGTGTCAGTTGTGTCTTTGGGCCCTGGTGTCAAGAGTGGGGAGGCCGCTTCATTAAATGTTGCAAATGATGATGATCTACATGGTATATTCTTTGTCATTACAAGGATGAATACCCTCAACCAGAGTGGCATGTATCTCCATGAAATTTTCTCAAGAAATCTCACTCATATGGGAAAATTCCCTTAACAAGAGTGGCATTTCTCTCCACGAGATGTCCTATAGGAACTCTCCCTCAAGTGGGTCCTCCTTCAACATGACAAGCTAATAAAATCTCACATGATGTGGCATACAAGTATCCCTCAACATAATGATAATCAGGGATATCAACAAAAAAAACATCATCTCAGTAAATTAGAAGAAAAGCATGAAATAACAACGTCATATGCCTCCACTTTAGGGGATGGCTAAAAAACACAAAGATCATCTACTAAAACAGACACCAGCATTGAATTCATGGTGCAAAATTGTTTCAAACGACTATTAACTTTGCCCCTTTCTGACACCAAAAAATTATGGACCTTTGGGCATCTTGAAAATTCCCTAAAAGATTCCTTCCTGAAGATGGCTGAAAAATTCATTGCTTGAATGAAGATTTTGAGCACACCACTGCACTCCTTGTGAAATTATGTGAAAAATTACTATAAATTTAGGATCATTCTATCTCGGTCAAAAACCAGCCTCCTAGGGAATCTTTTAGATTCCCTAAGATTATGCCAAGATTCCTTGTTACTGGATGACTGAGTTTTTGTTGCTCAGATGGGGAAACAGACCATACGGTTGGACTCCTAGCGATAAAACGTGAAAAAATTAATATCACCTTGTCAAATTTTGACACTGGAACCTCTGGCCCTCTAAGGGAATCTTTTTAGCATCTTAACATATTCCCTCACTCATGGTTCTTGCCCTCATGGCCCCTCAAGGTTTTGTTGTGTCTGTTCTCCACCATCTCGGTTGACTGAATGATAAGGCTTTAAATCTATATTCGCTGGGAGAAGTTAACAACATAGAGTCGTTGGCCCTTTGGTAAGTTCCCAAATTTGGAGTGGGCAGGTTAGGGGTTCCAACCCCATCGACACCCCATATCGATGGCGTGCTAGTTTTACAATTCAACGCATATACATTTTTAACATTAACCATTATGTGTTGCAGGCAAGCATTTTTAGAGTGCAGTGGTAACTATTTTGTGTTTTTTTGCAACAATATGTGATTAAGGCAATGGTTGGGTATGGCATATTCTGGGGCTACCGGTCACACGAGGTCGGCTCCTATCAGCCCCATATTACATAGTGGTCATTGGTATGTGGCACATCGTTAAAGTCTTGAGCCATTTGGTTGTTGTTTTGAATCGGCCATGGGCCGTTGTGGTTTATATGTATGGGAACTGGTGACTCTAACAAGGTTGGGCGGGATCGGTGAGGGTGGCCCGCCCACCCAACACACATTTTTTCAAATATATATCGACTCATTGGGGGGCTGGAGGGGGACACAGCATGCCCACCCAAATATATATATATATATATATATATATATATATATATATATATATATATATATATATATAGCTAGCCAATTTCTGTTGACTGATTTTTAAGTGTCACTGGAGAAATTAAGTAGGTGACAAATTTACCCTTTCTAGTGGCCAGATTCTATGCATCAGGTTGCTACCCAATTGTTTCCTCGTTAAGACTACCACTTGGCCAAGTATGACCAAAACTTGGACTAGCTATAACTTGAGCATACAAGCTCCGATTTGAGTGTCATTCACATCGTTGCAATGCAGACAACAAGCACTTTGATCTGGTCCTGGTTTAATTTAAATACGTGGAGTTTGATTTTTGAGCTATTCTTAGCACTCTTTTAATTTTGAGCATCTCTAGAGCCACCTGGATCAATATGTTATGGACGAATCGACCAAGTGGGACGATTACCTCCACCTAGTTGAGTTTACTTATAATAATGGATACCAAACATCTTGAAATATGAGTCATTTCAAAGTACTTTATGGAAGACAATGCAAAGTACCTCTGAGTTGGGACCATGCTGAAGATCAGTTGGTGTTGGAGGCATATATATTATGGAGGAAGTGGTTAAACAAGTCATGCAAAACTTGAAGACAACAGAAGACTGTAAAAAAACCTATGCATGTTTGAAAATAGTACCAAAGAGTCCAATGTGGGAGATCATTTATATTTGAAAGTGGAACCCAATAAGAGCACACTCATACTTGGAAGATATGCTAAATTATCACCTACGTATTGTGGAACTTTTGAAGTCCCACCCAAAATTGGACCTATTTCTGATCAACTTGCCCTTCTAGCAAACATAAAAGTTCACAATTTTTTCATGTGTCTTTATTAAAGAAGAACAATGTAAACTTTGAAACGGGAACTATAAACTCAAAACAGGAACTATGGCCCAAAAACCCCAAAAAAACATCAAAAACAATGCTAAAAACGAAAAGTGTGTATACTAGAACGATGTTTTTTTTTTAGGTGGCAATTTTGAACGTGTTTTAAAAATGGCGGTGACTACGAAATTTACTACGAATTTTTCGTGCAAAATATAGCTTCAAAACGAAAGTGATGCTACTGGAATAACGTTTTTTTTTTTTAGGGTCAATTTTCAAACTTTTTAAAAAATGCTAATAAAACCAATTTTTTATGTCTCAAACAAAGTTAATTTTTAAGGAAAAAACACATTAATGTTTCTGGTAGAATATCATTTCTCTTTCCTAAGTATAAATTTAACATGTTTTCAACCACACCATGCTAGATACAAAAGAAATTGAAATTTTTTCAACTATAAAATTAAAAAACCATGACATTATGAACAAAGTATATCACTCAATGAAATCAAAAGTCTTTATTTGTATACTGAATAAAACAAACATTATATCTCTAATTTGATATTGCATTGTAGATATTTAAACAATAAAATTTATCATACTTAAGACATAATCCAACAACATAAAAATGCTTCATAACTTCTCATAACTTTCAATTTTCTATATTTACTAATTTTCTATATACTGATTTCTTCAATTTCTATATATTAGCCTTTTTTCACTTTCGTTAAAGATTTTGATATCAATATAAATATTGATTTATTAATTTCCTTACATGTCTTTGAGATTTCAGTAGGATCAATTTTTACCTTACAAATCATTAAGTTTCCTTTAATTCTAACTGACTTCCATTTACTTGTTCTTAGTTTTTGTATGTATGCGACTTCTTCACTTTTGATCTTCTATCACTAGGTTTGATATTCTAGAATTAGATCTCCTCATTTTTTATTTATTCAATTTTTTTTATTTCCATCTAACATTTTGATATTAATATAACTATTGATTTCTCAGTTTTTTAGGTTGTACTTTAAATTTTAGTAAATATCAATTGCACTAGTTTACTTTTATTATATTAATTTTATTCCTATAATATAATTTAAAAATATATATATTAATGATTTTAATATAAATAATTGATAAACTTATTATTATTATTATTATATAGTTAAGTTAAATTTAGACTAGGGTCAGTCTATTATCTAATAGAACAACATTATCTATTGAAATATTATCACTAAAATTATGAGAAACTTGACTAAGCTTAAACACCTTTTGGGATATTTTAATTTCACCAACGATCATTTTTATTCTTATTAGAACCCAAACCCTAATAAAAACTAAACCTCATTACATTTTATAAATTTTATAAATTATATTTTGAACATTTTATTTATATATATTCATTTACTTATAATAAACTACACTTCACATAAATTTCAAATTTAAAATAAAATATTTTTCTATAATTAATAACTTTAATACAATTTATTCAAATGTATCAACTAAACTATTTAAAAAGTAAAGTGAGATATTTTTTATTTTTTATTAATTTAATATCATCACATAAAAATATGACAAACATAATTACTGAAACTTTTATTGACTTATTTCTGGATTTTGCATAATTAATTTGAATATCATACTTAGTAAAGCTCACATCTATATGATATGAAACTTTTATTGACTTATTTCTGGATTTTGCATAATTAATTTGAATATCATACTTAGTAAAGCTCACATCTATATGATATGATATTTATAATAATTGAAATCTTTGAACATTATATTTTTACATTTTTATTGACTTACTTGTGAGAACCCATGACCTGAGTTGTTATAGAGTATTAATTTCTGTATATCATACTTTGTGAAGTTGCTGTGTGAAAGATACAATAATTGAAATATTTTAATATTATATATGGGGAGTATTTTGACTTATTTGTGATTTCTTTTGGCTGGTGTTGTCACCTGTGTGATAGCTGAACTAATTGGGCTGTTTCCCATCGTACCTTGTGGAATTCTTTAATAATTGCACTATTTCCCTATCATGGTGTGTGGAATTCTTTAATTGTTTGTACACTCCCTTGGCTCATAGTCTACTGTTTGTGGAATTCTTTAACTGTTGGTACCCTTATCTGGCTCATCTGTGTGATGTGTATAATAATTGAGCTGGCACGGAGGCCCTGTGTCTTTCATAAAGTCGTTAGCAATTGTTCTGTATGTGCTATCCATGATAAGAGGATATCTTATTCCATACACTAACAATATCAGATATGCCAGTGACATTTTCCTCCATACAATAACATATTGACACACTATCTTCTGATGCACACTTTCTAATTGTAGTAAGTAGTTCATTAATTTTTTCAACTGTGGCAGTTTATTAGATATGGGAATATTGTTATTACAACCGCTTACGGTTTTCTCATGCCTAATTTGTAATCTTGCTAATAATCACAAGTTACCAGTAAGCCCTCCAAAATCTTGTAAACATTTTTGTCTCAGCCATTATTTTCAGTTCTCTTGATTTCACCTCAAAATCCTGCAAAATCTTGTAAACATTTCTGTCACAACCACTATTTTCAGTTCTCCTGATATCACCTCAAAATCCTGTAAACATTTCTGTCACAGCTATTATTTTCAGTTTTCAGTTATCTTGGTTTCATCACAAAAGCCTGGAGTAAACATTGCATCACAAAGAATAAGAGATGCTTAACTGGGTTAATTGGATTATTACAATATACACTTCATTAAATTTTGACCACAAACTTAATTGGTTAATCAGATTTTGCCTAGAAACTTAAACTGGTTCCTATCAAGGATTCTTCTGCATGATTCTTGTGCCATTTGGTCAATGGACTTTCACTGTATCTGTATGTGTTGCAATTTCAACATGCAAACATTGCATTTGTATTTAAATTCCTTAATGAATGAGCATTGCATTTCCATTAAAAATACCTGATGAATGAGCATTGCAGAAAGAGTGTTGATTTGTCGCAATAACTCAACAACAAGGAATAATACTTTATGAATGAGCATTGCAGAAAAATTTGATTTATAGCAATAACTCAACAACAAGCAATAAATAGATGCATAGTTATATGTATAGTATAGTATAGCCTTCAGATTCATATAAAAGAGAAAAGATTAAATTTGGGTTTCTGTTGCTTCAGAATTATTGGGGCAAGTAAGTGTTGATAACAGAGGACATCACAGCTAATGCCATTGCCTTCATTGTAGAGTTGAAATGAAGGAAGGAAAGTTTTGCAAAGGAAAATTATGGATTACCATCTCAAGGGATTGATTGATCGGCAGCTATTCCAGTCTTTGTCTCAGCTTGGCATATAGCTTAACCCAGGGCATTGGAGTTGGAGACACGCAATCCCATAGGAGGAGGAGGAGGAGAGGCAACGCAACCCTTGAACTCTGTGTTGTTGTTGTTGTTGCGGTGCTACATTGAAGACATGTAATCACGAACCTCTTTGGCCACCATCTCTTGCATTACTGCCAGTAAACCAGAGGAGCCCAGGGTTTCAGGCATTATCCCATGTGAACGAGCTGGGGCTAGAAAAGGGGTAAGCACCTGAGTCAATGTGGTGTTTATGGAAGAGTTCATCCATTCCATGGCTTCTTCAGCCTTGATGTATCCGGGAGGAGCAACGGGAGAAGAAGTGACAGGCGGGGGCAGGGCACTGGGGGCAACGCTAGGTCTTGCAGGGGCGTCAGTGCCGGGCAACGATAGACAAAGAGAAGTCGGTGGGTCGGTGCTCGAACAGGAGGCCTCGTGGTGATTTAGAGGCCTAGGTGCAACTTGGGCCAGCGCCTGCCCCTCCCCCTCCCCCTCCCCTCCCCCACCCCTCCCCGGCCCCCTCCGCCCGCGCAGGGCCACCCCTGAGCCGCCCCGCCCCGGCCTGACCGGCGGCGGGTCGATTACGGGAATCGACCCGCCGCCGGTCGGGCGTGGCGGGGCGGCCCTGCGCGCCCACAGGGCCACCCCTGTCACACCCCTACACCTACGGTGATCTTCCAACCGCTTGTAGCGAGGTGCGGCACCACCGAACGCTTTCTTTTTAACAATACTAACGTTTATGGACTACGCCTACTGCAACATAAACTTACTTTAACTTATGTTCTCTTGCAACCAAGTAAAGAGTTATCCTTTATAATTTAGAGAAGACCATTCTCAATTATTAACCATGAACAATAAACCGAGAACATCAACAATACACAAGTATAAAGGGAGGGGTGACTCCCGGTAAAGTCTGCCCAACAATATATTATAACAGCTTCTTCAATTTTACAATACAAGTGTGCTTGACAAACTTCAAGCCAACACTTAGAATAATTTTACAACCAAGGCATAGAACAGCCTTTTACAACATTTTATGCACCTTTGCATAAGAAGGAGAGCTCACCCGAGCCACTCGACCTCCGCACCAAATCCTGCATAAAACCGCACACAAGAACCTCCTCAAACTGTGGCACACTTGCCACCCCTTCACATAAGATAGCTTGCAAAGTCCTTAAGTCTTAAGTGCATGAGATATGCGCATATCCTTCCAAGACTATGTACCTTTTACCCTTCCCTTATGCGAGAGTATATGAGTGAAGATCCTTGGTTCGAATGAGGAGCACCCTCCTCATATATATATGCTCCACATCATGCATACTCTCTTTAAGGCCGACCACTCAACTTATGTCATGAAGCCCTTTCACATAATATTATATTTTATTGCCCATCGTTGAATGCTTATAACTTTGTATGTCCTTATAACATATACGCATACATGTGATGCTACATGGGGTGTTAACCCATGTCCGACCACCCCCATAATCTTTGTCGTATGCTCCATTATATTTTATGTTTTATTATTCCATGCATATATAAACCTCCATATTGTTTCATAACATATGCGTACAAGTGAGGAATGACACTTAGCCATTTTTTGTGGATTCTTAATGTCACTTTTATCGTCGCAAACTGTCATTCAGTGCGCTCGTGCGCCCGCCCGCGCGCCTGCCCGTGCCCATGCACGATCGCCCACCCGGCGTCCGTTGCACCCACAACCGGAGGTCCTTACATTCTCCTCCACCTGAAATTGTTTTCTTCCTCGACAGCATACCATCAACCATGATATGGTCTCCTCCACATAAGGCAAACATCACTGCAACATATGTAGAACCACTGTCATCTGCACTATGTTGTCCATGTTTGTGTCCCCTCCAAAGTGAAGAGATCATCTCATCAAACCGACTCTTGGTGTGCCCCATCTAGGTCCATGAAGCTCTCTCCATTGTCTGCAATGTGCCACCCTCAAGTCTTTATTGAACTCTCGATGTGCCCCATTCAGGTCCATGAAGTCCCCTTCATCATCTGCAATGTGCCACCCTCAAGTCTCCAATCTTATCAACTCTTGATGTGCCCCATTCAGGTCCATGAAGTCCTCTTCATCATCTGCAATGTGCCATCCTCAAGTCTCTAGTCTGATCAACTCTTGATGTGCCCCATTCAGGTCCATGAATCCCTCTTCATCATCTGCAATGTGCCATCCTCAAGTTCCCATGTCACACTAGCAAGTCCTCCTGCATAACATTCCTGCCCTAGCACCTTGTTTGGATGTCTCTTGACATTTCCACAAGTGCTTCCACACAATGTCCTTGCATAGGTCTCTACCATGTTCCATGTCTTCAAGTCTCCAACCTGATGTCCATGACTAAGCTGCCCATGTAGTCCAACCAAGTAGACATATCACAACATCTGGCCATCCCATCCAAGTCTTCAACTTCGGTTTAGTGAACTCGGTCACTCAACCATCTCATCATGTCATGAGTCTCTTCATCATAGCTCCTCCACCAAAGTGCCCATCAAGACTATCTCTTGGTCTCGGCAATGAGAAGTCCACCCAAAACATCACAAGTGTGTACCCTCCTTAACTTGTCCATGAGTCATGCCGGGCACTTAGCCAATTCTCCATGTGGCTAAAGCATGACCCAATATTCCATACGACCATCAAGTTCCACCCTTGTCAAGGGCCTTTGTACCTTCAACCATAAGGTCACAAGTAGCCCCAACAAGCCCTGCAATACTTGACAATCCTTGCTCTTCCATACAAGGTTCCATCATAGTCATCCATGGTAAGATGTCCCCTTGTCTTGGTAAACTGACTTTTCCCTTTCCTGCACACGGTCCATCCCCCAAATGCCCAAATGAAACACAAGTATCAATACTTACTTCATCATCATGAGGTTCCTCCATGTGAGTGACCTCATCCATCCATGTTGACAGATTGCACGATCCTGGTTCAACTTGATCAGCCTCAAGTTCATCCTCCATCATCTCTTCATCATCATGAAGTTCCATGTGAGTGTCCTCATTACTCCATGCTGACAAATTGCACGATCCTGGTTCAACTTGATCAGCCTCAAGTTCATCCTCCATCATAGTCATGTTTGCAAAATCTTCATCTATCACGGCTTCCTCTTCCTTGTTAGCACAATCTGCAACTTCATCTTGCTCCATTGTCCAACCGAGTTGAAGAAGCTCATTTTCAACACCTTCTTCCAAAGCTTCAAGCACTTCATGGATTCGGGGCCTCTCTTCCTTGCCTAGGAAAATAAAGAGTCTCCTTTCACATTCATCCAAACTTGCCATGTCTTATTGTCCACTATTACGAGCAACCTTGCCCAAAACCGAGTCTTGAAACTTCCTTCAAATGCTTTAACACTTGAACCTGTTCAAGCCTTCAATATCACCTACTACCAATTTCCAAGTGTCCTCACACTTGCTCCACCAACTCTAACCGAGCTCTGATACCAACTGTCAAGTTGTGTATCAGCTTCAAAACTTCACGAGCAAACTTTGCTCTGATACCAACTGTCACACCCCTACACCTGCGGTGATCTTCCAACCGCTTGTAGCGAGGTGCGGCACCACCAAACGCTTTCTTTTTAACAATACTAACGTTTATGGACAACGCCTACTCCAACATAAACTTACTTTAACTTATGTTCGCTTGCAACCAAGTAAAGAGTTATCCTTTATACTTTAAAGAAGACCATTCTCAATTATTAACCATGAAAAATAAACCGATAACATCAACAATACACAAGTATAAAGGGAGGGGCAACTCCCGGTAAAGTCTGCCCAACAATATATTATAACAGCTTCTTCAATTTTATAGAACAAGTGTGCTTGAAAAACTTCAAGCCAACACTTAGAATAATTTTACAACCAAGGCATAGAACAGCCTTTTACAACATTTTATGCACCTTTGCATAAGGAGTGCTCACCCGAGCCACTCGACCTCCCCACCAAATCCTGCATAAAACCGCACACAAGAACCTCCTCAAATCGTGGCAAACTTGCCACCCCTTCACATAAGATAGCTTGCAAAGTCCTTAAGTCTTAAGCGCATGAGATATGTGCATATCCTTCCAAGACTATGTACCTTTTACCCTTCCCTTATGCGAGAGTATATGAGAGAAGATCCTTGGTTCGAATGAGGAGCACCCTCCTCATATATATATGCTCCACATCATACGTACTCTCTTTAAGGCCGACCACTCAACTTATGTCATGAAGCCCTTTCACATAATATTATATTTTATTGCCCATCGTTGAATGCTTATAACTTCGTATGTCCTTATAACATATACGCATACATGTGATGTTACATGGGGTGTTAACCCATGGCCGACCACCCCCATAATCTTTGTCGTATGCTCCATTATATTTTATGTTTTATTATTCCACGCATATATAAACCTCCATATTGTTTCATAACATATGCGTACAAGTGAGGAATGACACTTAGCCATTTTTTGTGCATTCTTAACGTCGCTTTTATCGTCGCAAACTGTCGTTCAGCGCGCCTGTGCGCCCGCCCGCGTGCCCGCCCGTGCCCGTGCACGATCGCCTGCCCGGCGCCCGTCGCACCCGCAACCAGGGGTCCTTACAACCCCCGGGCCGCACGACCCCGCCCGGAATCGACCAGCCGCCGGTCGGGCGGGGCGGGGCGGCTCAGGGGTGGCCCTGCGCGGGCAGAGAGGGAGGCGGGGGGGGGTGGGCGGAGGGGGCCGGGGAGGGGTGTGGGAGGGGGAGTGGGAGGGGCAGTGGAGGGGGCCGGAGAGGGGCGGGGGAGGCAGAGGCGAAGGGGGAGGGGCGACGGAGGGGGCAGGGGAGGGGCGGGGGAGGGGGAGGCGGAGGGGGAGGGGCGGCGGATGGGGCCCGGGGAGGGGCGGGGGAGGGGGAGGCGGAGGGGGAGGGGCAGTGGGGTGGGCGGGTGGGCCGGGTAGGGCCGGGTCGAGCAGGTGGGCGGGGTGGGCGGGGGGGCTGGCTCAGGCAGGGTGGGCGGGTGGGCCGAGTAGGGTCCGGGGGGTCAGGCGGGTGGGCCGTGTGGGCGGGGTCGAGCGGGTGGGCCGGGTAGGGCGGGTGGGCCGGGTAGGGCGGGTAAGGATGGGGTGGGCCAGGGGGGGGGAATGGGGTAGGGCGGGGGGGGGGGGGGGGGGGGGGGAATGGGGTAGGGGGGGGGGTAGGGGTAGGGTGGGGGGGTAGGATAGGGGGCGTGGGGGCGTGGTAGGATAGGGGGGGTAGGTTAGGGGGAATTGGGGGGGTAGGGGTACGGTGGGGGGGATGGGGGAGTAGGATAGGGGGGGGGGTTTAGGGTGGGGGGATGGGGGGGGTAGGGCGGGTGGGCCGGGTAGGGATGGGGTGGGATAGGGGGCGGGGGAGGGGGGAATGGGGTAGGGTGGGGGGGGGTGGGTGGGGGATGGGGGGGTAGGATAGGGGGCGTGGGGGGGGGGGGTTGGGGGGGCTAGGTTAGGGGGAATAGGGGGGTAGGGGTAGGGTGGGGGGGATGGGGGGGGTAGGATAGGGCGGGGTCGGGCGGGGTAGGGCGGGTGGGCCGGGTAGGGATGGGGTGGGATAGGGGGCGGGGGGGGGGGGGGGGGGGGTGGGGGGGCATAGGGGTACGGTGGGGGGATGGGGGGTAGGGTGGGGTAGGGCGGGTGGGTCGGGTAGGGATGGGGTGGGATAGGGGGTGGGGGGGGAGGGTGGAGTTAGGGTGGGGGGATGGGGGGATAGGATAGGGGGCGTGGGGGGGTAGGTTAGGGGGAATGGGGGGGTAGGGGTAGGGTGGGGGTGATGGGGGGGTAGGATAGGGCCGGGTCGGGCGGGGTAGGGCGGGTGGGCCGGGTAGGGGGCGGGTGGGGGGGGAAATGGGTTAGGGCGGGGGGGGGGGGGTGGTTGGGGTAGGGTGGGGGGATGGGGGGGTAGGATAGGGGGCGTGGCGGGGGGTGGGGGGTAGGTTAGGGGGAATGGGGGGGTACGGGTAGGGTGGGGAGGATGGGGGGGTAGGATAGGGGACGGGGTCGGGGGGGATGAGGGGGGTAGGATAGGGGGCCGGGGGGGGTTAGGATAGGGGGCGTGGGGGGGGGGGGGTTGGGGGGTAGGATAGGGGTCGTGGGGGACTTTGACATTTCATGAAAAGAATAATCAATGAATTAAAGTTGTTATGTGTTCAATATTTGTAATTTGTGATTTTCGCATTGATTTTTAAGTTAATTATTATTTTTTGAAAAAAAGTTATTATTATTTTTTTGACATGAAATTCATAAAAAAAAACTATTATTTGACCATTTTTAGTTAATATTTTTGTATAAAAATTGTGATTTTGACATGTTAATTCTAGCAAAAAATTATCAAAACGTTTAGTTTTTTTGTTATATTTATGTTAAAAATGGTTATTTTTATGTCCATTGTTAAAAAATGTTGTTTTTTAGAAACAATTATTTCATGTGGATTGAAAAATTAATTAAGGATGTATAAATATGTAGATTATCTAAAATTCAAACTATCGACTTTCTAATTTAAAAACGCAAAACAATAAAAACCCCCCTAAAAAAAAAAAAAAATTAAGATAGAGAACAAGAAAATATGAATAAAATGACGACTTCAAAAACTATCAAATTTAGAAAATAATTTTTTACATTTCACACACTAGAAAATTAAAAGTCAAAAAATAGGTCTTTTAAAAAAAGGGTGTGATGCAGAATACTCACTTTTTAAAATCAGCATGAAAACCACTACCATTCTAAAACTTGATTTCATCCTTGAACATGAAAAAAAATTAAAGTTCCAAAAACCATGTCCTAAAAAAAACATGTGTATTCTGCATCACCACTTTTGAAAATCGGGTCATTTTTTTGCTATCTCTACGAAACGGGTAACAGTATCAGTTCCCATTTCAAAGTTTACATTGTTGAAGTATGAACATGTTCCATCTCACATCATTGATTGGAATGTTGTACATTTGGAACTAGAGGGAGAGTTCCTAGCATAACCACTATGTATTCTAGACTACAAGATAGTCACACTACATAATATACATATAGTGCAAATGAAGGTTCAATGGAAACATTTCAGCCTAGAAGAAGCAGCTTGGGAGTTGGAGAATGTGTTTTAAGAAGCATATCCTTCTCTTTCTCGATGAAAGACTGAATTTTATTGCCATAAAGACATTGATCAAACAATGGGATGGTGTCAAATTCAAGTGGGGGAGGATGTGATATCCCTTCACTAGATACTTTATGTAATTAAAAACTTCTTATGTTTTCTTTTAGATAAGTATGCTAGTCTTAAAAACAATTAGAAAATATAATTATCATTAATTTTTTACTGATATCAACTTATTGTAAAATTGGAATTATGATTTTTTATTTTTGTAAATAAAGAAAAATATGAAAAATTAATTATTGAGTAGAAATGGATGAAAGAGATGAGGCTACAAATTATTGTGGAATATTTATTACATGTCAAGAAGTCTTATGTGTCTAATCTAGATTATTAGATTTTATTGAGGAATTATGGCATTGTGTTGTCTTGATGGGTGGCTTGATGGGCCTTGACCCAGGTTCAACGTTAGTCAGCCAAGAAAATACCTACACTACCGGCCCTTTTTGCATCAATCCATAGAGCGTGGACCGAAGTCTCACCCGAAGCAGTATGGGGGGATGTAGGAACCAATTTTCTGCACCCTGAGATGGTTTTGATGTCAGTTTTATACCTTAATCCCTTACTTCATATAGATCGAAAATCCTTTAGGGCTTATCGATGTACTTTCTCTTTCATCTTTTAGAACCTCTGCAAAGGTATACTACCATCCTTCGTGCAACGCTAACGGTGACTCGGGCACTTACGCGCCTCTGTAATTATGTTATTGTATAAGTTCCCAAATTTTCTTAAGTATTCACCATCTTTACCATGCAATTAAGATTATCTTTGCATAAACATATATTATTAATTTCGTTCATATAACAAATGGAAACATATATATTTGTGCATCAAATTAGAATTATAACGTAAACCCAGAACTTAACATAACATAATCGCATGCAATTAACAGAGGTAAAATACACAGTAATTTCATAATACTTCTCCTTATTGACGATTTAGATTTCAAATACAGACTCTATCCACCTTGCACACACAGCTGCAGGGGTTCGTGCACTCAGCTGCGGACTTCTACCCTAGGCCTCTGTGCAGTCAGCTGCAGAGCCTCTACCTATGCTAAGACTCTCGCTCTTAGCTTTTCACAGACTCATCAATTTCTTAGAATTGTCTTCCTTTTCTTCCCTTCTTCCTAAAAGACTCTTCTAATACTTCCTTTTATACAATCCCATGGTCCGCAGACCATGGGTGGATTTCTACAGCCGACATGACTTTTTACAAAACAAGGGTAGAAAACCCTTAATGACTCTTTACATATTTGCATTCCGTGACCACAAAATGCAGAGACTTTACATTATTTATACAATATTTGGGCTTTCTGCCCCAAAACATAGGCTTTTAACCCCAAAACTGGCTCTTAGTGGAACGCGTTCCCAAGAGGCCACTAACACAAACATGGCGACTCACCCTCGAGTCACTTTGCTATCACAGAGATCTTGCTGCAAAGACCTACCAGCTTGACTTGGACAACTGCTACCTCAGCGGTGTACTACATTGTCACCTACTTCATCTCTTCGACCAACTGCTCTGTCGCTGTCCCTGTGCTATCAGCCTGTAGCTTATGCTGAGTATCATGAAGAATAGTGAGCTTTCCCTCAATAGAGGTTGTAATCAAATATGCCTCATCCAACCAAGGCTTTAAGTGAGCCTTCAACACTGCTGCCTTGTTCTGAGCTGCATCTACCTGCTCTTTCAATTCCTTGGCCTCCTGCAACATTGCTAGCCTCCTCTTGATGATGATAGTGCGCGCTATGACTTTGACTTTGTCGTAGTGCTATTGTATCTCCCGTGCTTCTGTTTCCAACACCTATATAGTCGGGTCTTCTTGTAGGGTGGTGAAAACCTCAAGCGACTGCTGAAAGAGCATTGTTCAGTCCTTCACTGTGTTCTCCACTGCTGCTACAACGTCTTTCACAGTTGTTTCATGCTTCTCTTTGACTTCTAGCGAAGTCGAAGGTTGGGCCTTCAACTGCAACTCTGCGATTTTGAGGTTCAGTTCCAATTGAACCTTTGCCAATTGTGTCTATGTGTTGCGCACTCCATCAGCGAGCTTCCAAACCCTTACATCTACTGGCTTAGCCTCAGGAATGTCCAGCTCCAGGATAGACCTGTATACCTCAGCCACGACCTTAGCCATGTGTTGGTTCTTGTCTGTAATTTCCTTCACAAGGTCAATGGTGGAGTCTCTCTGTGCAACCATCTGGGGATTGTTGACCTTCTGTTCACTAATTACCTACAACACACATTGTTCATGGGCCCGAAGTTCTGCGATCATGCCATCCTGCAAAAGGTGAAGCACCTCATTGGGAAGTGTGGTCAAGTTGAGTCCAACTCCTTTGGGAGTGCTGACAGTGGGCTTGTTAGCTTTAGTCTTTATTTTTAGTGTTCTGTCCAGCAACACTATTGCTCGGGGGTCCCTTGCGTGTAGCATCCCTGTGGCTTCTGAGGTGCCAGGCACAAAACTGGTTGATTTCATATTGGTCTGTACCTGTGATGTATGGATCTACAGCTCGCATAGACCCGAGTGAATAGCACCCAATCCCTGCTATTATTGTTTCTTGAACTGCTGCAACAGTTCTGCGGTGGCATCCCTCACCATATCACCTATGTCTTTCAGATCCCCGTCTGTTAGGGTGATTAGATTGAGAGACGTCTTGCTAGCCTTGGACTTCTTCCTCGACCCTACTTTCTTTGTATCTCTATTGCACTTGATGAGGAATGAAGTGGTCTCCAGGCCCGCTCCTCCATAATCCTTCTATTCATCCTCTTCCTCTATCTCTAGGGAAGGCTAATTCTGACTCCTATCAAAGTCACACTCTTGTTCCTCTTCTTGGCCACCCATCTACTTCATGGCAACGTGCTCTCCCTTGGCCTTATTGTCATCCTCCTTTGTCCTCTTCATGGCCAACTATTCCATCTTCAGCTTGGCCTCTTCCTTCTTTCGCTGCATGGCAGACTTGCTAGATCCTGTAGTCAGGTTCGAGGCAGTGAGCCATTATGCTTGTTTAGCCTCTATTTTGTCTCGATATTTTATGGTTTTTTGTTAAACAACTTGTGTTTGCACTAGGTGTTTATAGCCATTACCATCTTTTTTATGCTAATATATAGTCACCCAGAGGTAATAAGTTGTGAATTCTTGAATTTTTCTTTATGTAATAATATGAAGGCATTTTCATGTCAAAGCACCACTCATATCAAGTTTCCATGATGGAAGATATATAAATCCAGTTCCACTAGTTGACTTCCTATTCCAGCAGCCCAGTCCCTACACCAACTGTGGATATTTTGTTCTCATTTCCACGATTTTCATACTTTAAAATATCATGGAGGAAAATGGCCATATGGGTTTTGAAGGGAAGGTGATCAATATGTTGATGTGTTCCTGCAATGAAGTTCAGACCTTCCAAATAGTGCGTGGAATTAAGGTCAAACATTCGGTCACATGGCATTTAAACAACGCTCTGGCAATATCTACAATACTTTTTCTTTTTGCCTTTCTAGGGGAACTGTAGATCAGTTATCTTATCTTTTATTTTTTAGATGTTGAACTCTAAATTATACATTATACCATCAAAAAATATGTATTGCTGGTGTACTAGCATTGCTATAAAACGTGAGGCCATACTCTGTACACGGGAGCAGAGAGATGGATATACGCACGTGGGGGGGGTGCGCACATCTGGATCAATAGCACAGGATGTATTGCGTTTGATCGAGCCAGGGTATTTTTATAATGTAGAAGATTAAGTTTTACCAGTGCTCAATGGAATGACCGAGGGAACCACTAGAGTCTAGATATGTAATATTGATTTTAGAATTAAATACAATTCGGCATTAGTTTTATATATTAATCTTTCCACTCAATTCTTGTTCCAAATTTCCTCGCATGGTTTAAATTTCAGTTAGTCTTTTTAGTTTCTTATTTCTTGGCTTAGATTGATATAGCTTGATTTGATACTGTGTATTGGCATAGATTAACATTTGATTATGTGATAGCTTGTTTTGCGTAGTATGACAGCATGCTTCTAGTCTAGACTGCAATTCAAGCATATTATTTAAATCCTTTCCATTATTTTGAATTTTATTTAAACTTGACTAATGATGTTATATTAAAAAGAGTGAGGTAGAGTATATACTTTCATTTGCATCTCAACTGGTTTGCAGAATTAAAACATTATATTTACCTTGATCTCAACTGTTGCATAATGGAAATTACCCTAAGATTCTAAAAAGGAAATTAGAGCATTCATGGAGTTGATTTCTTATCATTCATTATTATCTCAATGAAATAATGCAAGGATCAGTGAAGATCAATAATCGTGATTAATATTCCTTTCATCATAACTAACGCTGCATATATCATAGTATTTCTGTGAGCCTGGAAGCAACAGATGGATTTGTCTTATTTCTATGATATACTTTGTGTTGAAGCAGAACATCATCATCTTGATTCCTTTAAAAACATTCAACTATTTTTTTAAGTTAGTTAGAATTAATTGCTTATGATTTCTAGCTCAATTCATATTTGTATTATAGTAGTAGATCTTATGATTTCTAGCTTAGTTCATGCTCTTTCATCTTTGTAGTGTAGCAATAGATTTTAAGATGCTTTTCATTGGTCGTGTCTTGCATTTTTCCTGAACATGTTGTGAGTGTGAGCAGAATCTACATTCCTTTGTCCCCTGGACAACTGAGGAAGACTTACTATAGGAGTCAACCCAACCCAGGAGGAGCCAAAAGTAGACTCCCAGTGTGTTTACTTTGCCTTGAAGAGTGTTGTTTCTTTACTTGATTGATGCCTTTTGATTTCTTGTAGGTTCTAGGGTTTTGATTTCACAAGTCGTTGAGGTCGTATTTTGGCATTACCTGTGCTACGCCTCTGAGTCTTACAACCCTGGGTTAACAAATTAAATGTCGGTATAAATGTTGGTGTCATTTTTGTTGCAGGACAGCTCGAGGCAGAAGTGACGGTAAGATGCGAGTGAAGAGCCACATATCCGCTTTAGCTTGGGTCATTCTAAAGTCGAGTTACTCATATAAAACCTATCATTTATACTGCCCAACATTTTGGTTCCATTGTTGGGGAGGCATTGTAGGATAAGCCTCACGATTTGTTTTCTACAACTGAATTTTTAGATTAGCAAGATTCCCCTTGTTTGTTGCAGCATACTGGATGGTATTGCCAAAAAGCTCACAAGCCAGGTTTTCCTTTCTGCAAATGAGTGATTTTATTTACTGCAAAGTGTGTTGCCTGATTTGTTTTGTTTTTTTTTTTTATTGCAATTGAATTTTTAGTAATAATTTCTTTAGTTTTCTTTTCCGAAATCTAGATTATTTAATTTCTGCAAGTGTGATTTCCTTAGCTTACGATTTTGGTTTTTTCTTGATCTTTTGAGTTAATTTTTGCATCTACTAAAAGAAGCCCCGCTCTAAATCCGTTTGTTGACAATACCAGCTAGCAGGAAAATGATAGGAAATGTGATGCTCTTAAAAGACTTATCTCAAATTCTAGCAGGAGCTAGGGTCTTTGTTTCACTGAAAGATCACATTTTGGCCTCAATCAGAGAAAAGTTTATCCCTTTGGAAGAGAAGATTCATGAAGATCCAAAAGATCTTCCTAAGGAGACTGAGTAGTTATGGATCATGCTTGATGAGGAGAAGCCATCAGAAGCAGAGATTGAAGAACACCTACCTGATCTAGTTTTCACCTTAGAAGACAAGCAAAGAAATGTGGAGGATCTGCATGCTGCACTAGAGGTTGCCCAGGAATCAAATGACCAAGAGTATATGGATCCCATAGAATATTGGTTTGAAATGACTGTCAATATCCACTCCTCCCTTATCATTTGAAAATTTGTAACATCACATCAGTTAAAGCAGCTGGTACCTCATGTTCTCATATTTTCTTGTATATACTTTGCAAACTTGAACATGAGTATAATTGTACTTCTATTATGCACATGGATGCATTGGAAGTACTCCTATACGTAGAAGGGAGTCTTCCACTTTTTAGGTTAGGGTAGGGTAGAAAGAATAAATTAGTTTCATGAATAAAGCTATTAGGGTTTTGTTTTAGCCAATGAAACTACTTTATGATCTACATTAGTTGTTAACACACTGTTGGCTTATTGGGGCCTCACCCAGGTTCAGAAGTGTTTTAGCCAAACAAATCTTGAAACTACCAGCCCTTTCGACAACAGTCCGTGGAGCGGAGACTAAAGTCTCACTCGAGGTAGTATGGGAGGGTACTGTTACCAGGTTTCCGCACCGTAAGGATGTCTTGATGAGATCTAAAATGTTCGCGAACCGATCCTATGTACTAGTGGACCACCACGTAGCTGTCTGACCTTCGAGTAGCTCTATACAAAACATGAAGGGGCACTATCTAGATCCTTTAACCTTACTTTGTTATTATTATAGATCTAATTTAATTTTGTGGGCCCCATAATCTTTGTTAATCATCCAACATTTATAACCAGTGCATGCAACCATATACTATAAAAATATGCATAAACATGTAACAGAATCATAAACATGTAATCATAGATCTGCGAATGGATGCAAAATATTTCAGAATCAACTTAGCTTTTATTAACTTCTGTCCTATTACAATTCCGAATCCGCCCTACGCACTTAGTTGCAGGGGTCTGTGCACACAACTGCGGATTCTACCAGGCCTCTGCGCACATAGCTATAGAGCCTTCTTCTACTATTACCCCCCAAGACTCAGACTTATAGACTCCGAGTGAATATCATATTCAAACACCCATAACACTTAGGATCAAGACTAACCATAACTAACTTCTACACTTAGAGCCTTGCTCTATTTATATGTTCCTATGGTCCGCGAACCATGGCAGGCTGACTCACTTTTCATTACCTTACATTATTTTTGGGTGGACAACCCTTTGACTTGAGTCATTACAATTCGCGCTCCACGCACTTTGCAGAGCCTTTACAATACCATTACCCAAAATTGTGGGATTTACGCCCCAAAACCATTACGCGAGGGATCCGCTGCCGAACAGGCCCCCAACACAAACATCGTGACTCGCCCTCGAGTCACTGTGTTGGAGTGGAGATCTTTGCTCAGAGTCCATCCAAAAACTTCTGCACTTCGTGGACGTCTGCCACACATTCCTCCGCTGTCTGCTGAATCAATTGTGCACAACTCTCTGATGCATCATTGTTAGAGGCACCCTATTGCCTTTGCACATATGTTTCCTGCATTTGGGTCAACGTCCCCTCAATCATGGTGGTGACCATGAACGCTTCCTTGAGCTAAGGCTGGATGCATGCTTTAAGCCCTGCTTCCTTCTGGCGTAGGGCATCCACCTATTCTTTCAAAGATTGGGCCTCCCTCATCTTGGTCAATCATTGAGTAAGGGTGACCGTCTGCATGGTCCCCCAGACATTGTTATAGGCCTGCTACAATTCCCTCACTTTTGTCTCTAACTACTGCAGCGTTGAGTCCTGCTGCAGTGAAGTGAGTGTTAGGAGGGACTGGTCCAACAATCCGGTGGAGTCCTCTATAGCGTGCTCTATCTCTTTCAACCCTGCTTGAATGATGTTTTGGCACTACTCTCTAACTTTCATGTGTGTAGAGGTCTGCGCCTTCAGTCACAACTCTACGATTTGCAAGTTCAGCTCCAAATGAACCTTCGCGGCCTCCTCCTGTGTCCTATGGACTCCAACTACCAGTTGGTGAATCTTATCCATGGTGGGGAGTGCCGCTGGCACGACCAACTTCGGAATGCTGCTACAGGCCTCCTCCACTGCCTATTCTAATCCCTAGTCTTGGGCGACCAGGTTGTCGCGCTGTAGGCTGAGCTATTCTAAATTTATGTTTTTCTCACTCAAGACTTGGAGAGCGCGACCCTCTCTGGCGCGAACCTTAGTAGTTACGCCATTCTGCAGTTGGTATAGGATTTCTCTGGGAAGTGCAGCCAAATTCAACCCCCAACCCCTCATGTCACCTTCGGCCTTTGCTAGGACAGTGCCTTCTGGTAACACCAAAGTGTTCGTTGTGCAACATATGCTCAGCTGTGGATGCACCTTCCACAAAGGTCGATGTCATCATCACTCCTGGGGGTTGCACCTGTAATGCCTACAACTGCGCTCTGAGCGCCCCCAACACAGTTGTATGCTTCGTCATCAACTTCTCTAGATTATCCTTAGTGACATCGTGAACTGGTTCTCTACTGTCAAGAAGATATCCCTCTATGGTCTTCATTATCTTTGTATTTTTCCGTGTGGTTGGCTACTCCTGGACGTGCGGCCTCTTGAGTTGGGTCGATGTGGCTGTAAGGTCCGTGCATTCCTGTGTCTCCACCTCTCCCTGTATGTCCTGATACATGGACATTTCTTGACCTTCCTCAGTCTCTTCGGTGGCTGCAGTTATGGTTTCTACCATCCGCACTGTCACTACTGCCTCTGCCGCCTTCCACTGCGTGGCCGCTTCCTGTTCCCGGCGCTTTCTCTCTGCCAACTTTGCGAGGCACAACTTGGCTTCCTTCTTTTGCTATTGTGCGGCAATCTTTTCGAGTTCTACCAAGTTCAGAGTGTGCCACTCCAGAGACCATGCCACCATTACCTCGAGGATTGCATCATCTGTTGTAATGAGTGGAAGCTTTACCCATGTCCAGGCTAGATCCTTTCGCACCCGGATATACAAATTATACACATCCACCTTGAATTCAGCCAGGCTTTGTAAACTGTTGTATACTGTCAGGGACAAATGTGGCCTTTGGTTGATCCATGTTTGGATGCACGCCTCCATGAACACCCAAAACACCTTGTTCTCGCAAACCCTCATTGTGTCTTTCATTGCCCAAAGCGAGGTGTACCTCGTGGCTTCAGGTAAGTTCTTCTCAATGGTGGGTAACTGGCTGTCCTCTGGTAGCTTCCCTGCAACCAACATGATGGATAAGATAAACCACACGTAGTGGAAGGTCTTACCCTACTCTTGGACTTCCTTACAATTCATCAAAAAATCATCGCAGAGAAACTTCACCCAGTTTAACTAGACCCCCTCTGCGCACTGTTCTGCCAAGACAATTACTGATTATGCCACCCCCTCTACACGAAATTTCCTCATTAGCTTACTGGCCAGCAGCTGGGTGGCTATGTGCACCCCTCTTTCCTTGATTCTTTCTATTACATTCCCTCACTTCCTCTTCTCCAGCTTATATTTGGCCTTCATCGCTTTCGCAAGGGTCGACTCACCGCTTTTTCCTGCTATGGCTACGGGATTGCTTCCTTTGATGGGCAGCTGATAAATCCGATGAATTAAGTCATCCGTGATGGGAATCAGCTCTTCCAGCCAGAGATACCCATCATGTACAAGACACAGTAGCTGTTGAATGACAAAAATTGTGATGGGCACACAGTGGTAGTGGGGTATCCACCGCAGAGGTAGTAACCTAGCCTTCTTCACACCGCGTAACCATTTCTGCTACAATAATTGCTCTGTGACCAGTTGTGGGAACTTCTCACCGTCCGCGAGGTCCCTGTCTTCAAACTTTATATTTGGTACCCATCCCAGTGGCAGGCCATCAAACCTTATTTCATCAAGAAGAAGCAGGGTCTAGATCGCACTCTTCATGGCCTCCAGATCCTTCAGTATCTTAGTCGTTCCTTTCCATGGGTCATGTAGGGTGTAACTTTATCGCCAAAGGTACTTGGGAAACATTTTCTGCCTCATCATCCTATGCTTCAATTTGAGCGATCAGGGCTTGCAAATCTTCCTCCTCCTCCTTGGTTTCGATGGTGACAGCTTTTCCCTTCTCTGCCATTGACAATTTAATGAATCCTGGGTTCTGTGGTAATACCTGAACTGGCCCCATTGTCTGCTTGTCTTTCTATGGTCGCGGTGTGCATGGGGACTTTGGAACCTCTGGTGCAACTATCGCCTCTCCAGGCTCCTCCTGGGTAACATGGGGCTCTAGGGTTACTTCCGTGAATCGCACTTTTGTTCTTGCAGCCGTCATTGTTTCTACACTAGATTCGTTCGATCGTGTACTTATGGGTGGCAAGGTATCTTGGTGCTCAATGCTCTGTATCGGCTCAAATCTCAAACAACCAAGTGTTTCCTCGAGGCTTCCCCAAGGGATTTGATACTAACATTTGAATTTGAATTCGTCCATTTCCTCCACTTCTGAGTCATTAATACCTTCTTGGCAGCAGATCATCCTGAATCTAGCTCTTAATTCCTGTCTTAAGGGCCCACCGCCTGCTCCTTTCTCCATTAAATTAGACCTCTTGTCATGAACAATGACATCGACGGTCACCTCCCAGCCTGCCCGTGCAGTAGAGCAGCCCCTTATGCTCGACCACAATACCTGTGACATATTGGCCCTGCGCAGAACCTCCTTTCCGCGCAACGCTCCTGCAGACTCATTTATAGCCCTACGCCTTCTTTCAATTGCTTGGAGTGCTGAGTTTGTGCTTCCTACATATAGTCAGGTGGTCACACCCCCGATGCAAGGCTTCCATTTTCCTGCTAGCCCGAGCCACGGGCACCCTTCAAATACCCTTGCATCTGGTAGTGTGTCGCATTCTTCTTTGTATGGTATGCTCCCCTGTTTAGTAAGGTGTGGTCGCAACCATGATAGCAGGGTCGCAACTCTTTCTAATGCAGTAGTAGGGTTGGCTAGACTTGATCCCATCATGCTTAGTTTCTCATGGCCCACTTGCACGACTTCGGTTTCCAGTTCGCTGATCTCTTCATCTAATGTCACACTTCTCTTTCTTATCCATGCCCACTCGTCATCGAGTTCGCAAAGTTTCATGCTCCCTCGCTGAATGGCTTCTTGCAACTGCCTAATTCCTTTACCCAGGTCCTTGCATCCTGTCCCAACTACGGGAGTTGTGGTCTGGGGATTCTTCTCTGTCCTCCTAGTTTCCTCTCTTCTTGTCACTATTGGGGTCATTTCCGCACTCTAGTTTTTTCTTATGGTCCTATAAGCCCATCGAACCATTGGTACGCATAGGTCCCAATCCATTCGTCCCGCCTGGTAAACTCTATTCATGATTCCATGTAGCTTTTTGAATGCTCTGACGTGGGGTATTTGTGGTGTGCGTCTCTTTCACTACTGTCGCGTTAGGTTCTGATTTTTTATCCTTAGCCTGGGATGTGCTTGCACAGCACACGTCTGCACCCATCAACACAGGTGGGCGTGCAAACTACTTCGCCCTGGCTACCCATCGTGTGTTTGATGTTGGGGTCTTCCAAACCGTAAGTGCATCCGTCTTCTTAATTTGCGCCAGCTCCCAATATTCTTCTAGTGTGTATTCTAGTATCATGCGGGTGTCGCATGCAACACCTGTTCTAGTGCACCGTACTGCTACTGTTTTGGTACTGCTCTTTCACATTGGTCTAAGGATTCCTCCACTTTTGTTACCCCATCATCTGTTGGAAGTTCCCTTGCTTCGGTCATCACGTGTCGTAGTGATCTAATCATCATATTGCAATTCGAAGTTGTTACTTCATGCAACCAGTTCTATTTATTCATCTAAATCCAAAGTATAGGAACTATCGCGCTCCCATGATATTCTCTCATCTTCAGTCAAGTTCATCCAATCCTGGTCTTGCGTCGTTATCTAGTAAATGAAATCCAGCTCATCGTGTTGTCATCCTCACACACAAGTTGAATGTAGCACCCTCCTTTGGCTAGATCTAGCGGAACTACTACGTGTAGGGACTTTTTCTTGAAAATCATCTTCCGCTTCTTCAAGTTGATCACTCCATTCATATCCGTGGCCTAGTCTATTCCTAGCAACGTGGGGTAAGGGTTGTTGTCATCAAAAATCTATATTACCTCAAAGTCCGTCTGTGTGGTCGCGCCTTCAATGTCCACTGTTACCCCTTGTAACCTTCCCATGGGCAAGACCCTTTGTTGGTTTTCCATCTGTAATTGAATAGGGGACCACTGTAATGCAGGCCTGCCAATGCATTCCCATGTTTTCTTTGGTAACACATTCACGTCCGAACTCAGGTCTAGGATTACCTGATCCATCTCATATTTGCCAACCTACGTCGTCAATCTCATTTCCCTCCCGATGCACAATGCATGCTTTCCCAGTTTTCGGATTACACACAGTTCACCCGACCTTGTGCACCTAGTGATCAGCTCTTGTAGTCCTTTAACTGCCTTATTTTCACATAGTAGCTTCATGCATGTCTCTAAAAAGGTAGTAAGCATAGAAGGATCCATTCCTAGCCTTGGTTGATCCTTACTACCTGAAGTAGAGGCCTCCGTGAAGCTCTTCTTAGCTTCCATAAATGTCTCCCTTGCACGCTCCAAGTCAAACTCAGGTTCCTCTGTAGGAACCTTGCAAACCCATGTATCTTCCTTGAGTTGCTTCTCCTTGTCCTCCCCTGCGGTCACACCACTTCTGAGCACCATATTCACATTTGGGTCTTCTTCGCAAGGTTCATACCTCATCATTTGGATATTCTGGGTCGCAGTAGGCTGTAATACCCCGTTCTCATGCATCTGCGCAATCAGCGTAGGATAATCTACCACTTCATGATCAAATTGAGCACAGTATGAACAAGATAATCTCATTGGGTTGGCATAGTCACGAGCGTAGTGCCCTGGTCCTCTGCAATTGTAACAAATGAGTTGTCTGCAGCCCCTTCCTGTCCCCATTCCTCCTCGTCCTCGACGTCGCCCTTGAAATCCCCCACATGCCATCCCTGCGACTGGGTCAAGGCTTCACGTTTCTGTCTTCATTATGTATGCTAGGGTCCACTCCATCATTAACTCGAAGCTATGACAAGTACACTCATCGTGTCCCACCGATCTATAAAAATTGCAAAACAGCTACTGGGGAGTTTGGGTATACTTCTGTAACAAATGACAGTTGTCTGTCGTGTGCTTCCCTCCCACCTGACAGATCACGCACCAGAGCGCAGGTGCCACACTTGGGTCCACCTGTGCCTCTGGTCTTAATGGCATCGGTCCCCTGCCTACCAAATAGTTCACGAATACTGGATAGTGATTCTTATCGTGGCCCTGACCTTTACATTTTATGCAGCACACTTCTTCGTGCACTTCTAGCTAGGGTGCCCTATCCTACTTTGAACTCTACATCTCAAAGCATAGGTTCTATAGTTGCACGTGGATCTATTGGATTCCCAATCCCAGATCTTGTATTGGTGTTTCATGCAACCTCATCGCCATTTCTAATGCTTCCGCCTGGGTTGAAAGCTTCCACTGTGACAGCACCATCCTCATGTGTGGTGTTAAAGATGCCACAAACCACATGTGGCGATGCGCACCCGTTAGTGTGATATTAGCCTCGCGGATCATACTCTTCAGCCTCTGATCTAGATCCCACGGGGTCTTCCCTGGAAGCATCACAATCTCTTTAAATCTGATGATCGTCTGTGTCTCTGATTTCGACTGGCTAAACTCTCTATTTAGCGCATTCCAGATCTCCACTATGCCTACATTAGGGTGATCATTCGAGTGCCTGATATACCATGTCAATGCGCAATCCTGCAGCATGCTTACCAATGTGGTCTTCTCAATGTTGTCATCTGTGACCCCTTGTGCTTCCCACACTGCTCTTACCATGAATCGGAGCTAGTCTGGACCCTTGTTCCCTACTCCTCTTAATACGGGTAGCTTGATCGCGCTCGCCATGCTGAGCTATGGGTTTGGTGGAGGTGGGGTGGTTGAAGATGGAGGTGAAGTGGGTGAAGTGGGTGATGGCATAAGGGGAGGTGATAACTGTAGAATGCGCTGCCTTATCAAACTAACTGCACTCCTCGGAGAAACCTGAGCATGCTCTTCCTCACTCTCTCATGAAGGTGGAATTAAAGGACTGTTCCATAACCCTTTGATCCCTTTGTAGGTATTTCTACTCTGCGTTGTTCCCACCATCAATGTATTCACATAACCTATTTTTCACATAACAACATCTTAATCCAAGTGTTTAGAGATTTAATGTACCTACCTTGCAGTCCCTTGAGAAAACGTCATTCTGCTTTGCTATACCTTACGGTTGTGTCTATCGTGAACCTAGTGATAAACCCCCCTATTATCCAGTTGAGCCAATGGTCCACGGGCTGCGCGATCTTATCTTATGATGCCTCTAGTCTGTGTACTAACTCTGGGGTCCACACTATCGGTTGATCGAGCTTATACCTTCCCTGGCTATCGGCTAACCTTGCGATCCAATCATACAGCTCTGAAGAGAAGGTCTTGAAGAAGATCTCATGGATTTCTGTATATATTTAGCGATCTAGCCAACTCTTTTCGAATATCTGTGGAGTCCTGTTTTCATGTGTTATGAACTCATGAAGATTCTGATCCAACCAATCTTCAGTTTCCTTCTTCATAGGACTCTATTGTTCCAACATCAGACATCCCTTAGGCAGATCCCGGTCCTGGAAATGTAACCATTTGTTGGCTTATTGGGACCTGACCGAGGTTCACAAGTGTTTTAGCCAAACAAATCCCAAAACTTTCGGCCCTTTCGGCAACAGTCTGCAGAGTGCGGACTGAAGTCTCACCCGAGGTAGTATGGGAGGGTGCTGGAACTAGGTTTTTGCACCCTAGGGATGTCTTGATGAGATCTGGAACATTCACGAACCAATTCTATGCACTAGTGCAACTCTGTGCAGCTGTCTGACCTTCGAGTAGCTCTATACAGAATGCAAAGGGGCGCTATCTAGATCCTTTAACCTTACTGTGTTATTATTATATATTTGATTTAATTTTGTGGGCCCAATAATCTTTATTAATCATTCAACATTTATAACCAGTGCACGCAACCATAAACTGTAAAAAAATGCATAAACATGTAACCGAATCATAAACATACAGATCTACGAATGGATGCACAATATTTCAGAATCAACTTAGTTTTTATTAACTTTTGTCCTGTTACAATTCTGACTCTGCCCTGCGCACTTAGCTGCAGGAGTCCACGCACACAGCTGTGGATTCTACCAGGCCTCTGTTCACATAGCTACAGAGCCTTCTTCTGCTATTACCACCCAAGACTTAGACTTATAGACTCAGAGCGAATATTTTATTCAAACACCCATAACAATTAAGATCAAGACTAACCATAACTGACTTCTACACTTAGAACCTCACTCTATTTATACATTCCCATGGTCCGTGGACCATGGCAGGCTGACTCACTTTTCATTACCTTACATTATTTTTGGGCGGACAACCCTTTGACTTGACTCATTACAATTCGTGCTCCGTGCACTTCATGGAGCCTTTACAATACCATTACCCAAAATTGTGGGCTTTATGCCCCAAAACCATTACGCAGGGGATCCGCTGCCCAACACACACCTTTGTGACAAATCTTGTTGAGTACGATTCACTCTAATACCTCATGATTTTGCAAAGGTAACCATGATTAATCACTCTAATGAGTTATCATTTGAGATATATGTTTTTGGTTTCCCTTAGAAGGTACTATTGAAAACCCCCTATGGTGGACCACTCTAGTAAAGATCACAATAAGTTATTCATGAGAACACTAGCATTCCTAATTCAAAGAATCTTTCAGTCATTATCCATGTTATATTTAATAAGTCTTTAGGGTAGAGAAACTAGCCAGTAATGATTAGTCATTAAAAACTTTTCACGCCATCCCGTAACTCTTAAGGAGTAGATCTGTCTCCCCACTTATTAAGTAGCCTCTAAAGTTAATCAAAATCAGAGTTACAAAAGATTTAGGGGAGGATAGGAGGTCTCGTGATGAGCCGACCTACCATGATCATGGGACCTAACATGTATGACATTACTGCTCCTAGTCACCAAGCCAGAGTAATGGCTTTTAGCCAAAAGCTGGAAGACAAGAGGTCTCATCACGAGCCAGCCTATTCATCCATGTTACTTCTTGTGAGTGGCGTTGCCATCAGCTGGTTACCAAGCTAGGATAGTGGCCTTCATCTAAAAGTCAAATAATCTAGCTCTGAATCTATATCTAGTAAGTGGGACACAGACATTTCGCTGGGTTAAAAGACATCCCTATCGAGGTTATGAACACCTGTGGGTAGCAGGGCTATGTCTGTGGTATTAAAGTTAATTGCATACTATGATTTTCTTGGTTATCCTTCTCTTTCCCTGAAACTCATCCTTTTTCTTGGACAATGATTTTAAGACAATTTGAACATGATGCGTCGAGTTCTATATTTCAAAAATTAGAGATCTTCAATGATGTGGTACCCTTAGTGAAGGTGATCCTTTGTACCAGATTGGAGGGAAATTTATTTTTGCATCTATATGACAACAAACATTTAGAGTGTTCAAGGTTACTGATTGATCCATGAAAGTAATATCTTAACTCTATTCTTACTCTCTTCCTGGTATCATCACTCGCTTTAATTTTCATAGTGATGAATTACTCAATAACGATTATTCACTAGGTGTTGTTCAACAACAATGTTTATTGGTTGTAGTTGCCTCTGAATAAGCCCTATATGTCCTGGGAACAAGATTGTCATAGTAAGAATGGGATTGTTATCATAAGTACAGGATTGTTAAAACAGATATGGGAATCTTGTAGTGGTATTTTGAATTGCACTCCTCTTTCAACAAAATTTTCATCATTAATCCTCATAAGACTCAGAATTCTTGAAAGAAATCTATGTCGGATAGGGAAATTGTTCGAAACAGGACAACAAGTACATATTTGATTTCTTTTTATGATCTATATATATACTATTTCCTGACATTGATTATGTTAATCCTCTCTGCTTTAGTAATTTGTGTCCTCGATGCTTTCGCAAGGGCTCGTAGAACTCTAATGGGAAATGCAAAAGATAAATCAGTCTTTACTGATGCAAAACCTTAAGTATTTTTCTGCACTAACTTTCATCATTTCGCCAATGGGTGTTTTATGTTGTCAACCGAGGTAATCATAACTGTTAATGCGTAGTCATACTCCTCTCTGTCGTAAGGATGGATGTGAGTAATCATTATAGTTGATCAGCGATAGGAAATTTATATTCGGTTCGTGACACTTTTTATGATGATTACATTTGCACAGCCCTTTGATGCTTCCTGAGTCCTCCGCTATGCATATCCCATCGAATGTGCATTATGAACCGTTATGTCACTCAGAAGTACCTAGTCTAAAAGTTGTTCGGCTCTCTGCTTCAAAACATATTGAGTCAGTTTTGTTCATCTCCCTCTGGAAGCACATATCATCCATCCAAGCCATGACGAAGAAATATGACCGCCATGAACCTGCATCCATCGAAGAGCTAGAGAAAAATCTAGAGTACAATGCCTACAAACAAAAATTAATAAGAGATGGGTGGCATGAATTCATGGCCAAATTCTAGGGCCATGAAGATGAGGTCGTGTTTCAATTCGCTCAAGGATTCGATGGAAAAATAGCTCGAATTAGGGATTTGACTATGAATGTAAATGAAAAGACCATTTCTCGAGCAACTGGGCTACCCTTGGAGGGAGTTAAATGGTTTAAGAACAAAAGCGTAGATAAGCGACAGACTATGCAATTTCTCAAAGAAGGGCATCAAGAGGTTAACTGGGTGAAGGGGATACTGCGTTCTCAGATCAAAGATGAATGGTGCACTCCTCTATTCATTCTCCAGAAGTATTTGACCTGTGAAGGTAGGTATGCAACCATTTTTCTCTATCATCTAGGTTTGCTGTTACATTTTACTGGTGAGCAGAGAATCAATGTTCCATATTTCCTTCTCAAGAGCTTGCAAAAGATGTCACAGGGGGTCCGTAGGGCTGCTAAAAATCCTAGGGTAAGCCTTTACCATTACGGGCTCATCAAAATATTAATTGCAGATGAGTTAGGCATCAGGAATGATGACTGGGATGATTTTCTTCGAAGAAATTGGTTCATAACAGTTGTTGAGGAGCCCGACACCCAGCCTCCTGATGAATTGTGTGAAGCAAACAAAAACCTAGAGGAAAACGGAATAGATGCTTGCCTCTCCTCACATCCTAGGAAATCAAGGCGGACAAGGGTAGAAATCCCTAAAATCCCTGCAACCCTAGTATGATCTAGGTGGATCTTCAAACACAAGGGCATGACAAAGCTCAAAATTCAAAGTGACAGAAAGGCAATTATCTTCACATCAGATCAATTTTCTCGTCGCCCTAATTCCAACGGTGCGAATTGTGCTCCAATCTGAGTCCCAATGAAGGAGATGGAAGTAGTCAAAGTTCTGGGTGGACTTGCAGGAAATAGAGGAAAATGAAAGTCCAAGGATACTCCTGGAAATAGTCCCATTGCGTAGATATTTTCATTTTCAATCTACTTCAACTTGAATGGGCTAAAACGGACTTTGGATGATGAAGTTATCGCGGAAAGAAGATTGCCTTTGTTCTTTGAAAAAGGAGGCATTTCTTCTAAAAATGGTGTAAAAGGCTTTATATGCGTTCCTTAAGGAAATCGCATCAGAAGAAGTGCAAAGGGCAGACTTATCGCAAAGGCCTTTAGGACCCTTGATCAACGATCTTTGATATATTGGGTCAGAGGAAGGCATGAACGCAATATAGGGACTTGGATAGAGCTGACTTGCGATTGCAATATCGGTGATCAGAACGATCTCGGCATAACCAAAGGAAAGACCCCCGGGCCATTACATATGCGATATGCTGATGCGATATACCATAATGCGATAGCGATATGCAATGTGATCTCGACCATCCGATCAAGGAGCAGATCAATGGTACAAATTTAATTGGTGATATCAGCGATCAGTGATCCCCACTACAAGGGCAGTTAACACTTGCGATAACGTGGACCCGACAGGAGAATAGGGAAGATTTGATATAATTTGAGTTCTGGCTTTAAAGCTTGCAATCAGATTTTTTTTAGTGTTTCCGTGTATTGTTTGTTTGAATAGAAAAGGGCTATTTTTGGGGTTTTGTTGCGAAGAAAGGTTGGACAATCGGATGAATCGTGCTCACTGATCCTTTCATTTGATTAGCTTTTATTCTAAACTGATTCCACACTTTAAGGGTCCTCGTAAGAAAAAAAGTATTATAAAATTCTGTGGACGAAGAAAAGTGCAAGGGGGGAGGACAGTGCACACAGTTCGAGGCAGGAGCTTGCAGGAGGGGCGAAAGTTCATTTTGTCAAAACTTGACAAATTTTATATGGTTTCAGCCCTTCTCGATGCCACGAACACAATGGTGCTATCCATTTCTCCATTTGAGTTCTGCATTTTTTAGCCATTTTCCAGAATGGAGGTATAAGACTCCTTTTTTGTAACTGATGATTGTATTCTTCTTTTTCATGCCATTTAATGAATGAAGGCCTCCCCATTGATCGAGTAGGGCCCAGAGACATAGTCCAAGTTGGACGAACTCCGTTATCAATTCTTGTTGTCTTATTTCATGCTTTATGTGTTTCTTCTTCTTCTCTCATGTGCACATTAGATTTCTATGGTTAAGCTGCAATTTCTACATGTGATTCTTTAATACATCTATAAGCAAAAGATTCTCGGAACAAGTGGTATCAGAGCAGGTCTTTTTAGATGTGAATTGCATGTTTGTATGCTAAAAAGAAACAGGCTACAAAGAGGCGAAGGGAAACTAGAGCCTTTCGATCCCAAAGTGGGGCGTGCACATCGAAGGAGAAACATGGAAGAGGATTAGGCTCATCTTGAAGAGGAGCACAATTTCTGCAAGACCTTCTATTTAATGGCAGAGAATGTTGGTCAATTTCTTTCAAGGCTAGAGAAAGTAGAAGAGAGAAAACTAGAAGAACAAGGTTCAACGCGTGGAAATGGTGGAGGAGAACCCCCTCCTCCTTCCACGAGTGAAAGTTCTTCTTCCTCTCACCACCATATCATACAAATTCAAGGGATGCATCTAAGAAACCTTTTCTTGAATTAGATGTCAAATTTGATCTTCCAATGTTTAATGGTGAAATTAATTCAGAAAAGATTAATAATTGGATTAGGAAAATTGAGTTCTACTGTAGGATTCAGCAAATTGTGGAGGATGAGGCAAAGATTCAGCTAGCCTCTCCTCGGCTGAGCAGCACCACTCTCGTCTGGTGGGAAAGAAAATTTCAAAGTAGTAAGAATTTGGTTAACCTTTTTTCCTCATGGCCTAATTTCATTTCTACATTAAAGGAACAATTTTATCCCTTGGGTTACAAGAAAAAAGCATTAATGAATTGGCAATATTTAAGGCAAGGCAAAGGTCAACATTTTTAAAGTTTTATAGAGGAGTTTAGAAATCAAGTAGATAATTTGGGTATTGCACTTGATTCACCTGAAGTAGTAACTAAGTATATTGAATCATTACATAGTTACATTAGGCATTCATTATTATTGTTTGAACCAACTACTATTGACTCCTTGAGTGTGAAGGCAATTCATCTTGAGAACAGGGGAAAAAATGAAAGGGATGATCATTCCAAGAAACCACCTTTCAAACCTCGCAATGGAAAACCTAAAGCGAAATGGAAAGAGAAGAAGAAGAAGATGGCATCAACTAAGAAAGAAGAAGGAGAAAGGCCTTATTGCAATCACTGCAAAAAGGAAGGTCATGACGACGATCATTGTTGGAAACAGTACCCGGAAAAGAGACGAAAGAAGTATGGAGGAAAAGGAAAGCAAAAGACAGTGGTAACTGTGCAGCAAGACCTCGGATCTGATTCGGGAGATGAAGCATTGATCACAACAGCAGGAAAAAAGGGTACTCTTACACCTCATTTTAATTCTAAATCACATGAAGGCACTAGTTCAATAGATGAGTCTCTTCCTAATGAAAGAAAGAGAATTGAACTATTTGATATTAGAGTTATCATAAATCATACAAAATTGGAAACTCTATTTGATACCGAATCCCAAGCAAACTTAATTTCAGAGTCCTTGGTAAAGAAGCTAGACTTGGAAACTACACCACATCCAAAACCTTACCCACTTGGATGGATACATGATAAAACAGAACTGAATGTAACTAAGCAATGTAAGGTTAAATTTGTGATTGCCTCTAAGTTACTGGATGAGGTAAAACTTGATGTGATACCATTGGATAGCTGTGGTATGGTGTTACAGAGTCCATATCTATATGATAGAAAAGAAATCTTCTTCTGTCTTGAAAAAAAATACCAAATCACAAAAGAAGGGGTAGAATATATTGTAAGGGCTCATCAAACTAACATCAGTGTTAGCCTTGTAAGTGCAGGACAAATGAAAAGGTTGGTGAATTCCAGTAAGGGTTGCATGCTTATGGTTATAAGGGAAAAAGTGGAAGAATTAACTGATGCTTTCCAGGGTTGTGATCAGGAACATAAAAAGAAATTATCTGAATTAATTTCTAACTATGATAAGATGTTTCAGTAACTGAAAGGATTACCTTCAAAGAGGAAAATCCAACATGAGATCAATTTGTAGCATGGCGCTCCTTTACCAAATATTGGCATGTACATGATGTTGACCATTGAGATGGAGGAAATCGAAAAATAGGTGCAGGAATTGCTGGACCAAGGGGTCATCAGGCCGAGCACTTCTCCATGTGGCTCACCAATTGTCTTAGTGCCAAAGAAATATGGCACATGGAGGATGTTCGTGGATTAGCGAGCACTAAACAAAATCACGGCGAAAAATCGTTACCCTCTTCCACGCATTGATGAATTATTAGATCAGTTAAAGAATGCTATCTATTTCACCAAATTGGATATGCGTAGTGGTTATCAACAGGTCTGAATTACAGAGCAAGATGTGTGGAAAACCGCCTTGAAGACCAAACAGGGGTTGTTTGAATGGATGGTGATGCCATTAGAACTTTGCAACACTCCAGCCACTTTCATGAGGGTCATGAATGATCTCTTTAGGCATTTCATTAATGAATTTGTTCTCATATATATAGATGATATCCTTGTCTTTAGTAAAGGTTGGAATGAACATGTGTGTCATGTGAAGAAAGTGCTTGATGTATTGAAAAAATAAAAACTCTATGTGAAATTGTCAAAGTGTGAGTTCGGGAAAACCTCTTTGGTTTACCTAGGTCATATTGTTGGTCATGGTCAGTTAAAAATTGATCCTTCTAAAGTTGAAGCAATTGTAAATTGGCCTAAGCCTACTAGTGTAACCGAGGTCCACAACTTTTTAGGTGCAGTCCAGTATTGGAGGAGATTTATTGCCAATTTCTCTGTTATTGCAGCACCTTTGCACACATTGACAAGTGTGAAACAGGTCTTTCAATGGGGAGGGAAACAACAGAAGTCCTTCGAAACATTGAAGGAAAAGATCAACACTGCACCAGTCTTAGCCTTACCAGATCTCCAACAACCATTCGAGATCGAAACAGATGCCAATGGATATGCCATGGGAGTTGTATTGATGCAGCAAAAGAAGCCGATATGTTACCATTCCGAGAAGTTCTCTCAGGCTGTGATAAACTATCCCACTTATGACAAGGAGCTTTATGCCTTGGTTCAAAGTGTGAAAAAGTGGAAACACTACCTGATCAGCAAGGAGACCATCATCCATACAGATCATCAACCCTTGCAGTACCTGATGAGCCCCAATTTTTGGTACAATTTGGGCTCATTTGGCCTACTTGCTTTGCTCAAACCATTCATTTTTTATTGCTTATGCATTCATTTCTTGGTTTGTTCGTGTTGTTTGTAGGAAGAAGGGTAGGCATTCTATCTACGTGACTAATACATGATGATTTCGGGTTTTTGGCATTAAAAGTGAGCAAAGACCACGAGAAAGGAGACAAGGAGACAGTAAGGTGGCACTGCTGGTTTTTAGGAGAGGATGTCCACAGTCTTGGGGGCCTTCCTCGTGATTCCCACCATAGCTCTGAGCTCCAACCAATCTCCCCACCGAGCTTAGAGGCAGCCAACCGTTCTACAGGAACAACAGTTATAACTGTTCTACAGGATCAGCAGTTTAACCTTCAGTTGGACAGCCGAGCTCCACAAATCAAGGAAACATGTTGGATTATCATTTTGCATAAATACTGAGGCCATAGCCTTTGATAGAAGCTTTTTGAACTTTTGCATTACTCTTGTAATTTGGAAGTACGAGCTACAACTCGGTGTTGGTTTTTTTTGTAAGCCAGTTTTGGCATGACATCAGATTTTTGGTTATGAATAAAGGCAGGCAGATTTTGATCTCATTCTGAGTTTCTAAGGGAGCTATAGCTCTGAGGTTAGGGCCCAACCTGAGAGCAATAGATCTCCTCAGTGTTGTAATGTTATTTGCCTTTCATTCCATTACTTCGTTTCTTTACTTTGACATGCAATTCGAATCTACAGTCTGCTAATTTAGTTTTTTATGGGATTGAATAGGATTAATTTATGGTGAATTTTCTTCCAGTTGTTTAGGTTAGAAGAGGATAGTTATAATTCATTGGAGCTCCAGAAAAAGGTTGTTAGAGAACACTGCCATCTCTGCTTAGGGATTGGGGTGCAGTCCATATCAACCACCAAAAAGAAACGCACTTCTTCTCACGTTCATGCAAGCTGCAACAGTTACTTTAGTCATCCATGCACTTTGGTCTTGATCATTACTTCTCCATTCCACTTCCATGCACGAGTTTCTTTCACAAATTGCACTGTTGTTCATTGGTTCAAAATAGCACAGTTAACATAGGTTAAAGAGTTCTCGTTTTTGGTGACATTCATAGACAATTTGTTTCATCTACATTGCTCCACACCATTCCATTGCCTTCCTCATCTTTTCAACCACACCTGAAACCACTCAACCGACCTCTTCTCAGCTCGTTTACCTTCCAGCTCTCCCATTACTCACATAGCTCCATTTACTTAACCTTTCATTGATCCCATCCTTCCAGCCATCAACCCACTGCATGCACTCTTCCTCCATCTGACTTCTCTGCTCCTGAGCCATCACCAGTTCCATATCCATCTCACCTATCCTCCCACACCACTCCAACACTTCACCATCTCCCAAAACTTCCACGGTCGAACATCCTGTAGAATTGCACAGACTTCCTGTAGAATCCCTGAGTTTCCTGTAGGATCCCCTGCAGACTTCCTGTAGAAGCCTGCAAACTCGGTTGCTAAGCATCCGAACGTAGTAGACTTCTGTGGACTGATGCTAGAGACCCTCTGGGACCTTCCCTAGCCATCCTGACCTTGCCCATGCTTTCCTTCCATGCAAACCGCTCTTGCACAACCAAACCCTAATCAAAAGCATCATCACAATAAATCCAACCACTTAATGAAAAAATAAAAAAACATGTCTTTTCAGATGCAAATAGCTCAGATGCATGTATTTCAGCTCACTGCAAGTAATGGCATTATTGGTAGTAGTTTCATTCACAGTTTTGCATTGTAAGGTCCTAGCTAGTCAAATTAGGGTTTACTAGGGTTTTCATGCTTTGTTGGCTTTCAGTTTATTTCTGCAAATAGACTAGTCTCCTTTGAGTTAGCTTTTGTCCATCATTCATAGAGCTTCTTCTGTGAGCATATAGAAGTTGGCTTGAGCCCTAGCGAACTTGTTCCAGCTGACCAAGTGACAGCTGCGACAAGAGCTAGTACTTGTGCATACAACACCGTCGCTTCCAAGTTTGTACGAACTACCGGGTTGATAAAATTAGAGATAGGAAGCTCCAGGAGTTGTAGCATTATTGCTACAATACTGGAGCCCACCATCTTTTTGGCATCGTTGCCGGGGAAGCATCAAAGTATTAGTAATTGTTGCTTTTCTTCTACTTTCTTACTCTTGCCTTCTGCTAAGTAGTTTACTTCATTTCCATTCTGCAAAAGTAGCATAGACATTTCCTGCTTTCATAGATTAGCATTTCCTGCTTTCATAGATTAGCATTTCCTGCTTTCATAGATTAGCATTTCCTTTCTGCAAGCGTAGACTAGCATTTCCATTCTTGCAATTTCATTTGAGCAAAGTAGATTAGTTCTTTCCTGCTTTCAGTTTAATTCTGCATCTTTCATAGTTAGTTGTAGATCAATCTGTTTCAGTTTTGCAAGTACCAAAAGAAAAGCAAAGCAAAAACAATCAAAAGAAAAAGGAAGTCTTTTCCATTTCATGCCTCGTAGGAACTGAGATAGATCAGGCAAATTCCTACCAAACACCCCCACCACATCACTGAGTCACCCTTCTCTCTTCTTTGGTGACAGTGACCCAGAAGAACCTATAGGTGAACATCCTGAGATATACAAAGATCCTATAGTAGAAGAAGAGTTAGAGACCACTCCATCTAAAGCTATGGCTGACAATAGAAGAGAAGATGAGAGAATAGAAGGTGCCTTCCCCATCCGAGAGACCAATGGAGAGATGAAAATGAAGAACATTAGCCCCTCCGCCTTACCTCACTTCCATGGGCTGACTACTAAAGATCCGGATACCTTCCTGTTTGAGTTTGCTGTCCTTTGTAGAACCTATGACTACACTGAAGATGAGAAAAAGCTGAAACTTTTCCCTTCCACTCTTAAGGATGCAGCATTACGCTGGTTCATGGGCTTACCTGGGAATAGTATCACCACTTGGGCTCAGATGCAGCAAGCTTTCAATACCAAGTACCGAGATTACTGTAGGTCCAAGGAAACAAAGGGGGAAATCTTTCGGATGACCATGGGAAATGATGAGTGCTTAGAGGATTATGAGGAGAGGTTCCAACTAAGCTATAAGCGGGCCAGGTGCACACTTGACCCTAAATCCCTCAAGTTGGTCCTCCTCCGGGGGGTCCCTAAAGACCTCTTAGATACCCTTCACATGTTAGCTGGGGGGGATATTTACCAACTGCCTTATGAGGACATCAAGACTATGTTTAGAAACCACTCCAGGGCAGCTCAGAAACGAGGTAGAGGAAACCACCTCTCAACTAGTGTCCCTTTCTCCAAACATGAGCTTGCAAATCAATTAGAAGATCTTAAGAGTGAGGTGAGACAAACCATTGCCATGCAGCTTGACACATTCAGGATTCAGCAAAAGAAAGAAGAAGCTGAGAGAGCCTTGGCTGTCTTCTGCCCTAGGTGCACAAGGAGACACCCTAAGAACGAATGTCCATTGCATTCAGTTGAAGTGTGTTTCGTTTGTGAGGAGGACCATCCCACAAATCAGTGTCCAACCTTACCTGGGTTTAAAGCCATGTACCAAGGGATAGAAGCTCCCACTGAACCTCTCTATTACCTCAACCCGAGGAGGCCACAAGGATCTAGACCCTATCAGCAGGGGATGCAAGGGGCATCTCAAGCTTATTACAACCCCAACCAATCGACTCCTATGCCTTCCTGGGGCCCCCCTGCTCATCATTCATGGTCCATGCCTCCTCCATGGTCTTATCCACCTCAGTACCCCACTCAAACTACTTCTCATTCATATCACTCACATGCCCAACCTCAGCCTCAATGGAATGCACCTCAGTCGGGGTGGAGGCCCCAATACAACACTCCTCCTGCCATCTTGCCTCCACCACCAGTTCAACCTCAGCCATTACCTCTTGCTCCTCCAAGGCAACCTCAAATGCCTGCTCAACCGAACCCAAACCCCAACAATAGACATGCCCAGCAGGTATACACTGGGGAAACCTCATGCCCTACCTATGCTGTGGAGATCCAGGAGATCAATATTCGATCTGGAAAGACTCTACGAGATCGCCAACCTCCTCCCCTAGAGGATGAGGGAGATAAACAGGAAAGTGAACCAAAGGCTATTTCACCCTTTCCTGAGAGACTAACAGCCACCACATAACCCAACCCAGAGGAGGATGAGCTTCTGGGTGAGCTCAAGCAGCTGTGTGTAAAAATCCCACTTCTCCAAGCCATCAAGGACGTGCCAATATACAACAAACTTGTTAAGGAGAAGTGTTTCAAACACCCAGGCAGACGGAAGAAAGATGCTTCAACTATCAATGTCATAGGACAACTGTCTGACCTTATGTTAGGACAAGTCATCTGCCCAAAGTACCTAGATCCTGGAAGTCCTGTAGTAGATGTTCACATCAATGGCACCATTATACCTCACACCTTGATTGATCTGGGGGCTACCATTAATGTGATGACTAGGGATACCATGCTTAAACTTAATCTTCAGGGTTACTTGAGGAAGACCTCAACAGTACTGCAATTAGCAGATCGCTCCACCGTGACTCCCGAAGGGATTGTGGAGGATGTCTTGGTCTCTATTGACGATTGGGAATACCCTGCAGACTTCCTGGTTCTGCAACCAAAGGACAAGCTTACTGGATATCCTCTCATTTTGGGAAGGCCTTGGTTAGCTATTGCAGATGCTTACATAAGTTGTCGTCCAGGAAACATGACCATCAAAAATGGTCCCATGTCCAAGCAGCTAGTCCTATACCCTCCTGCCCAACCCTCCTTAGAGCATGACTTACCACTCTGGTTGGAAGAAGGAGACGAATACGAGGTGTACTCAGCACCTCTATGCACTTTAGATACCACTAGAAGAGACCCCCCAACTGAGGATGACTTGATCGAGACCTTGATCCAGAATCCACCTTCCAGTGCACTACCCTTAGAGAAATTCGTGGAGGATGCCCAAGCTAGCACCTTAGTGGATCTTTGTACAACCAACCCTGTTACTCCCAGAGTGTTGTTGGGAAAAGTATCCAATACAGAATGACCCTATCCCACTCTAAGGGTGATAGTACCTCAGCAACAATCGAAGCAAAGCTATCTAAGATTTCTTCTTTATGAAAGTAAAATAGGGGAGAAAGAGATCCACTAACCGATATCTTCCGCTAATGGTTGATCCAATCTTTTCTCCTTGCTGCTTGCTCCCAACTCCTTGCTCTTTCACTGGCCCAGCTACACCAAGATCCTGCAAAATGGCAAGAGAGGGAAACTACAAGAAGCATACATTCATAATTGATTCAAGGATTAGAATAAATCAAATACACAAGTATAACAATACATCATTGAGACACATGCATATAGAAGAACCTCAAATGCTTTATTAATGGAAGAAGTAAAGTTCAGGAAGTGATACAACCATAAAAGGCCCAATCCAACATCACCTCCCAGCAGAAAGAAATCTCCTCTTCACCTCCTTCAAAGCAAATCACCCAATAGTTCTAAACTCAAACCAGCAACACTTCCTTACATTCACAAGATTCCAGCCTCTTTAGACCTCATGAGAGAGCTCTATATATAGGAGTTTTGGAGAAAGGATGAGTCAGCTTGAGAGCTGACTAGTGTCCTCTCCTGCTTCAGTTATTCTTCAGTTCTTGAGTCCACTTGGAGGTTCTTGCTTCCACTTGGAGATCTAGACCCTCTTACTCATCACCAGTCGAATTCCTTGATCCAAGTGTCATTTTGGAAGCTTCCTGGGCATTGACACCTTGAGGAATGACTGTGCCACATGTCCCAACTCGCCCAACGCAGGTAGCCTTCTTTGTAGTTGAAATTCAGCGCAGGTAGACAGTGGAGTAGTTGACATGCAGCGCAGATGCTCAGTGGAGCAGTTGACATGATCCAGAATTGCCTTGCTTTTGAGTGTTTTCAGGTGGAGAACTGTTATTCAGTGTTGTGGTTTGCTGACCTTGTTCCTCTAGGGGTAGGAACAACATGTTTAGGGACTTTGGATCCCTCAGATTATGGACATTTCATGCTTCATGCTGTAAGGCACAAAAATGTCTATAACAGTTTCCCCCTAAAGTATGAGGTCGTTTATCGGGTGAAATACTTTATCAGGAGGATCTGAAGTTCATTCAATCGCTGAGAGGTGACCTGTAATAAAATACAATACAATACATTATTTTTCATTCTACTTTCATGATCTAGCTGAGGCGGGCATTCCCATGCTCAGCTTTATAAATTCATTTTGGTACATAGAACAGACGATCGTCTGATGGTAGACTGATAATTCTCTGCTGAAATTATCATCCTTTGAGTAGGATGATCATCTGCTGCAATGATGTACATGTCAAATGTCTTTATATTTCCTGAATATATATCGCAGCCCGGATGGATGAAACTAGATCCAGGGTCTTCAAACTCGTTCGATCTTCACTTTAAGTACAAGTCGATCCATGTGAGAATTGCGCTGAAGTCGAACATGGAAAGACATCGCTTGATTACCGGTCAATGATGTAAACCGTTAACAAGCACGAGAGGAATCACCAATAATGATAATGATCCTCAAGGTACTGCAGTACAATTCGCGTGGTGTGAATAAAGGACTTGGCATCGAACACCACGCAAAATCTTTCGGTCGAAGGTCATTGATGTATACCTGTCGCCGGAAGTGAGAAACTTGCCATTGAGGCATGCAAGCTTCAAAGTACTGAGGGGGGTGTTCCTAGATCAACTTCTTGGATAATGAGCTGAAGTCGACAAGAAGCGATCTGTCAAAGGAGGGCCTTAATGAATCCCACATCAGTGACATGGAATGGAGCTAATGATTTTAGTGGAGGTGAAAACAATCTGTGACATATGATTCAGGGTGGCGGTCATGGATGGATGAAGGATAATGTATGGCAGTGGATGGGACACGGTTGACTCTTTCTGAACAACATCTCTTGAACATATAATGACACTGATGCGATGGATCGGTAGCATTACCCCAAATGTGGATGGTTTGGCGAGACCATGGTGATGAGACCGGTGAATGAAACAACCCAACCCGATGTGATACGGAGGAAAAGTGTCATGTTCAAGAGCGACTTGCTACCATTAAAGCTCTGAGGTTCTCCCAATTTTTCCCCAGTCATTTCTGACCAGTACCTCTTTATTTTTGTCAAGCTTGGGGAGGATAACATATGCTTGTTCTATAACCTGCCCTTCGGGCAAGCCCATCGCTATGTTTTAATGAGCCTAGCGATAGGGAAACTCGTTCTCGTCTAAAGACAAGTTTGTCGCTATTTAATCATTTTAACGAGTCTAACGACAAGGAAAACTCGGTCCTTTTCATTTTTAGAGAGTTTGAAAAGGTACAGAAAGTTAACTCCAAAATTCCCTTTTCGTCATCTAATGCCTTAAGTCCGAAAAAGTATAAAACAATACAGAAGGGATGAGTTTTCGATAACTTTAACGAGCCGAATAAAACAAGCACTCGACCTTTTTGTGCAATAATCCCTCAGGTCCAAAAATATTAAAATCTAGAGGAGGGATAGCTCTTCCGGTCACTTTAACGAGCTGGAAGGCCAAAACTCGGCAATCTTTTCATATTTTACGAGTCAGTTGAAAAGAGCTCAAAGAAGACTCGTCTTTTGAGGAACGAGTGATATACAGGGATAGCAGCAGATTCCAGGTACAGGTTGGAATTTTCCAATCATGGCAGTGTCACATGGATGGCTAGGTGAAATCACTCTTCGCAGCTGTTCCTCAAAATGGATAAAAAATTATATGGAGGTGAACGATCAGCCAAATGACGGTGGAGGTGGCAGGTGCAAACACGACCAAGGCTTTTTATGGCTGATAAATTTACGATCACAGAGGTTATTTACCGGAATAGGTTCATTTTTTATTTAAAAATGAGCTTAAACTCTGGGGGAAACATTGCTCACTGCTTTTATTTATTTTTTAACGAGCATGAAGACCGCGTTAAAACTGCTCGGATCTTGTGTTTATTTTTTAATGAGCATGAACTTTATGCTAAAACTGCTCGATATACCAGTCATAAGATAAGAAATGTCTCCTGTGAGATCTCTATTTTTTAAGGAGTTTCATCTTCACTAAGCTTTACTCCATATCCTTTCTTTATGCAAGTTCGGAAATGACTAATCCAAAAAACAGATAAATAACCGCTCTTTGCTTGCACTCCAAAAGGTTTGCATGCCCCCAGGTATAAAGTACAATTTCAAGGCTGCCCCTACTTATCCATCAAAACATTTGTTTTAAAGGGCGAGACTTACCTCTTTAAGGATATCCAAAGATTGTTCTGTTAATCTTTCAAACAAAACATTTCCTCGGCACTGCCTATCGAAATAGACAAGGGTGAATGACTGTTGTCAAACACATAACTTTGACAAAAGAATCCTATTCCAGAACAACCCCTCTTTCAACCACGGACGGGGTACGGACTAGTCATATTCTCTCGCGGAAATTCTACCTTATACCCAAGGTTTTCTTTGCCCGAAGCAGACCAGGATGCATGCCCCCTAGGTTCCAGTCCCATCTTTCCGAATCACTCGCACTCATCGGGAAGGAGGACTGGGGGTGGAGACATTTCTTGATTGAATAGACCATTCAGGGTTGGTATGTGACTATTTGCGATGCGTGATCCCGGAAATGAAAGTTGGTCTACGAGCTTGACCATTCTTCCTTCGTGTGGAAAACACATTACTCTAAAGAGTGAGGAGACTATTGCTGCCATGCAATATATATAGTCTCATCCAAGGAGTAGGTTATAATCCAAGGGTCCTTGAATGACCATCACGCTCATTTCAACGGTCTTCCCTTTCAATGTAACAGGCACATTGGGGAGGATCCCTAACGGTCGACTGGTTCCTTTATCGAAACCCGAGAGATTTCTTATCTCAGGCAAAAGCGCCGAGGAACCCAGTACTTTCCAAGCAATAGAGGAAAGGATACTCACAGATGCCCCTTCATCAATGATAGTGCTAGCCATTACCATTTTGTATATTTGTACGATGATTCTGAATGGTATACTAGCTGGCAACTGGGGTTTGCCTAATTGATTCCAATCAAAGGATACAACTAGGTTGCTTGGTGGTGGGACCAAATACACAGCCGGATATGACCCTGACGATGTTCCTTCCTGCGATAAAGGAATGGGTGCATTGCCCTGATGCTCATCAGAGTCTGTGTTGATGAAAATAATCTGGATGGTGTCATCTTTATTCTCTTCGGTGAGGGTGTCATTTGAAGATGAATCTTCAGTGACGGTGTCATTTGATGATGAAACTTCTGAAGGAAGAACCGGGTCAACTGTCGTTTCGACCTTTGGACTTTCGTCCGGTCTGGATTCAGTAGGTTCATTTTCAATGACTGACGCTTCAGATGACCACTTGAGTGGGCCAGCTGTATTCTCAACCAACAAAGGACTTGGCACGAGTTTTTTGTATCCAGGACGAAGTCTCAACGGTGAAACCGGACGATCTTCCAAAACTCTCTTCGCTTTGTCTAAGAAGGGACAACGGTGGATGGTGTGATCGCCTTCACACAGTTTGCAGGGGGATCTTGCTCCCCCTCTTTGTCTTGAACCTTCACTTTTGCTGGTTGACGGTAAGCATTCAACATGGCTATCAGAGGTTGATGCTCCCGAATTGTGCAAACGAGGGGACCAGTCCCTTAGTATCCGGGGAATACAGGGACAATCTCTATGGAAGTGGTCTCCTCTACATATGACACATGGTGATTTAGGCCCGGTCTGTGCTGTGTGTGGATTTTTGTCAAATGTCTTTTGCTTGCTCCCAGTCGCCTTAGGCTCCTTCTTCTTCTTCTCTCTCTTCTTCTTCTCCTTCTTCTCCATGGGAGCTTGGCTTTTGCCAGCTCTACCTTGCGAAGATGAAGGATTGGAGGAAGAGTTATAGGAAGTAGAAGGCTGGTGGGTACCTCTAGACTAATCTAACTGTTGACTCGACTATTCAGGAACCATGGTGTTCTGAACTACATTGGTTGAGAATAGCCAAATTGGCAGGCCAATTGTCAGTCCTGGAAGTGACAATGTCGCCATGTGGGGCGCACCAACTTCTCCCCAAGAGGAGAAAGGACTAGGATTTCCTTCATGGGGAATTCCTTGGTTGGGGCGTTCCATGTTCTCAACCTACAGATCAACGCAGGGATAGGAGGTGATTATGTTCCGTTTAAAATAAATTTTATAACGACGCTTTAGACACAACTTGCTTTTGCACTTTTTAAGAGTCGAGAAAAAGCTAAAGATGACTCTAGTCTCCTTCGATGTTTTAACGAGCCCGAAGTGACAAATGCTCGGATGGACTTTTTCAGTTATAGAGTTTGAAAAAGGCCAAAAGAAACTGCTCTGGAGTTCTAGGCAGAGGGTGTGCCATGTTGGATACCTATAGTAATAGGTTTCATATTTCATGATTGGCAAGAGAAAAGCCAAATATGCTCTGCTTTCGTATCCCAAAGATCCCATATTTCCTAGAAAGCAAGAGCTGGGTAAGTGTTTCAAGTATTGAGGACCTTATTTCAATTTTTGTGGATGATTCAACAGTTTAATCTGGATCATGCCATGTTTCAATTTTGAGTTGTAGAATAGAGAAAGAGGTCTGTCCAAACAGCTTAATCTTGGCAGACAAGTAGCTTAGGTAGAGAAGCAAAGGTTCCCAAAAGTTTAATCTGGGACCTTGGAGGACATAAGGGTAGAAGTAGATAGAGAAAAAGAGGAAAAAGCCAAAGAAAAGAAAAGGCAATTGAGGGTTGCAAGTTCAAGTGCCCCTTCAAGAAGAAACAAAAAATGCTAGGCAAAATAGTTGGGTAGGCAGTTGTGGTTGCAGAAAGAATATGATCACCATTACACAAGTATCCATAGGTCTCTTGCTAAGGCAATCGATCTGTCAGCAAGCAAAGTGGTGAAGTTCATGAAATTACAGCAAAGAGCATCACTAACTTCCTCTCTTTCCCTCTCTACTCCATCACTAACACTCCCTTTCTAAATCCCCCTCCTTCATTCATATTAACTCCTAATTCTACTATATAACATCCCTTATCTTACCCCTACCCCTAATAGTATTAACACTAAGGTGTATAAAACCCCAAATCTTATGTATATTCCCTCCCCTAGGCATAATAGCCGTGTATTTTTCAAAAAAAGGGGCCAAATGGCATCTGGCCACTTTGGTGAACCTTTTCCACCCATTTCCCTTTTGCTGCAAGACAATTTGCCTTCAAATCACCTCTGCATTGCTAAAACCCACTTTCCGAACCCATTTTGCCTATAAAACCTTTGCAAAGGTCAAATGCCCGCCTCTGGCACGTTTCCCAATCCTACCGCATTGTGGTTTAATCAAAACATTTGAAAAAACCCACATAAAACCCACAAATTTTGATTTTTCCGCCCATAATATCAAAGGCGCATGTTACCCCTCCGCCAGCCGTCGGATCAAGCCCACCAGATCCGACGGCCTACAGCAATATCGGAGCGCCTCCCGTGACCGCACGTTAACTTCCGGGGAAGTGACGTTGCGCCTTGTCACGCCTCCTCCACGCGTCGGGCGTTAAACTATCTCGGAGCCCGCTCTGACATCCTCCGCGCCGTACCTTAACCGCCCCGGGAGACTGCAACGGTTAAGGCCTTAACCGTGACCGCTGCACGTTAAACCGCCACCTACCCGCCGTTAATTCACCGCCACGTCGTTGCTTGCCCGTACCCGCTTATATTATTGGCCCACCTCACTGCTGACTGGGCTGCCACCTCGCCTAAACCTTTGACCAGTCGCCCACCGCCACGTCGCCTGATGACGTCAGCTGACGTCACCTCACCATGACCCACCAATGACGTCATGCTGACGTCAGCAGAAAAAAGCGCCAAATGGTAAAATGAGCCATATTTACCAAATTTTCCCGTATTTTTACCATTTACACTGTGTTTTTACTGAGCGCTCTGCTTGACCGTTTGAGCTCGAATTTTCGCCAACCAGTTGATTTGCCCGGGCGACCTCCTCAAAAAGCACCTGTGCACCTGTGTTTCAACCTCTGCTCGTCGAATTACAGGTATTTAGACCATTTCGCCCTCCATACGACCTTCATTAAGCTCAAAATTGCTCACAGGGATAATGGGACCATAAAGACTAGATTTACACCGTTCATTCCCTTTCATTCATCCAGCATTGTCACTGTGAGGGCCAAGAAACGCTGGCAGAGCTCTAAAAAACCTGCAATTCTCATTAAACCTCTGTAATTCTGCGTTTTCCCGGCAGAAATTGCTAATAGACATATTCCACCCTATTAGAGAGTTCAGTCACACCACAGAGAGGTTCTATCGCCAGAATCCAGTAGTATTTCAATTGCTACTGAGAGAATTCCCCTTCAACATTCAAAACCTCAAACTGTATCCATAGAAGATTGCCTCCAGACTGTGTTTTCACCATTCCACCTGTCTATTTGCAATTCTAGTAACTTGAACAGCTATGGAGACCCCTATTGCACTAAACATTAAGCCCATTAATGCACCTCACCAAGAACTAGCATGGAAAGCCCTGGGAGACATGGACTACCAAATGCTGGATTGGTTTCCTATGGGAACCAAGTATAATGTGTTAATGCTGAATGAACTAAGAGCCCAGCACCATAGTGGAGCAGATATCTTGGGGATTTGGGAGTCAAATTTGCCCATATACAACCTTCCCCAAGTCAATCCAATGCCAGAGCTCATTTACAGCTGCCAGGAATGCTATGACCCCAGCCAAAGGGCAGTCATAAGCCCCACAGGCCTAGTCCTGTTCCAGATCACCCCAGAGAGCATAAACCAGATGCTGCACTTCAATACAGCCAAGAAATTGACCCCTCTGTCCATGCAGAATCTGATTAACACAGGGATCAAGCTGTCCAGTGACCAGATTATCAAAATCAACCAACTGTTCGTCATATCAGGCTCTGAAACAGTCAGAACCCCTCCTATTGGGTACCATTGTCTGAATGAGTTGGGCAGAATGCTGGTGGACCTAATTAGCTATGTCCTAGGGTTCAGGGGGCTGGAAGATGTAGATGAAAGTATAATGGCAATGCTGTCCATGTTTGCCCCTGGTAAGCCTCCAGCTGTGCAATATGATTATGCAACTTACATAGCAGAGAAAATCCATGATCAGTTCATGAATTTGAAAAGGGAGAGGCTGTTTAGGTACTCCTCATATATCTATCATTTATTTCTTTTCTATCAGCCAGCTACCTTCTCAGTTCCTTTGAGGCCACTCAATGCCCAAGGAAGCCCAAGATCAGTTGTTTTCTGGACCTCTGTGTTTCATTTTACCTCAGTATCACCCTATACATACTGTGAGTTCATTGATCTATTTGTTCATCCGGCCCTAACAGTTCTGCAAGGTACTCCTCCTCCTAGATTAACCGATGAAATGAGGAGGATTCTACATCTGAACAAATCCTACAACATTGGCAACTGGTACTTCTACCAGAACCACACAGTCATTAGGATATATGGCTGTGAATTGAACCCATTTAGATTGCCAAGGTATGTCCCCATGAGGCTTTTTGCCCTGGAGTATTTCAGGCAGTTTGGGAACTCAGATTACCTTCACTTTCAGAGTAGAAACAAGAAGTCACAATTGAAGGTAAGAAGTCAGCTAGGTTCCTTCCTGTATAACAAGAAAGAGGAAGGATGGAAAGAGGCACACAGCATGCTGGAAGGCCTCAGATTGCAGACCAGTTTTGAGTGGATTCCTTATGACCCCAATCATAGTATTTCCCTCAGGAGAATTAGATACAGACTGGGCAACTACGCACATAAAAGACAACCGGAAATAGAAAAGTATGCCAATGCACTAGATTGGGAAGAGGGTACACTAATAGAACAACTCACTGAGGTAGAACTGCTTGAGAAAGAAGCCAGGAATGTACAAAAGGAAACTGACTTGGAAACTTGTGCACAGGTGCCCCACTCCTACAGAAAGCAAAGTGGAACAGCTGCTGGATCTTCAGCAGCACAGCAGCAAACCACTGAGAAGACATCCCAGGCAGCAAGCAAAGACAAAGGTAAACAGGTGGAACAGCCACCTGTATTAACAGAGGAACAAGTGGACACCTTGCTACAGCAGCAAGAGGAAATGGAACAGCAAGAACTGGGACAGCAACAAGAAAAGGCACAGTCCAGTGAACAGCCCTTGCAGCAAGAAAAGGGGACAGATCAACCTGGCAATACTGAGCAGCAGCCTCAAACAAATGTGCCTCCCAGGACAAATACCAATATTGACACATCAGTCCTCCAAACACCACAAAAGGAGGATGTGACAAGGAAAAGGGAGAGAGAGACCCCCCACACCTCATCTTTCATCAGGGGTGAGAAGAGACAGAGACTGAATGACTCCCAAGAGGAGGACATTGCAGTAAGGCAAGCCATGGGCATGGGCCCACCTAGTGGAGAACTTTCGGCCAGCTCATCCCAGCGAGGACATGACATGACAATGGGAGGAGAGGTCAGCTCCTCCGGTCAAACAAGAAAGGGGCAGTCAAGTATAAAACAGCAATTCATTGACATAAAAAGGAGGAGTGATCCAATAAAAGTGCAGCTGTACGATCACCTGTTGAACCTAGCTCCTAGCAACCAGCAGAGACTCATGTCTGCTTTCGATGTGAGCGAAGGCAAAATGATAATGAGCCACTTCATGCCTACAACTTTGCAGCCTCAGTCCACCTCAGACTATCTGAGAACCAACATGGAGGTTCTTGCCAAAGACATACACCCCATGGACAAGATTGAACTACATAAGCAGACTGGTGAAATGGTGTATGCCTCCCTGGCAGATGAGACATTGGAGAATTATAAATTAAAGAGCAGCCTGGACAACACAGCTTCTCAGCTGGAGTTAGAAAGAGCTTCATCACAAGCCAAGGACAATAGGATCAAGTCCTTGGAAGAGGTAATCATAGAGATAGGGCATGACCCTAAAGATGTCAAAGGCATTCAAGAGCTCCTGAAGATAAGGGATGCAGACATGGCAGCCCTAAGAAAGAAAATCAAACTCCCGGCTACCATCCACCCACAGACAGATGAAGTTGCCCAGCAAAGGCAAGAGAAAGATGCTACAGACCTGCTGGTATCCCTATACAAAGAGCTGGTTAGGACTCAAGACCAGCTGGGACAAACTGAAGCTGCAAAGGCAGCACTACAGGAAACACTGAAGCAAAGAGAAGAGGGCCAACCCTCCCAGCCTCCTCCTGTCATAATAAATCTTGAGGAAATCCCTCCAAAGACTACTCCTCCCCCTCAGCAAACAGAAGCTACAGCACCATCCACAGCAGCAACAACTACAACATCAGAACAGGCTGCTAGCTTAGACATGAAAAAGCTGCAAGCTGAGATCCAAGCCATGGAATCTCAAATCAAAGAGCTGGATGAGCTTAAGAAAACCTTGACTAAGGTAAATGAAAGGTTTGACAAGAGCAAACAGAATGAGGCAGCCAAGGACAGAGAGGTAAAAGCTCTTAAGAGAAGAATTGCTGAACTAGAGAAGGAGCTTGCACTAGAAAAGGTGACAGCTGAAATGAAAGCAGTGCTATGGAGCAACATTGGAAGGTCCATTGCCAAACAGTGGCAATATATTGAGACCATGGATGAGCAAATGGTGCTCATCACTAAAGCAAACAAAGAAATACAGAGAGCCAGGGCGAGCCTTGGACACATGCCAGAAGCTGCTACAAGGATAATCAACACTCTGAACTATAAGACTAGCTCTCAATTAGCTGTCATGGGAATCACTAACAGGACAGAAGCAATTGCTGTAGCAAAGAGAGTCGTTACATTAAGGAACTTAGTTGGAACATTGGAGAGGAGGACCCAGGATATGCAAACCGAGATCAATAGATTCCTGGAAAAATTCGTGACTCTGCAGAACAGAGGCCTCCCCAGCATCTTAAGCAGTGTAGGAAGACTGCTCACCCTGGACAATTATAACAAGAGGATTGATGCCCATGCAGTGGCAGAAATTGCACAACCACCCAGCACTTCAGCAGAGCTAGGGCCAGCCACAGGGCAGAGTATGTATGACAGGGTGGAAAACCTGTTTTTCCTAATGAATGAAGTGGACCATCTGTTTGACACACCACCTAACTTCTTCAAATTTACAGAAGCAGATGAAACTCTGGGTGCAATCCTAGCACACCAACTGCCCACACAGGATGCCTGGAGAAATTTGACACAAACAGTTCTGTCAGGCCAGAATCAGTAACGCTATTTCTACAGGCAAATAAGCATACATGCGCAGGCACAGTTTTGAGGAAAGATAGACACAGGGAAGAAGCAGAGGCTAAGCCAACTCAGCTGGACCATTGACTCACCACAAGCAACAGTCACAGTCACAGGTGACAAGTCCAAAGCACAGCGTACAAAGCATTAAAGACAGATGTTCCAGCATTTACTCAGAATATTTCGACCGACTTAGCTGTCTCCAAAGGCTAAAATATCTTCTGACAGAGCATTAAAATGCCTGTACTCTGTAGTCAATGCTGCATTAGATTTTGGCCATAATATCTTAAGTAGTTGGTAAGAAAGTAAAATCTGAGATAACTCAGGACTCAGATATTTTGTAAATGACCGCAAGTATATATTCACCCTTCACAGCAGTGAAAAGGGTTGTTGTTATTTTCTTTGAAAGGGCTCTAGCTCATTGTAATATTTTCAGAGAATTAATACAAAGGAATAATGGAATTTCCAAGGCTTGGTGTTATTTGATGTATGGTGGTGAGAGATGAATGTTACAGGATTCCAGGGTGTTGCATAAAACAGCAAGTATTCTCAAATCTCTTTGTCATGTGTTTTTGAGTCTTTTGTTCTCTTTTGTTGTTTAAATGTTTTTACACTTGATAGCAAGGTGAAAGGATAGTCCCAGGATTTAACAATGTTTACCCTGGACTCAAACTGAGCTATTATACATGTTTTCCTCAGATACAGTGACAGAATTGTAATTCTTAATTGCTGCATTTCAAAACTGTGTCTTTTACTGTGACAGTCATTCTCAGGGATTCAATTTTGCCCCTAAGACCTCTGTTTTCTCCTCTTAAAACTGTCTGTTGGGAACATATAGATAACAAGTGAAAATTCTTAAATGCTTTCACTGATGTATTACCTGTTTCCAGTAATTTAATCAAAAACCTGTTCTATTAAGCACTCTAATGGCCCTGTAAGTTCCATCTTTCATCTCAAAGCTTTAAACACTTGTAGCCACAGACTCCATTGCCCAATGGTACTCAACCTCTCTGAAAACTACATCAATAGAATCTAAAAGGAGTTTCATCAACCAAAACATAAACAAACAAAAAAAATCAGTACATAATAGCTAGCCTAAAACCCTATAACAAACAGTTGCAAATCATAAAGAGAGAGCCCTCTCTGATCACAGTTTGGCTAGGAACAGTGATCCAAAGATTGGTTAGTGGTTACCCCGGCCGTATTCCCTTGGGAGTCATAGGGAACAACCTGGGTGTTAACATAAATGGCGACTCCGCTGGGGACTTAAGGTTTCTTCAATTACTATCTATTTCCAAAAGCTACCATCAAGCCTGAAACTAGCCAAGAGGCCTCAGGACTGTTTCTGTAAACACAGGGACAGCTTTAGGGAAGAGCTAACCAGGGAAACTTCATACTAGCTTTGAGAAATATATAGTCATTCCAGAATTCTTACCTAGTCCTTGTACATACAAAACTTTCTGTATAAAGTTCTAAAGAATACTTAGAAGCTGGCTCCCAAAAGAAACCCAAGGCACACTAGGGCAAACCCTGACCCTAATCAACCCATCATCGTCGATAACCCAAATATCATACCAAAGAACATAAGGAGACAGCAAAAGCAGGAGAAGCTTGCTGATTCAGATATAAGTTTAGACCAACCTATCCTCATTTCAACTCCTTGTAAAGTCCTTTTCCGTTCCACACCTAATTCCCCTAGCTCATCATCAACACCTCACAGCCCTTCTCTCCCATCTTCACCATCTGCACACACTCCCTCAACCAGTTCCCCACTTATTACCCATCCTCTTAACCCGGTTACACCTGTAATCCCTGTTGTCCCATTTGTTCCTATTAACCCTATAAATCCCATAAACATGGCTAACAGATATGCACCGCTGCAGATACCAGCCAATGCTCCAGCTCTACCCAAGACTACCAAACTAGACTCTCATTTTTTGACTCCCATGGCCCTTTGACAGCCATCCAGCATGCTAAAAAGATGCAAGACCACTTTGAGACCTATGAAATAGATGATGACAGTGTTAGGATGAGAATTTTTGTTCAAAGCTTAACTGGGGATGTTAGAACTTGGTTTAGATCCTTAAATGCAAATTCCATTGCAACCCCTGAAGTTCTATACCAGGAATTCACCAACAGATGGGAGAAAAAGAGAGATCCGCACCATATACTTGGTGAATATAACACTATTAAAAGAGGTCCCCAAGAAACGGTGTTGGAGTATTGTGCTAGGTTTAACAACATATACAATGCTATTCCCCAGAACTTAAGGCCCCCTCCTGATTTGGCCCTTTATAACTTCCCTGATGGTTTTGATTCTGATATGGCCTATCAGTTGAGAGAAAGAGACCCTCCAACCCTTGCAGAAGCCCAAAGAGTTGCAGTCACTGTAGAGGCCAACCTAATTGCCAAAAGAAACAGGGCAAAGCTGGAAAAGAAGGTTGGTTTCAAAGAAGAGCCCTCAGGTTTTGATCAAAAGTTGGATGCAATACTAAACAGCATGAAGAGACTAGGTGAAAGAGTGGAATCAGTTGAAAGAAAGTCATCATGGGAGGCACCACAAAACAATCCTCCTAGAAACCCAAATTTTAGGAGAACACAGAACCCCAATATAGGGAAGACAGGCGCTGACCAAGATATCAGACCCCCTTTTCAAGAAAATTATGCAGAAACTTCTTCAGCTAATCAGCTCAATGAAGATCCTGACATCAACTTAATAGGTCTGGATGGTAAAAGCCATGTTTTCTTAACACAAGAAGACCATGAGGAGGATGAAAACAAAACATTCCAAACACAATCAGGAGAGTCTTTTGACTTTAAACAAGGGTATGATACTGCTGTCTATGAAGTCCATAAACAATACAAACTAAGAAGTCGGACTGTAAATGCAAATCAGCCTGAGAAGATAAAGGAGAAACAGCAATCTAAAGAAACCTTAGTCAATGAACCTAATGACAAAACAAACTTACCTACAAAAGAAGTAGTGGTTGAGGAGGTCACTGAAATACCGTCCACACCACAACAACCCTTGGCAACCTCATCATCCCACCCAAGTCCGAACATTACCCCTCAAGATATCAACATGAGGGGCAGGCTCCAAAATCAAGATGAAATCCAACAAGAAGATTCAATGAACAGAGAAAGGACTGCTATCCGTGACTCTAAAATTCAGGTGGATAAACCTTTTGACCTAGGAACAGAAATTGGAAAGTTAAAGATAGCAATTCCCCTTTCAGAGCTAGCCAAGCATGACATATATAAGCAACAGATCAAAAAATCCCTTCAGCTCACCAACAACAAAGATGATGTAAATGTGCTAGATGACACTCCAGAATTACTGTTTGGCCCAGAGGTAGATGGAAAAACAGTAGTCACAGGAGTTTTGCCTTTTTATGTCAGCTTGCATGTTCATGATAAAATACTGCATAATGCAATGTTTGACTCAGGTGCATCTCACAACCTTATGCCAAAAGCAGTCATGGAAAGATTAAACTTGGATATAACAAGACCATACAAAGACCTGTTTTCTTTTGATTCTAGTCAAGTCAAATGCTTGGGCCTAATTAAGGATTTATGTGTGTCCCTGGTTCAATTCCCCAACAAAACCATTCTAATGGATGTTGTTGTTGCTGATATCCCACCCAAATATGGAATGCTCCTATCAAGATCATGGGGAGCCAAGCTCCAAGGCTCCCTGCAATTAGACATGTCATATGCAACCATCTCTGTCTTTGGACAACCCAAGAGACTTTATAGGGAAACACTCATGAAATATATGGTCAGCAGTGAAGAAAAGCCTCAAAATTTTCCAATATATGCTGTCCACTCGGACATAGACTCCTTCATCCTTTTCAATGACAGCACAAATTCCTTAAGCAATGACATTAAGACCGAAACACCCATACAAGAACAAAACATCGATCAAACAAGTGGCACCTGCCAAAATTTAATCAGCCCAACAATACCCATTCGCCCTCCTTTAGTTGTCAAAAATTGTCAAACAAATGATGAAATTATCCTAGGAGACAAATGGGAAAAGAAACCTCAACTCATGCTCACATGGCCATCCCATGAAAAGAATTTAAAATCTCCTGACCAGCAAGATAGTCTGTGGGTCCTAGAGTTTGATGGCTCAGTTAACAAGTTAGGGGCAGGAGCTGGAGTATGGATACATAACAAAGAGAAAGCCTGTGCACAAGGCCGGGCTTATAGATTGAACTTTAAATGCACTAACAATATGGCAGAATATGAAGCTCTGCTACTAGGCCTCAAGATTGCAAAATCATTACAAGCACATAGCCTCTCAATCATGGGGGACTCTGATCTAGTAATTCAACAAGTAAAAGGGGATTTTGTCACCAATGACAAAAGATTAAGGTCCTATAGGTCTGCTGTAATTGAAATACTAGAAACTTTCTCCGAGTTTGTTCTCACAAAGATTCCTAGGGGCCACAATCTCCATGCTCACAGCTTGGCAACATTTGCCAGCACCTTCAAATTCCCACTACAACCCAACAATTGTTTCACAGCAGAAGTCAAATATAGGCCTTCTATTCCAAACAATGTCAAAGAATGGCAAGTATTTGAGAATGATAGGCAAATAAACAACTTTTTAACTTTGCAACAAGAGTTTACAGGATTAAATATTGACCTTGAGACAGCAAGTCAATCTCAAACAGTTGATGGGGCAAGTCAATCACAATTACAGTTTCAACAGTCTGCCCACCCAATGTCACCTAGGACAGCAAAACAACTACTCAGTCCAACCATTTTCGACAAAGAAAACATTCAGCAAATTCACCAAATTGACTGTGAAGAGCTGAGCAACGCTGAAGATGAAATCATACAACTCAAAGACAATCTTCTTCCAGCAGGCCTTACCCCACTAGAGGACATTTTTGACTCAAATGATGTCCCCAGGAAACCAAAGATGCAGCCATTAGATGCAACAATTGAAGAATGTAACATTGGTACCACTGACAAGCCTAAAATAATAAAGCTGTCTGCTGCTTTGCCCCCTGATCAAAAACCCAAATATGTTGATCTCTTTAAAGAATTCCAAGATGTCTTTGCCTGGGGTTATGAAGACTTGAAGTCTTATGATACCTCTGTTATCCAGCACACCATTCCCCTCAAGCCTGATCAAAAACCATTCAAACAGAAATTGAGAAGAATTAATCCTGTGCTTCTTCCTTCCATTGAAAAGGAATTACAAAAAATGTTCAAAGCTGGGATCATAGCACCAATCAGGTTTTCTGAGTGGATTTCAAATTTGGTCCCTACAAGAAAGAAAACTGGTGAGATTAGACTTTGTGTAGACTTAAGAAATTTGAACCTAGTGTCACTCAAAGACAATTATCCCTTACCCAAAATGGACCACATCCTTCAAAGAGTAGTAGGAGCCTCAAGAATATCATTGTTGGATGGCTTCTCAGGTTTCAATCAAATCCTGGTACACCCTGATGATCAAGACAAGACTGCATTTACTACCCCATGGGGTACTTTCAAGTATGTGAAGATGCCCTTTGGATTGAAAAATGCAGGGGCAACATTTCAGAGAGCAATGGACATTGCTTTTGCAAAGGAAATTCATGATTTCTTGGTCATTTACTTAGATGATCTTACACCCTTTTCAAAATCTGACCAAGAACACTTGAAACATCTGAGACAAATCTTCATAACATGCAGGAAATATGGTATTTCCTTAAACCCCAAGAAGTCTTTATTTGGTTTAGAAGAAGGGAAACTTCTAGGACACATCATTTCGAAAGATGGCATAAGAATTGATCCAGATAGGATACAAGCTATCCTACAAATGCCTCACCCAAGGAATGTCAAAGAGCTGCAAGGATTCTTGGGAAAAATCAACTTTTTGAGAAGGTTTATCCCAAATTTAGCAGAGTTAATCAGATTATTAAACAATATGCTAAAGAAAGATTCAAAGGTCAAATGGACTGTTGAAGCAAAACAAGCTTTTGAAAGTATAAAATTGGCCTTGACTCAAACCCCAGTGTTAACTAACCCTCAGTTTGACAGAGACTTCGTCATTTTCTCCTTTGCCTCCCAACACACTATTGCTGCTGTTTTATTGCAGAAAGATGACCAAGGGAATGAAAAGCCCATTGCTTTTTTCAGCAGAGCTCTTAGGGATGCCCCCCTAAAGTACCAAATAATGGAGAAACAAGCCTATGCCTTGATCAAAGCCATCAAAGACTTTAGGATTTACATCCTTTACTCCCATGTTGTAGCTTATGTACCAAGTCCTATTGTCAAAGACATTCTCACACAAGAAAACTTAGAGGGAAGGAGAGGAAAATGGATTGCAAACATACTTGAATTTGACATTGAAATAAAGCCTACAAAGCTGATAAAAGGGCAAGGTTTGGCCAAGTTAATGACAGAAGCAAATTTCCGAGCTTTAGATATCAACCAAATGGACAGTGAAACAGAGCTGGCGACTCCAAAGATCAATGTAGCCTTTGAACAATCTCCCTGGTACTCTGATATCTGTTATGTGTTACAAAACCTGTGTGCTCCCCCAGGACTGTCCAGAACTAAGTCTAGGTTCCTAAAAATGAAAACATCTAAATTTTGTGTGATAGATGAGAATCTACTCTGGAAAAACCACGAAGGTATTTTGCTGCACTGTCTTCTTGAGAGTGAAACTGACAATATTATGCAAGAATTCCATGCTGGAGACTGTGGTGGACATTTGTACTGGAAGTCCACTGTGGACAAGATATTAAGGGCTGGTTATTACTGGCCCACTATGTTCTCAGATATGAAGAAATTCACAACATCATGCCACAAGTGCCAACTGTTTGAAGGCAAAAGACAATTGCTGCCACTCCCTTTGAGGCCCATTGCAACAGAGAGACCTTTTCAACAATGGGGCTTGGATTTCATTGGAGAAATTCACCCCTCATCTTCAGGACAACACAGATGGATTCTAACAGCAACAGACTACTTCACCAAGTGGATTGAAGCTGCCCCATGCAGACAAGCAAATGATTCAGTAATCATTCAATTTTTGGAGAACAATATACTGGCTAGATTTGGCTGCCCAGACAAGATAATAACAGACAATGCTGCTGCCTTCAGATCCAAGAAGATGGTAAACTTTTGCCATAAATTTCACATTACTTTGGGCCATTCTACAGCTTACTATCCTCAAGGAAATGGTCTCGCTGAATCATCAAACAAAAGCCTGATAAACATCATAAAGAAAGTGCTGGAAGAGAACAAAAAGAACTGGCATAAGAAACTAGTAAATGCTTTATGGGCAGACAGATTAACCACCAAAAGATCAATTGGGACCAGCCCATATGAGTTAGTCTATGGATTAGAGGCCAGATTTCCTTCATCACTAGGAGTGCCAGTTATGAAACTTCTACAAGAAAGCCAAGCAGAGCCTAATGACATGCAAAGAAGGATTAACCAGATAATTTGTCTACAGCAGACCAGAGAACAAGTTTTCAGCAGAGTGCAGATACTACAAGAGAAACTGAAAAAGGCCTTTGACAGAAGAACTAAAGCTGAAGATTTCAATGTGGGGGACAAAGTTTTAAAGTGGGATGCAAGAAGAGAAGAGAAAGGAAAACATGGGAAGTTTGATTCTTTATGGAAAGGACCATTTGCTGTCCAAGCAGTACAAGGTAATAACACCTACTTCCTAAAAAGCTTGACTATAACTGAGCTGGATGAAGGTCCTGTCAATGGCAGGATGCTGAAGCACTATTTTGACTGTTCACTATGATAGAAATTCAGAGGTTCATTGTATATATGCAATTGTACATATTCTCTTGTGATTTAAATTGTATAAAGAGGTTTTCCCAAATGCTGCACCTAGCAGCAACAGGCAGATAGAATCAGAGGTTCTCCAAGAAAGAAGCACACTATTTTTGACAGATTATATGCAGCAGATTTTAAAGACAAAGATGGGCAGTCATGCAACAAGGCAATCTGACCTGCTGTTCTTGGTCTTTCAAAAGAAAAACCATCCCCATGTGGAGCCACTGTTGGATACCTATAGTAATAGGTTTCATATTTCATGATTGGCAAGAGAAAAGCCAAATATGCTCTGCTTTGGTATCCCAAAGATCCCATATTTCCTAGAAAGCAAGAGCTGGGTAAGTGTTTCAAGTATTGAGGACCTTATTTCAATTTTTGTGGATGATTCAACAGTTTAATCTGGATCATGCCATGTTTCAATTTTGAGTTGTAGAATAGAGAAAGAGGTCTGTCCAAACAGCTTAATCTTGGCAGACAAGTAGCTTAGGTAGAGAAGCAAAGGTTCCCAAAAGTTTAATCTGGGACCTTGGAGGACATAAGGGTAGAAGTAGATAGAGAAAAAGAGGAAAAAGCCAAAGAAAAGAAAAGGCAATTGAGGGTTGCAAGTTCAAGTGCCCCTTCAAGAAGAAACAAAAAATGCTAGGCAAAATAGTTGGGTAGGCAGTTGTGGTTGCAGAAAGAATATGATCACCATTACACAAGTATCCATAGGTCTCTTGCCAAGGCAATCGATCTGTCAGCAAGCAAAGTGGTGAAGTTCATGAAATTACAGCAAAGAGCATCACTAACTTCCTCTCTTTCCCTCTCTACTCCATCACTAACACTCCCTTTCTAAATCCCCCTCCTTCATTCATATTAACTCCTAATTCTACTATATAACATCCCTTATCTTACCCCTACCCCTAATAGTATTAACACTAAGGTGTATAAAACCCCAAATCTTATGTATATTCCCTCCCCTAGGCATAATAGCTGTGTATGTTTCAAAAAAAGGGGCCAAATGGCATCTGGCCACTTTGGTGAACCTTTTCCACCCATTTCCCTTTTGCTGCAAGACAATTTGCCTTCAAATCACCTCTGCATTGCTAAAACCCACTTTCCGAACCCATTTTGCCTATAAAACCTTTGCAAAGGTCAAATGCCCGCCTCTGGCACGTTTCCCAATCCTACCGCATTGTGGTTTAATCAAAACATTTGAAAAAACCCACATAAAACCCACAAATTTTGATTTTTCCGCCCATAATATCAAAGGCGCATGTTACCCCTCCGCCAGCCGTCGGATCAAGCCCACCAGATCCGACGGCCTACAGCAATATCGGAGCGCCTCCCGTGACCGCACGTTAACTTCCGGGGAAGTGACATTGCGCCTTGTCACGCCTCCTCCACGCGTCGGGCGTTAAACTATCTCGGAGCCCGCTCTGACATCCTCCGCGCCGTACCTTAACCGCCCCGGGAGACTGCAACGGTTAAGGCCTTAACCGTGACCGCTGCACGTTAAACCGCCACCTACCCGCCGTTAATTCACCGCCACGTCGTTGCTTGCCCGTACCCGCTTATATTATTGGCCCACCTCACTGCTGACTGGGCTACCACCTCGCCTAAACCTTTGACCAGTCGCCCACCGCCACGTCGCCTGATGACGTCAGCTGACGTCACCTCACCATGACCCACCAATGACGTCATGCTGACGTCAGCAGAAAAAAGCGCCAAATGGTAAAATGAGCCATATTTACCAAATTTTCCCGTATTTTTACCATTTACACTGTGTTTTTACTGAGCGCTCTGCTTGACCGTTTGAGCTCGAATTTTCGCCAACCAGTTGATTTCCCCGGGCGACCTCCTCAAAAAGCACCTGTGCACCTGTGTTTCAACCTCTGCTCGTCGAATTACAGGTATTTAGACCATTTCGCCCTCCATACGACCTTCATTAAGCTCAAAATTTCTCACAGGGATAATGGGACCATAAAGACTAGATTTACACCGTTCATTCCCTTTCATTCATCCAGCATTGTCACTGTGAGGGCCAAGAAACGCTGGCAGAGCTCTAAAAAACCTGCAATTCTCATTAAACCTCTGTAATTCTGCGTTTTCCCGGCAGAAATTGCTAATAGACATATTCCACCCTGTTAGAGAGTTCAGTCACACCACAGAGAGGTTCTATCGCCAGAATCCAGTAGTATTTCAATTGCTACTGAGAGAATTCCCCTTCAACATTCAAAACCTCAAACTGTATCCATAGAAGATTGCCTCCAGACTGTGTTTTCACCATTCCACCTGTCTATTTGCAATTCTAGTAACTTGAACAGCTATGGAGACCCCTATTGCACTAAACATTAAGCCCATTAATGCACCTCACCAAGAACTAGCATGGAAAGCCCTGGGAGACATGGACTACCAAATGCTGGATTGGTTTCCTATGGGAACCAAGTATAATGTGTTAATGCTGAATGAACTAAGAGCCCAGCACCATAGTGGAGCAGATATCTTGGGGATTTGGGAGTCAAATTTGCCCATATACAACCTTCCCCAAGTCAATCCAATGCCAGAGCTCATTTACAGCTGCCAGGAATGCTATGACCCCAGCCAAAGGGCAGTCATAAGCCCCACAGGCCTAGTCCTGTTCCAGATCACCCCAGAGAGCATAAACCAGATGCTGCACTTCAATACAGCCAAGAAATTGACCCCTCTGTCCATGCAGAATCTGATTAACACAGGGATCAAGCTGTCCAGTGACCAGATTATCAAAATCAACCAACTGTTCGTCATATCAGGCTCTGAAACAGTCAGAACCCCTCCTATTGGGTACCATTGTCTGAATGAGTTGGGCAGAATGCTGGTGGACCTAATTAGCTATGTCCTAGGGTTCAGGGGGCTGGAAGATGTAGATGAAAGTATAATGGCAATGCTGTCCATGTTTGCCCCTGGTAAGCCTCCAGCTGTGCAATATGATTATGCAACTTACATAGCAGAGAAAATCCATGATCAGTTCATGAATTTGAAAAGGGAGAGGCTGTTTAGGTACTCCTCATATATCTATCATTTATTTCTTTTCTATCAGCCAGCTACCTTCTCAGTTCCTTTGAGGCCACTCAATGCCCAAGGAAGCCCAAGATCAGTTGTTTTCTGGACCTCTGTGTTTCATTTTACCTCAGTATCACCCTATACATACTGTGAGTTCATTGATCTATTTGTTCATCCGGCCCTAACAGTTCTGCAAGGTACTCCTCCTCCTAGATTAACCGATGAAATGAGGAGGATTCTACATCTGAACAAATCCTACAACATTGGCAACTGGTACTTCTACCAGAACCACACAGTCATTAGGATATATGGCTGTGAATTGAACCCATTTAGATTGCCAAGGTATGTCCCCATGAGGCTTTTTGCCCTGGAGTATTTCAGGCAGTTTGGGAACTCAGATTACCTTCACTTTCAGAGTAGAAACAAGAAGTCACAATTGAAGGTAAGAAGTCAGCTAGGTTCCTTCCTGTATAACAAGAAAGAGGAAGGATGGAAAGAGGCACACAGCATGCTGGAAGGCCTCAGATTGCAGACCAGTTTTGAGTGGATTCCTTATGACCCCAATCATAGTATTTCCCTCAGGAGAATTAGATACAGACTGGGCAACTACGCACATAAAAGACAACCGGAAATAGAAAAGTATGCCAATGCACTAGATTGGGAAGAGGGTACACTAATAGAACAACTCACTGAGGTAGAACTGCTTGAGAAAGAAGCCAGGAATGTACAAAAGGAAACTGACTTGGAAACTTGTGCACAGGTGCCCCACTCCTACAGAAAGCAAAGTGGAACAGCTGCTGGATCTTCAGCAGCACAGCAGCAAACCACTGAGAAGACATCCCAGGCAGCAAGCAAAGACAAAGGTAAACAGGTGGAACAGCCACCTGTATTAACAGAGGAACAAGTGGACACCTTGCTACAGCAGCAAGAGGAAATGGAACAGCAAGAACTGGGACAGCAACAAGAAAAGGCACAGTCCAGTGAACAGCCCTTGCAGCAGGAAAAGGGGACAGATCAACCTGGCAATACTGAGCAGCAGCCTCAAACAAATGTGCCTCCCAGGACAGATACCAATATTGACACATCAGTCCTCCAAACACCACAAAAGGAGGATGTGACAAGGAAAAGGGAGAGAGAGACCCCCCACACCTCATCTTTCATCAGGGGTGAGAAGAGACAGAGACTGAATGACTCCCAAGAGGAGGACATTGCAGTAAGGCAAGCCATGGGCATGGGCCCACCTAGTGGAGAACTTTCGGCCAGCTCATCCCAGCGAGGACATGACATGACAATGGGAGGAGAGGTCAGCTCCTCCGGTCAAACAAGAAAGGGGCAGTCAAGTATAAAACAGCAATTCATTGACATAAAAAGGAGGAGTGATCCAATAAAAGTGCAGCTGTACGATCACCTGTTGAACCTAGCTCCTAGCAACCAGCAGAGACTCATGTCTGCTTTCGATGTGAGCGAAGGCAAAATGATAATGAGCCACTTCATGCCTACAACTTTGCAGCCTCAGTCCACCTCAGACTATCTGAGAACCAACATGGAGGTTCTTGCCAAAGACATACACCCCATGGACAAGATTGAACTACATAAGCAGACTGGTGAAATGGTGTATGCCTCCCTGGCAGATGAGACATTGGAGAATTATAAATTAAAGAGCAGCCTGGACAACACAGCTTCTCAGCTGGAGTTAGAAAGAGCTTCATCACAATCCAAGGACAATAGGATCAAGTCCTTGGAAGAGGTAATCATAGAGATAGGGCATGACCCTAAAGATGTCAAAGGCATTCAAGAGCTCCTGAAGATAAGGGATGCAGACATGGCAGCCCTAAAAAAGAAAATCAAACTCCCGGCTACCATCCACCCACAGACAGATGAAGTTGCCCAGCAAAGGCAAGAGAAAGATGCTACAGACCTGCTGGTATCCCTATACAAAGAGCTGGTTAGGACTCAAGACCAGCTGGGACAAACTGAAGCTGCAAAGGCAGCACTACAGGAAACACTGAAGCAAAGAGAAGAGGGCCAACCCTCCCAGCCTCCTCCTGTCATAATAAATCTTGAGGAAATCCCTCCAAAGACTACTCCTCCCCCTCAGCAAACAGAAGCTACAGCACCATCCACAGCAGCAACAACTACAACATCAGAACAGGCTGCTAGCTTAGACATGCAAAAGCTGCAAGCTGAGATCCAAGCCATGGAATCTCAAATCAAAGAGCTGGATGAGCTTAAGAAAACCTTGACTAAGGTAAATGAAAGGTTTGACAAGAGCAAATAGAATGAGGCAGCCAAGGACAGAGAGGTAAAAGCTCTTAAGAGAAGAATTGCTGAACTAGAGAAGGAGCTTGCACTAGAAAAGGTGACAGCTGAAATGAAAGCAGTGCTATGGAGCAACATTGGAAGGTCCATTGCCAAACAGTGGCAATATATTGAGACCATGGATGAGCAAATGGTGCTCATCACTAAAGCAAACAAAGAAATACAGAGAGCCAGGGCGAGCCTTGGACACATGCCAGAAGCTGCTACAAGGATAATCAACACTCTGAACTATAAGACTAGCTCTCAATTAGCTGTCATGGGAATCACTAACAGGACAGAAGCAATTGCTGTAGCAAAGAGAGTCGTTACATTAAGGAACTTAGTTGGAACATTGGAGAGGAGGACCCAGGATATGCAAACCGAGATCAATAGATTCCTGGAAAAATTCGTGACTCTGCAGAACAGAGGCCTCCCCAGCATCTTAAGCAGTGTAGGAAGACTGCTCACCCTGGACAATTATAACAAGAGGATTGATGCCCATGCAGTGGCAGAAATTGCACAACCACCCAGCACTTCAGCAGAGCCAGGGCCAGCCACAGGGCAGAGTATGTATGACAGGGTGGAAAACCTGTTTTTCCTAATGAATGAAGTGGACCATCTGTTTGACACACCACCTAACTTCTTCAAATTTACAGAAGCAGATGAAACTCTGGGTGCAATCCTAGCACACCAACTGCCCACACAGGATGCCTGGAGAAATTTGACACAAACAGTTCTGTCAGGCCAGAATCAGTAACGCTATTTCTACAGGCAAATAAGCATACATGCGCAGGCACAGTTTTGAGGAAAGATAGACACAGGGAAGAAGCAGAGGCTAAGCCAACTCAGCTGGACCATTGACTCACCACAAGCAACAGTCACAGTCACAGGTGACAAGTCCAAAGCACAGCGTACAAAGCATTAAAGACAGATGTTCTAGCATTTAATCAGAATATTTCGACCGACTTAGCTGTCTCCAAAGGCTAAAATATCTTCTGACAGAGCATTAAAATGCCTGTACTCTGTAGTCAATGCTGCATTAGATTTTGGCCATAATATCTTAAGTAGTTGGTAAGAAAGTAAAATCTGAGATAACTCAGGACTCAGATATTTTGTAAATGACCGCAAGTATATATTCACCCTTCACAGCAGTGAAAAGGGTTGTTGTTATTTTCTTTGAAAGGGCTCTAGCTCATTGTAATATTTTCAGAGAATTAATACAAAGGAATAATGGAATTTCCAAGGCTTGGTGTTATTTGATGTATGGTGGTGAGAGATGAATGTTACAGGATTCCAGGGTGTTGCATAAAACAGCAAGTATTCTCAAATCTCTTTGTCATGTGTTTTTGAGTCTTTTGTTCTCTTTTGTTGTTTAAATGTTTTTACACTTGATAGCAAGGTGAAAGGATAGTCCCAGGATTTAACAATGTTTACCCTGGACTCAAACTGAGCTATTATACATGTTTTCCTCAGATACAGTGACAGAATTGTAATTCTTAATTGCTGCATTTCAAAACTGTGTCTTTTACTGTGACAGTCATTCTCAGGGATTCAATTTTGCCCCTAAGACCTCTGTTTTCTCCTCTTAAAACTGTCTGTTGGGAACATATAGATAACAAGTGAAAATTCTTAAATGCTTTCACTGATGTATTACCTGTTTCCAGTAATTTAATCAAAAACCTGTTCTATTAAGCACTCTAATGGCCCTGTAAGTTCCATCTTTCATCTCAAAGCTTTAAACACTTGTAGCCACAGACTCCATTGCCCAATGGTACTCAACCTCTCTGAAAACTACATCAATAGAATCTAAAAGGAGTTTCATCAACCAAAACATAAACAAACAAAAAAAATCAGTACATAATAGCTAGCCTAAAACCCTATAACAAACAGTTGCAAATCATAAAGAGAGAGCCCTCTCTGATCACAGTTTGGCTAGGAACAGTGATCCAAAGATTGGTTAGTGGTTACCCCGGCCGTATTCCCTTGGGAGTCATAGGGAACAACCTGGGTGTTAACATGCCAAACCTTTCGCAAAACCACAGAATACGTTTTACGGTACGGGTGGTCGATCTTCGTGAATGCTGTGTTCACTGCATTACGATCAGTAGGGCGGCCGACACGGTTTCCTAAGGATAAAAGATATATGCCTATAGGGGTCTCCCAATATATACGCGATGGTACGTGGGAGCACAAGTCCGTATTAGTGCCACCGACTCTCAGGAGGAATCACCCACCTTCTTCGAGATCGACAGTCACTACGTTTAACGACGCCAGAACACGTCTCTAGCTTAGACCTCTATGTGTTTGCGTTATGTTTCAAAGTGTTGTTAGGTTAATTCAATATATTTTAAGTTGATCTTTTTAAAGTTTGCCTTTCAAGGTTCACCACGAGATGTATGATACAAATTCCTAAATGCAGTCTAAGATGATAAGCAAGCTTTTTCAATCTTTTCGACATATGAAAATCTTAACTACTGAGGGAAAAGAAAGACATCATCTTTTCACACAGATCATAGAGCACACACTAATGCACTTTTTCCTAAATCAACATACAAACTTATCAAAATGAAAAATACAGGTATTTCTTTTCTCTTTCTCAATGTTGGTGTACTACAAAAAGAAAGTTGTTGTATAATTTTGAATTCAATTTCAAGTGAAAGCAAACAAGCTTTTGTCCGAAACCAAAAGACACCTTAAGATTTACTTGTTTCGACACTAGAAATACATAGATTCAAACCATATGACGAAAACAAAAGCTCAATCAGCTATGAACAACAAACAAACTAACTCTTAAGATCAAAACGACACTTATCACAGGTCTAGATCTCAGAGGCCACAGCAAGACTAGTTCACTTTTCGTTATGGGAAACTGCAAATGATATAAGAAATACACAAAGAATAAATACAGTTTCTTTATACAACCGAGGCGGAATAGTGGCAAGGAAAGGTGGTTTCAGATAGGTACATTGACTGACAACAGGCTGCAAAAACAGGGATGAAAACAGGGCAACAAACAGCAGGGAAACCCAGTTGCACAAGGCAAAATTGGTTCAGCGCAGGTAGTACACTGTCAGTTTTACATTCAGCGCAGGTAGCCCCTTCGGGACCTGCGATGAAATGCAGACTGCCTTCACAGTGCCTGCAATGAAGAGATAAACTTTCGTTTTTCTCAGTTTCTGGGTTACAGATTGCTAAAAAATTCACAGTTTTTGGCCAAATCAAAAGCTATCAATCAAGTACACACTAAAGGATGAAAAGGAGGATGAAAATCTATCACTAAGAGCTGTTCAGAGTCCTTGTGGATCAGCTCTTCAAATCATAAACATGCCCAGAAACTGAGCTAGAGTAGCTGCCCTCTACTTTGCATTTGAAAATATCCAAATGCAGTTCGATTCGGTACTCCCTGTGTTTATGAAATGAATAGCAAAAACACATACCAACAAGATACGATCCCCAGTGGAGTCACCAATTTGTGGCGACTCCACTGGGGAAAAGTATCCAATACGGAATGACCCTATCCCACTCTAAGGGTGATAGTACCTCAACAACAATCGAAGAAAAGCTATCTAAGATTTCTTCTTTATGAAAGTAAAATAGGGGAGAAAGAGATCCACTAACCGATGTCTTCCGCTAATGGTTGATCCAATCTTCTCTCCTTGCTGCTTTCTCCCAGCTCCTTTCTCTTTCACTGGCCCAGCTACACCAAGATCCTCAAAAATGGCAAGAGAGGGAAACTACAAGAAGCATACATTCATAATTGATTCAAGGATTAGAATAAATCAAATACACAAGTATAACAATACATCATTGAGACACATGCATATAGAAGAACCTCAAATGCTTTATTAATGGAAGAAGTAAAGTTCAGGAAGTGATACAACCATAAAAGGCCCAATCCAGCATCACCTCCCAGCAGAAAGAAATCTCCTCTTCACATCCTTCAAAGCAAATCACCCAATAGTTCTAAACTCAAACCAACAGCACTTCCTTACATTCACAAGATTCCAGCCTCTTTAGACCTCATGAGAGAGCTCTATATATAGGAGTTTTGGAGAAAGGATGAGTCAGCTTGAGAGCTGACTAGTGTCCTCTCCCACTTCAGTTATTCTTTAGTTCTTGAGTCCACTTGGAGGTTCTTGCTTCCACTTGGAGATCTAGACCCTCTTACTCATCACCAGTCGAATTCCTTGATCCAAGTGTCATTTTGGAAGCTTCCTGGGCATTGACACCTTGAGGAATGACTGTGCCACATGTCCCAACTCACCCAGCGCAGGTAGCCTTCTTTGCAGTTGACATTCAGTGTAGGTAGACAGTGGAGCAGTTGACAGTCACCGCAGATGCTCGGTGGAGCAGTTGACATGATCCAGAATTGCCTTGTTTTTGAGTGTTTTCAGGTGGGGAACTGTTATTCAGTGCTGTGGTTTGCTGACCTTGTTCCTCTAGGGGTAGGAACAACATGTTTAGGGACTTTGGATCCCTCAGATTATGGAAATTTCATGCTTCATGCTGTAAGGCACAAAAATGTCTATAACACAGAGTCAAGAATGTGGAGTTCGGCCCTGAGAAAGCATTGAAGATCAGCTCCTCCCTATCTCCTTCCCAGGAAAAGGAGCTGTGTAATCTGTTGGCCAACCACCTAGATGCTTTTGCTTGGAGCTATAAGGAAATGAAAGGAGTCCATCCTTCGGTCTGTACCCATCATATATACATCAAAGAGGATTGTAAACCGGTTAGGCAACCTCAGAGGAGAATGAATCCAGCCCTTAAAGACATTGTCAAGGAAGAATTGCAAAAACTGTTAGATGCCGGGTTCATCTACCCCATCTCAGATAGTGAATGGGTGTCCCCTCTAGTGTTGGTTCCCAAGAAAAATGGGAAATGGAGAATCTGTGTGGACTATCGAGAACTGAACAAAGCTACCAAGAAGGACCATTTCCCTCTACCTTTCATAGATCAAGTGTTGGATGGACTGGCAGGAAAGAAGTTCTTCTCTTTCCTGGATGGGTTTAGCGGGTACAACCAAATCCAAATCAGCCCGGAAGACCAAGATAAGACCACCTTCACTTGTCCTTGGGGTACCTTTGCCTACTGAGTCCTTCCTTTGGGCTATGAAATGCTCCTGCTACCTTCCAGAGAGCTGTCTTGAGCATCTTCTCGGAGCTGGTCCATGATGCGGTAGAAATCTATATGAATGACTTTACTCCTTATGGGGCCAACTTCCAGGAAGCATTGTCCAACCTGGGAAAAGTCCTAACTAAATGCACCGAGATGAACTTGTCCCTTAGTCCTGAAAAATGTGAATTCCTAATGACTGAAGGGACCGTGCTAGGCCATACCATTTCTTGCCAAGGGTTGCAGGTGGATCCTAACAAAATTGCTCTCATCAAGAGGGTTCCACCTCCTCAAAAGGTAATGGATGTCTGGAGTTTCTTGGGATTAGCAGGATACTACCGGAGATTCATTAAAGATTTCAGCAAGCTAGCCTCGCCATTGTTTGGCCTGTTAGTAAAAGATGTGGAGTTTAATTGGACTGACGATTGTCAGAGGGCTTTAAATGAATTGAAGGACAAGTTGGTGTCAGCCCCAATCCTGAGAGGTCCAAACTGGGCCCTACCTTTCCACATCCACACTGATGCCTCGAACAAAGCCATAGGTGCAGCTTTAGGACAAGTTGAGCAAAAACTTCCATATGCCATTTACTTTGTTAGCAAAAACTTGTCCAAAGCTGAGCTGAATTACACTGTAACCGAGAAAGAATTCTTGGCTGTGGTCCATGCACTGAAAAAGTTTCGACATTATATTACTGGTTACCAGACCTTTGTACATACTGACCATGTTGCAATTAGATATTTAATGAATAAACCAGATGTGAATGCTCGTATTATTAGATGGTTACTTTTATTGCAGCAGTTTGATTTGACCATTGTTGACAAACCAGGTAGAGAAAATGTTGTTGCTGAATTTTTATCTAGATTGGATTTGTCTGCAGATGAGGATGGAACAGTGGATGACCAGATGCCTGATGAACATCTGTTTGCTATTTCAGTACTCTCTCCATGGTTTGCTGATATAGCAAACTATCTTGTTTCAGCACAGTTCCCTCCACACCTATCTTCCAGAGAGAAGAGCAGAATCATCAGAAAAAGTGCCTCATTTACTTGGATCGGGGGCAGTCTGTTCAAGCTTGGCCCCGATCAGATCCTAAGGCGTTGTGTAAGGGAGGAGGAAGTCTTTGATATCCTCCTCACTTGTCATGATGGGCCTTGTGGAGGACATCTTGCAGCAAAGAAAACTGCCTTCAAAATCCTGCAGGCAGGCTACTATTGGCCCACACTTCATCAAGATGTCAGAAGATATGTCAGTCAGTGTGACCAATGCCAAAGAATGGGGAAACCGACCCAAAGGGATGAGATGCCTCTCCAACCTCAAGTGGCTCTTGAGCCATTTGAGAAGTGGGGCATGGACTTTGTGGGCCCAACCAACCCCTCTTTGAGGCAAAGGACTTACATCATTGTGTGTACTGATTATTTGACAAAGTGGGCAGAGACCAAAGCAATCAAAGCAGCAACAGAAGAAAAGGTGGCCGAGTTCCTAAGATAAAACATCTTCTATAAGTTTGGCTATCCGAGAGAGCTGGTCACCGATCAAGGGAGCCAGTTCACCTCCAACATGGTTGAAGATCTACTAGCCCATCAGAAGATCAAGCATAAGACTTCCACCCCTTATCACCCTCAAGCAATGGGCAGGTGGAAGTCACCAATAGAGCATTAGAAGGGATCTTGACTAAGGTGGTGAGCAGCAGCAGAAAGGAATGGGCAGATCGCCTGGTTGAAGCCACATGGGCTTACAACACCACTTGGAAGACCACCACCAGCTTCACACCGTATGAGCTGGTCTATGGGAAGAAAGCTTTGTTGTCCATTGAGTTTGAATACAACACTTTGAGGATGGCATCTCAGCTAGACCTAGATCTCAGCCATGCACAACAAGAAAGGATACTGCAGCTGAATGGCCTGGATGAGCACCGAATGCAGGCCCTCCTTCACTTAGAAGTGGTTCAACTTTAGAGAAATGTGTGGCATGACCAACATCTCCATGACAAGCAATTTCAGTCGGGAGATTGGGCTTTGTTGTATGACTCCAGATACAAAGATTTCAAGGGGAAGCTGAGAACCAGATGGCTAGGACCATATGCAGTGGAGAAATGCCATGACAATGGATCTGTCGTCATTCGAACCATTGATGAGGAAGCCATTCCCATGCTTTTCAATGGGCATCGATTGAAGATCTACAGGAGACCTCTCTCAAGACAAGAGTTCATCAAAACTATGGAGAATTCTGTATTGGTCCTAGAGAGGGGTTCTGCCTCTACTTTTGGCATACCCTGAAGGATATATATATATATATATATATATATATATATATATATATATATATATATATATATATATATATATATATATATATATATATATATATATATATACATATATAATAATAATAATAATAAAGATCCTTGGGTGAAAACCTCTCTGAGGCGCCCAAGGCAGGTGGTAGCGATGAAAACCTCATTGAGGTGCCCCTATTGTCTTTCAAAAAAAAAAAGAGAAAAGGTTTGAAAAAGATCCTTGAGCAAAAATGTCTGAGGCGCTCAGGGCAAATGGCACGGGTGAAAACCTCTTTGAGGCACCCCTGTTATCTTTCAAAAAAGAAAAAAGAAAAAAACAATAAGCAAAATATGGTAAAATTGCATGCAGGTTGCAGATGTTCTATGGAGGAGAGGAAGCCCTTCAACTCAAAGCCAAGGGTCCTTATCATGCCGTCAAGAGACCTCACCAGCACCTCCTCCAAGGGTACCCATGTTTTTTCAAGGTATGTGCAATTTTATCATGGTTTGAGTCCTCTACAGGAAGATGCAGTCTTTCTACAGGAAGATGCAGTCTTTCTACAGGAAGACGCGGATTTTCTACAGGAAAGTGCAGACTTTCTACAGGAAGCCCGAACTTTCTACAGGAAGCTCTGTGTTCTACAAGAAACTTCCTGTAGAAGTTTGGGACGGCCCAGAATTCATCTTAAAGGGAGATTTAGCGACTATGGATTGGTTTGGACGCATGCAAGCCTCTGTTGGCACCCTTGCACATTGTTGTTACCTTGCTCCACCATCCTTGTCGACATGCAGCCCAGTTCCATGCACCAACAAAGCAGATCGATGAGTTCTCACGGGAAAAGCCATTTTCGAAGATAAACAAGTGCTGAGATCTCATACCACAGGCATCAGAAGCTCCGGGAACGTAATCGAAAGGCCAGATCCTCTGTCGTGCAGCATGCACCCAAGGAGGAAGAACTATTATGAGACACCCCGCGGGAATCCTGTAACAGTTCAACCTGCTAGAGTGGATACCATTCACAGCACCGCCATCTGCAATGAAACGCAGGCGTATGAAACCAAAGCATCCACTCCATCGTCGGCAGCCTGTAACCATGAGCCTCCGGGTCTGTGTAAGTTCGCATGCAGTAGGTAGATCCACTCACCATCGTCCAAAAACTGGAAAAATCGTGTGCAGCCACGCAGGTAAGTGTCTTGACCCTTCCTTCCATCAAATCGCATGAATTTTACTTTGAATTGTTTGCACAACGTAAAAGTGAATGGTTGAGCGGCCGTATGGCCAGTCGACTGGCCACGTCGGCTAGTTATGGTATAATTGGATGTTTGGGTGGTGGCCACGACAAAGAGAATGAGCAGCATGCACGTGAGAACACTCCCGTCAGAAGCAATGAGTTTAACAGAAAAAAGCAGTGGCAGATCTGTGGGAATGAATGCGGCAGCAAGTGAATACGCAGGCGAATGATGGATGACGTCGCCCAACGGTCCGGCGGGGACAGCTCACCCCCTGCGCCACGGATTGCGCCGATTCAAAATCTAATCGGCTAGGTTATGCGCATGCATTTATCAACCACCACTTCAAACTTGAGTGGCTATTCTGATCTCCTTTGCACTTTGATACGCCGAGATTTTGGCTACCAGAACACCGGTGAAGCACACCTCGAGTGTAGGCCAACTACAATCCTCCCCGAAATTTGCGCACTGCTCCTACAGGAACACAGTTTCTACAGGAACGCAGTCTCTACAGGAATGCAATCTTCTATAGGGAAGTGGGTGCCTCACGAAAAAGGTGGCCAATTGAAGAGGTAACCCTGAACTCTTCATGCAACTGGTTAGTAAGAGTGGCAAGATCCTCGTCCACAGTCTAGTCATAAAGATATCGGTGAAATTGTTGTTTGTTGTGCCTATACTGTCGTTCTATAGGATGTCAGTATAATTAGACTGTGTGAATTTTGTGGATTATGTGCATGCTCTATCCCAATAGACCAAATCTCTTTCGCATTTGCCACCTTTAGTTAAAACAACCGTGTTCATCATGCCGGGTGGGTTCATAAGACGGGAACCCACTGATTCAACCAAATTAAGGGAAAACCAGGCAGTGGTAGAGCTCTTCACACGAGCACAATGGATGTCTTTTTGTGATAAGCTGCAAGGTTACGATGATGAAGTGGCCGAAGAATTATTGCAGGTTCTGAGGCTGAAATCCCAGACACTGGCCATAGTGAACTTCAGAGGTCTAAGCCTCAAGCTCACCCCTCAACATATCAGTCAGATCACAGAACTTCCTATGGGTTCGCCGTGGGATAAGGAAGAAAGAAAGCTGAGCCAGCAGGCAAAGAAAGAATTCTTTCCACCTGAGGAAGAATTCTCGGAGGACAAAAATGGGGTGCGAAGAACGAGCCTGTTGCCACCATGGAATGAAGTCAGTTTGCAAATCATGAAATATATCACTTGTGAAGACCATTTTAGCATCGTGTATGCATATCACTTTCGGCTGCTCACTGAATTGAGGTACCGGATTTATCTTCCTGTAGAAAAAAAACTGAGCATCCCTTATTTCCTATTGCAGTCTCTAATGGAGTGTGCCACAAATCTAAAAGAGGGCATATCAGATCAGATAGCCCACCATGGGTTGATCAAGCTTCTTGTGGAGGATGCGCTGCATTCATATAAGGTTCCCCTCTCATGGGAATCCTTTCGGAATTTGACAAAAGATGGAGACATTAAAATGTTGATCGAAGAAACGAGTTCCTCCAGCAGTGAGGAACAAGAAGCAGTGGCCGAGGGACAGAGAGAAGAAGGCCATAAGACCCCGACCACAGTGCAGAAGAAAGAACAAAGGAAGAAGCATGAGGAAAAGGATGACAAGGAAAAAGGTGGCACACCTATCTTGTCAGCAAGAGAAAAGAGGCTGAAGAGCAGAATGGACAAAGCCGAGGTGGTCCATGTCAGCCCAAGTACCTTAACAGCACCTGCAACCAAAGCAAAAAGTAAAACTCAAGCAGGCAAGCAAGCAAAGGTGGGGACACCTGTGTCTATAGGAAAGCAGAAACAGGCTTCTACAGGAAGCCCAAAAACAGAGACAAAGGCTTCTACAGGAAGCCCGAAATTGCATAAACAGGCTTCTACAGGAAGCCCCGAAAAGGTGAAACCCAAAGAGAAGAAGGTGGATATTCTGGCACGGGAGGCAGCAGCTGTATTAGCTGGCCTCAACACGCCACCTAAGACAAAAGAAAATAGGAAGAGGGAGACCCCTCTATACTTTAAAGCTTGAAGAAGTATTAGGATAAAGACGGGCAAGCCACGGCCTCAATCCAGTAGCCCGATCGTCATCGAAGATACACCTGCTTCTCCCAAGCAAAAGTCACCCTCCAGGATCACAGTCACCTACGAGAAGGGGAGTCCAAAGAAAAATACGTGGCAAGAAAGGTTAGACCTGTTGACCGAAAAAACTCGGCTACAGGAAGCTGAAAATGTTCTACAGGATACTCTGGCCCGGCTACAGGAAACGGAAAAGAGGGAAGGAGAAGGACTCCCATCACCACAAAGGGAGGGTGAGGTAGAACCGCCCGAAGAAATAGAAAGGGAACATATACCAGAACCTAGCCCTTCGTCTAATCTGAATTCATACTACACCTTTTTAGAGGCGGGCAAAATCATACCGCAGAAATTTACTGTGCCTTTATTTTTTGCACTAGAGGAAGAAAGAGTTCGTTCCCACACATGGATGCAGATCGCCAAATCAAAGGGTGTGGCGGACATAGGCCCTTTACAAGAACAACTCAAGGAGGTCAGGAGTGAATTCACCATGGCTAAACATGTGGCTAATTGCCAACGTGTGCTTCTACAGGAAGAAAATCAGAAGCTGAGATTGCAGCTACAAGAACTAAGGGCAGGGGCAGGAACATCCTCCAAAGACATCACAAATGAACAACAAAGCAAAAAGGAGCTGACCACCAGTCTTGAAGATCCAATGACACTTCTACAGGAAGCAGAACAACAAACAAAAATTGAAGTGCAAGCCCTGAAAGAACAACTGCAACAAAAGGAAGCACAATTGGCCTGCATGGCCAGTTGGGCCATGGAGGCAATTCAGTGCAGACCACCTGCAAAATCCTATGGATTGTTCTTAAAAGATCAATGGCTGCAGTTCCAAATAAACACCCTGGCACAAAGAGGTATTTCACATATCCAAAACCCACAACAATTTTCTAAATTGTGCAGTACTAGTTCGTTAGAAGACAAAGCCAAATTAGCAGAGTTTTACCTCCACAATTTGGCTTTGCCTAATGAAGTCTCCTGGGATCCCAATATTGCCTTGGGGGGATATGAAATTGATGGCGTTCGCCTCATGGTTAAACCATGAGGATCAAAGAGAAGCTGAAGCAAAATCGGTCATGAACTGAGAAGTGAGCGAGCCACTGTTCATTCGACCAGAACTAGAGGATCCGGTGGCACTCATCTCAACCCACCAACAGTTGGCCACGGATCCCACAGCTTCCTTGAGATTCATGGACCAACAAGCCCAAGCCATAGCTCACTTTGAAGACATGGAAAGGTTGTTGGGAGAAAATGCTCCCCAAGCATGTGCATGCAGATGGAATACCCTGGCACACAGCTTGAAAATCCGAGAGTACCATACCCCCATTCGGATGAGGGAAGCTTTGGCAAGGGTTGAAATTTACAAGAAATCCATGCAAAGCCTCCAGGCCAGCTGGATTGGCCTTAAACTCAGCCCACCACTACTGCTAGGATTGACTGAAGGCAATACCGAGGAGGATGATAGTCAACAATGGGAAGAGGTGAACAGGAAAGCAGGGTTTCATATCCACAGAGAAGACACTACCATAGAGCCTTGGGATGCAAGGGAAGCAGTGAAATCAATGAAGGATGAAGATTTGGACTAAGTTGCTCAAGGATGAGCAAATAGTTTAGTTGGGGGGTGATGATGAGCCCCAATTTTTGGTACAATTTGGGCTCATTTGGCCTACTTGCTTTGCTCAAACCGTTCATCTTTTATTGCTTATGCATTCATTACTTGGTTTATTCGTGTTGTTTGTAGGAAGAAGGGTAGGCATTCTATCTACGTGACTAATACATGATGATTTCGGGTTTTTGGCAATAAAAGGGAGCAAAGACCACGAGAAAGGAGACAAGGAGACAGTAAGGTGGCACTGCTTGTTTTTAGGAGAGGATGTCCACAGTCTTGGGGACCTTCCTTGTGATTCCCACCATAGCTCCGAGCTCAAACCAATCTCCCCACCGAGCTTAGAGGCAGCCAACCGTTCTACAGGAACAGCAGTTATAACTGTTCTACAGGATCAACAGTTTAACCTTCAGCTGGACAGCTGAACTCCACAAATCAAGGAAACCTGTTGGATTATCATTTTACATAAATACTGAGACCGTAGCTTCTGATAGAAGCTTTTTGAACTTTTGCATTACTCTTGTAATTTGGAAGTACGAGCTACAGCTCGGTGTTGGTTCTTTTTGTAAGCCAGTTTTGGCATGACATCAGATTTTTGGTTATGAATAAAGGCAGGCAGATTTTGATCTCATTCTGAGTTTCTAAGGGAGCTATAGCTCTCAGGTTAGGGCCCAACCTGAGAGCAATAGATATCCTCAGTGTTGTAATGTTATTTCCCTTTCGTTCCATTACTTCATTTCTTTACTTTGACATGCAATTCGAATCTACAGTCTGCTAATTTAGTTTTTTATGGGATTGAATAGGATTAGTTTATGGTGAATTTGCTTCCAGTTGTTTAGGTTAGAAGAGGATATTTATAATTCATTGGAGCTCCAGAAAAAGGTTGTTAGAGAACACTGCCATCTCTGCTTAGGGATTGGGGTGCAGTCCATATCAACCACCAAAAAGAAACGCAGTTCTTCTCATGTTCATGCAAGCTGCAACAGTTACTTTAGTCATCCATGCACTTTGGTCTTGATCATTACTTCTCCATTCCACTTCCATGCACGAGTTTCTTTCACAAATTGCACTGTTGTTCATTGGTTCAAAATAGCACAGTTAACATAGGTTAAAGAGTTCTCGTTTTTGGTGACATTCATAGAAAATTTATTTCATCTACACTGCTCCACACCATTCCATTACCTTCCTCGTCTTTTCAACCACACCTGAAACCACTCAACCAACCTCTGCTCAGCTCCTTTACCTTCCAGCTCTCCCATTACTCACATAGCTCCATTTACTTAACCTTTCGTTGATCCCATCCTTCCAGCCATCAACCCACTGCATGCACTCTTCCTCCATCTGACTTTTGTGCTCCTAAGACATCACCAGTTCCATCTCCATCTCACCTATCCTCCCACACCACTCCAACACTTCACCATCTCCCAAAACTTCCACGGTCAAACATCCTATAGAATTGCACAGAATTCCTGTAGAATCCCTGAGTTTCCTGTAGGATCCCCTGCAGACTTCCTGTAGAAGCCTGCAAACTCGGTTGCTAAGCATCCGAACGTGGTAGACTTCTGTGGACTGATGCTAGAGACCCTCTGGGACCTCCCCTAGCCATCTTGACCTTGCCCATGCTTTCCTTCCATTCAAACCGCTCCTGCACAACCAAACCCTAATCAAAAGCACCATCACAATAAATCCAATGACTTAATGAAAAAATACAAAAGCATGTCTTTTCAGATGCAAATAGCTTAGATGCATGTATTTCAGCTCACTGCAAGTAATGGCATTATTAGTAGTTGTTTCATTCACAGTTTTGCATTGTAACGTCCTAGCTAGTCAAACTAGGGTTTACTAGGGTTTTCATGCTTTGTTGGCTTTCAGTTTCTTTCTGCAAATAGACGAGTCTCCTTTGAGTTAGCTTTCATCCATCATTCATAGAGCTTCTTCTGTGAGCATATAGAAGTTGGCTTGAGCCCTAGCGGACTTGTGCCAGCTGACCAAGTGACAGCTGCGACAAGAGCTAGTACTTGTGCATACAACACCGTCACTTCGAAGTTTGTACGAACTACCGGGTTGATAAAATTAGAGATAGGAAGCTCCAGGAGTTGTAGCATTATTGCTACAATACTACAGCCCACCAGTACCTTCAGTCACAAACCAAGTTGCAGCAATCTCGTCATTTCAGGTGGATGGGTTTTCTTCAACTGTTTCATATGGTAATAAAGTATAAGAAGGGAACTAGCAACAAAGTAGTCGATATGCTATCTCACCCTCCTATTTCTGCTTCTGTTATTTTTCATAATGCTTCATTGCCTTTTGACAGTTATGCTAAACAATATGCTAACGATGATGACTTTAAGGAGATTTATGCAAAACTAACCCATGGTTCACAGGTGGACAACTATCACTTGCAGGGGAAACTGTTGTATCACCTTGGAAAATTGTGCATTCCCACAGGGGAATGAGTACATATAATTCGAGATGCACACACCTCTCTTGTGTCTGGTCACTTTGGTTTCGAAAATACTTTATGTCATGTACAAAGATTTTGTTTTTGGCCTCATATGAAGAACATTGTGACTCACTATGTAAAGGGTTGTGTGATGTGTTCTGTTTCAAAGCCCTCTAATAGAAAACTCGGGCTCTACACACCACTCCCTATTCTGAGTCATCCATGGGAAAGTGTGTCGATGGACTTTGTAGGAGGTTTGCCTTTGTCTAGAAAAAGTCACGACTATTTTAATGCCTTGTAAAAAGCAGATCAGTGCAGAACAGGGAAAATTTTAAGAACCCCCCCCTAAATTTATATGTATAATAAATGGGTGAATCTCCATGGTATATAGGAAAAATGGAAGGTGATTTTATCACTAATATAATATGTATATATAATTTTTTTGCGAATCTCTCACCAGGAATGCCGAATATTTTACTCAATTATAAAATCTTGTGTTTATTGATTACACAAATGAAATCATTGCATTTCTTTAAAATATCTTTTGAAATCAAAATTAGCGAAATTACATGTCGATAACCTAGTGGGTGTAGGCTAAAATTCACCCGTGTCATTCACAGAAAGCATGAGAAAAAACCTAATACTATATATAAAACCAAGAAGAATTCAAATTCATCACTTCTAGGGACCTCGTAACCACCCTACCAATACACAAGTATGTTCCTGTTTGCGGTTAGAAAAATTACCCAAATTACAATTTGTTTACTCCAACATATGTTGGAAAGTTATATAAGTATGACTAGTGCAATCAATCCATTCCTTTTAGCCCTGGATTTGTTTCAGTTTAAAACAGAAGTATACAAATATACTTGTCCAATGTCTATGCTTTAACCATTCACCTTAAGATGTTTTTACAATATAATTTCCTAAGTCTATTTAATATCTTCAATATCATAAAAACTAACCTAGATCCATCTTGACTCCACATCTACCACTCTTAGGGGGATGAAATCTATTTATCCCTCTGAGCACTTGGTAGACCCAGAATTAAGATGGATCTAAGATGGTAGAATTTCCCCTTTAAATAGTCTATGCTCACATGAATACCATGGTATTACCATGGGTTATCATAAACCTGGAGCTTAAAAATTACTATTAGTAATTTATAAAAATTAATAAAATTAATAGTTTATTTTTATTTTATTTTTTATTTTAACCAAGCTAAAATGTTTAACATACATTAAATTACAACATCTGTTTTTACTCTTATCCACCAAGCTCCTAGAGGGATCAAATATTTTTTCACTCTATGCTAGTTTTCATATCACAATATTTGATACCTCTCAGGGGTTAGTAGATCCAGAGTAAAGATGGATCTATGCTGGTTTAATTCCCCCATTTAACTAGGCTACATTCCAGGTGAATACCGTGGTTCAATACCATGTACCATTTTGGTGAATACCATGGGTCAATACCATGTGCCATTTTTATTTTTATTAATACTAATATTAGGGTTAATAATGTTTTTTTGCATGGTATTAGTAACAATCTAGTCCATGGTATTTGTCCCATAGTATTTTGCCCATAGGTTTCACCTAAATATAACGCACTTTTTGAGTGTTCGTAAATATAAGGTGACCTATGGAGTAAATATAAAAAAATGTTTTATTTGTTTACCATACATTTCGTTTATTTACATTTTTATTAATTTACCATACCTCTTTTACAAATATGGTATTTGGCCCATAGGATTCACTTAAATAAAACCTCTTTCTTGAGCCTTCCTAAATAGAATGAGGGCTATGGACTAAATATAAAAAGAGGTTTTATTTATTTACCATACGTCTAGTTTATTTATATTTTTATTTATTTACAATACCTTTTGAGTAAGTATAAAAAGACATTTTATTTATTTACCATACCTCCACTTTACTTATATTTTTATTTGTTTACACCTTTGCATGTATATAAGGTGACTTATGGAGTAAATATAAAAAATGTTTTATTTATTTACCATACCTCTCATTTATTTATATTTTTATTAATTTACCATACCTCTTTTATAAATATGGTATTTGGGCCTTTGGCCCATAGGATTCGCTTAAATAAAACCTATTCTTGAAAATGGGCGAATGGATTCACTTAAATAAAACCTATTCTTGAAAATGGGCGAACGGAAGGTTGTGACTCCTAATTTCAAGGGATAAATTTACCTTTTTTACCATCTCCCTTAAAATAAGGTGGGCTATTTTAGGTGATTTGTAAAAAATTACTATGATACAAAATATTCGCCCACTAAAAATTTAAAACCGCTTAATTTCGCCAAAGGGCGAACATTCGCCCCTAAGATTTTCTATGCTGCAGAGTAGACTACTTATCTTTTCTTTCAGCATGTTTGGGTACATTTTGGATTGCCCACATCAATTGTGTCTGATTGGGATTCTCACTTTCTCGAAGAGTTTTGGACCAGCTTGTGGAAGATGATGGACACAAAGTTGGAAAGAAGCATGACTTTTCATCCATAGACTGACGGACAGACAAAGTTTGTCAATTGCACCATGGTACATTTTTTGCGAGGCTATTGTGGGAAACATCCTAAGTTGTGGGATGAGCATCTTCCATATGTGAAACATTCCTACAATCAAGCAGTGCACTCATCTACGCAATGTTCACCATTTGAGACATGTTTTGGTTACCTGCCAGAGGACCCTTTTGATTTGGTCTTTGGAAGGGAAGATGACTCCAGTGGACGTAATGATAGGGATAAAGCGCAATAGTTCATTCAACAGATCCAGTTTATTCACCAAGTACAGGAGCAGTTGGAGAAAAGTCAAGGCCGTTAAAAGGCTCAACATGGAAAACACCGAGTCGACCATCAATTTCAAGTGGGTGACAAAGTGTGGTTCCATACCAACAAGGATAGGATGAAGGGAGAAGGGAAGAAGTTGCAACCAATCCAGTATCGTCCATTCACCATTTTGGTGAAGATTGGAAGCAATGGCTTTCATCTCAATTTGCCGATATATATGCAGATGTACTCTGTAATGAATTTGGATAACTTAAAGCTGCATGAGCCACCATTGATTATGGACACCGAGGAGGTGGGCAGAGTTCCTACAGTTGATGATTTTGCACCAAAGTATCTCGATGAGTTACCTGAAGACATCATCCTTGACAGAAGAACCAAGATGTCATGATGGGGAGATGTGGAACACCTTTGAGTTGGTTTCAAGGGGATGCACCCTAGCAAGGAAAAATGGCTGGAGAAGGAAAGAGTGAGGGAACAATTCCCTTACTTTCCAATCGCCTGATAAAGCTTTTGGCTGTCCAAAAGCTCCTCAATGGGGAGGATTGATCCAGGTGGATCTTCAAACACAGGGGCATGAAAAAGCTCAAAATTCAAAGTGGCAAAAGGCAATTATCTAGACATCAGATTGAAGTGCTCGTCACCCTGATTCCAACAGTGCGAATGACGCTCCAATGTAAGTCATAATTAAGGAGATATAAGCATTCAAAGTTTTGGGTTGACTTGTAGGAAATAGAGGAAAATGAATGTCCAAGGATACTCCTAGAAATAGGCCCATTGCATAGATATTTTCATTCTGAATCTAATGCAACTTGAATGGGATAAAATGGACTTGGGATGATGAAGTTATCACAGGAAGAAGATTGCCTTTGTCCTTTGAAAAAGGCGGAATTTCCTCTAAAAATGGCACAAAAGGCTTTATATGCGTTCCTTAAGGAAATCACATCTGAAGAAGTGCAAAGGGCAGACTTAATGCAAATGCCTTTAGAACCCTTGATCAGTGATCTCCGATATATCGGGTCAGAGGAAGGCAAGAACATGATATTGGGACCTGGACAGAGCTGACTTGCGATTGCGATATCCACGATCGAAACGATCAGTCGATCGACGATCAACATAACCAAAGGGGAGAGCCCCAGGCCATTACATATGTGATATTCCAATGCGATATATCATAATGCAATAGCGATATGTGATGTGATCTCGACCGTCCGATCAAGGAGCAGATCAACGGTCTAGATTTAATCGATGATATCGGTGATCAATGATTGGTGATATCAGTGATCGGTGATCCCCGCTACAAGCATCGTTGCGACTTATGATAAGCATGGACCCAACAGGGGAATAGGGCATATTTGATATAATTTGAGTTCCATCTTTAAAGCTTGCAGTCGTATTTTTTTTAGTGTTTCTGTGTATTGTTTGTTTGAACGGAAAAGGGCTATTTTTGGGGTTTTGTTGTGAAGAAAGGTCGGATGATCGGATTAATCGCTCCCGCCGATCCTTTCGTTTGAACAACGTTTATTCTAAATAAACCAATTCCCCACTTTAAGGGTCCTTGTAACAAAAAAAGTATTATAAAATCCAATGAATGAAGAAAAGTCCAAGGGGGAGAGGACAGTGCACGCGGTTCGAGGCAAGAGCTTGCAGGAGAGGTGAAAGTTCATTTTGTCAAAACTTGACAAATTTTATATGGCTTCATCCCTTATCAATGCCACAAACGCAATGGTGCTATCCGTTTCTCTATCTGAGTTCTGCATTTTTCAGCGATTTTCCAGAACGGAGGTATAAGACTCCTTTTTTGTAACTGATGTTTGTATTCTTCTTTTTCATGCCATTTAATGAATGAAGGCCTCTCCATTAATCAAGCAGGGCCCGAATACATAGTCGAAGTTGGAAAAACTCTGTTATCAAGTCTTGTTGTCTTCTTTCATGCTTTATGTGTTTCTTCTTCTTGTCTCATGTGCACATTAGATTTCTATGATTAAGCTACAATTTCTACATGTGATTCTTTAATACATCTATAAGAAAAAGATTCTTGGATCACTAAACACCTTATAACGCTGGTAACATCACCAATGGAACCTCAGACTCCCACTGTAGGACGACGAATTTAACGCAATATGAAGAAATCCATTCAACCTCCTTCCATAAACTTGGATTTTCAAGCCATTGATTTGGATCCAGAGGAAGAAGAAATGGCAAAAGAATAGACAGGTGCCATTGAGGAAGATAAACTCCAGAAATTTTCTAAATTCACTGAAAAATTTATGTCCCAAATCAAGAATCCTGTAACTTAACCAATCACTGACCCATTTGTAGGGAAAAATCAAAATTTTGAAAAGCAAAAGCCTCAGTTTGAAAGCCCCATGGACCAAGGATTTGAGTCCCAATTTGATCCACCTGAGGTTGGAACGATGGACATTCATTCCAGCAATCAACTAAGATCAAAAGGGCTTACTAATGATCATATATTATAGAAGAAAAATAGGGTGATTAGGAGATTGAAGAAAAAGGTGCGAGAGCTCATTGCCCGTGAAGAAATTGTAAAAGGAGAGAACCAAAATTGGGAGAAACTATATGCCAAGATATATAATAAAAACATTAGACTAGGTGTTAAGATGGAAAAATTGCAAAAATTGGTCAAGGAGTCGACCAGGCAAGCCAGGTCCTATGCTACCTCGTGTAAGCCAAGTCCGCAAGCCAGGCAAGCCAGGTCAACTACCACCATGATGACACTCTTTCCCTCAGACTTGGGTAAACCTGTGATAAAATCCATTGAAACCTCCTCCCAACGTTGGCTTGGAATGGATAAAGGTTGTAATAGACCCGGTGTCTTAATTGTTTCAACTTTATTTTGCTGGCAAACCAAACATTCTGCCACAAACTTTTGAATATCTGATTTAAGGCCATCCCAAAAAAATTCCTTCTTAACCCTGTGGTAAGTTTTTAGAAATCTTGAGTGCCCTCCTAAGGGAGAAGTGTGCAATTCCATAAGAATCTTTTGTTTTAGCTGGGAATTCTTACAGAGGTATAAGCGATCTTTGTACCATAACGAATCACTTTGCCAGCTAAATGTATCAGAAGTACTGGAATCTTGTTGTAGCTTTCGAATAAGTGCCCACACTTCTTTGTCATTCCTCCACTCCTCCCTTGCTTTGTTTATCCAATCTAGTTGGATAATAGAAATGGCACACAATAATGCTTCCACATCCTCATCCTTTCTTGAGAGTGCATCTGCCACCACATTTTGGTTCCCTTTTTTGTAGATGATTTCAAAGTCATAACCCAACATCTTTGTGACCCACTTTTCTTGCTCTTTAGAGGATAATCTTTGTTCTAAAAAGTATTTAAGGCTATCATGATCCGTTTTTACCTTGAAGTGTCTTCCCATTAGGTAGGGTCGCCATTTCTTAAGTGCATGGAGTATTGCCAACATTTCCTTCTCATAAATAGCTTTGCTTAAAAACTTTCCCTTGATTGGACGACTTTCAAAAGTAATGGGTCTTTCATCTTGCATTAGAATAGCACCAATTCCATTTCCTGAAGCATCACATTCCACAATAAAGGTTTTTGTGAAGTTCGGTGTAGCTAAGACCGGTGCTTGGCACATTGCCTCTTTAAGATGTTCAAAGGCCTTTGTTGCTTCCGAAGTCCATGAAAATGAATCTTTCTTCAATAATGTTGTTAGAGGTGCTGCTATTCTCCCATAATTCTTAACAAACTTGCGATAATACCCTGTCAACCCAAGAAATCCTCGGAGATGCTTTATGGATGTGGGGATTTTCCATTCCTTAATGGCTTTAATTTTGCTAGGGTCTACCTTAACGCCTTCATGAGATACAATATGACCCAAATATTCCACCTTCTGGACTCCAAAGAAACATTTGGATCTTTTTGCATATAATTGTTTCTCCTCCAAGAGTTGTAGCACCCTATCAACATGTTCAACATGATCCTTCCAAGACTTGCTGTAGATTAGTATATCATCAAAAAATACTAACACAAATTTTCTAAGGAATGGTTTGAAAATTGAGTTCATCAAACCTTGAAATGTTGAAGGTGCATTGGTAAGGCCAAAAGGTATGACCAAAAATTCATAATGACCCTCATGAGTTCTAAATGCCGTTTTTGGAATGTCTTAAATCTTCATTCTGATTTGATGATATCCCGAATGAAGATCCAACTTGGTGAAGTAAATTGATCCATGCAATTAATCCAGTAATTCATCAATAACAGGAATGGGGAACTTATCTTTAATAGTGATCTTGTTGAGCTCCCTATAATCTGGACACATGCGCCATGATCCATGGAGCTGAGAAAGAACTTTGATTCGGTTGAATTATACCAGCCTCTAGCATTTCTGCAACCATACGTTCAATTTCACTTTTTTGGACATAGGGATATCTGTACGGCCTGATGTTTGGAGGAACACTTCCTGGAATCAGATGAATAGCATGATCATGATCACGCATAGGTGGGAGACCCTTGGGAGTCTCAAATACCTTGGAATGATTGTCCAAGACTTTTTGGAGATCTGGAGAAATAGATTATTCCAATTTGGAAACATCTAGCGAGCATAATTGTGCAATTACACCTCTTTGCTCTTTTCTTAGAAGCTTTCTCATACCATGAGAGCTGATTATCTTTCCTAGTTTCCCTACAATACCCCTTAATTCAACTTCCTTTCCTTTTGAAGAAAATTTGATGAAAAGTTCTTGAAAATTAAAAGCTATTGTACCCAAGGATTGTAGCCATTGGACTCCTAGTACAACATCCGCACCTCCCATTGGAATGGAAAGCATTGGGCTAGTCAATACATATTCTCCCATGGATAGCTTGATATTATGGCACTTTCCAGAGCAATTTATTGTTCCTCCATTTGCAATCATCACTTGACACTCAGGTGCTGGATATAGGAAGCAATTCATTTCCTTTGCTACCCTACAATGAATAAAATTGTGGGTGCTTCCTTAATCAATCAACACTATTACCTTTTTCTTCTTGATTTGTCCTTCTATCTTGATGGTTTAAGGAGTGGTAATTCCCGCCAATGCATTACAAGATATGGTCGGATTTATTTGTTCTTCATCTAGGCTTTGTTCCTGGAATATATCCTCTTCTTTTGACCTTTCTTGCTCATTTTCTTCTTCCTCTTCACAATCTATGTAGAATAATTTCTTCTCAGCACACTTATGACCTTTTGTGTATTTGCTATCACAATTGTAACAAAGCCATTTTGCTCTTTTTTCTTCCAATTGTTGTGGTGTCAACCTTGTAGGTTGTGGAAGACTATTGGCAACAACACTTCCATCTTTATAGTTGTGAATGGTATGCTTCATAGTTGCCATAATTTTGCTTTCCATTTTTCTCGCTAACCTGAATGCCTTCTCTAATGAATCAGGTTCCCAAAGGCGCACATCATGTTGGATATTATCCTTTAAAGACCCTATGAACACATCAATCCTATGCTCCTCTAGAATATCTTTTACCCTTATGTTCAATTTTTGGAACTCCTCAATGTGCTCCATTATTGAACCCTTTTGTTTGAGACTTATCAATTGGCTAAAAAAAGTGTTGTTTTTTGTATCCTCATAATGTGCTATCAATTCTTCCGTAAAAATTGCCCAAGTGATAAATTGTTTACGAGAACAAAGCCATTGATACCATACAAACTGATTTGGTTCCAAATATAAAGTTGCCATACGTACCTTTTGTGTGTTTTGCACATTATTGAGATCGAAGAATTGCTCCATCTGTAATATCCATGTGGCGGGATCCTTGCCATCAAACTTCCTCATATCGATTTTTGGAACATGGTGAGTCTTTGATCCAACATTGGAGTCTATGGAATCATGATTAACATTTCTTTTGTTCTCATCATGAGTTTCCTTTACTACCTTTTCACCATTAGTGACCCTTTCTTGTAGCAAGTTCTTCAATTCTTCCATGTCTGTCTTCAAATCTATCTTCAAATTTACCATCGAATCCTCCATCTTAGCTTCCATGCCCTTTATCTTAGATTCCACGCCATTTATCTTAGATTCCACGCCACTTATCTTCGCTTCTGTTAGCTTTTGTGAGCGTGACATTTGTTGCACTTGTTCTTGTAATTTTGATATATCATGTAGCATTTCTTCCTCTTCTTCATGAGTCATGCTAGAGCTTGCAGGTTCCTTACTAGGTGTTTGCATTTTTTTTCCTCGGGGCATTAGTTACCGATAATAATGCTTTACTATGCCCTTTGAATTCCGTTAAACCAAGCTTAGATAAAAAATTAAAAAAAAACTACACACCTTTTTTCACTTTATAGAAGCCTGATATTGAATCTGATGTATCTCTGTAATTTTGGATCATCCAGTTCTAAAATTGCTACCTGTAGTAGCTTCCTCCGTCCTCTTTCCAATGCCACAAGTCTGAGCCAAATTGGATTCTCCAAGTAAGAGTTATGTGAAATCTCCCACAGTGACTTTCTTTTAGACTAGTTCAGTAGAGCGAAATTGTACGACGTGCCACGAGTCACTGTTTCAACCTTTGAATCTGAAACACACATAAAAGAAACTATAGTCCATCCTCTTTTTGTACCATCTGACGAAATTTCAATCCGATCCTCAGATAGAGAGTTATGACAATTTTCCCCAGGTCACCTGTTTTGAATGTAATTCAGGAGTCTGCAAAAAGGCCAACTTCCTCAGATCATATCGCCGCAAATATCGCACGAAACGCTCTTAAATTCCGACCCAAGGTTCAGCGCCAATTCTTCTAAAATGGGTTTTTTTTGCAACTTTTGAAACGTCACAGAAAAAACTTTATAGTGAAAATGCCACAATGACCTGTTTGGAGCAGCGAAACCCTAGAATCCAAAGCTCTGATACCAAATGTTATGAAACCAGCTCAAGAAAAGATAGAAAAGATAGATCAACACCTTAGAATTTAGCCTCTTCGAGGGGGCAACCTCCTTTACATTACATAAATGAAAAATTCTTGGATGATACAAATGACAAAAACTCATTTCTATATATAGGATTCTAAGGAGTCACAATATAATCCAGCCGACCTAACAATAATAATATAAAGCCACAAAAATAACAATAGAGGGATTCTATGGGGCACAGAAATAACAATATGGGGGTAATAGGGGCACAACAATATAAATAAGGGGTATAACTACAATAGCAATGGGGTAATCAATAGTATTATAGGGACCCAACAAAGATTTTGAAAAGAGAAATTGAAGTGGTCAAAAGCATAGCAATAAACAACTTGAACATTTTGATTAATACAGTAGGGCCCTAGGCCACAACTCTGCATATTTTTCAATTTTTGAAGTTTTGAAGTCAATCTTCCAGTTTGGCTTACACGAGGATGTGCAAGAAGTTGAGCATGGGAGGATGTTGAGCATTTGTTTTGTCTCAATCTTTTATGCTTTTTGTTAAACAAATTTTGTTTGCACCAGGTGTTTATAGCCATTACCATCCTTTTTATGCTAATATATAGTCACCCAGAGGTAATAAGTTGTGAATTCTTGAATTCTTCTTTATGTAATAATATGAAGGTATTTACATGTCAAAGAACCATTCATATCAAGTTTCCATGATGGCAGATATATAGATCTAGTTCCAGTCCACTTCCTATTCCAGTAGCCTAGTTCCTGCACCAATAGTGGAAATCCTGTTCTCATTTCCATGATTTTCATACTTCGAACTGTCATGGAAGAAAATGGCCATATGGGTTTTGAAGGGCAGGTGATAAATACGCTCATGTGTTCTTGTGATGAAGTATAGGCCTTCCAAATATCACATGGAATTAAGGTCAAAGATTCAGTCGCACGACATTTGAATAGCACTCCAACAATATCTACAATACTGTTTCTTTTTGCCTTTCTAGGGGAACTGCAGGTCAAATATAGTATCATTTATTCTTAGATGTTGAACTCTAAATTATACATTATACCATCATAAAATAGAGATTGCTCGTGTACCAGCATGGTTATAAAACGTGAGGCCATACTCTGTACATGGGGGCAGAGAGACGAATATACGCATGGAGGGGGCACATCTGGATCGATAGCACAGGATGTATTGTGTTTGATAGAGGCAGGGTATTTTTATAATGTAGAAGATTAAGTTTTACCAATGCTCAGTGGGATGACCGAGGGGACCACTGGAGTCCATATATGTAATATCGATTTTAGAATTAATACAATCCGACATTAGTTTTATATATTAATCTTTCCACTCAATTCTTGTTCCAGATTTCCTCGCATGGTTTAAATGTCGGTTAGTCTTTTTAGTTTCTTATTTCTTGGCTTAGATTGATATAGCTTGATTTGATATACTGTGTGTTGGCATAGATTACCATTTGATTATGTGATATTTTGTTTTACATAGTATGACAGCATGCTTCTGGTCTAGACTGCAATTCAAGAATATTATTTAAATCCTTTCCATTATTTTGAATGTTATTTAAACTTGACTAATGATGTTATATTAGAAATAGTGAGGCTAAGTATATACTTTCATTTGATTCTCAACTGGTTTGAAAAATTAAAACATTATTACCTTGATCTCAACTGTTGCATAATGAAAATTACCCTAAGATTCTAAAAAGGAAATTAGAGAATTCATGGAGCTGATTTCTTATAATTCATTATTATCTCAACGGAATATTGCAAGGATAAGTGAGGATCAATAAAAGTGATTAATATTCCTTTCATCATAACTAACGTTCCATATATCATAGAATTTTTGTGAGCCTAGAAGCAACAAATGGATCTGTCTTATTTCTATGATATACTTTGTGTTGAAGCAGAACATCATCATCTTGATTCCTTTAAAACCATTCAACTACTTTTGTAAGTTAGTTATAATTAATTACTTATGATTTCTATCTCAATTCATCTTTGTAGTATAGCAGTAGATCTTATGATTTCTAGCTTAGTTCATTCTCTTTCATATTTGTAGAGTAGCGGTAGATTTAAAGATTCTTTTCATTGGTCGTGTCTTGCATTTTTCCTGAGCATGTTGTGAGTGTGAGTAGAATCTACATTCCTTTGTCCCCTGGAAAGCTGAGGAAGACTTATTGCGGGAGTCAACCCAACCCAGGAGGAGCCAAAAGTAGACTCCCAATGTGTTTACTTTGCCTTGAAGAGTGTTGTTTCTTTACTTGATTGATGTCTTTTGATTTCTCATAGGTTCTAGTGTTTTGATTTCACAAGTCATTGAGGTCATATTTTGGCATAACCTATGCTACGCCTATGAATCTTACGACCCTTGGTTGACAAATTAAATGTTGGTATAAATGTTGGTGTCATCTTAGTTGTAGGGTAGCTTAAGGTGGCAGTGACTCTAAGACGTGAGTGAAGAGCCACACATCCTCTTTAGCTTGGGTCGTTCAAAAGTTGAATTACTCATATAAAACCTAGCATTTATACTGCCCAGCAATGCCAGCCAACAGTCGAGGACTGCTGCAATTATGTCATCTGTGGCCAATTATGGCAGGTCATGCCACTTTTTCTAAGGATTCTTATGCGCCTGTATTGAGACAAGGTGGAAGTCAGCCTTGAATTCCATGTACTCCTACAACTTAGAAAAATTTTTAGGTGACAACCGCGGCTTGTGGTTGGTAGCCATATGGATGCCCATCTCCATCAAGATCCAGAAGATCTTGTTGTCCTTGATCTGCCGAGGATCCTTCATAGCCCATAGTGAAGAAAACTTTGTTGCCTCCAATAGGTGTGGCGCGATCGGAGGGAACTAGCTATCCTCAGGTAATTCCCATGCAACCAGCACTATGGAAAACAATAGCCATGCATAGTGGAATGTCTTACTATGATCCTACACTTTGCGACAGTTCATGAGGAACTCACTGTAAAGGTAGTGCACCTAGTTAAATTAAACTCCCTCCGCGCATTAGGCCGCCAAGGCTATCAATAGTGCCGACACTTCGTCTGCGCAACACTTTTCATGACCTTCCCTGCAAATATTTGTGTCGCCACTTTAACCGCGAGGTCAGAGATACTTGTGATGGCATAGTTTTGTGGCTTCTTTACAAACATGAATTTTTCCTTCATTGCCTTATTGATGGCATGCTCACCAGCCTTTTCGCCAAACGCCATGGCCGGATTTTCTCCTAAATGTGGCAACTGCATTATCCTATGGATCAGCATGTCAGTTATGGGTATCAGCTCCTCGAGCAACAAACACCCATCATGCACCAAGAACAACAACTGCTTGATCACTATCATTATGATGGGTGCGCCGTTGTAATGCGTACCCATAGCAGGTTTAGCAGGCCTGCCTTGTCCATGCCTTTCAGCCACTTCCTCGGTTCCAAAGTAGTCACTCCAGTGCTTTTGTGGAAGACACAGTGCATAAGTTGGTTTCAAGGATAATTTTAGGGGCGAATGTTCGCCCTTTGGCGAAATTAAGGGGTTTTAAATTTTTAGTGGGCGAATATTTTGTATCATAGTACATTTTTACAAATCACCTCAAATAGCCCACCTTATTTTAAGGGAGAGGGTAAAAAAGGTAAATTTAGCCCTTGAAATTAGGACTTACAACCTTCCATTCGTCCATTTTCAAGAATAGGTTTTATTTAAGTGAATCCATTCACCCATTTTCAAGAATAGGTTTTACTTAAGTGAATCCTATGGGCCAAATACCATATTTATAAAAGAGGTATGGTAAATTAATAAAAATATAAATAAATGAGAGGTATGGTAAATAAATAAAACATTTTTTATATTTACTCCATAAGTCACCTTATATACATGTAAGGGTGTAAACAAATAAAAATATAAGTAAAGTGGAGGTATGGTAAATAAATAAAACATCTTTTTATACTTACTCAAAAGGTATGGTAAATAAATAAAAATATAAATAAACTAGACGTATCGTAAATAAATAAAACCTCTTTTTATATTTAGTCCATAACCCTCGTTCTATTTATGAAGGCTCAAGAAAGAGGTTTTATTTAAGTGAATCCTATGGGCCAAATACCATATTCGTAAAAGAGGTATGGTAAATTAATAAAAATATAAATAAACAAGAGGTATGGTAAACAAATAAAACATTTTTTTATATTTACTCCATAAGTCACCTTATATTTACGAACACTCAAAAAATGGGTTATATTTAGGTGAAACCTATGGCCAAAATACTATGGGACAAATACCATGGACTAGATTGTTATTAATACCATGCAAAATACCATTATTAACCCTAATATTAGAATTAATAAAAATAAAAATGGCACATGGTATTGACCCATGGTATTCACCAAAATGGCACATGGTATTGACCCATGGTATTCACGTGGAATGTAGCCTATTTAAATGGGGGAATTAAACTAGCATGTAGCCTATGCTAAGATTCACTAGGACTTTACAAAGTTTTATTATTTAGTGAAAGACTCGCCAAGATCTTACAAGATTTTATAATTGAGTAAAATATTCACCATGCCTGGTGAGAGATTCGCCAAAAAATTATATATACATATTATATTATTGATAAAATCGCCTTCCATTTTTCCTATATACCATGGAGATTCGCCCATTTATTATATTTATAAACTTAGGGGGGCTTCTTAAAATTTTCCCTAGTTGGTTTGTTGCTAAATGAGGGAAACTCTCCGTGTCAGCTAAATTCCAGTCTTCCAATTTCAAAATGGGTACACATGCCAAGTGCGGTCCCTCATAGACAATTTGGTCAATATATTTGGGCACCTTCATCTTTCCCCTATGCAAAGGAATGTACTTAGGTAGCTTAGAGATGGGGCCAGACCCCTCAATTTCAACATCCTCCATTTCCATTGCAATATCTTTGTCATCCATTGAGATTTCCTCGACCTCTTCTTTCGGCTCTAGGTTGACCACCTTTCCCTTTTCCTACACAATGGGCTTATCCTTTTGTGGGTGCTTTCTGGGTGATGCACCCACTAGTTGTGGTGTCGCGACCTGCTTGCCTTTCTTGTTCTTTGGACCCTCCTTGGTCAGGGTAGGCCTTGGTCTACGTGATCTCGGCGATTTAGGGACTTTAGTTGGTACTTCCATGGGCGCAACTTCCGTGGTAGCTCCCTCAGTTGCCATGGCTACCTCTGGAACAACTCCCTCAGCTGTCATTGCCTCCCAAACATTTACAAACTCTGTGGGCATCAACATGACGCTATTCAACAACAACTGTGTCTCCTTGGGAAACTTCTTAAACGCTGAACTCGCTATCAAAGCCTCAAAGTATTCATGGTTTATACACACCTGAGAGCTCAATAAATAAATTCTCAAAATGCCAAGTGTTTGGTCAATTTAGTGTCCTAAATTTCTCTACATAAATTATGAATCCAGGTATCGTAAACTGATGAAGTGTAGTGCACTATATGTGCTAGATGGCCCTTCCTATTTTACTGTTATTGAGTTTTCTGTTGTTTTGGGGGTTTGATATTTTAATTCCTAATGTTCTGTAATGTATTTAACAAAATCTTAAATCTACTACTGCTAAGAATCTAAAGAAATGAAATGAGAGCTAATATTAAAACTGAAAATGAGATTGTAGCTATCTATGATGAACCAAAAATGAAATACTGAAAATAAGATTACAACTATTGTCTAATTTATTGCAGAATCAAAACTTAATGAACAACTGAAAATGGAATTGCAACTAAATGAAAAACTATGATTGAAAATGAAATTGCAACTAATCTGTCATAAAAACTAAATGAAGTGTCTTGTCACTATGCTACACAATTTTGGGAGAACTACCTCCTTGTGATAACATTTTGAGGGATTCAATACTTCATTGTTCTAAAACTGAAAATGAAATTGCAACAAAATTAAATGAAAGACTAAGACTGAAAGTGAAATTGCAACTAATCTACTATAATAGCTAAATGAAGTGCTTTATCACTCTGCTACACAATTTTGGGAGAACAACCTCCTTGTGATAGCATTTTCAGGGACCCCATAATTCATTGTTCTAAGAAAAAGTAAACATAAAAATGCAGAGAAAGACTCATTCATAAATGAAATATTTCACCACTTAGTTTTAAGATGAACCATCAACTGAAAGGGCTTTCAGAAACATTCACTTACAACATGAGTTATTAAACTAACAACAAAATGGCATTGAACAGTAAATGAAAGAAACTAGACTAATGATCAGCAATTCTAAATTACTCTATGCTACTAACATCAACTTAAAACTACTGATAAGAAACTAGAAAGTAGTGAACCAAAAGAGCTATTCTGTGCTAATAAGAAGATTACATAAGCTACATTATGAACAGAGTTAGAAAACGATTATAAACATCATGGAAAAAAAACACAGTGAATTTACAATTAACTATGAAAGACAAGATAGAAATAAAATGTAACCTTGACCAATGTAGGGGCCCTCTGCAAAGGTCTCGGATTATAAGCACTTAATCAACACTCCAACAACGCTTCAGGTATCCATGAAACAGAGTCTTTATATTAAAATAGAGAATGAGTTCTTCAAACTACAGAGTGGAAATCTGAACTTAATACATAAGCAAAAACTGAACTTGTTTTGCGTTCTTCACACAGGTATTTATAGGGAAATTGTACAACTGTTTTAAAGAGGGAAATAAGCTACAACAAAACATGTAGACAGGCAAGTATGCAGAATTCTTGTCCTTGGTTGCTTGGAAACATAAATCTTATGGTAATGTTTGTTGGATTCTGTTTGTGCAGGTGGCAGATGAAGTTTGTGGCCTCAGGAAACTGCTTCGGATCCCATCACTGAGAAATGTGTACAGAACAGAGTCCTGTTTGCCACAGGTATCTATGTTTGACTTCCCTTTGACCGGAGTCTTCTTCGTCGATATAACCTAAATGAATAGGATACAATCCATGCTCTGATGTTTTCCAACCTACTCATGTAGTCCTTTTCCCCTCTTGACACGTGGAACTTGCAAAAGCATGGAGGTAGCTTCCGAACAGCCGATTAGCCGCAGAATGTCGTTGCGTTCCATAGCTAAAAGACAAAAAATTATTCAAATAGAAAACATAAAAGTACAAATTGTAAATCACTAAAATATACTCCTTGAGGCAATGTATAATGGTTTTTTATGATAAGGATGCATTTTTCATGGAAAAACAGAGAAGGAAGGATGAGAAAAGTAGCTAAGGGAAAGGCAGTTTTGGAACTTAGCATACCCCCACTACTAGACTATTGCATGTCTCCATGCAATCAAAATTGTAAAATCCCTCCTCCTACTGCATTTTTTTTGAGACTTCAACCAAAACATCCAACCTCTTCTTGCTTTTCTTTGCACTAACTGCCATCCTAGGCTTCCTCATGAGAAATATGTACTTGAGGTTAATGAGTGGCCTGTTTAGCTTCTTATTCTTCCTTTTTAGTTTTCTATTCTTCTTGTGCCATAAACACAGGTGAAGAATAGTGTTATCATGGATAATCTTATCCAACTTGTTTTTTTCTTTTAAGGCTTCATTTTCTCTTTGGATATGCCTATCTAGAACTTCTAGCTCATAGATTTCCTATTTAAGTGAGCTAGTCAAAGTTTCTTGTGATGTGGCAGGCTGCTTAGGATTAGATGAAGTCCCTTGGTCCACTGATGTACTCTTTTTCTCCAATGACTCTATTTAGTCAGAAATCTTCTATTGGACCATATCAATACCTGGAGAGGCTCCTCTTGGCCTGCTTTCAAAGTTTTGTTGAGGAGAGTTCTATGGGCTTTGCTCATATGGAATATTGTCATGGGACTGAGTTGGAGTTTCTTCCCCCAAATCTATGAACTGGGTCTCTTTTGATTTTGCTTTCTTCACTTTGTCCCTGAGTCTAGAACTTCTCCTCAAACTTTGGGAGCCTATGATTTCATCCTCTATAGCCTGTTTCCTTTTTCCCTTCTCCTTCTCTTTCTTGAGCTAATCTCTGATTTTGATTAGTCTCTCTGAAAGTAGTTGTTCATCCTCCTTAGATGATGAAGGTTTAGGAATATTCTTGTGGATTTCCTCAACCTTTTCTTTCATTTTTCTTCTCTGCTTTGTTTTCTTTCTGATCTCTATTAATGTTTCAGATATGGGCTCTTCTTCATTGTTTTTTTGTGCTAAAGTTTCAGGAGTGTTTTGAATGGTGAGACTGGTCTTCCTTCTCCTACTTCTTCTTACAGGACTTCCCTCAGGCAATTCTGGAGCATCTTGGAAGAAGTTTCTGACCAAAAATTCATCCCATGTGTCCCCTACACTCTTTAAGTGATGTTCAACTAAAATTTTTACTAGTCCATGATGATAAAGAGTGGTTTCTATTGCTTCAATTTTCTTCTGAACATTAGTGGCCATTCTTCTCAAACTATTCAACAGGAAAAATGGGAGATTGAGGGTTCCATCTTCAAGAAAATTCATTAACAGTCTTATGTGATATACATACATGGAACCAAACCTTCCCTCGCATGTAATAAACTTTTGAAAAATTAATAACGTGCTACTCATTTTTCCCTTAAGTGTAGGGATTGGAATCCCTTTCCTAAAAACTGAAGTGTCCATACCTGGATTTTTGAGAATGGCCTTCTAGGTTTCATCATGAAATTCTTTTTTCTTGAACCACCTCCCTCATAGCCTTGGTAGCTTGGTTGATTTAGCAATAAAAGACTCGGTCACTGCAAATTTTATGTCACCTATTTCCACGTCTATCCCATTAAACGATCTAGCAAACGATTTGGTGATTTCTTTATGGTAACCATTGAATTTTTCAATGAAACTCAACTAACCAGTCTTTTGCAACACTCCTTTCAACTAAGGATAACCTTCCATGTACTTCATCCCTATGGGTTCAGTTATGACAATGAGCCCCATCACCTCTGTTCTCTGTTATTCTTCAAAATTCCCCTCACTGTTTGAGATATGGAGTGACTATGTAGAGAGGACTGTGTATACGACAGTGGAACAACTGGTATATAGAAACAAAAATAACTATGCATATGGGGATAGAATGACAAAATATATGGAAGTGAAATGACTATGAGTATGGGATAAAATGACTGTACATACAGGGTATATGGAAACAGAGTAGCTATATGCATAAAATGTGTGGAAATAGAGTGTGCACAGGGTATATGGAAACAGAGTGGCTGTATACGTAAACTATGTGAAAAACAGAGTGACTGTTATACAAAAACAATACGAAAATAGAGTGACTATGTGCACAAGGTAATAGAGTGTTTGTATGCATAAAATATTTTAAAACGGAGTGATTTTATGCGCAAAAAGGCTACGGAAATATAAGAGAAAAACTTGGTGTAATAAATAAACAATCAGGGTTTTTGAGGAGTCGTATTCAAATAGTTTACGTCATGAATCTAACCATTTATTAGGTGTGCTAGAGAAGTCCGGTTAAGTACGAGTCATTGAGTTTAAAACAGAGATTGCATCATTAGACCGTTAGGTATTAAAGATGGAAGGTGTGGCAGAATCATCATGGCAATCAAATCTCATAATGATAAATCAAGGAGTCATGTGATTATACGAGTTATACAAACTTATGTTTTGTATTTCTTTTTGAAATATTTTTTTGTCTTTACCTTTAGAACCATACCTTCTGCTTGCTAATCTCTTGTTGTTTTCTTCCACAAGTGCTTAGATGTGATTGGTCTTCAAAAGTTGTTCTCTCCTCAATTACCTGCATATGAAATTTTATTATGAACTGGCCTTTTTATGCTTGGACTAATGATCAAACTGTTGCTGCAAAATCAGATTGGCTGCAGAACAGGATTAGCTACGGAACGAGAACGGCTACAGAATGTGGAAACATCTACAGAATGTAAAGCAGAGAATAAATATGACTTTATGAATGAATGAAATGGAGATAGTTGTGTGAGTGAAAATATGACAAGATGATAAATAGAAAATGGAGATGGAAGAAATGCTGGAGAGGAAACATTTATTGGTGGAATATGGTAGTGGAGTGAAGTGAAACTTTGCAAAAGTAAAACAAAGTAAATATGAGATAAAACAATAAATTTTGCAGAATGAAAAGTGTCACCATTTTATTTATTTATTTATTTTTTTAGAAAAGGAAATGGAAAATACACGGTGTCAGAAGCTTCTGATTTTCACCCTGTATTTTCTGTATAAGAATGCCAATCAGTGATTGCTTTTCAACCTTATACAATTTTTTTTTAAGATAGGAGAAACAAAGACTAAGTTGGTTGAGAAGAAGGATTCTTCTTCACCAACTTCATTTCAGAACTGTTATGAAATATCTTGATGAACTCCTCCTTTGAGATTGGTTTTTGATAAATTTTCAATCTATGACCATTCATAAGGAGAGGAGTTTGACTTTCATCTATTGTTCTGATCCTTACTGCTCCATTACTACATAAAAAATCAATCTCATATGGCCCAAGCCAATGAGTTTGAAACTTCCCTTGAAAATCTTTAAACTTTAAATCAAATAACAATTCCCAATCTCCCTCTTGAAACCTCTTGTCTTTGATGTACTTTTCATGCCACTTAGCCCTTTGTTGTTAAACTAGACCAGTCCTTTGAACAGCTTCTTGTCTAATTTCATCAAGTTCATTCTATTGCTCTATTCTATGCTTTTGAGCTTTTGATAAATCCATCCCCAACTCGACTTCCATCTCGAAAGTTTTGACTTGGTACTCTATCGGGAACAGGACGTGCTTCCCATAAACAAATTCATAGGGTGTATGTCCAGTTGTGTTCCTCCATGTAGTTCTATAGGCCCATAAGCCTTCATGAAGCCTTTCTACCCAATCTCCTCTATTTAGATGCATAGTCTTGGTGAGGATTCCTTCAATCACTGTATTTGTAGACTCGACTTTACCATTTGCTTGTGGATGATAGGGAGTGGATTTCCTATGCTTGATTTTGTACTCCTCCATAAGCTTCTCTATCACGTTGGATGTGAATTGAAGTCCCTAGTCTCTCACAATTTCTCTTGGAACACCAAAACGAGTAAAAATATCCTCAAAAAGAAAAGTAACTACATAATTTTCGTTAGCAAAAAGTAATGCTTTTGCTTCTAACCATTTGGTGACATAATCAGTGCATACCAATATATACCTTTTCTGCTTGGATGGAGGATTAATAGGTCCAATAAAGTCTAAAGCCCATTTTTCAAAGGGTTCGATAAGTACTTGAGGTTGTAATGGTATTTCATTTGAGGGAGCAGTTTTCCCTACCCTTTGGCAGTTGTCGCGTCTTCTGGCATATTATTTAGCATCTTTGAAGATGGATGACCAAAAATATCCTAAGGAAAGGATTTTATAGGTTGTCCTCTTGTCAGTAAAGTGTCCACCACACGGCTCATCATGACATGCTTTGAGAATATTAGGCATCTCATCTTCCCTGACACACCTTCTGATCATAAGATCTGGCCCTGATTTATACAATTCATTAGTGATCCATGAATATCTTGCACTATGTTGAATAATCCTTCTTTTCTCTCTAGGAAATAAATGTGAAGGTAACCTCCCTGTATCCAAGTAATTAGCAACATCTGCAAACCAAGGAGTTTGAGTAGTTACTGCAAAGAGATATTCATCAGGAAACTTATCTTCAACTTGAGAGTCTTCTTTGATATTCTAAATCCTGGACAAGAAATCAGCAACTGTGTTTTGTTTTCTAGGTCTATCTAGCACATTAATGTTTTATTCTTGCAAAATTAAAAGCCATCTTGTAACTCTGCCATTAGTAATATGTTTATTCATCAAATATCTAATTGTAGAGTGATCTATATGAACAAAGGTTTCATAGCCTGTTATATAATATCTGAACTTGTTAATTGCATGAACAACAACTAAGAATTCATTTTCAGTTACAATATAATTCAACTCAGTGGGAGTCAAATTTTTACTTGTATAGTAAATTGCATAAGGAATCAAATCTTTTTGTCCTAATACAACTCCCGGAGTTGTATATGAAGCATCTGTAGAAATATGGAAAGGAAGTTTTCAATTTGGTCCTCTTAAGATAGGTGCATTAGATATTTTTGCTTTCAAGGTTTCAAATGCTAGTTGGCAATCGTGATTCCACTTGAATTCACAATCTTTTTTAAGAAATTTGAAGAGTGGAGATGCTATTTTAGTGAAGTTTTCTATAAATCTTCTATAATATCCTGTAAATCCTAGAAAACTTCTAACATCCTTTTGCAATTTGGAATTGACAACTTAGAGATAACTTCAACTTTAGACTTGTCAACTTTAATCCCTTCTCCCAAAATGTGATGTGCTAAAACAATACCTTTTGTAAACATCATAAAGCATTTTTCATGGCTTAGTGAAATTTTTGTTTCTTTACATCGTTTAAGGACTTTTTCCAAATTCTCCAAAGCTTCATCAAATGTGTTACCATAAACTATAAAATCATCCATATATACCTCTACACAATCATGTATTAGATCAAAAAAAATTCCTAGTACTACTCTTTGGAATGTTGTAGTTGCATTACATAACCAAAAAGGAAGCACTCAGTACGCAAACGTTCCCCATGGAAAAGTAAATGTGGTTTTATCCTGATCCTCAGGTGCTACCTGAATTTGATTATAACCGCTAAAACCATCCAAGAATAAGAAATACCTTTTACCTGCTAATGTATCTAACACTTGATCTATAAAGGGCAAAGGAAAGTGATCTTTCAAGGTTGCTTTATTCAATTCTTGGTAATCAATGCACACCCTCCATTTACCATTCTTTTTAGGCACAACTACCAAAGGAGAAACCCATTGGCTATCTGAAATTGGGTAAATGAAGTTTACATTGAGTAATTTTTGGAGCTCTTGTTTCACAATTTCCCTAAGATTTGGATTCATTCTTCTTTGAGGTTGTCTGATTGGTCTACTATTCTCCTTAATATAGATATGATGGATACAAGTCTTAGGATCAATACCTTTCATGTCGGTATACTCCCATGCAAATGCAGCAGAATGTTTTTGTAAAATTTTGGTTAGCTCTTCTTGTTGTAGTTTCTCTAAGTTTTTGTTTATGTTAAATGTCCTACCTGGAAAAATTTCAATTGTAGAGCTACCAAACTCTTCCATATCATATAGAGACATCTGCCTAGATGACAAGTATTCAATATTAGATATTTCTTGAAATTGTGCATGATCATATTCTAAATATGTTTCAAAATTTTCTAATGTGTTCAAAATTTGACTATCTTCAGTAATTTTAGATATAGTAAAGAGAGGCTAAATATCATCTTCATCACTAATCCATTCCTTGTCATTTATTTCTATTATTTCTTTTGCTGGAGGATACAAAATATATCTCTTTATTGAATTACCATCAGAAATATATATTTCACCAGATCTACAGCTAATAAAAGCATCAGCTGTGGCCAACCAAGGTCTTCCTAATATGAGTGGGTGTCCTCCTAAATTATTCTTGGGAGTTAAAATCATGAAATCAACAGGATATTCCCAAGAATCTAAGGAGACTGAAATATCTTCTAGCACACCATCTAGTTTAATTACAAATCTATCTGCAAGTTGCAGTAGAATAGGTGTGTAAAGAAGGTTAGGAATTTTAAGCTGCTCCATAGTTTGTCTACTCATAATGTTTATTGTTGCCCCTAAGTCAATCAATGTATTTGGAATTTCAATCCCATTTATATGTGTCTTGACAATTGGACTTCCTGGATCCACATATTTCTACATGGCAATCTTTCCCATCATGATGTCTGCTATCTTTCCTACCAGGTGAATTCTTTTTGTTTCTCTCAATTTTCTTCCTGGTCTTTTGATGCTCAACTCCATTATTGTCTTAGCTAGAACTGGAATTTCTCTAATGGCTTGCAGCAAAGGAATTTTGATGCAAACATTCTTCAATTCATCTAGAAAATCATAATTGGGCAACAAGATCTGTTTTTATACCCCTTTATCAATTTGTAATCTCTCAGGAAGAGGTGTAGAAGTAGATGTTGGTTGCTCAATTATAGGAGTTGTGTTTATCAATTCTTTTTGTTTTTCTTTTTCTATGTTTTGGCTTTGGAGGGATGTTCCCTCAAAACTTTTATTGACTTTTAGAGAATCCTCCTCAGAAGTGTCTTGCTCTTGAATAACTATAGAAGGATTTTCCTTTTCTAATATCCTACCAGATCTAAGTTGAACATCATTAAGATCTGGAGGAGTAATCATGTAAGTTCGAAGTTGTTGTCCTTCTACCATGTAAGCATTTTGAGGGTTTTTATAATTGGGGTTTGGTAATGGTTGGGCAGGTAGCTGATTTCGTTTTTGTTGAAATGGAAGTAAGAGTTGAGGATTTTGACCTTGTTGTGGAGGTTGTTGTGGAAATGGAAATGAAAGTTGAGGGTTTTGATTTGGAGGTTGCTATTGATTTTGTGGCTGATTTTGATAAGATGGAGGACATTGGTAATATTGGGAAAATCTCCCATAAGGATTTTGTACCCCTTGAGCCCATGGTTGAGATTGATACTGAGGTTGAGGCCAAGGTTGCTGCCAAGAATTCCAGTTTTGTGGGGGTTGAAGATACATCGGATTGTTGAACCGTTGATTTTGTGGCCCTTGCCAAGGTCTCCTTGCAACAAAACAAAGATATTCTATAGGATTTGGGACTATTTCCTCTTGAAAGATAGCCTTAAGACCCGGGATTGAAGAACAATCCTTAGTCTCATGACTTTCTGAACAAATCATACAAGTTTCTATAAATTTTTCATCTAAAGGGCACTCCCTTAGAGCATGTTTCTTTCTGAATTTTGGAAAAAAGATGGCTAAAGCATCAACCACTGTTTTCTGCTTATTTTGAATTTTAAGGGTGTCTGGTTGCTCAGTAAGGCTCCCTAAAATGTCAGTTTTAAACTCATCAAGCATATTGCCAATTTCTGCCCTACTTACAGATCCTGTTGCAGATTTGTTTGCTCTAACAAGAGAAGGATCTCTCGGTCCTTTCCCGATTTTAGATTTCCCTCTTGAGATATGAACACATGGTTCTGCTATGTCACTCAATGGAAGTTGAGAGATTTCTCCCTTCCCCATCATGTTAAGAATATCTATCCATTCATCTCTAATGGCCTTTAACAAAAGAGCTTTCAAAGTTTCTTCATCTAAATTTTTGATCTTTTCTCTTTTCAAATTATAGTTGAATCTATCAAGCAAATCCTCTAAGTTTTCATTTTCCTTTTGAATCATTTTTAACACCTCATATTTATGATTGGTAGGCATACAATAATCTAAATATCTATCCAAAAATTCTTGTTTCATGTCATTCAAAGTTCTAATGGATTAATTGACTAACCGCATAAAACATTTCAAAGCAGCCCCTTTTAGTGCTGAAGGGAAGAATTTGAGTTTTTTAGAGTCTTCTAGATAGTCATAGGTTATGCACAAGACTTCAAACTCAAACAAAAATGTTTCACGATCCTCACTTCTCAGCCCATAAATGTTTGGGAGGAAAAATGGTGAAATGTTTTTCATTGTGGTATGTGTTTCCTCATCTATGATAGGGAATCCAAATGAGTTAGATACTTCCCTATTTCCTCTACCTCATCCTTTATTACCTCTACCTCCTCCATTATTTCCTCTACCTCTCCCTCTACCCCCTCCTCCGAACAGTGTGAATTCTCCGTCTTGTTCTTCTTCTACCATTATAGTTTCTTTAGAGTGAGTATAGGTCTCAACCTGCAAGGTTATTCCATCCTCCTCTGGTTCTTCTATTAATGGACTATGAGAGAGAGTTTCTACTTTTTCTTCCTTAGCAGGTATTCCTAATTCTTCAACTACAATAGGTTACCCTGTGGAGGTGAAAAAGGTCTTCTCTCCTAGGACTATTTGGTGGATGATGTAGGAGAATCTTCTGATTGAATTTCTGCCCCTTGAATTATAGAAATCCTATGGCTGGGAGTACGAGTCTAGGATGGAGGTGTGTATTTTATAACTCTTGATGGAGTAGGTGGAGTTGTAGGAATCGAACTTCTGCCCCTAGCTATAAATGTACCCCTAGAGTCTCGTTTTCTATGCATGTCATTGTTTTTGTTTTGTTTATTTTTTATTTTTATTTTTTTTTATGAATGTAAGAGATAAGGCTACCTAATTACACTTCCCTGGAAACGACACCAAAATGTTTGGTCAATTTAGTGTCCTAAATTTCTCTACATAGATTATCAATCCGATTATTGTAAACTGATGAAGTGTAGTGCACTATATGTGCTAGATGGCCCTTCCTACTTCAGTGTTTTTGAGTTTTATGTTGTTTTGGGGGTTTGATATTTTAATTCCTAATGTTCTGCAATGTATTTAACAAAATCTTAAATCTACTGCTACTAAGAATCTAAAGAAATGAAATGAGAGCTAATATTAAAACTAAAAATGAGATTGCAACTATCTATGATGAACCAAAAATGAAATACTGAAAATAAGATTACAACTATTGTCTAATTTATTGCAGAATCAAAACTTAATGAACAACTGAAAATGGAATTGCAACTAAATGAAAAACTATGATTGAAAATGAAATTGCAACTAATCTATCATAAAAACTAAATGAAGTGTCTTGTCACTCTACTACACAATTTTCAGAGAACTACCTCCATGTGATAGCATTTTGAGGGATTCAATACTTCATTGTTCTAAAAATGAAAATGAAATTGAAACAAAATTAAATGAAATACTATGAATGAAAGTGAAACTGCAACTAATCTACTATAACAGCTAAACGAAGTACTTTATCACTCTGCTACACAATTTTGGGAGAACAACCTCCTTGTGATAGCATTTTGAGGGACTCCATACTCCATTGTTCTAAGAAAAAGTAAGCATAAAAATGTACAGAAAGACTCATTCATAAATGAAATATTTCACTACTTAGTTTTCAGATGAACCATCAACTGAAAGGGCTTTCGGAAACATTCACTTACAACATGAGTTATTAAACTAACAACAAAATGGCATTGAACATTAAATGAAAGAAACTAGACTAATGATCAGCAATTCTAAATTACTCTATGCTACTGACATCAACTTCAAACTACTGATAAGAAACTAGAAAGTAGTGAACCAAAAGAGCTATTATGTGCTAATAAGAAGATGACACATGTTGCATTATGAACAAAGTTAGAAAACGGTTATAAACATCATGGAAGAAAAACACAGTGAATTTACAATTAACTATGAAAGACAAGACATAAATAAAATGTAACCTTGACCAACGTAGGGGCCCTCTGCAAAGGTCTCAGATTATAAGCACTTAATCAGCACTCCAACAAAGCTTCATGTATCCATGAAACACAACCTTTATATTAAAACAAAGAATGAGTTCTTCAAACTATAGAGCGGAAATCTAAAATTAATACATAAGCAAAAACTGAACTCGTTATGCATTCTTCATACAGGTATTTATAGGGAAATTATACAATTGTTTTAAAGAGAGAAATAAGCTACAACAAAACATGTAGACAGGAAAGTATGCAGAATTCTTGTTCTTGGTTGCTTGGAAACATAAATCTTATGGTAATGGCTGTAGGATTCTGTTTGCGTAGGTGGTAGATGAATTCCATGGCCTCAGGAAACTGCTTCGGATCCCATCGCTGAGAAATGTGTACAGAAAAAAGTCTTGTTTGCCATAGGTATCTATGTTTGACTACCCTTTCACTAGAGTCTTCTTTGTCGATCTAGTCCAGATGAATAGGATAAAATCCATGCCCTAATGTTTTCCAAGCTACCCATGTAGTCCTTTTCCCCTCTTGACACGTGGAACTTGCGAAAGCGTGGAAGTAGCTGCGGAATAGCCAATTAGCTGCAGAATGTGGCTGCATTCTGTAGCTAAAAGAAAAAAACTTATTCAAATAGTAAACATAAAAGTATAACTTGTAAATCACTAAAATATACTCCTTGAGGTAATGTATAATGGTTTTTGATGATAAGGATGCATTTTTCATGGAAAAACAGAGAAGGAAGGATGAGAAAAGTAGCTAAGGGAAAGGCAGTTTTGGAACTCAACACCAAGTGTTTTTTGCTGGGCAACCATCTATAATTTATAGGCATTTTTGAATTCAAATTTGACCATTCACTCCAAAATCGGTTCAATAATGCTACATTGGCGACAAATTTTCAAATATCTTGCCCATAAATTCTGACTTAAATGCTGCCCTCCACTCCATTTGGCTGTTTTTTGACCATCAAATCATGAACAATGACTTTAACGGTCACTTTCCGGCTGCCCTGCGTGGTTTCTCCCTTGGTAGTGTAGCTTTCTGCATGTTGTTGTGCACTTTATGACATCCTTTCATTTCACACAGTTCTCCCATCATGTAGCTCCCCAACCCGGAGAGTGTAGTTTATAGTCCCGCACCTCCATTCAGCTTCCTGGAGTGCTAAGGTGGTGCTTCCCTCATATAGTCACCTAGCTAGATCACTAGTATATGGCTTCAATCGGTTGCCATTAACCTTCTCTAGGAAGAGTTCTCCATTCAATTTTACCAACTGAACTGCTCCACCATCGGTAATCTCCTTAATGACATAGGGCCCTAGCTAGTGCATCCTAAATTTCCTTGGAAATTTATCAAACTTGTTTTCATACAACAAAAGTAGATCATTCACCTTGAAGGTGCGCAACTTAATGTGCTGATCGTGCCAGGCCCTTTCATGTTCCTTTGGAACTTTTTTATAAAATCCAGCTAGAAACTTGTCCTCCTCTAGTTTTGCTAGCTATGTGAGCCTCTATTCCAGGGATCTTTGATCTGCCATTCCTGTGAATGCCACTATGCGTAGACGAAGTAGAATGTATTCCATCAGCATCACATCTTCTACGCCATACACAAGCCTGAAAGGCGTTTGTCCAATCAGCTTCTTGCAAATTTTTCTATAAGCCCATAGGACTGTGGGTACGCACATCCCAATCATTTTGCTGAGCATTGTAAACCTTTGTCAGCATGCTCTCAGGTATCTTATTGAATGCTTCCACCGTTCTATTAGCCTACGGATGATATGGTGTACTTTTCTGATGATACACCTGAAATTCCTCCATCAATGCACTGATTGTTTCGTTAAGAAAGTGTGTACCATGATCACTCATCAAAATATTTGGACAGCCAAATATCGTTAGCAGATACTCAAAAATAAACTCTACTATTGTTGTGCCTATGCAGTCCTTCATAGGTTATGCCTCCACCCATTTGGTCAAGTACTTAGTCACGGTGATGATGTACAACACACTCGTCTTCTTTCCTTGAGGCTGAATCGGTCCCACAAAGTTTATTGCCCATTTCTCGAAAGGTTGTAATGTCACCTGTGGGTTCAAAGGTAGCTCATCCCTCCATGATAGTCTGCTACTCCTTTGACATATATCACATGCCCTGCAATATGCTTTCAAGTCCTTATGAAGGGTTGGCCACCACAACCCAATGCGTAGAATCTTCTACGCTGTCGCTTTTCCTGCGTAATGTCCTCCTGCAGCTCCCCCATGAGTGTCAGCGAGGATACTGCTTCTTTCAACCTCTGGCACATAATGTCACAATATTTCTTCTGATCCAATTTTATACAACTTCCTTGTAATGACAGAAAGGTCTCTCGTGCGCACCACCAATTCCTTCTTCTGTTGACTTGTATATCCCTCTGGGGCAGTTCCCGTCGTCAGGAAGTGTATGATATCTTCAAAGTGACTGTCCATGACACACACTGCAAAGAGCTATGATTCAGGCAGCCCTTCCTCTAAATTAGTAGTCTCCTCTCCAGTTTCGATGCGTGACATATGATCTGGTCTTGCATTCAACCGTCTAGGTTTTACAGTGACTTCAAAATCATACTCTTGGAACAACAACAACCATCTACAAATATTCCACCCAACACAGGATTATTGACTAGGTACTTCACCGTGGAATGATCTATATACATCTTAAAATGTCCACCCAGCAAATAGTGCTTAAACTTCTGGAGTGCATACTCCATGGCTAATCCTTTGCGCTATGTGGTGGAATAGTTCCTCTCAGCCTTGTACAACTTCCTGCTCGCAAATGCTATAGGATGGTCAAATTCTCCCTCACCGGCCTGTGTCAGTAATTCTCCCACTACAATACATGACATGTCTTCATTTACATGAAACTCCTGCTTCTAATCCATGAAGACTAGGATCGACATAGTGACCATTTTCTCCTTCAACACATCCAAGCTCTTCTGAAATTCATCACTCCAGCAGAACATGACATCCTTCTTCAACAGTTTTTCCATAGGCACGGTGATCTGAGCATAGCTCTTGATGAACTTCCTATAGTACCCAAGATGTCCCACCAGTGTTGCACGCAGCTATTTCAAACTCCTTGGCGTCTCCAAGTTAATTATCACCGCGATCTTCATGGGGTCTACCATCAATCCCTTTTTTCATACCACGTGACTCAGCAAGATCCCAAAAGGGACACAAAATAAGCATTTCTTCATATTGAGCATGATCTGGTATCTCTGACCTGTATCTAGCATCAAGCGTAGACTTGCCACATGGCGCTTTACCAATCCAAACACTATCCAATCGTCAAAGTATACCTCTAGAAATTTATGAATGAAGTCTTTGAATGTTGCAATGACTATGTGCAAAAAAATCGCAGGTGCATTCTTTAACCCAAAAGGCATTACAGTATACTGAAAGCATCCCCATTCAGTTGTGAAGGTCATCTTTCTTCTATCTTCAAGCACGATTTTGATCTGATGGTACCCAAAGAACCCGTTAGTGAAATAGTATGCTTCTTGACCGCCTACATTATCCAATACCTCATCAGTAAAAGAGTGAGGAAAGGATCATGCACAAAAGCATCGTTCAACTTTCTAAGATCTAAGTATATCCTTATTTCATCCTTATCCTTCTTTTCCTGTACTACCATTGGGCTTACCCAATTAGATTCTTCTACTGGTTCAATAATGCTTGCTGCGAGCATCTTATCTAACTCTAAATAGACCTTCTCCTTATACTTTGGATTGAAATGGTAAGGCCTTTGCTTAACTTTCTCCGCGTCAGGTTTTAACGTGATATTCATAATGCCTAGGTCCCCTATTATCCCTTTTAAGTCTGAAAATTTGTAGGGAACAAATACTGGTATTCGCAGAGCAATTCAACGACCTTATCTACTGTCGCGTCATCCCAATAGTCTCCAATCTTTTCAAATTTTGGCTCCACCTCTGTGCCAATGCTTACCTATCTATTTTTGAGCAGTGCACTTATGTCTCAATTCTCTATCTGCTGTCCTTCAACCTTGCGATGACCCTCACTTTCCGGAATATTAATCTTTCTAGGATCCTTCTCTTCTTCCTCAATGGTCACCTTATAGCATTCCAACACGTTTCTCAGCTGAGTAGTCCAATCAAGTTGAATCAGGTCCAAAGGATCCAGTGGTATCCTAAAGATTGCTTCTTTAACCTCTTGTAGCACTTTGTCAATACAGTGAAATTCATCTTCCAATCTGAACGTAATTATGAACCCCTGGCGCAAAATATCCCATTCTTTAGTGCCATTGCGAAGCTCTGTCTCCAAGTACCAATTCATCGGTATGACATCCAGGGTATGACAGAACAGGTGCACCCATTTAGGCTAAGGCTCTACTCCATAAACTTTAGTCCATTTGGCCAAGTGATGGTGTGGATCATCCCTCCCATCATACTTGTCTGTCATCTGTACTTTCGGTTATCCAAAATGTATTCTCATCATCCTCCTATATTTTCGCCAATCATCAAAACTATCTTTGTGCGTACCTTAGCATCTCGCGGGCCTAGCATGCAACGCCCAATCCAAAGCTTGGAAGCGGTGCTTCTCTGGAACTTCCCTTCAAAATGCATCCAAAAACATATCCACATTAGTCAAACCATCATAAGAGGGTAGATTTCTTACCTCCAATGACACACAGCACATTGACTTAGTCATCATATTACAGCTCAACGTAGATACTTCATGTAACTGATTCTGCCAGCCCTCCAATTCTTCATCCGAGTCTGACGTGCAGGAACTTTCGTGATCCCATGAAATGCATCCATCCATTGTTGGATTCACCCAATCTTGATCTCGCGTTGTTATCTTATATATATGGTCCAAATTGTCATCGCTTTCGTAATCGCAGACCTATTCAGTATAGTGCGGTTCTTCTGCAGGATCCAAGGGTACTACCACATGAAGTGATTTCTCCTCAAACGTCATCTTTCACTTCTTGAGGTTAATCACCCCATTCATGTCAGTAGCCAAATCAATCCCAAGGAGCACAGGGTAGGGATTGTTGTCATCCACAATTTCTATTACTTGAAAATCACCCAGCGTGCTCGCACCTTCAATATATACAGTTACCCCTTGCAATCGTCCCATGGGGATAATCTTCTCTTGATTTTCCATCGTTAACTGAATCGGAGACCACTGTAGTGCAAGTCTCCCCATCTGCTCCCATGTTTTCTTCGACAAAACGTTCGCGTCGAACCCTAGATCGAGAATAACTTGATCCATTTCATATTCTCCTATCTGTACGGTGAGTCTCATCTCACGTCCCATCCTTGCCTTATGCTTACCAATCTTTCTGACTACACATGGTTCGCCAGGAGAATTTTCTTTCCCAGCGCACCTATTTATTAGTTCATGTAACCCCTTTACAACCTTGCTATAGTGAAGAAGCTTCATGTAGGTCTCTAAGAAGGTAGTAAGCATAGAAGGATCCATCTCGTCAGTGGCTTTATCCCAGCTTCCTGAGGTAGAGGCCTCAGTGAATATTTTCTTTGCTTCCATAAATGTTTCGCACACACACTCCAGATCAAATTCAACCTCCTTCTCTAGAGCTTTGTGGACCCACGTACTCTCTTCAGGCTATTTCCCCTTATCTTCACCTGTTGCAACTCCACTTTCCAGTACTATATTCACATTCCGGTCCTCTTCGCGAGGCTCAACCCTCATCATCTGCAATTTCTGAGTCAGTTGCAGAGGCTACGCCCCTTCTCTCGTATCCTTGCCAGCAGCACAAGGCAATATTCAGTCTCGTGATCAAACTGACTACAATACTGGCATGACAGACACGTCGGGTTAGTGCACTCCTATGCATAGAGTCCTGGTCCTCCACAATTGTAACACATCACGTGTCCCCGACCTCTGCTAGGTCCTCCTCTACCCCGGCCTCATCCTTGCCCTTGAAAGCCCGTTCGCGCTACCCCAACGCTCTGATCAGGAGGCCATGTTTCTTTCTGAACTCTATAGGTGGGTGTTTTTTCCATCATTAACTCATAACTATGGTAATTGTGCTCATCATGATGCACCGATTGACAGAAGTTGCATAACAGTTGTTTCGGGGTCTATACAAACTTCTGTACTAAGTGGAAATTGTCAGTCACATGTTTCCCTGCTACCTGATATATAGCACACCATAGCGTAGGCCCCTGCTTGTCCCTGCTTGAACTTATGGCCTTAGAGGCATTGGTCATCCTGCTGCAACATAATTCGCAAACATCGGGCAGTGGTCCCTTTCATGCCCCTGACTTTTTCATTTCAGGCACCATATCTCTTCGCGAACCTTTGGTCGAACTGTCTTATCATTATTTAGACTCTGCAGTTCTAAGCAAAGGCTCTGTAGTTGTGCATGAATCTGCTAAACCCCTAGATTCAGATCTTTCATTGTTGTGTCATGCAGTCTCATTGCAATCTCCAAGGCTTTCTCTTGGGTCGTAATCTTCTGTTGTGATAGAACAACCCTTAGGTGAGGTAGGAGTGAGGCTGTGAACCATTCATGGTGCTACCCATCTATCAAATTCATATTAGCCTTGCAGATCTTACACTTTAGTCACTGATCCAACTCCCAAGGTGTCTCGCCTGGCTTCATCGAGATTTATTTGAACCCCACAATCGATTGCACTTCAGACTTAGGTCTATTGAATTATTTATTTAGCGCGGTCTGGATCTCTGCCAACATAGCTGTTGGGTTATCATTAGAGTACTTAATGTACCAGGTCAGTGCACATTCCTTCAAGGCACTAACAAACTTTTCCTTCTTCATGTGATCATCTGTGACACCCTGAGCTTCCCATACAACCTTCGCGATGAACCAAAACTGGTCCAGGTCGCCATTTCCCAAGCCCTTGAACAACGATAGTTTTACTGAATTCGCCATACTAAACTGCGGTGGGGGTGGCAGTGGTGTGGGCGAGGTTGTATGCGATGGAGGTGAATATGGATCTAGTGTGGGTGGTTGTGGTATTCGCGGGAATGCTTGCCTTATCAACTAAACAACGCTTCATGGAGAAGCCTGTGCTACTCCCTCTTCATCACTCAGAGGAGGTCTAATCAGTGAGCTATACTCAGGGCCCTTTCTCCCTCCGTTCCTGTAAGTTATTCCACTTTGTGTAGCTCCAAACATCAAGGTAGCTCCATAACCTTTTTTTTGCATAATGGCATCTTAATCCAGGTATTTAAAGACTTCAAATACTTACCTCGCGGACCCTTGAAAAAGCGTCGCTCTGCTTCGTTGTAACTAGCTGAAGTATCAACCGTGAACTCAGTTACAAATCCTCCTATGATATGATCGAGCCAATGATCAACAGAGTGAGTGATCTTATCTACAGAGGCTTCCAATCTCCGCACTAACTCTGGGGTCCAAACAATTGGACTGTCAAGCCTCCACCTCCCTTGGCTGTCTGCTAACTTTGCAATCCACTCGTATAATTCAATTGGGAAGGAACAAAAGAAAATTTTGTGTATCTCTGTATACAAATATTTGTTCAACCATTGTTCTTTCATCAATCGTGGATTCCTATTCTCCTGCACCGCGAATTCTTGGATTTTTCTATCCAACCAATCTTCAATCTCTTTCTTAGTTGGATTCGAGTGATATGACATCACGCATCTCTCATGCAAATCCCAGTCCTGGAAACGGAACCATTCGTTGGCTTGATGGGCCCTGACCTAGGTTTAGCATTAGTCAGCCAAGAAAATCCCTACACTACTAGCCCTTTCGGCTTTAGTCCGTGGAGCATGGACTAAAGTCTCACCCAAAGCAGTATGGGGGGAGTTGGGAACTAAGTTTCCGCACCTTGAGATGGTTGTTATGTCATTTTTATACATGAAGCCATTACCTCATGTAGGTCGATAAGCCTTTAAGGCTTATCGATGTACTTTCTCTTCTGTCTTTCAAAACCTCAGCGAAGGTATACGTCCGTCCTTTGCACAACCTTGACTAGTGACTCAAGCACTTACGTGCCTCTATAACTATGTTACTATATAATTCCTCGAATTATCTTAAGTGTTCACAAGATTTACCATGCAATTAAGATTATCTTCGCATAAACATATATTCTTACTTGCGTTCATATAATAGATGGAAATAGATATATTAGCGCATCAAATTAGCATTATAATGTAAACCCAGAACTTAACATAACATAATCACATGCAATCAACATAGGTAAAATACGTAGTAATTTTAGAATACTTGTCATTATTGATGATTCAGATTACGAATACAGACTATATCCTTATTGCACACACATCTACAAGGGTCTGCGCACTCAGCTGTGGACTTCTACTCTAGGCCTCTATGCACTCAGCTGTAGAGACTCTACCTATGCTAAGACTCTCACTCTTAGCTTTTCACAAACTCATCAATTTCTTAGAATTGTCTTCCTTTTCTTCCCTTCTTCCTAAAAGACTCTTCTAATACTTCCTTTTATACAATCCCATGGCACGTGGCCCATGGGTGGATCTCTACAGCCGACATGACCTTTTACAAAACAAGGGTGGACAACCCTTAATGACTCTTTACATATTTGTGCTTCGCGACCACAAAATTTGGAGACTTTACATTCTTTATACAAAATTTGTGCTTTCTGCCTGAAAACATAGGCTTTTAGCCCCAAAACTAGCTCTTAGGGGAACCCGTTCCCAACATATTGGCCAACTAATTATTCCTAAAATATAGGAATTTGTCCTCAAGAGTGAGAAAAATGAGCTACTTAATGAGTTTATAACTACCTACCACCTGTTGGCAAGGTGGAGGCAACTATTAACCACCAAAATAGTGGTAGATGGGAATTGGATAAAAATGATTTGTTTACTTGATTTTGTCACATTCTAAGAAGAGAGGAGACTTAAGAGAAGGAAGGAAAGGATACATAAAGAGTTTTGTAGGCCTAGTATGCTCAGGGGGGTATTAGTTATTTTTTAGTGTCAAGGTTGGGAGGAGCCAAGTACTTGACTATTAATTTTCCAAGAAAATTGTTTCAAGACAACTAACTTTTGTATCTATTTGTTTGTCAAGAAAAAAAGAAAGTGATTAGAATTTTAATATAAAATGTAATGATGCATTTATTTATTTATTAAAGTGTAAATTACATAGTGAACATGATTTGGCAAAAAGAAAAGATGTTGTTATATTTTATTCGAAAGCTTATACAAGTAAATGAAATAATGAAAGGAAGGAGTCTATGGTACAAAGTATTAAATAATATAATAAAATTTTGATCGTAAAGCTAGCCAAAAGTATAATTTTTCAAATAGAAAGGAAATATGATTACAAATGTAAATGTGGGTATATATTTATATATGTTATAATAGGTATAAATAACCAAAGAATTATTTATGGTGTTAAATAAATTATATATATATGATTGTTTCTGCATGTGTATATGTATTGGACCATGTTTGGTCATTTACAAAGTAAATCTTTGAGAAGTAATAAGAGAAAATTATATTAAGGAAACTTTATGCATAGACATATATTTATAAAATCACCATGAAGGGATTCCTATTTATATAAATCTCTTCCCCCATAACATACAGAGAACAATAAAGGCGTTAGTAATTTCTTTACTCTGAACGAGTGAAAATAAAGTCAAAATCTATGTAAAAACTCCCTTTGTATTATAATTTGATTAAAGACAATACATGACATAAAAAGGAGTGAGGGCATTTATGTATAAAACATTATAGTATTAACTATTCAAAATAAATATACAAGGTTTTTGTTGGATTTTTGTAATACTTCTATAAGAAAACCAAATGTAGCAAGAGGTGTTTAAAAGATCATGAGAATTGTATTGAATATATACAAAACAGAAACATAAAAAGAAAATTCCATCAGGGAAATAACAGTTTAATACAAAAGATGCTTATGGCTTGTTATAAAAATATTATTCCCAAAGGAACTATATTCCATGTAAGACATTAAAGAATATATATAATACACATTTTCAAGGATAAAAAATTTGGAGTTTATTCTTCAAATAGAGAAATCACATCCATGTAGAAGAAGAGACTAAGAGTTGGGATCCTTGGACCAGGTAAATGAGATGGGTAAGTCAAAGCATAACCTCTTCTAACCTGAAAATATTTATAACAATATGCCATGGTTAAATGTGTACATGTACTTGTAAAGCAAATCACAAATGGAATGAGTGAACAATGTCAAGAATAGCATAAGAAACACAAAGAGGAGTTTAGAAATTGGGAGACTAAAAGTAGAAAGCATAAGAGTAAAATACCTGAGGTTAAAATATAAAGCTTGAAGTGTCTCCTCTACATGTACAATACAGATAAATGATTATTCATTGTACTTAGAAGGTAGAAATGTTCTATTTTTAATATAGTTAAACAATTAAAGTTTATATGGTGAAACTAAGAAATGAACAACTGTATAGCCTAGTACAGAGCTACACATGAGCGGAAACTTAATCCAACAGTCCATTCTGAAGAGGGAAAATGATAATTTTGATGTTAATACCCATACAAAAATAAAGAAAGCTATAAATTTTTGTATTCACATACAAGAAGTGGATCTTGTAGTCAGTAACGAGGGTCATAGAGACACCTCAAAATAGAAACTAAGAACCCAATTGTTTAAAAAAAATACCCATATTTAACAAGGAATTTATAAATGAGAAAATCCATTGAGAAATTATTATATAGGAGATCTAGAGGAAGGAGGGTTATTAAAATATTCTAAAAAAATAAATATGATTCTATACAAAAATTTTGAAAGAGAAGTTGTATAGTAATTAAAAGAAAAAGGGAAGCAAGGGCTACAAAACCCATCAAAGTTTCTACCCTTTCAAAACCCCTCTATATACTTTACCAACATAAACAAAAATATGCCGTGTTAGTTATTTTCTATTGTTAATCACCTAGAAATGAAACTAGAAATTGAATTTAACATAATAAGGGTTTAGCTGAGGGATAAAAATTTATGAGATGAAGGAAACCCTCTTATCAACAACCATTATCAACCTATAAATAAACCTAGTAGAAAACCTTGTGATGAGCAAAAATATTATGGGTTAATTATAGGTATGCTATAGAAATAGCCTTGAAAGAAAATGAACTATGTATTCCTTAAATTACATTCAAGATGAGAATAAACACTTCAAAAAACCTTTATTAATGATTATATTGGAAATAAGAAAAAAATGTCAAAAACAAATTCAAATTTATCATTAAACAGTCATGGGAAAATTTACCATTAAACACTCGAATATTGAAACAAATATTGTGGAGGAAGATTTTTGTAGATAAAGCCACTCTCAAAGCATCATAGGGTAACAAGTGAACCTGAAAAATGTCAGAATAGACTTTTACCTCCCAGTAAAGCCCTAAAAATGATTGCAACCATAGTTTAAATCAGAGAAGATATATACCATTAAAGAGGTAGGTCAAATTTATTAGACATGGAGTCCTCAGAGATTTACACATTCAGGTTAGAGGTACTAATCATGGATACCCTGAAGGATTACACATATACACCTATGAAATTCTCTACAAGGGTTAATAATACAATGATAAGTGTAAACCAACAAAATATCAACACAAATGATATATTGATCTATAACAATAAATAACACCACATTTAATAATCATAACATGTTGGCATTATGATGTATGTGTTATCCTTGATGTTAACTCACTAGTAACAAAACAAGTATATGGATGAATCTATAGGTGAGTTTAGAGGTGACAGAATGATGGAACAAAATACCAGAATGATGGGTCAAAGGTTTACAGATCAGAATCAGAAGTTTGATATAGGAAGATTGTTGGCATTATGAATTAGGTGCTATCCTTTATGGAAACCTACCTAATGAGTTGTCCTTGATGGTAACCTATTTGAAGAAATGGAATCCTACTTGATGAGTTATCTCTTGATAAAAATCTACTTGTTAAAGGTATAAATAGAATGCATGGCAGTTGTGTTCACAGATGTGACAGAATGCATAATAGCTCAGAGGAATGATAAAGTTGGAAGTTCAAGAACTATATGAAAGTTCTGATAAGCCAAGATGCATATGCATGTGAGTTTAGTGAAGAGAAGTAGCTCATGGATTTTTTACGATGGTATTCTAAATAACAGGGGTCCTTACCATAGAATTGGCACATAGTAATGAGTGTGGCAAAGAATATTGATCTTGTCAAATAATACCAATGACATAACTATGGTTTTGACCCATGGCATTTTAAAAGTATAAAACTATATAAGGTGATGAAGAACAAAGTGTGTGGTGTGTGCAAGTGATGGAAATCTTATGAAGAGTTAGATCAAAAGAAAATATGCATGTTATGGGTTTTTGATTCTTTTCTTGATCTAAACTAAGTATGCACCTGAGAGTTTGATGATGAATAAGATCCAATAGATCTGAAATAATTATGCACTAATGAATACAATGATGGATCAGGAACATGAGATGTTAAATGACTTTTCATTGTATGATTTGATCATGGATTAACTAGATCTAAGTACTGATGCATGTATTTACCTATGAATATTATGATCTAGGTCTTTCTGAAGTTCTGAAGAGATTAGAAATTTTATGTCAAAATTTGCAGATCTATACACTGGTTGGTCTTGGGAAAAGCACGTATAAACGTGGGTTCACCTCTTCAAAGTAGCATATAAAAATTAATTGTTTATGTTCATAAATCACTGATCAACCTAATTAATGTTGTTGCTTCTCTATTATCCATCAGTGAAGTCCTCATATTGATCTGGGTTAAGTGATAATGTCTGAAGTAGATCTAATTGAATGATGAAGTTGAATGCAGTTATGAATAGTGTTAATATTACTTGCTGATTGTGATTGAATATCAGGTTCAATTCTATGATTGGTTCAGAGTGTTGCAGTAGATCTAAGTATGACTAATATTCTTTTTATAATTGCAGTAGTGAAGTTTTCAGTTTTCTGTATTTTAATATCTATACATGGGTTTCTCTACAGAAAAGCACGTATGTACCGAGTTTCCTTAAATGATGTAGCGTATGAATTTTGGCATTTGAATGAGAAATATTGCGGCTAATTCTATGTGTTGATGCAATATTCTAGGTTTAGTTTTTTGTACTGGTTATAGTGATATGACTGTTCCAGTTGATTGGTTGAATTTTGATTAAGTGTCGGTTGATTGGGTTTTGAGTGAATGGTTGATTTAGTTGTATCAAAAATTGATGGTTGAGTGATTCATCTGTGTCAGAGGTTTGAGTGATTGATTTATTCAGTTGTGTCAAAAGTTTTAGTGATTGGTTGATTCAGAAATTGATGATTGGGTTTAAGTTATGTTAGAGATTAATGATTGGGTTTCAGTCATTGATTGATTGATATGTGTCAGAGATGGATGACAATGTTACAGTGATGAGTTATAGTTTTATTTTTGATATTGAGCTCAACTGTTGATAATGGGTCCAGTGTGAAAATTAGATGAAATGTGGCCTACAAGTTATGATGTGTTGAAACAGGTGGATCCAGTGTGAAAATTTATAAAACGTGGTCCATGGAGGATGTTGAGGGTTGGAGCCTTCAGTGATGAAATCAAGGCTTCTTGCCATTAGTAGTTGGTGATCAAATCAGGGGGTTGGAGCTCCCTTCCAAAAGTTTATGTCAAATGAGTGAAGTTTGTAGCCTTCTTCAGGTTGGTCTCTACGTAGTGGTACAAGTTTAGGCTAGTACAATAACTAGGGGGTTGGAGCTCCCTTCCAATAGGATATGGAGAATGAATGAATGTTGTAGCATTTTGCAGGTGGGTTCCTATGTATTTGTATCAGTCTACACCAATACAAGATTGCAGAAATATTTTTCTTTATGTCAAGAGAAGACATAGATGACAACAGTAGGTGGTTTTTTCCTGCATTGGCTTTCCACCTTAAATCCTAGTGTTCATGTGTGTTTCTTATGTGTGATGGTTTATTTTGTTCTTACAAGACATGATTACTATTTATCTAATGTTTAATACATTACTGATACACTGGCTGAAGACAAACACATGATGAATTACCTGAAACATAAGTTTACTAGATGTACACTAGTTGTCTCAATAACAGTCGCGTACACATGTCCTTTTAGTAAAGTCGCATATAGAAATCTGAATATGAAATGATAAAGTTACTGATTTGAAAATACTGATTCACCCCCCCTCCCTCTCATTATTTTTCCCAACAATTAGTATTAGCTAAGTTCCTTTGGTAAAAGCTTGATCGCTTGAAGGAGATCCACCGAGACAATGGGAAAGAAGAAAAAGAAGAAAGCACCTCAAAAGAAGAAGACATCTCAAAGAAAAAGTGACAGCGTTAGATATGATTTGCTATTAGGTGAAAGCAAATATATAGATTCAAAATCAACTCAAAATTAAGATGAACGAGCAAAAGAATTATGAAGTACTAATTTTTAGTCCGATGGTGATATTTTCTTTGTTCATGCAATATTGAAGATAAGGAATGTGAAAGTGAAACAAGTTACTTTTCTCTTATGCATGAAAGTGAAATAAATATAATAGAGGTAGAAGTTAAAAGGCTCACAGATAAAATTAGAGATCAACAAGATCTATTTGATAAAAGGGAATGTACCTACAAAGAAGATGTTACCAACTTAAAAAATCAGTTGGAGGAAGGAAACAAAATAAGGAAGCAGTACAAGGAAAAGGAAGATCAATGTCAAAGGCTGCAGGATGAAGTAACATCATTGAGAAATAAAGTAACTGAAAAGGATACAACAACCAAGGATCTTAAAGAAAGAACCAGTTACTGTGAAGGTCTTGAAGCTGAGGTCATCTTTTTAAAAGAAGATACTGAAATATCAAATAAGCAGAATGAAGAACTACTTCAAGAATTTGAAGAACGAGAAAATGAGATTCTCAAACTAAAACAAGAAGTTGAAGAAGGAAGAAAAGTTGAAGACATCATGAAGATGCAGTATCTATAAAAGGAAAAGCAATATGAGGCTGATGTAAATATCCTAAAAGGTAAATTAGAAGAAAAGGATGAACTTTTACAATTTAAAGATAGTACAAAGATTTTGGATAATATTCTTAGTAGTCAAAGGTATTCTTGGTTTTCATGAAACTGTCAAAGGTGAATCTAGATCACAAATTGCGGCAAGGAATTATAATGTAAAATTTGAAATGCTCAACAAGGAGATAAGAAGTCAACGCCATCAACAACCAAGGAAAGAAAGTATTCAAAGAAAATCATTCACTCCTAACTATAGAAGTGTGAATCGATTCTTCCCTCTAATTAATAATGTTGAGTTTTCTATATGTCATAATTTTGGACATGTTGCAGCTAGGTGCAAAAGTAGAATGTTTCAAGATAATAATTGTCTCATATAAATATCATCATCTTCCAGGTACTTTAACGGATATTGTTTTTCTTGCAAAATGTTTGGTCACAAATCCATTAATTTCTATAGAAGTAATATGAAACATATAAGTTGTTATGCTTGCAACAAGTTTGGGCAGGTAGCAAAAGAATGTAGGAACAAGTTTATGGATCGTCGTAGACAATATGATAAGAAACCAAATAAGAACATTGATATCGTAAAATCTGAAAAAGATGGATCCACCAAAAAGCAAGAAAAGGAATGTCAGATAAGGTGTGTTCGTGCTCTCTGCTCATTCGGAGACAAAGATAAATGTTCTCATCACATGACTGGAGACAAGAGTAAAATGGAGTCTTTGATGAAGAACCATCATGGTAATGATATTCTTGGCACTGATACTTCAACGAAATTTCTAGGACCACGTACAGTCAGAACAGACTCAGGGGGAACTGAAAGTATGAAATTTCAATATTCCATTTTTCATACGCATATCATGAAGATAAGTCACATATATACAAGAGTTAGAAAACTACATAGTCGCGTATATGTTGGCTAGACAAAGAAACAGTGGGACAAACTCAAAAAAAGGATCTGATATGGTTCAGTCAATTATCAATTGTCTTTTATGTTTTGATGGATGATGGTTACCGCCTATTGATACTATTTAGAATTGATTTTCTCCCTCATAAGTTGTTTATGATTTGATGTATAACTGGTTGATGATGATGCCTTTATGGCTCTTACTAATAGATGTTATTGATCATATTTATGGATTATTCTTTTGATGATTAATATAGTACATATGTTATGTTGCTTACATGGTGATCTTCATAAGTTCAAGGAGAAGAACAAAGCTTGAGTACACAACTTCATTATTTGATAAGTGTCACTCATTTAGTTTATGATGTTGTCATCATTCTTCCAAAGATTCATAAATTTTATATGGTGCATTTATGGATGAGGATTCCTATAGTTCTCAGGCTCTCACATGATATTTTTTTTAGGATTGTTGCTCTTGATGGTATCAAGAAAGTTTGAAGAATGCCTGTGAGCTTATGGTTTGCTTTTCAAATTTATGAGATTCTAGATACATATTGCTATCTCTATGCTATATACATAGATGATTACTTAAAAAGTACGTTGGTAAATGATGTTGGTAAAAAGTATCTTCTTATGAAGAAAATTTGCCAAAAGAATGGTGTTATTGCAGGTTTCATGAAGAGATAGCTATTTGAAGGCATGGCTATTTGGAGACATGGCTTACTTAGTCACATAATTATGATGACTATTACTTTATGATGATAAGCTTGGTACTCACATATGTTGATTTTCATGGTTGATGCTTATTAGATGTGGGATGCTAGAAAACTTCCTAGTGATGATACATGGTTGATATATTGAGGGTTGTTGTGGAAAGATCATGCATTTCTTGCTATGATGATGTTGTATTCATGGATGATGACTATGGTGCTTTCACAAGCATATGATATGATGTGAATGGTTTTGTGAAGATTTAGATGTTACTACTTGGAGATATGACATATGCATATTTGATTCATGAAAGGCTGTGTTTTGATGAACATTGATTAAGGATTTTTCTACTAAAGAAAAAGAGCAAGTTGATATTGATAAATTCAAGAAGATGAGTTGATATCTATTTGTGGCATAATTAGTCACATGTTCATGATATTAAAGCAACATTGTCTTATCTTGCGATCTGATGATGGCCATATACATGTTGTTGTTCTTAATGTTGCTGACATATGCTTATGGTGCAGATCATATATGGTGTATGATAATTGTTGATAACTATCATGGTATTGGCTAGGTATTTGGTCTTTGTTATAAATATCATGTATATCATTTGATGTAAAGGTCATGTAAAGACCTATGATGTAATAATTGACATATTCAGTCATATATGGACTTTTGAGATCATGTCAAAAAATGTAATCCCACTTGGTTGGGAGGTTGGTTCAAATATGTATCCCCACTTGGTTGGATGATTGATGTAAGTATGGGTCCTTGGTGATAGGAACGTCTTACTCATTTGAGTCATAGATTCATGTACTTAATTTTACATCTGTCAGAGATTTCAGCATGTGCTCAGGGGAGCTTGATCAAATAATTCAGCATGTGCTTAGGGGAACCATGGTGAGAATTCATATTCAACAGTATAGATATGGAAGTATTTATTTAACATTGGACAACCCTTTGCCCTTGGTTTCAAAGGGGGAGAGTAGCTTGATGTTTTGAGCTCTGTGTTTGAAGAGTAGCTTGGTGCTTGGTTGGATGTTATTTATAGGTTGTGGTGACCAAACACCAAAGTGGTCGCCATCAAGTCCATATGGGGAGATTGTTGGAATTATGATGCATATGTTGTCCTTGATGGCAACTCACTTGTAATAGAACAAGTATATGGATGAATCCACTTGTTAGTTCAAAGGTGACAGAATGATGGAACATAATACTAGAATGATGGGTCAAAGGTTTACAGATCAGAATCAAAAGTTTGATACAGGGAGATTGTTGGCATTATGAATTAGGTGTTGTCCTTGATGGAAACCTACCTGATGAGTTGTCCTTGATGAAAACCTATTTGATGGAATGGAATCCTACTTGATAAGTTGTCTCTTGATGAAAATATACTTGTTAAAGGTATAAACACAATGCATGGCAACTGTGTTTACAGATGTGACAGAATGCATTACAGTTCAGAGGAATCAATTCAGAGGAATGATAAAGTTGGAAGTTCAAGAACTATACGTGGGTTCTGTTAAGCCAAGTCATGTACACACACGATTTTAGTGCAGAATAGTAGTGTATGGTTTTTGTACCATGATATTCTAACTATCGGGGGTCCTTACCATGGTATTGGCCTATAGTAATGAGCGCGACAAAGAATATTGATCTCTTCAAATAATACCAACGAAATAACTATGGTTTTGACCCATGGAATTGAAAAAGGATAAAAATAAATAAGGTGATGATGAACAAAGTATGTGGTGTGTGCAAGTGATGGAAATATTATGAAGAGTTAGATCAAAAGTAAATATGCATGTTATGGGCTTTTTATGATTTTCTTGATCTAAACTAAGTATGAACCTGAGGTTTTGATGATGGATGAGATCCAACAGATCTAAAATAATTATGTGCTAATGAATACAATGATGGATTGAGAACATGAGACACAAAATGAATTTTCATTGTATGATCTGCTCATGGGTTGACTAGATCTAAGTATTGACACATGTTTTTATCTCTAAGTATTATGATCTGTCTTTCTGAAGTTCTGAAGAGTTGGGAAATTTTAGGTCGAAATTTGTGATTTATATGCTGCCTGGTCTCGGACAAAGTGCATATACACGCAGGTTCACTTCTTCAAAGTAGTGTATAAAAAGTAAGGGCTTATATTCATAATTGACTGATCAACCTGATCAATGCTGCTACTTCTCTATTGTCTACCAATGAAGTCCTCATGTTGATCTGGGTTAAGTGATAATGTCTGAAGTAGATATGATTGAATGATGAAGTTTAAGGTGGTTACCAATAGTGTTAAGATTACTTGATGATTGTGATTGAAGATCAAGTTCAATTTCATGATTGGTTCAGATTATTGTAGTATATTTGAGTATGACTCAATATTCCTTTTAGAATTGCAGTAGTCAAGTTTTCAGTTTTCTGTATTTTAAGATTTGTACACGGGTTTCTATACAAAAAACCACATATGCACATGCATTTCCTGAAGTGAAGTAGCATGTGCATTTTTGAATTTGAATGATCAGGACTACAATTGATTTTGTGTGTTGATGAAATATTCTAGGTTCAATTTTGTGTGCTAGTTACAGTGATCTGACTGTTCCAGTTGATTGGTTGAATTTTGATTAAGTGTCAGTTGATTGGGGCTTGAGTGAATGAATGATTCGGTTGTATAACAAATTTATGATTGAGTGATTCAATTGTGTAAGAGGTTTTAGTGATTGTTTTATTTAGTTGTGCCAGAAGTTTCAGTGTCTGGTTGATTTAGAAATTGATGATTAGGCTTCAGTTATGTCAGATATTGATGATTTGGTTTTAGTGATAAATTGATTGAGATGTGTTAGAGATGGATGACAGTGTTAGAGTGATGAGTTACAACTTGATTTTTTATATTGATCTTAAGTGTTGATAATGGGTCTAGTTTGAAAATTAGATGAAATGTGGCCTACAAGTTATGATTGGTTGAAGCAGGTGGATACAGTGTGAAAAATTATGAAACGTGGTCAATGGAGGATGTTGATTGTTGGAGCCTTTAGTGAGGAAGTCGAAGTTGACTGTCAGTAGTAGCTATTGATCATATCAGGGGGTTGGAGCTCCCTTCCAGAAGAATATGGAGAACGAGTAAAGGTTGTAGCATTCTGCAGGTTGATACCTACGTACTTTTACATGTTTACGCCAATACAAGAACCAGGGGGTTGGAGCTCCCTTCCAGTAGGAGGTGGAGAACAAACGAAGGTTGTATCCTTCTACAGGTGGGTGCCTACATACTGGTATAAGTTTGCACCAATACAAGATTGTAAAAATATTTTTCTTTATATTAAAAGAAGACAAAGATGACAACAACAGGTGGATTTTTCTCGCATTGGGTGTCCACCTTAAATCCTGGTGTTCATGTGTGTTTCTTATGTGTGATGGTTTATTTTGTTCTTACAACACATGATTACTATTTATATAATGTTTAATAAAGTATTGATGCACTAGCTGAAGACAAACACATGATGAATTAACTAAAACATAATTTTACTGGATGTACGCTAGTTGTATTAAGACAACCACGTATACATGTGGGTTCCTTTCAGTAAAGTCACATATAGAAATATGAACATGAAATGAAAAAGTTATTGATTTGAAAATATTGATTCACCCCCACCTCCCTCTTAGTGTTTTTCCCAACATAACAAGAATCACAATAATATAAGGACTTAGCTGAATAATCCATATGCAAAGTGTGAACATTGTTTTGTATCAATGATAAAACCACATTGAATAATCATACCAAGCTTCACTATATTATGAGGATTCAGTGGAATAATACATATGCTAGGAGTTCTGAGAATGGTTCTAAGCCATAGTACTATTATATATGTTTATATATTTGTATAATTAGAACCTTGGAAAGGTCAATAAATACATTTGTAGTTAGGGATTGGTGATATTATCCAACAAATTTTAAGATTGAAAGTTAGTTACAATTTATACTGTTAAGTAGAAATTATCCTCTTAATACCTATATAAAGGAAGTCATGGTACCATGATGAGAAATATAAAGATGGCTAGGGGAACTATTATTATTATTATTATTAGCAGAAATGACTTTATTCTATTTAGTAAGAAAAAAACAATACAAATTATATAAATGTAAATATAAAGAAAATAATATTAAGGCTAATAAAATTAGGAAAATTAATGCATGACATAACTGGAATTCCCTTCTTCTCATTGGAAGTGAATACATATACAAATGGAGAAGAAATATTGTATTTTAGAGAACATTCTGCAAAAACGGGATGTAAAGAAAGTATAGGTTCCCTGTGTATATTCAAAGTGAATACAACAATTCTATATATACACATATACGAATTCATATATAAATAGGTGAATAAAAAAAATATCGTTGTTAATGAGGTACATTATAGTCCTTGATCATCCCTACCCTGTATTGTGTACTACAGACTCCTACTAGGCAGTAGGACCATTTATTGACCCATGCAATTGCAACCTATGCAATCCATTGAGCCTCCTCTTCTGTCATTACGCACTATAAAATCGTAATGCCTAAGACTTGCCTCCTCTCACTTACAATTGCACATTGTGCACTTCCAATATGTCTACACATTGATAGACTAAAATGAGGTGCAGATGGGTTGTAGACATGTTGCCCACAGATGAGGTGTAGACTTAACAGTTATGGACAATATACAGGCTCATATAGAGATGGATTTTACAAGTATTCACAAGGAAATGTGTAGCTCAAAGCTTTTGATCATCTTTATAGTGAGTGTTCGAATCTGGGGTCTCTTTGGTGGAAACAAATTATTAAATAGTTCCCTATACTTTCCAATATTGATCCAAAGAAAATAAAAATTTTGATTCATAACTGAAGGTCTCGGGAGAATTAGCATGAGAAACTCAAAGGTAAGTCTTGAGTTGTAGGAAATGGTTGGAATAAAAGCTGAGATTGAAAAAGTGGTAGACCTAACTCACTGAGAATAGTAGAGATGTTTTATATTGAGGCTAGCTTAGATACCTCTATTGAACTCACTAAAGTTGAAATACATTTTCATAAGTGAGGAATTCATTCGTATTAACAATATATACATATTAATACATTTCATTGAACCTTTCTTTTCATCTTCCAAGAGGTCTCTTGGATTTTCCATTACTACTGATGGTCATTTCAGGCCTTTTGTCTTCCTATCAAGTGAATAAGCCAAATATACATAGCTGAAAAGGATTATATTTCCAACATCCTAAAATAGATGTTGCAAACATTAAGTTGTTGATCTTCCTTATGCCATTTTGTGGTCATATTTATATTTGGTCTAATTATTTGAATAATTTTAGATACAAACATAACATTTCCCTGTATAGTATATTCATAAACATTTAGGTTTTGAAACACTTTAATGGGAAAAAACTATTGTATATCAATGATCATCCATGAACTCATCGGAAAATTGCAAGGTTACTAAATAGTTGTAGGTCCTCATTATTTAGTAAAAAATGTTCCTTTGAGGAACACTCTAAGAAGAAAGAGTTCATTCTGAAAAGAAAGGAATTAGTATTCGTCCTTGTGCATGCAATACGTAGTTTGTCTCCTAGTGACAAGTTGTTAATAAACTATAACTTTCATAGATCACCAACCCCTCATTAAAAATGGCTTTCATTAGGTCTACCTTTAGATACCCCACTAGGGAAGAATAGTTATATGATTGAGTAATTGTATTTTGGATTTTCAATGGAACTAATGTAAATGTATTACTTGAATCGATATTTGTTTTATAAAGTGGTTGGTTGTGTGTTTATTATGATATTCTTTCTTGTGAAAATTTTCATTCTTACTATTTTTTACTTTACTTTTTTTATCATTTTATTTATTTTTTTATATAAAGGATCAATAATAGGAGTTGTAAAATTAAATAGAACACAACATTGACTAGTAGCCTATTATGTTAAACATTTACTATGAGTGATATTCTTTCTTGTGCAATCTATGATATTGGACCTTCTTTATTTTAATTTATTTATCATTTTATTATTTTTTATACGCAAAGTGTCCATAGTAGTATTTGCAGAGTTAACAAAAAGAAATAATAATTATTCGTATGAAGAGAGTGAATACAAAGTACACGTATTTGATATTTATCACTATAATATATTGTAAATGGTTTTAATTATTTGAATTAAGCATAATGCGCCTAGTTAGTATTTTGTATAAATTCAAAATTATTTCGTGAGCACTTATGTTAGTAATATTAATCCAAAATAATGGTAGATTTAATATTATTGTTTTTAGTTCAAATTATTCGCATAATTCAAATGTATAAGATGCATCAAAATTTTAAATAAATTTGGAATTAATATAACAAGTGTCAAAACCAAACACATTGTTGTAGGTGATATTATTTTAGGTGGATATGAAGGGTTTAACATATCTCAATGTACATATAACTTTCAAATAGAGCTAAATTATACCAAATTGAAACACATGATCCCTTCATAAATATGCAAGCTAAGTAATATAAATATAAACAACCATGATAACTAATAATAGCAAGAATACAACCCAAACACAAAAACTTTATTTGGTCTCTTCTTCGATTCCCATTAGCAATTGAGATTTTGTTTCCATCATGATTTGCATGTAAATATAAATTCCATGAATTAATCAACACATGAAAGTTATCTATTACCATGATATCACACATAACCTCATCATGATACTATACAATGTTAAAAGCTACCAAACATTGATTTCTCACAAATATGCCACACCATTTATTAAACAAATATTGTTAATGTTTGTATTCTATACCTAGATGTTCTTGTGAAAATTCCTTTAACTACAACAACTAGAAATTATCCTCCTAACTTTAACAATTAATTTGTCACTACTAATTATTAGTGGAAAATAGTGAATAATTCAAACTATAATTCTTCACCGATGAAATTATGATGCAAAAAAATAAAAATGGAAATAAGAAACAGATGCACATGCAATTAAAATGACAATTTTGTTTTGGACAATTGTCCTCGGAAAAACCCTAAAGGGAAAACTAGTGTAGCATATGCGGGTTTTATTATTATGCAACAAATATAGAGAATTAAAATTGGATTCCGAACTGAAAATCCTCCAAAATTTTATCTCCATTGGAAATAGACTTGGAAAATTATTTTCCCTCACTACTACTCAATCTATCCCTCTCGGGAAAAATCACACTTCTCAACAAATCCACACAACTAAGCTGGAAATACGCATTTCTTACTAGAAAAAATATTTTCCACATTTAGAACACCTCTAGGTGAGTCATCCTACCTTCCTCTGCCTCCTAGGCCTAGACCCGCGCTTCAACAACTGAATTAAACCTCCTTCCAGCGACTCACATTAGAAAACTGGGAAACTTGCAATGTAGAATATGACATCCTTATTGGATAGTTCATCCTCCCTTTCCTCCTCCAAAAAACTGGAACAATTCCTGAGAATTTCTTTGAAAATTATCACTGTTGCAAACCCCTTCTACTCTCTCTCCCTTAGCTTGAACTCCACCCTCACTGAATACTGCAAACTGGGGATTTTGATCTGCCTTGCTCACAAACTCTAAACTATGTCTTCTCCAAGCCTCTTATATTTTCTATTATAATCTCTTATTGGAGCATAAACAACCAAGATCTCATCATGATCAATGGCTCAAATCATCTTAGACTCTATCAAGTTACTTTTTCATAAGTCTCTAGAAAAAAATGATTTCCTCAAATAATTCCCAATAATTAATCAATTTTCCTAAGTTAGACTTAGAAACTTTTTAATTATTGATAAATTAATTTAATTGAGGGTTTTCTGAGTGTTTTCTCTTGAAACCTTTTCTAGGTTTTGGAGATATCATATTCCTTAGCCTCTTTGATACCCTAGAGACTATAACACTTATTTGATGCTACCATATCGTTAAATAACTAACACTCCCTCTTAACGAGGAAGGTGTTCTCCACTATACCAATCTACTCATCTCTCCTCATGAACAAATTTTAGCTGGAATATCTCACATTGTTGATGCCTAACATCTATTATACCTTCTTTATTAACATCTCAAATTTATTTCACTCCCTATCTCTAGAAATCATTGTGAAGAAGTTAATCTCGAAAACATTGTCCACCATGCTACCATGTATACTTTGATATCACATTGTTGATGCCTCATTAGAGAAATTTTGATGTCTAAAATGGGTCTCTTAAGGAATATTATAAAATAATAGTGGAAATAATAAAATAAGACTAGATTAAATCATCAAATTTTAGAGGGAAGAAAGAAAAAACGACTTTTTCAACTCGTATTTTCAACTTATCTCCATACAATTTTACTCAAATTTCAAGTGAGGTCACGTTTTTTATTCATAATTTAATTCCTCATCCAATGAGTACCCATGTTTCATACTTTCGATGGACCGTGCTACATGAAAAATGAGAAATACATGAAATAATGTGCCTGTAATCACATTTTTCATGTATTTCTCATTTTTTATTGTAGAAGGGTCCATCAAAAGTATCAAACATGGGTACCCCTTAGATGATGAACTAAATTCTACATCCAACGAGTGGTCCCATTAAAAATTTGAGTAAAACCATAGGGACATAAGTTGAAAATATGAGTTGAAAAAGTAGTTTTTTCATTTTTTTCATTTTTTAATACTTTCTTTTTTACTCCAAAAATGTTGAATCATCCCTGATGGTTGACATAGTCATATTGAATCCTGTTGTTTCTGATAAAGTTGATTTTGGTTGTTGACCTCAAAATTTCTCTAATCTGTGTTATTGCTACTACACTACTACTGTGTTGTTGTAACCACTACAATTGTGTGTATTGATCTACTCAGAACCTGAAGATCAAGGTTCCATAGGAATAATCCCTCTGAAGCTAGACACTCACTGAGTCTCAAATTCTATCTAATCTATTATGTAACCACAACTAACTCCAAAAATGTCCCTTGAATCACTGAATGCAACTAGCTCTGCATTGTCTACTCAATAGCTATCTATGCCCAAATTGGCTCAAACAAGTATATGACTGCAACTTGCTCTGCACTGTCCCTCAAGATATTCCATTGCCTTGCTGACACCTAATACTTGATACTTTAGACTCCCTTAGTGAAGGTAATGATCCATGTGAAGCATATACAACAATAGAAGTTTATCTAGACATCCTACCACTCTTCCATAGACCCTGCCCATTCTAGTCATCTAAAGCATCATGCTCCTCCTCGATCTAGAGGTATTACTATTATCAATGTGAACTCCTACAATTTGGATGTCAAATAATCGATCTTTATTAAAAATTTTGGCTATTGCGCCTTCTTGTACTTCTTCCTGTTTGGACATTAGTTGATGTAGTGGCCAAACTCACCACACTTGAAGCACTTGACCTTTGAAAGGTCCTTCTTATTCTTCTCTCCCTCTGAGTCTTTTTCTCTATTGGTACCCTTCTCCACCTTTCCCTTTCATAAAAGGGCTATGTTCTCTTATTTCTTCTCCATCTTCAGTCCCTTACCACTGTTGATTATAGTACCATTTCGTAGACTGATCCTTGGCTCCTCCTACATAAAGTTACTCGATAGGAGCTCCCAATTTGGTAGCTTATATCATTTAGATATCACCTCAACAAAGGCTCACCACTCCTTGGTTCATCATCCATTGGTTTCTCTCCAATGATTGCAGGTTCATCTTGGACACTGTCATCCTTTTGCATCATTTTCGTCCTCAACTTCTCCTTGAGAATGATTTCCTGATTCTTAGCTAGAACATGGCATAAATTTATGACAACATCCCACATGTCCTTTGTTGTTTTATTTTTTGTAATATGTGGGACAATATGGTCCCGAACACCATCTAAGACCATTCTCTTAGCTTTGAACATCTCCTTCTTAAAGGTTTCTAATTGTCATCAATATTTTTGCTTAGCCATGACATTTATCACAAGTTCCTTCAAGTCATGCTCATCCAAGAGGAATTGCATTCTGGCTTTCCAAATTCAAAAACTTGAGGCTTCGTCAAGTCTGTCATGATCTTTGAGTCCCATTGTGGCCATCTCTGTGAAACTTAAATAAAGTAGAGAACTATACGCTATAAATCCCGTTCTTCTTCTGGAAACCTACCTTAGCCTTCCTTCTGTACTCACACTCGTGCTGCAAAATGTGTAGATTTTCTCCCGCAATTTCCTACAGTTTCCTTCCCAAAACTCATACTACCTATTACTCCTCCTTTGGGAAACTCAATTCTACTATGACCTTATGTTACTAGAAATTATGTCCTCCTTTCCTCTTCTGGAAAACTAGAAACCCTTTGAGAAATAAGCTGGAAATTCCCTCTCTGTGTGTTTTTTCTCTTATTGTCCTGTGTTGCTTTGTTGCTACAAAAATCTTGTTGCAAAACCATCTTGCTAGATCTTCTCCATGAACTTACTGGTCTACTCACTCGAAACCCTATCTAATAATCCTACTGCTCCTCAGGAAAATTGACTTTACCTCGACCCTAGATCTAGAAATTTATTTTCTTCCTCCAACAATTTGCACTGATTCGATGGCCTGCATAGATATGAAATCATGTGCTTTAGGTCTTCCTCTGAAACTACATAATTTCTCTTCCTTTCAAAAAGATCCTTTGATCCAATCTTCTCCACTTTGATACCATGTGAAAATTCCTTGAACTGCAGCAACTACAAATTATTATCCTAACTTTAAATGTTTATTTTTCACTATTAATTAGTAATGGAAAATAGCAAATAATTCACACTGCAATTCTTCAATAATAAAATTAAAATGTGGGAATCTAAAAATGGAACTGAGAAATAGATGTACACACAATAAAATTGACACTGTTGTTTTCGAAAATTTTCCCCTAAAAAATATCAAAGGGAAAATTGGTGCAACAAATGACGGTTTTATTATTATGCAGTAAATATAGATAATTGCAACTAGATTGCCAACTGGAAATCCTCCAGCAATTTATCTCCTCTGGAAATATATTGGGAAAGTCATTTTCCCTCACAACTTCTTGATTTGGCCATCTCTAGAAAGCTCACTTCCTAGCTAATTCACATAGATGGATTGGAAATACATATTTCTTGTTGGCGAAAATTAGTTCTACCCCAAAAACAACTATAGATGAGTTGCTTGTAGAGAATAATTGAAATATTGTAACTAATAGTGAGATCAAACTAATTGTTGGGTACAACCCAACTTGGTCCTACTTTGGTCAAATAACCTATATGTGAAGGAGCGGAGCTCATGGAGTCCGTGAAGTTTTATTCATCGCACAATGTCTAGGGACTTTGGGGTGGGTCAAAGACCCTGATTTTGTAATAGGTATCAGGGTTTTAGCTCATTGTTTTTGTCGAACCCATAGTATGTGGACCATGGTCTTGTAGCATTGAAATATATATAAGGAGATGTAATGCTTTTTCAAAAGAGAGAGTCATAGATGAATTGATCATAATTTCTGTTTGTATTCTATATTTTGGGCTTTGAAGGGAAGGCTCCGCAGCTTAGTGTGCAGAGATCTTGGAAGAGTCTGCTGCTAAGTGTGTAGAGCACCTACAGCTGGGTGTGCATATCAAAGAAGTTGTATGTACTCAAAGATCCATCTTAATAAAAAGAAGAAGTTTTGGAAAAGTCTTGTGTGTCGTTATTCTTAATCTGTGCTCCTATCTATTGATACACACACTTTTTACTTATTTATGTGAAAGAGTATATGTTATCTTGTTCCCTCATATATTTATTTAATAAGTTCAAATATATGAATTAAATCATTTTCACGAAGTCTTTTATGTATGCAAAGTTGTAGATCAATATCAAATATAAGAAAACACACAGGTCCATAACACAATATCCCTCTAGCTGCAGAACCCTAGTTCTGCAACCTCCCATAACTGCTTCGGGTGAGACTACGATCTCCTTGCAAGTCATTGTTGAAAGGGCCAGTCGTTGAGGGTTTTGTTGTGCGCAATACAATTTGAGCCTAGGTCTGTGCCCCTTAAGCCAACAAATGGGTTAATTTCCAACACACGGATATGTTTGAGAGATATTTTTTGGCGTCCATTGAAGAAGGAAATCCAATAGTGGGTTGAACTAAAAGAGTGATAATTTGCAGTTCAAGAAAACTGAAATTTGTGATTGTTGATTGAAGCCTGTTTGTAGAAGTATCTTTATACAAAACATCACAAGATATTTTTCATGATGTTTGCTAATGAACTATATGAATGGGTATCAAAGTTGACCGAGCATAATACCTATTTCAAAAATGACGAGCCTACTGCGTGGAGCCCTGAATTGATACAACGACTCAAGAATACTAACAACAACATCTCAAGAGTGGTTGATTTTTGGATTAACATTATTCTAGGAGGATTTATTATTGAATTTGCAATAGACAAGACTATATCTTATAGTGAATCTGAGAAAATATTTTTCAAGGGTCCATGAGGTAAGTATTTGAATTCTTTAAAGTTGTGGATTAAAATGCTTTTGTGCGAAAAGGGCGTACTACGAATGCAGTCAGATTAATGTTTAGATGAAGGGGGAATAAGTTTGAACCAGGACCAGGATCTACGGTAAGTGGAAAGCAGTATAGAGTAGATCGTGAACCAAAGAATTTTAATGAAGCTAACTATATTCCCTTATTAGGCGAGTGTGAGAGTGAAGAAGAAGGGAGTAACCTCGCAACCCTACGATATTCCTCCTCTCAAGGTCCATCCAAGTTAAAAGTTGAGAAAAATAATGGAATATTTAGTATTACACATCCATTCACTCCACTTACCTGCCATCCCCCTACCCCTCCCCATTCCCCTAACACCCCAAGAATAAAAATGGGTGATGAAATTAAGGTGCCTATCTTCAAAGGCTTGAGATCAGGGGATCCTGACCAATTCTGGTTTGTAGCTGACGTAGTTTGGAAAGAAAGACAGATCAATGATAAATACGTCAAGAAGAAACAATTCATCACAGTGCTAAGAGAAAGAGAGCTGACATGGTACATGAAGTATTCTATGACTAATCAGGGTGCTTCGTTGGATGATATTAAGAAAGAATTTGTATCAAAATTCAAGACGTCAAAATCAGAATCACAGTGCATTATGGAGCTCAAGGAAATCAAATACATAACTACTGAGTCTATGTGGGAGTTGGATCAATCATTCAAGGTTTTAATGTGAAAAGTGAGCTTTAACATAGCACTAGAACAATATAAATAATGGTTTATAGATGTTATGCTACCACATATCAAGTTACCCTTGATGCAATAGAAGATCACGACTCAAGCCGAAGCATTGGAGATTTCCATGAAGCTAGAAGCCTCACTGATCAGAGATATTCATGTAGTAGTACAAAAAATTCACAGTCAGATAGCAAATTGAACCTTGGAATTGCAAGATCTAAATAAAGGTAAAGAAAAAAGATCAGAAGTGTTGTGTATGAAATGCAAAGTAGAGGGTCATTATAAGGATCAATACCCTATTTTCAAATATTACTTTGCAAGAGAAGCACCTAATCCAGTCAACCGATGATCAAGTTTGTGGTGCAAGATTTGTAGAACGAGAGGCCAACATTGCTCTGAAGATTTATATTTATTAGAAAAGTATGTTCAGGCCCCAAACCAACTATTTTGTAACTTTTCTAAGTCATTTGGCCATGATGAGAGAAATTGTTGAAGTTATGACTTGATGATGGAGCACACTATTGATGCTTATATAATGCAAGTTGAGGGACATATACACGAGGAGCCAGGACAACATGTTGGTTGAGGAGGCTTCCAAGGGTGTGGACGAGGACGAGGACGAGGAGTTGGTCAGGGATGCATCTATATCATCTGTTATAACTGTGGAAAGGAAGGACACTTCGCAAGAGACTGTCTGAACCCTGCGACAACCTGAAGCTATACAAATATTTTGATAATGTGATAGAATAATGTCCCATCCTTATCATGAAGATGCAGGAGAAAAGGAACCATGAGCCTACAACAAATATTCGAATGATGATTGCTAGGCCAAGGGAGGATGAACCGCACATCAACATCATAACCAAGAGTGGAGATGTGATGGGAGATGATAAGGGTAAGAAGAAGGTAGACAATACATGGGTAAGAAAGACCACATAAAATTTCCTTGGGTACAATATGCAAAAGGAAAAATAAAGTTTCATGGGAGCTAAGCAAAGCTTCATGGATGTTGGGGCTTCAACATCTAGTGTGCAATCAAATTTAATCCCAAAGAAGGAGTGCGTCAAAGTGTCTACTCCAACGCAAGAATTAGATCCAAGTATTTTGAAGTCATTTTTATAGACCTGCATGACTCTATTGAGGAATCATAAGGTTCTCAAAGGATTCCAGGAGTTTATATACTCTTGTGCTGATAAAGAAGTACCACGAAGCAATCTGCGTGCAGTAAAGAATTTACATCAACACAACAAAAGAACGAGGAAGGTAATGAGATTAAGTACACAAATCAGGGAATATGATATGGATCAGGTAATCTTGGATTTAGGATATGATGCCAACGTGTTACCTAAGAAAAATTGGGAGTCAATGGGAAGACCAAAGTTGCAATGGTCGCCAATATAGTTGAGGATGGCTAACCAACAAAATATTGTCCCTATGGGAAGGTTACCTGACGTCATAGTAGAGGTTGAAGGAGTCTGAACCATTGCAGACTTCGAAGTGATTGAAATTGTAGATGATAGAAACCCTTATCCTGCACTTCTTCGATTGGATTGGGATTTTGATAATTTGGTAATAAAAAATTTGAAGAAGAGACAAATGGTGTTTGAAAGAGATGATATGAGGCTCATCGTCCCTTTAGACCCCTCAAACGGAGTGCACTATACAGAGCGTGTCCTGGATGAGTACTATGACACACATGTCGACATAATTTATTAGATAACAACTAAGGAGGAGGATTGGATTAATCCTACAACAGATTGCAAGTTGGGCTAGGATGAGGATAGTTATTGTACTTCAGATTCCGAGGAAGAACTGGAAAATTGTTAGAACATGTTATATAAAGTCTCTACCACAAAATCAGTTCGATGCATAACTTCTGAGGTATGTAATATACCTTATAATGATGGGATCAGGGAAGTAAGCATGTTTATTGAAGAATATGGAAGAGAAATATGAGAAGAACAGAGGTTGCAAGCTTTGGATGTAACCCTAAGGTATACACCTACTAGATGGTGGGGTACTCATAAAAGAAATATCGCAGAATGGCAGCAGTGTCGAAGATTAATGTGGATTAGGTTTGGCTCAATCGATACAAAAATTGAAGTAAAGTATGATGGTAAGGTTGATCCCCGTGAGGATATTCATCATTGCACTTCAGTTTTGAAATAAATTCTAGAACAAGAGTGGGTACATGGATTTATCCACACACTAGAAACAATTCCTATGAATTAGTATCTTGAAAGAAAAATGTGACATGGAACTGTAAACTAGATAGATTTGGTTGAAGGGTTTGACTCACATTTAGTTTTGATGATGATTGTCCATGTATAGACTCAACTCTTCAAGAAATCAGAGTAAATGTTTTTTAGAATGAAGGTCCATTAACATGGCAGCATGATTGGACTACGCAGTTACAAAATTCATTGGAATGTTATAATATCATTGTCGAAGAAGAAGAAGATTCGCACAATATTGATAATCCAGAATTGGAAGGACATCGCAATGTTGTTGGACTAGAACCAAAAATACTAGATATAACACAGCCAGTAAAAAAACGAAATTCAATATCGGGAGAGAGGAAAATCTAAAGTTCATGATGATTGGATAATATTGGGACATAGATATAGTTAGTAAAATCACAAAGCTGCTACACGAATACGAGGAGTTACTCCCTACGAAGCTTTCAGAAATGAAGGGCATATTAGGGGACCTAGGATTTATGAGGATCCCTATGAAACCTAATGCGAAGCCGAAGAAGCAAAGACCCTATAGGTTGAACCCGAAATACAAGGAAAAGGTGAAGGAAGAACTAGAAACAATTCTAGCAGCAGGGATAATCGAACCTGTCGAAGAGTCTGAATGGGTAAGTCCTATGATAATTCAGGAAAAGAAGACTGAAGGAGAGATCAGATTTCTTTTTGAATTCAGCAAACTAAATGATGCATGTGTGCATGACCCTTTACCTACACCATTTACAGACGAAGTATTGGACAATGTAGGAGGTCACTAGGCCTATTCTTTCACAAATGGATTTTTGAGTTACCATCAGATCATGATCTTACCAAAAGATAGACATAAGAAAACTTTTGTAACAGAGTGGGGCTCATTTGAGTACACAATGATGACTTTTGGCTTGAAGAATGTACCTGTCATATTTTCTACAGTTGTAGTCACATCATTTAAGGAGTACATACACAAATTCCTTGAAGTTTTCTTTGATGATTGGAAAATCTTTGGGCTATTAAAGAAGCATATTGTAAGCTTAAGGCTTATGATGGATACATGTAGGCAACATCATATTTCACTTAACTTGAAGAAGTGTATATTTTGCATGCCTTGTGGCATACTCTTGGGGCATATTTTGTACAAAAAAGGGTTGCTCGTGGATCTCACGAAGATATCTGTCATTGTGAACTTTCCAGCACCAAAAACAGTGAGACAACTGCGCACGGAGCTTGAACACACTAGCTATTACAAAAATTTTATAAAAGGGTATGTACAAATAGTTGCGGCAATGGAGAAGTTATTGAAGAAAGATGTCACTTTTAAATGGGATGACGAATGTTAGAAGAGGCTAGATATATTGAAGGAGAAGATGGTAACTGTGCCAATATTAGTTTCCCCGGACTGGGATAAGGAATTTCATGTACATGTCGATGCATCTTGCATAGCGCTGGGTATAGTGCTAGCACAACCAAGGGCAGGCGAAGTTGATCACCCGATAGCTTTTGCAAGAAAAAAATTGTCCAAGGTAGAAATGAACTATACCACAACAGAATGATAAGGGTTAGTTATGGTTTATGCATTACAGATTTTCAGGCACTACTTGTTGGGAGCACATTTTAAGATGTTTGTTGATCACTCCGCGCTGAAATATTTGGTGAATAAGCCTGTTTTAGGAGGAAAAATATGTCGATGGTTTTTTTTGTTCTAGGAGTATGATTTTGAAGTTATAGTCAAGCTAGGAAGATTGAATGTCGGGCCCGATCATCTGTCAAAATTGGAGATAGGAGAAGAACCCACCAGTAACGAGGACAACCTGCCCAACTCATAGTTGTTCACAATCAGGGTTGTGGATGATCACTTCATGGATATTATTCAGGTTTTGGGCACATGAATGGCACTCGTGAAGTACACTATACAACAGAAGAAGGATTTGGTGATAAAAGCAGTTGATTTCATGTTGATTGTAGGGAACTTATACAAAATGGGACCGGACAAAATACTACGAAGATACATCCCTAAACATGAAAGACAGATTATTCTAGTAGAAGCCCATGGAGGAGACACAGGTGGACATTATGTAGGAAAGGCCATTGCACATAAATTATTGAGGGCTGGGTTATGTTGGTCCAAACTACATAAGGATGCAAAAGAATTTTTTCGAGCATGTGATATATGTCAAAGAACAGGAAGGCCATCTAGAAGAGACAAAATTCCATTAAATCCACAATTTACATTGCAAGCATTTTCCAACTGTGTTATTGACTTTGTTGGACCTATTAACCCACTAGGAAACAAGACCAATGTAAGATACATAATCACTACAATTCATTATTTGACAAGATGGGTCGAAGCAAAACTAGTGAAGGATTATAGCACAGATACCGTTGTGAATTTCATTTTTTAATACATTCCGTCCATATTTGGGTGTCCAAGGATATTTATGAGTGACCAAGGGTTACATTTCTTGAATAAGACCATTGAAGCATTAACTACGGAATTTGAAGTACACCATCAGAAAATTACCCCATGTCACCCTTAACAGAATGGGACAATCGAATCTTTCAAGAAAATTTTGGAGAATGCACTCATAAAGGTGTGCAATGTGAATGGGAATGAATAGGATCTAATAATTCTAATGGTGTTGTGAGAATATAGGACAAAATGTAATAAATTGACAAGAAAGACACCTTTTAGGTTGGTATATGGACAAGAAGCAGACATGCCTATTGAATACATTATGCCTAGTTTAAAAATTACAGCCTTCACAGACATATAAGATTTTGATATAATGGAGGGGAGGATGGTGCAATCGCTTGCTTTGGAAGGGGATAGGCTTATAGAAATTCTTCATCAACAAGTCCAAAAAGAAAGGGAGAAAGCATGACATGATAGGCACATCAAGCAAAAAAATATTCCGGGAAGGAGATCTTGTACTCTTATATCATAGAAAATCATGAAGTTCCCAAAAAAAATTACAACACATTGGCTAGGACCATATATCATCAAACATGTCTCTGATGGTGGTACAGTTCAGCTCACGAAGTTAAACTTTCAGTTGATTCCAGGCCAAGTGAATGGTAGGAGATTGAAGGTATATAGGGATGACTCTCTCCCTAGAGGTTTGCATTGGAAGATGAAAGGAGAAGATTCTTAGTGCCACCTACAATTGAAAGTGTTTAGTGGACTATAAACTACTGTACAGATGGGGAGTTCTCTAAAACAAGATTAATGCAAAATATTCATAGGTATCTTGAATTCCAAAAGAACTGCGTTGAAGAAGGATTACTTCGCGATATTCAGAAGTATGTCAAAGTTCGAAAGAACTACCACGGAGGGTAAATTATTGCGTTATTGTCAAAGATAATTGGAAAAATATGACCGTTGGAAGGAAAAAGGTACCATTAAAAGAAATTTTTCATTAAAAGGAACAGGAGAAACACATTTATGAAGAACAATTGACCGAATCTAGGGCATGTCCCGTGCCACATTTTACACTTTGTTGTGTGGAGAATTCAGAATCTGCAACTAGGTGTAAGAGAAGCGAGATTATGTATGTCTGAGAGAAGCTTTGAGGAAATTGATAGAGAATTTGCAAAGAAAGGTGAGCAGGAGTCATGGAAGCCCAGGCTGGCCAAACCAGAGTGGCGAATGTACCCATGTCCCCAAGGCTGGTGAGGTCGCCATGAAAAAAATTAGTTACAGGAGAATAACCCAAGAAAAGACCTGAAAAGACGCTAACTGAAGGAGTAGAGCTCAAAACTTCTCGAAGGAAGAAAACAACAACATCAACAGCTCGAAAACGTCATTGCAAATACTTGTAGCACAGTTCTAGACATGAAGGTCCACGAAGAGGAATCACCAACAGAAAAGGTCGTGAAGATTTCCCTCGCGATAAGAGACTCAAAGAATAAGCTCACAGAGATGAAGTTTGAGTATGAAGTCAATATTATTGAGCTACAAATGAGGCTGCAGCTAGTAACACAATTGGAAGTACGTGATTAAAGGAAAAAGGATTTGAAATATGCACTAAAAGGCATCTCTGACATAGTGGCAGATTGTGCCAAACTACTAGATGAAACCATACAAATTTGAACCTCACTATAGGAGGATCCAAATATTCAGAGAATTGAAGAGGAGCTACAGGCAAAGAAAAAGTAGCGGGAAGAGATCCTTGCAACTGTGAAGACCCTACTAGTCTCGTAGAGGATTGCCAACATCACTGAAGGGAAGAATCTCCATAAATAGATTGAAGATCTTTGGAGGAAAGTGTAGATTTTGAAAGAGAGGACTCAGTCATGGCAGGATGAGGCCCTATATATTTTGAAAACAGTAGATGAAAAGCTAAGGGAGTTACGACAGAGGGAGAAAGAAATATTGTAGAAGATTTTCGAACCAACCATAAAGGCATTACTCGAAGAAGTGACCTGAGAGGAAAAGAAAGTAGAATAAATAGTCTAGAAATACAATGTCATATACAATGGCATCGCAACAAAGATCAAGGGCACCACAGGTAAGTGACTCAGGATGACTCACATGTGGATGTTGGGGGCCTATTGGGTGCAACCCAACTTGGTCCAGTTTTGGTCAAAGACTCCACATGTGAAGGACAGAGCGTGAAAAGTTCACAAAGTTCTATTCAGCACTCAATGTCTAGGGGATTTGGGGTGGGTCAAAGCCCCTCTTTTTGTAATGGGTATCAGGGTTTTATCTCATTGTTTTTGTCGAACCCATAGTATGTGGACGATGGTTTTGTAGCAATGAAATACATATAAGGAGATGTAATTCTATGTCAAAGGAGAGAGTCATAGATGAATTGATCATACTTTCTGTCTGTAGTCTGTATTTTGGGCCTTGAAGGGAAGGCTCCACAGTTGTGCGTGGAGGCCTTGAAAGATTCTACTGCTAAGTGGGCAGACCACCTATAGCTGGGTGTGCAGGTTGAAGAATTTTCATGTAATGAAAGATTCATCTTAATAAAAAGAAGAATTTTTGGTGAAGTCTTGTGTGTCTCTATTCTTAATCTATGTTCCTATGTACTAATACACGTGCTTCTTACTTATTTATGTGAAAGAATATATGTTATCTTGTTCTATGATATGTTTATGTAGTAAGTGAAAATCTCAGAAGTAAAGCATCTGCACGAAGTATTTTATGTATACGAAGTTGTATATTGGTATAAAATATAAGAAAAAACATGAGTGCCATAGCGAAATATTCCTCTGGCTGTAGAAACCTGTTTCTGCAACCTCCCATAATTGCTTTGGGTGAGATTGCGATTTACTTGCAGGTCATTGCCGAAAGGGCCACTAGTTGAGGCTTTTTTTGGTGTGCAATACACTTTGAACCTGGTTCCAAGCCCCTTAATCCAACAATAATTGTAAAAGACACAATAATTCTCTACCTTAATTATGTGCAAAGAAAACAGTGATTAGAAACACAATCACAAATAAAACCCAATAATTTATCTTGGGAACTGAACTGGGAAAAGCCTCTCTTGCTTGTATTAAATCAACTAAGAAGTCTGATATATTACATAGAATTTAATTCAAGCTTAAATATCCTAGTAATAGTAAGCAACTCTCTACAAGACTTGCCCAACACTTAGGAAACTAAAGCCTGCTAGTAGCTCATATTTCCTAGTGCAATTTTGCCCCTAAAAACTAGAAATTTCTCCTATTTCCTAAAGCAATTCCCAAGATAAATTTCTCTTCTCGATCCCCAATCCTCTACAGAAAAGTGTGTGTACAATGAATAAATATATTTGTGCCTTCCTTCAATCTCAATAGGTTCGAATTGTATGACCTACTAGGGCTAAATTTAGTAGTTGAACTAATTAACTAAGAGACAGTTAAGTTAACAAAATTCAAACTACTCAACTAAACTCACGAACTCAAGTTTATCTCTATTCTAGAACTAGATATCAGTTAACTAACAAACACTAGAGTTTAACTCCACTAAATATCTAAATTTTAGCTATCAATTAGTACACAATATTGAAAGCCATCTAACTCGAATTAACTGACAATAAACTAGTAATAGGCCACATCACACATGTTCACTCAAATCTAACTCAAATATATATGAGACTAAATTCGAATTAGAATATTTGACTAGGGCACAATTCAAATAATCCATTCCTTGCTACCATTTCAGCACTCCCTCTTAGCATGGAAGGGCTTCCTGGAAGAACCTCATTAACCTAGATCTGTCTTTAGCTCTACCAAGTTCTCTATCATTGCAGTTGTTCCCTTTGAACTAGAATGAGTTGTATACGCTATGTTTCTCAATGTCTGATTATTTCGGATAGGGGACTCGAATCTATTTTGAGATCCATTAACCAAATCCTCTACCCACTTAGCTTGAACTCTCCCTATACTATAAGTCTCTAATTGAGTGTTTTCCTCCACTAACTCTAGGTTATGATCCTTATCATCATCATGATGCTTAGCCCAAATTCCTAATAGCTTAGAATCAAACTAAGATACTGGATGAGGCTCCATCTTGAGAGCTCTATCCTACTCTCTCTCAACAACCACATCTCTACTACGAGAACTCTCTAACTTTATTCTCAAGGATACACATGCATCAACCTCAAATTTGTAGAGGTTCTTGATCTTTACACCAATCTGCTTGACTTGCCCTAAAGAAAAATAATTATGGTAAGCCCTCCCTTTGTTTAATACTACATCATACCATTTATCTTCAACGAAAATGACTAATACAAGGTTTTCCTTCAATCATGGGACATACATCACATTATTGTGGTGGAGAAGGGAATCAGAATCCCTCTTAAATGTCATTGTACCAACTCGTTTGGTCATTTATTTGCTATCATCTCCAAACTCGATATGGAATTTCATATATTTCTCCTCAAAACTTTTGAAGAGATCCTCGTTCCCTATCATGTGGAATGAATCCCCTAAATCAATGTACCACACATTACCTCATACTGAGATTTTCGTGAAAGCTACTAGGGAGAATTCCAATTCGAATTGAGCAAACAGCGTTTCTCCTACTACTACTACAACATGCTTTTTGGATTTCTTGTTTTGATATTTTGTAGCATAATGTCCAAACTCATGACAATGAAAGCACTTGATCTTGTTAAGATCCTTCTTTTCCTTGCTCCATTCTGACTAGACTTAGTTTTTCCTTAGGCCTTCTCACCCTTGGATTTCTTCAATGTTTTGGCTAAAGAAAAGTTATCCTCATGTTATGTCCTAGATGAAACTTCATCTCTTGTATTCCCCCTTTTATCTTCCTGCACAATATTTGACCACAGTCCCTCCCAATCAGAGAGATTATATCTATCATTGACTACATCCTAGAAACTATGCCAAAATTATTTTAGCCCAAAAAGAGTACGCCTCACAAGCTCTGCTAGTGGAACTATATCTCCAACACCTCCAAGTTCATCCCTCACTTGAGCTAACCTTGACATATATGTAAATATGGGCTCATCCTTTCCCGTTCAATTGTTCCTCAATTTCTTATTCAAAACAATCTTTCTCACATCACTATTTATTTTAAAGAGATTAATAAGGACCTTCCACATCTAGAATGTAGTTTCCTTTTGATGCAAATTTGGGACAATATGGTCTTTGACTCCTTCTAGGATCATCCTCCTAGTTTTTCTAGTGTCCTTATTCCATTGAGCCAATGGTTGTGAATTTGAAGCAACAGGTTTAGGAATATCAGTCTTGATGTGTTCTAAAACCCTATTATCATATAACACAACCTCCATTTTGTCCTTCCATGCACAAAAATTTGAACTCCCTTCCAGGGTAAGCTCTGTCCTCAAACCATAGACTGACATGATTCCTGCACTTATATAATTCCCACACCAACTGATCTTCTCTCCAATGCGCATTAAATCTGATCAAGGAACTTGGTATCTATCTTGTTTTCTACTCCAATACCATGTAGAAAATCCTTGAAATATTGCAACTGTTAATAAGAGAAAACTGATATGCAAAAGACACAATATCTCTCTACCAAAATTTTGTGTAAAGAAAACAATGAATAGAAACACAATCACACATAGAACACAATAATTTATCTCGGGAACCCATCTGGGAAAAAACCCTCTTTCTTTCATTAAATTAGTTGAGTAGTCTAATCTAATACATAGAATCTTCTTCGAGCCTTAAGCTCCGTGCAATAATAATCAACTCCCTACAATACTTTCCCAACACTTAGGAAAATAGCGACTACTAAGAGCTCATATTTCTTAACAAAATTTTGTCCCTAAAATTTAGGAATTTCTCCTACTTGTTTGTGTAATTCCCAAAATAAATTTTTCTACTTGATCCTCAAGCCTCTACACAAAAACCTATGTACAATGACTAAATAGATATGTTCCTTCATTCAATATCAATAGGAAATTCCAATTGCATGACCTACTAAGGCTAAATTTAGTAGTTGCAACTAGTTAACTAAGAGTCAATTAAGTTAAAAAAAAGTCAAACAACTCAACTAAACTCAAGAACTCAAATATATCTCTATTCTAGAACTATAGATTAGTTAACTAATAGAAACTAGAGGGGAAAAAAACGATGGCTGTGAAGACTGATCGAAGAGCGAGCGGAGGGATCGGTGGTCTCGAGATCGAAACCCGGGCCCTCAAAGAAACCTAGCTCAGGCGTGTAAGAAAAAGGCCCTGGCGGAGATACGCAGTGAAGATCAGAGACCCATGGAGGAAATTGCGAGTGTGGCCCGACACATTCGATCCAACCAGGAGGGCAGCCCGTGCTTACACTGACACTGTCAGGGTCCTGCGCAGCGTAAAAGGGAAGACCTATTTCGCTCTCACCACAGAGGACAGGGCCTCTGTTGCGCTTGCTTGGACGCGCATCTCCCGGTGGATTCGAACGCTGCACCCTCAGCAGCAGGGGCTGAAAGATCTCAAAGCTACGGCTCTGGCTTTGCTTCCTTCTGGGCCGACCTTGGAATCCAGCAAGAAAGAGCAGGAAAATGCATCATCTGCATGGTCTTGGTATGGATCTGAGGCAACCACTTGCTCTCCAAAACGTAGTCTCAGCTTCAGATCTGACAAAGATCTACCAGATCTGGTCATCCAGAAGGCAGAAAAGCCCGTGCTCTGGCCAGATCTAGAGATCTACATGGGGTCAAAGCCCTTATCTGACTCCTTTCAGATCCAGATTTCTCCGCCTTCAGGCAGAACCATCATGCAATGGGTTCGCCCTTCAGATCTGGTACAAGATCTCAAACTGAATCTAGAGCGTAGATTGGGGATCCCATCCAACCTTCTGCGACTTCTCTTTCAAGGTAAACAACTTGAAAACCCTCTTTCCCTCTCTGCTTACAGCATTTCCAGGAACTGCTCGGTGGTGATAACCCTTCGTTTGAGAGGAGGAGTAGCGGGACAATCTTCCTCTACTCGGCCTTTCTCATATAAGGACGCAGTTCACTCCGAGAACCCCAAACCCCCAGAAGCCCTTAAATCTAAGGCCTTCTTGGTTGACAAAATTGAAGAAGTTCCCTCTGTTGAACTCATGCATGATGATCTGGCTTCCCAGCTTCAAGAATTTGCAGAAAGAGCCATCATTTGCAGATTTAATGGATTGTGGCCGCGATCTCAGGATCTCTATGCATGGATCCATGCAAATTGGACACATCACTGTAAGATCTTTTTTTGTTCGAAAGGTTATTTCATTGTTCTATTTTATAACAATAAGCACTATGAAAGGGCCTTAGTAGAGGGCCCTTGGTTCTTGGGAATGGCAGGGCTGTTCTTGACTCCCTGGTTCCCAGATTTTGATCCAGCCACGGCAGTCATTACTAAGACACCGGTATGGATTCAGCTTCCAAATTTTCCTGCCCACCTATGGAGTACTCGTGTATTCAGAGCTATAGGAGACACCTTGGGCAGCTTCATCAGAAGAGATTTTTGGCGGGAGTCCAAAGGTCTCTACTCATATGCAAGATTATGTGCGGAGTGAGACCTGAGCAAAGGCCTTCCAGAACAAATCAATCTCAAGATAAATGACTTTGTCTGGACCCAGACACTGGATTACGAGAACACTGCTTTTCGGTGCCGCCATTGCCACCAATCTGGGAATTTGCAGAATACTTGCCCATCTCATCCGGCAAAAAAGAACATGGCCAATGACTCCAAGCCCAAGTCCAAACGATGGGCTCCCTGCTCTCCTCCTCCAGTAGTAGAGTCTGATTCCTCCAGCTCTGAAGATGAAGATAGCGATGAAGATTTGAATCAGGCCCCTCCTTTTGTGGCCCCTTCCACCGATGGCCTGGCGCCTTCCTCTGATTCATCCATTGCTCAGAAACGTGTCCATTTGTCCTCCTCCTCGGACTCAGAAAAGGAGGTCTCCCCTGTGGAGGACCCCAATCTTCAAGTTGTAATCGCCCATACACCCCAAAATGGCTAGGTTGAAGTTAAAAAAAGGAAAGGGAAAAAGCTTCGTGTTGAAGCCTCTACTCTTTCCAGGTAGCATTCTATGCTTCTTTAAGCTTACAGTGACTAGTTGTAGCTCCTTGCTTGCTCATCTCATTCCCCGGAACCGAGGTTGATAGTCCTATCATTTCCGGTTGCCGGTATCTTGCATCTCTGGAATGTATCCAGTTGTACAATATTTTACAGCTTAATAGAATTAGTCTTAATCGAGAAAAAAAAAACTAATAGAAACTAGAGTTTAGATACACTAGACAACTAAATTTTAGCTATAAACTCTACACACCTTACTGAAAGCCATCTAAGTTGAATTAACTAATAATAATATAGTGATAGTCTATATCACACATGTTAACTGATAGCGAACTCAAATATCTGAGACTAAATTCGAATTAGAGTCTTTGACTAAGGCACAAGTCAAAGAAACCATTCCTCACTACAATTTCAATATCTTCTTGCCTCTCTCTACCTCTGGAAAGAATTTTGTCCACCTCCCAGGACTAGATCCGGGCTCCATCAACTGAATCAAACCTCCTTCCAAAAAATCACACTAGCAAATTGGGCAACTCACACTGCAGAATGTAGCCTTTATGGTGGATAATTTCTCCTCCATTTCCTTCTCCAAAAAAATGGAAAACTTCTTAAGAATCACTCTAGAAATTCTCATTGTTGCAATCCCCTACTACTTTATCTTCCTTGGCTGAAAGCACTCCCTCAGTGAATACTGTGAACTAGGGAATTTGATCTTCCTTGTTCATAAAACATAAACTGCATCTTCTCCAAGCCCCTTCAATTTCCTCTTATAATCTCTCACGGGAGCATCAATGACAAAGATATAATCATGGTCAATGGCTCAAATCATCTTAGACTCCATCAAGTTATTGTTCCAGAAGTCTCTAGAAAAAAGTCAATTTCCTCAATTAATACTGATTAATTAATCAATTTCCCTAAGTTAGACTTAGGAAATTTTTAATTATTGATTAGTTAATTTTATTCAGGGGTTTCTAAGTGTTTTCTCTCGAAACCTTTTCTGGGTTTTGGAGATCTCATATTCCTTGGGCTCTATGACACCTTAGATACTAGAACACTTTTCTGATGCTACCATATCCATCAAAAAATAACAATTATTTATCATATCAACTCTTCTTTCTCCACAATTTTTAAAACTACCATGTTTTCTATGCTACTAAGACTATGAAAAAAAATTATTATCTACCTTTGGATTTACATGTACTTTAAAACATAGTTTTAGTGAGCCACTTCTTCTCCATAGAGGAGTGTTATTATGGTTAAGTTTATTGTGTGATCCCTCAACTTCATATTTTGTCCATGTTTTAGTGCCACTACTAGGATAATTTATCCTTTATTGGTTCTTCTACTCATACCAATTGTGTCAATTATTCTCTATGATTTGTTACTTCCTTTTATATATTCATAATGTTTTAGGATTGTTTTCATGATTTAATATGTAAAATGTTATCATTATATAAAATTGGAGGATAAATTTTTTCTTATATTTAACTATTATACAATTTAATTTTATAAATATTAATAAAAGTTCAGTAAAAATATTTAAATTAAAATTATGAAATATCATTTAATAGAAACAAATTATTTAAAAATAATAAAATAATGCAATAATTGATTGGATAATTTAATCAAATTTGTAAACATGTTTAATTAACATATGGTATCCTGTTGCGAAACAAATAATCCACCTTAAAGAAAAGTTAAAAATTATATAGCATCAATGGTTATAACTTTTTTCAATAAAAATCCAAATCAAATGATTTCATAAAACTAAAGTTAAACATTATATGAAAACTCTAAATTTAAGTCACTGATACATGTCAAGTTTATTATTAAAAAAATCATAATTTTATAATCTTAGTGTACTCATAACACATTATGTAAATCAACCATAACAACATCAACAATATATGAAAATATGTAATATACATGAGTGGTATAGATATTAATATATATGTGAAATAAACATCTCATTAAAATCAATGGTGCATCTTATTAGCCGTTACTACAATTGTTGTAATAAATCAATGAATCATGCGTAAAATTTGGGCTTGACCCTTATACAAATTTTTTTAATTATTAAATATAAATATATATCCACATATAGGGTGGTGGAATCTCAAGATGCCCATATAGGAAACTAAGTCCAGCTCCCTCCTCTATTGATGAGGTCCGATGACCTCTCACAACTACCTTAATTAACGTTGCACATGTGAAATACACATCTAATCAAAATTAATGCTATATTCGATTAGCCCTCACTACACCACACAAAAAAATTATTGAATAATATATAAAATTTGGTTGCAACCTATATAAAGTAATGTGGGCATACCCACATATAGAGTGGTGGAAACTCGAGATCCCCTTTAGGAAAATGGGTCTAGCTCTATCCTCTATTAGTGGTGCTCACTGACCTCTCATCACCACCCCTTTTGATACTACAAACTACAAAATTGGCCACCATTTGGTACCCAATAGTATTGCAATTCTCCACATCTCATCTTATGAAGTGCTTGTCACCCCCGATTCAGGCACTCCCACCAATTTTTCATCAAACCACAAACACAAATCCCTCATTTGAATTTGAAGTTCTATAATCCCTTGTCTCACCTTTTCCAAGACGTCTTCTATAAATCTCACCACAAAAGGCCCCACCACTCGGTCACCCAATAAGCTCTACACAAACCTTATGTTAACCTAAAATTCCCTTATTAAGCCCTAGATATTGAGTTATTACATTTATATTGTTATATTTTTATGTTGAATGGAATATTTCATTATACCCTTTCATTATAATTGTAAACATTATCTCCCTCTTTCTTTCTCTCACACACACACCAAGGAAATCTAGTTCTAGGGCATTGAATCTAGTCTTATACATTGTATTCATTGTAAAAGGAGTATTCCCTTGAATTATTATATTATTATTGATTTTTATCATTGTTAAGATTCATATTTCATAAAAATTAGTATTAAAGCTATGATCCTAATGTTTTGTTGCTTCAAATGAGTTATCATGGAATTTTCACGATAATTTTTTTCTAGGAATCTTTAGATCATGGAATTTTGTATTTATTTACGAGATATATATAAGTACATCAAACCAAAGTTTGAAATTTTTTATACTACAATTTATGAGACACACACTATGGAATTTAAGTTTTTTGAATCGTCTTAAAATCAATCTCAAATGAGTGAGCTTGGAATTTTGGCTATAATATATTTTCTAGGAAGATTTAGGATGTGAAATTTTGTACTAATTGATTATATATATATATATATATATATGTATATGTATATGTATATATATATACACATATATATGTATATGTATATGTATATATATATATACACACACATATATACACACACACACACACACACACATATATATATATATATATAATTTAAATTCTACACTTTAGTTCATTGTAATATTGGAAATACACCCTATGGAAGTTTGGGTTAGTGAATAATCCTGAAATCAATTTCAAGTGAGACATTTTGGAATTTACTAGAATTATTTTTATAGGAAATTTATGACTATAAAATTTGTAACAAACTAATGAGAGATATCCATGTATATCAAATAAAAATTTTCGACTCTATTTGACTATAGTGCTGGATATATTCCCCATGAAATGTTAGGATTTGAGAATAGTATTGAAATAAATTTCAAAGTGATCTTGGGATTTTTGTTGTAACTTTGCCTTATAGAAGTTTCAGACTATGAACTTTAAAGGATTTGAGGAGATATACCAAGGGACTTCAGGTAAAAATTTTATAATCATATTTGAAAAATGGACACGTGCAACTCTATACAAGTTTGTTCTTGGCAAGAGATAAAACTTAGTAAGCCTTCGGAAATTTACTATCATTTTCACTTCACACATCAAATTTTTGTCAAACCTATGGAATTTTAAAGAAGAGATGTCAAAGTCATACAAGGGATTAAATTTAAGATCAGAAAGTGCCTAAATATATATATAAACATAAAGGTTGTCCATCCAAATAGTCTACAAATTAATGTTTTGAAAGGTACATAACTTATAATTGACATAACTTTTAATTAGAAGATCAATTTGTATTGATTCCAATTTTGTGATAAAGAGAAAAAATATGATCATAATTATTTACTCACGTGGATCCAAAGGGTTACTCAAAAGTTACTCCACCACTTCAATCCCCAGAAATTTCATCCATGACTCATGATGAAATATAATATATATCCAATTTGAAAAGACAATTGTCATATATGGAACAAAAGATGAAGGAAAACAAGGAAGAAATGAAAAATGTTAAGGAAGATATACAAAAATTAATGAATGAAAATATGGAAAAAACAATACAAAAATCCATGATTAAAAAAAGGAAGAAATTAAAAAGTTAGAAACAACAATTGGAGTATTTTATCAAATATGAAGAGTATTTTATCATAATTGGAGATCATAATTATTGATCACATAACTATAATCATGACTTTTAAATCAATATCCACATAAGTTAGGGTTTCAAGAGAGCACCAAGGAACTAGTTTATTATATAGATCGATATGTGGAATTTTGATGGTAAAGATCCTATAACATGGATATTCTAGATTGAGAAATATTTTGAATACACAAAATGACTGTAGAGTTCCATAACTATTTTGTTTTGACACCCTTTTCCCTCCATTTTCCTCTTTTCATCATCATTATCAACTCAATAAAAGCAGTAAAACCATTGATTTTGATAAGGTAAAAAATATCATATATCTTATTTTTCATATTGGTTAATGTGCCTTATTATTATGTTAAAGATTCCATTAGCTACATAATTAACATGATTCTACAGCTATTTTACAAATTTGTAGCTATCTCCATGGTATGTGGGGTTCTGGTGCATCAACGAAGCAAGGAAGCACATGGATGGTTGAGGATCGATCCCCTCATGGATCTCCTTCTATTCTCTTGAGAAAATTCACTGAAGGAATCACACAATGGCATGGTCAAAGGCATAAGTCAAAAGCATAGCAGTCGAAGTTCAAATGCATCACGTTTCTTCGATTCGCTTTCCAAATAGAAAATCGTCTAGATAACGTTTTTACTGTTTAAGTTTGTAATTCGAATAAGGATTGATTAAAATACCTATAAGCATAGAAGTCTCAAATTGTTGAGCATGCATTTTATATATAAATATGTATCCTCTGTAAAGGATGATAGGAAGTAATAGTTAATCTCTGAATAAATTGTGTGAAACAAACCTTTTGTTCTCTTATTTAATTAAAGTTACATTTATGTTATTTGATGTGTATTTGAGCGTGATTTACACCTACTGTATGTGGAGAGCCCCTGCAGATAGTCGAGGTCAATTTTATTTCATTATATCGCTTTCTGTTATCGCATTGTCATTTTGTTCTAGCTTAGTTTCCTTAATTCACTATTTTATCATTTTGTTATAACTCAGTTAAATCTCATTATTTTGTTTGCATTTCAATTTCTTTGCAGTTGTTTAATGGTTTAGTTTCTTTAATGTTTTTTCACTTAATTATAGTCAGCTAAATAAATATTGTTTTCATGCTTTTAGAATCAGAACTTGTATATACTTTGCAGACAACTTTTAAAGGATCGTTTTCTTGCTCTTAGAATCATTTGAACCTCAATACCCTGTTTTATTGTAGCAAGGTGTTTAGGTTGGGTTCATAATTTTAGAATGGTTAACATAAGATGTTTTTGAAAAGATTGATTCATAGATCTCTTTTGTTCCAACATAATTTACTGAAAACTAGTCATAGGAATGATACTTAATATAGATATGACCTGGTAGATTAGTCTAACAATAGCTCCACTTCCACTCATTAATTTGTAGAAATATAACTCTAATATAATGCTTACAAATAGGAACCTAGATAACAACAAAAATCCCAAAAAAAATATAAACATCATCTTACAAATTAAAAAAATGGCTTCTAACATATATAGTGCACTTTTACTTCACAATTTTACCAATTCTAGTCAATAATTTATGCTTGCAATTTAAGAACATTAAATTGACCAAAAATTTTGGCGCTGTTATCAGGGAAGTGTAAATAGAAGTCTTAAAAAAAATCAAATAAAAACATGATATGCATAGGCAAATAGACTCTAGAGGTAGGTTTATAGGTTGAGGAAGAAGTTTGATCCCCACATCATCACTCACTCCACCATAACCACGTAGTTCCACACAACCCATACAAACACGAATTTCATCCATAGCAGGCCAATATAGACTTCCAGAATTCTTGAGATCTGAAATGCAACCTAAAGATTCACCAACTTCAGCAAGAGAAGTTGTAATCAAATTAGATCTTATATCCCCAACAACAGGAATAATTTTCCTATCTTCAACTGGAGAACAACGTCTAGCTTAAGAGTTAGAAGTTCCTATTGACACAAAGGAAGAAGAAACCTAGTTCAAACCATTGATTGGAGAACTAGAAGAAAAGCTAGATAATCATGTTGTAGAACCGGATATTTATTCTGAGGAATCCATCCTGGTTGAAGAGGGAGAAGGAGAAGTACACAATGTCAATGGTGAACAACATAGGATTGGACGGGGAGGAGGAGGAAATAGGGGAGGTGGAAAAGGTGGTGGTAGAGGTAGAGGAAGAGGAGATCCAGATCCTTTTGGATTCCCTATCCTTGATGTGGATACAACATTAATAATGAAAAACATCTTGCATTATGTCCTCCCTAATTTTCATGGAATAAGAAGTGAAGACCAAGAGACATTTCTCTTTGAATTTGAAGTATTATGTAGATCATATGATTATTTGCACGATGCTCAAAAACTAAAATTGTTCCACACCACCTTAAAGATTTAGCATTAAAATGGTTTATGTGTTTAGGAACGAATTCTATAAGAACATGGGCACAAATGAAAGAAGCATTTTTGGAGAAATACAAGGATTATTTTATGCATCCTAGAATTAAAGATGAAATATTCAAAATGGTACAAAAAGAAGATGAAAATCTTGAAGATTTTGTCGAAAGATTTGTTTATAATATCAAAAGGGAAAAATATAATAATCTGGATGAGGAAACTTTGAAATCTCTCTTACTAAAATTCATTAAAGGTGAATGGATTGATCTTCGCAATCTAATGGGAAAATGTGATATTTCTCAGTTACCATTTGCATATATTTTTGATCTATGTGTACATATTTCAAGGGGTAAAGCAAGAATCAGGAAAAGTCCAAGGGATGCTCTTTTATCAAGAGTAAATAAATCTGCAGTCGGGACAGTAAGTAGGGAAGAATTAGGTAGTTTGCTTGATAATTTTAAGACAAATATTTTAGGCAGTCTTAGTGAGAAAATTGACACCCTTAAAATACAGAACAAGAAAAAATCTGAAATGTTGCATTATCCATCTTTTTCCCTAGGTGTATAAAGAAACATGCTCTGAGAGAATGTCCTTTAGATTTAAAAAGCATAGAAACCTGTGTTATATGTGCAGAAAATCACGATACAAAAGAATGTCCCTCTATACTAGGTCTTAGGTCATGTTCAGTGAAGAAGGAATACCAAATCAAGTAGACCCTCTTTACTTTAATACCAAAATACCATGGAAAAATCCCAAAACGAATCAAACTAAAGGCTTTAATCCTCAAAAATTTGTACAATCTTCACAAAATAATTAGAATACACCTATGCCATGGAAAACTTGGGCTCAACTAATCAAGGATGGAAAAATCCTTATGGAACATATTCTCAATATCAACAATATTCGCCACCTTATCCAAAATTTTCCACCACAATACTTCCCTCAACCCAACTAGTTACCTCAAACTCAAGCCCAAAATGCAAATCCACAACTTTCTTTTCCATTTCCAGAAAGACCAAATCAATTACCCTTTCAACCACTCTCAAATCCAAACAATAAAACATCACAACCTATTTACAACTTAGAAGGATAGAATCCTCAAACTTATATGATAATTCCATTAGATCTTAATAATGTCCAATCAAGGTCTGGTAGAGTATTGAATAGGAAGAAACCATCTATTGTTATTCAGGAAATAGAAAATAATTCCCAAAAATATAATAATGACTTTAAAGGAGAGATTTCCCTTCCTCAGAAAGAGAATATTCAAACAAAAAAAATCCTATACATTCTGATAATACTCCTATGTTAGAACAACCTTCAGTATCTATCTCAAGACCACCCTTTCCCTAAATACTGAAAATCAATAAAGGAGTAGACAAACAAATCATATTTCCATATTATGATATGTTAGATGAATTGAAAAATGTCTGTATAAAAATTCCTTTATTGCAAGCAATAAAAGAAATACCGATTTTTGCAAAAACAATTAAGGAATTGAGTACTAAAGGATCAGGAAGAAAAAGAAAAGAAATAAAAAGATTTCAACTAGTCAAGAGAATTTCAAATAGCATGATGGGGAAGAAAACAATTCAAAAATATTTAGATCCAGGAAGCCTCATTGTGAAAACATGCATCAATGGGTTTCACCCCTAGTAATATTTCCTTAAAAAAATGCAAAATGGAGAGTATGCATTAATTACAGGGAATTGAATAAAGCTACTGTGAAATATCATTTTCCACTTCTTTTCATAGATCAAGTTTTAGATACATTAGCGCAAAAAAAAAATTTCTCATTCTTACATGGTTTTAGTGGGTATAGTCAAATTCAGGTAGCACTTGAAGATCAAGACAAAACCAAATTCACCTATCCATGGGGGACTTATGCTTACCGAGTACTTCCTTTTGGATTATGAAATGCCCCAGCAACATTCCAAATAGTAGTACTAGGATTTTTCTCTGATCTTATTCATGATTGTGTGGAAGTGTATATGGATGATTTCACAATTTATGGAAATTCTTTTGAAGAAGCACTTGAAAATTTAGAAAAAGTTCTCATAAGATGCAAAGAAGTAAATCTTTCATTAAGTCATGAGAAATGTTTTATGATGTTTAATGAGGGAATTGTTTTAGGTCACCATATTTTAGGAAATGGAAATAAGGTAGACTCATCTAAGGTATAAATTATTTTCAAATAATTAGTTCCAACTTGTCAACAAGATGTTAGGAGTTTTCTTGGTTTTACTAGATATTATAGAAGATTCATAGAAAAATTCACAAAGATTTCTTCTCCACTCTTCAAATTACTTACCAAAGACTGAGAATTCAGTTGGAACTCTGATTGTCAAAAGGCCTTTGAAACATTGAAAAATAAGATCTTTGAAACACCTACCTTAAAAGGACCTAATTGGAAACTACCTTTTCATATATCAACTGATGCTTCAGACACAGCTCTAGGAGCTATGTTGGGACAAAAAGATCTCACTCCTTATGTCATTTATTATACTAGTGAAAATTTAACTCTCGCAGAGCTAAATTATATTGTAACTGAAAAGGAGGTTTTAGTTGCTATTCATGCCATTAATAAATTCAAACATTACATCACTGGATATGAAACTTTCATTCATACAGACCATTATGCCATTAGATATTTAATGAAAAAACTAGTTACTAATGGTAAAGTAACAATATGGCTATTACTATTACAAGAATTTAATATCACCATTCTGGACCGACCTGGAAAACAAAACACAATTGTTGACTTTTTATCTAGAATTCAAAATGATAAGAATGATACACGTGTAGAGGATAAATGTCCTGATGAGTTTCTTTTTGCAGTATCTACTAAATCACCTTGGTTTTCAAATATTGCTAATTATTTGGTTACAGGGAAGTTTCCATCCTATTTGTTTCCTAAATAAAAAAGAAGAATAATCCAAACAAGAGCATCTTTTTCATGGATAAACAGAGAATTATACAAGACAGGACGAGATCTCTTCATCTGAAGGTGTGTAAGAGAAGATTAAATACCTATGATACTTAAAGCATTCCATGATGAACCATGTGGAGGTCACTTTTCTGACAAAAGAGTTGCTTATAAAGTCCTTCTCTTAGGGTATTATTGGCCTTTCCTTTTTAATGATGCGAAGGAATATGTTAAGAGGTGTTATAGCTGTGAATGAATGGGGAAAAGTTTTCCTTGAAATGAAATGCTATCACAATCTCAAGTACTCATTGAACCTTTTTAAAAATGGGCTTTGGATTTTGTTGGACCAATTAATCCATCTTCAAAACAAACAAACAAAAAAAATGTATGCACTGATTATGTTACTAAATGAGTAGAATTTAAAGAACTTTCTTTTGCTACTAAAAATTTTGTAGTTTCATTTCTTTTTTAGGATATTTTTACTCATTTTGGTGTCCCAAGAGAAATTGTGATAGATCAAGGAAAGAAATTTGTATCAAAAGTAGTGTAAAAGATGGTGGAAGAATATAAAATTAAGCATCATAAATCTACTCCATACCATCTGTTATGCTCCTATACGAATAAGTGTCATATTTCATGATTGACTTCTTGAGCTCTGTAATATATTCATTCATTTACTGTTGCAAAGGTTTTCCATATTATCAAAAAATCAAAAAAATATAAAAAATATAAAGAGGGTATACCCTAAAAGAAAAATCAAAGGGTAAAAAAGAATAAAATGGTCAAAAAGGTGAAAGAAGTGAACCCCATGCAAAAATAGACCAGGAAAATGTGCAAGTCTAAATGCCACTACTCTTTCATTTTCTGTAATAAACATTGTGTGCAGCTTGTAATTTATGCCACAATTGATGAATGGCCAAACAGCTTAATCTTAGCTAGTTCATATTTGAATTTCCTGTTTTAGAGATAGAGAATAAAAATCTAACCAAACTGTTTGATCTTGAAAAATAAGTAGATAGGTAGAGAAAATAAAAAGGAGCTCATTTAATCTGAGCCCTTGGATGTAATAAGTGCAGACTTAGGTAGGCTTGCCATGCAAAGAAAAGAAAAGTTGAAAAGGGTTTGCCACTCTAAGTGCACCCAAATAAAGAAGGAAAAATGTTAGGCTAAAGTAGGCAGGGTAGGTAGATGGTGTTGCAGAATGATACTTTTGATAGATTATGTCTCTAAATGTGTTAATATTTATCTCTATCACAAGTGCCAGGTGGACATTATACTTGATGCAGCTCAAGCGAGGCAAGATTACATAACTAACTCCCCTTCATTACTTTCCCCTAATCACTCAATGATTTCCCCTAAGTGTTAAGGTCTGTGAAAAGACTTAGCACTTAATATCATCCATCCATCATTCATTTCATTCCATAAAGTTTTCCTAAGTGAAAAAATCTATTTTACTTAGGAAATGCATAATATCATTTGAAAAACCCCTTTCTAACCTATGTTATAATGTAAACTTTAAAACATTTAGCTTGGCTTTTTTAATTCATTATCACATTAACTTTTAACAATTATTATATAAATCACATATAAACATTACCCGTCCCGTAATATGTAAATACATTAAAAAACCCTGATATTATAAATACCCCGCCTCGGTCGAATACGACTGTAGTCATAGTTTAAACAGGAATTAAAAGATCTATTTGGAATTCATTAAGAACCTACCCCCACCACGATAAAGGAATTAGTTAACCCCTGGTTAATTAATAGCCTTTCCTTAACCAATCACGTGCCCCGATGTGATTAAACTTAGTTATATTGTTTCGGGCCCGCCACTAGTTAACCCCCCACCATGTCCTCTGCCCGTCAGTCGTCCGATCTCAACCTTTTCATCGGACGGTTGACGATCATATCACGACCACCATTCCCTCCTCCCTTTAACACGCAATTGCTCGGCGGTTTTCCGCCATACCTCTGCCACGCATCGCACTCCCAAATTGCTCCCTCGCCCTCCGTCCAAAACCACCCGACCCCAAAAGCGGTGCGGGGAAACTGCTTACCACTATCCGCTGACATCAGGTTTGGTACGAATGACATCATCTGCCACGTCATCTGCCCTCCGCTGATGTCATCCACCCAATTAAATGCAAAAAACCCCGCTAACCTTCTTTTTGTTGAAAAAAATGGGTAAAACAATTTTTTCATTGTTATACACTGCACCCCAACCTCTCATATAGAAAAACAACCGAATCCACTGTTCCAGCTTTCAACTGTCGCCCAACCAGAAAGACTCCAGCAACGAGCTCCATGGGCTACCATTCGACCTGAAATGCATGGTCCTCCTCTTTAACATAGAACTCGACATACCAGCCACAGAGAGATCCATAGTTGCATTGTTACCCTTAGGAAAAGGGAAATTTTGGGCTAATTACCAGATGGAGCCGTTTACCAGATTGAGTTATCTACCAGACAGAGATGAACAGAGTTAAAAGTTTCAAAGGGTATCAGGTCAGAGTTAAAGAGTATCAGTGAAATCAGGGCAGCCAGAACAGAGTTACTAAAGAAGACAGTTGCAAGCCAACTCACTAGGATTTTCCTTCAGCACAACATCAGTTTATCAGTTTTCTATTTTCGATAGTAGCTATTTCTATTTTCTTATAAACTATTTTTACGTCACCCTAGATATTATCTCACTGAGATATTTTTTGTATAATTTTCTACCTAAATGTCTCCTCGAAAGGAGTATTGGAGGGTGGATTTCCTAGACTTTGATGTAACATTGATTATTTGGAATAAAGAGCTGTTGGAAATCAACTATTGCGTGGCTTATAGGATGAAGAATTGAAACAGAGGACTTGTCACATACTTCTTGAATTAACCAACGGATCAATAACTCCTCTATATCTTGTGTTTTAAAGTTTTCTTAGTTTATTATATCATCTATGTTTCACCATCTGAATGATAAAGAAAAGATTAATTCGGAATATGCTTAATTGCACTCTGTTTTAAGCCATTATTGTTCTCTGTGTTTTCTTCAGAATTAGGATAAGCAGTGAAATCTTAATTTCTCCTGTTTTCTAATTCTTTCATCTTGATTATTTGTTAAAGAATACTTAACTGCTCCTTATCAGTAATCATCTGATTTCCCCCTTTGAATATGCTGATGGATCCTTAACTTTCCTTCACCCAATTTGAGTCCATTCCATCTGTTTCAAGTCTTTAATTATTCCATGTTGTACCATCTTGCTCTATGAAACCATCCTCTGTTAAGAAACTGAATCTAGAAAGCCAACTTCTTTGACTCCATTAGCCCAATGACTTGAATTACTCAGCCTTACTCCTATGCTCTATCAAATATCAACACCCAAACTCAAGCAAAACTCCTAAACCTCATAACTAGCCTAATATATTTCAAAACAAAGCTAAATCATAAAGAGAGAGCCCTCTCTGGATACAGATTGGCTACATTTTTTATCTAAAATATTGGTTTGTGGTTACCTCGGCCTCCTTCCCTTTCTTACAACTTTTAGGAAAACATGAGTGAGAACATGATTGGTAACTCCACTGGGGCTCTGAATAATTTGTTTTTTACTACTGTTTTATGTATAAGCTACAGACAGAGCCTAAAGTTAGCCGAGAAGCCTTTGAAATGTTTTTTCTTTGCAATTGCAGAAGTAAATGAATGTTGCTTCAGTCTATCTCCGGTCTAGTTTATAGATTGGACATTTGGTTTCAAATACATGATCAATTCCTCTTTTGAAATAAGACTTTAAGAAAGTTCAAATCCCACATCTAAAACCTCTTGAAGAGATTGTTAAAGTTGTATTGTCAAACCTATTTAAAGAAAAAATCCAAAAACACACCTACAAACCTAGCTTTAGAGAGGATCATTACACCAGATCGAATCCTAATCCAAATCCACCACCTGTGTTTGAAAATCCTAATTTGATTCCTAGGATTCTTAGAAGACAAGAGAGCCAAGAAAATTTTTCTAGTTCTCAGTCTCTATACAGATCAAAATCCTACCCTGTGAGGTGGATCTACCTTGAAAACGAACCTTTTCATGACTATCTTGAAAACTCTTTTGTGACCTTTTTAGAATCTGGGTTAACCCACACAGTTCAAGATCCAATATTCATTGAAAATTTGCAACTTGAAGTTGTTACTTCTCACCTTGACACTCATTTGCAGAACTCCATCCAATCTGACCTTACCTCTGAAAGAACAACAAACCTTTCTGTGATTATTATAGCTTCTCCAAGTTCACCATTAGCACCGCAAGCTACCCCTTCCACTCCTCCATCCACAACTCACATTCCCACTGTTACCCCTACTCCTCCAGTTGTCACTTCTATTCCTGCAACCATGGCAAATCGATATACTCCCCTGCACTTACCTGCTAATCCAGGAGCTATGCCCCAAGACTATGAAAGTAAAATCACTTCTTTTGAAGGTATTGGCACATACACAGCTCAACAACATACCAAGAAAATGACCGACTATTTTGAAGTATATGAGGTTGATGCTGATGATGTTAGAATGAAAGTATTTGTTCAAAGTTTGACTGGAGATGCTAGAACATGGTTTAGAGCCCTCCCTGCAAATAGTATTAATGACCCATAAGCTCTTTATTAGGCCTTCTTGAACAAATGGGAAAAGAAGAAAGACCCTCTCCACATTTTATCAGAATATGAAAACCTAAGAAGAGGCACACAAGAAATTGTCCAAGATTACTGTACCAAATTCAATAATGTCTACAATGCTATTCCTCAAAATCTCAGACCTCCTCCAGATTTTGCCTTGATCAAATTCCCTGATGCATTTGATTCTGATATGGCTTACCAACTTAGGGAACGAGCTCCTTGAAACTTAGAAGAGATGCAAAGTATAGCCGTCAGCATTGAGGCCAACTTGATTTCTAAATGATCCCGAGCCAGAGCTAAAAGAAGGACACCTTTCAAAGAGGACACCTCAGCCTTTGAAAAAAAATTAGATGCTATTATTGAAGGAATGGGTAGACTTGGAGATAGAGTAGGAACAATCGAGAGAAAATCCCCTTGGGATGGTCAACCAAGAAATACTGGGAAAAATCCAAATTTCAGGAAGAACCAAAGTCCTAACACTAGAAAGACAGGACCTGACCAAAATATTAGGCCCCCATTTCAAGAAAATTATGCTGAAGCCCCAACTTCTGATGAACCAATAGAAGATACCCAAATTAATTTGATGGGACTCAACAATGAACAACAAGTTTTCTTTACCCAAGAGGATCAAGAAGCTCACATTCTTAAACAACTCCAAACTTAATCAAGTGAAACATTTGACTTTAGGGAGGGATATGATACAACCATTTATGAATTCCACAAACAATATAATCTGAGGAGCAGAAGAATAGATGTCCCTGAAAACAATAAGCAGAAAGACACCAAGCAGCCTAGCAAAGGTAAGATCAATAACCCCCCTGTGCATATTCTTTCTAGAACAGGTCTTAACCCAAATAACCCAATTGTTGAAGATGTATCAGATAATCAGCCACAAAACAAACAACCTTCCACTTCTATTCCTTCTAAAGGAAACATGGAAAAGCCTCTAGAAGTTGATTTGGAAACAACTGCAACTCATAACCCCACTCCTAAAGAGGAGAGAAACACAAAAAATTCAGCTGTCCGAAATACAAAAACTCAGACCAAAAAACCTTTTAATCTTGAGACTGAAATAGGCAAATTAAAGATAGCTATTCCATTATCAGAATTAGCTAGACATGATGTCTACAAAAGTCAAATCAGTAGATCACTCAAAATTTCTGTGAATAAAGATTCGGTAAATGTTTTTGATGACCAGTTTGAGTTGATATTTTGCCCTGGAGTAAATGGAAAAACAATAGATGGAGAAGTTCCTCCTTTCTATGTAAGTTTAAACATACATGATAAAATACTTCATAATGCCATGTTTGATTCTGGTGCTTCTCATAACTAAATGCCCAAATCTGTAATGGAGAAACTAGGCCTTGACATCACCAGACCATATAAGGACCTCTTTTCTTTTGATTCAAGTCGGGTCGATGTTTAGGTTTAATTAAACACTTGCGTGTATCACTAGTCCAATATCTTGCCAAAACCATCTTAATGCACATAGTAGTAACTGATATTCCACCAAAATATGGCATGTTATTGTCTAGATCTTGGGGTGCAAAACTTCAAGGATCTCTACAATTGGACATGTCTTACTCTACTATTTCAGTATTTGGTCAACCCAAGAGACTATACAGGGAAACCTTAATGAAGTATGTAGTAAGTAGTCAGGAGAAACCTCAAAATTTCCCTATCTACTCAGTGCATTCAAATATGTATTCTTTTATCCTTTATAATGTTGAAATTGATCCCCCACATGAAATACAAGTTTTAGCAGATGAACCAGAGCAAATTACAAATGAAAATTCTAGTGTTAAAATACAAGAAATTTATGAGAACCATGAAACATCAGATAAACCACAAGAAACTAAAAAACCAGGTCTCCCTATTAAATGGATCCCTGAGACTCCTGATACTAATTATGAACATGAAATCCTTTGGTACTTAGAATTTGATGGTTTTGTAAACAAATTAGGAGCAGGAGCAGGAGTCCGGATGCACAATATTTAAAATAATCATGCTGAAGGCCATGCCTACATATTAAACTTTAGGTGCACTAATAATATGGCTAAATATGAAGCTCTATTACTAGGTCTTAAACTGGTCAAGAAACTGCGAGCAACTAGAGTATCAGCCCTAGGAGATTTTGATTTAATCATTCAATAGATAAAAGGGAAGTTCTTAACAAATGATCCTAGATTAGGAGGTTACATAGGAGCAATGATAGAGATCCTCAACTCATTTCTCGAAACAAAGCTTGCCAAAATGCCAAGAAAGCATAACTTGCAAGCTCATAGCCTGGCAATGTTTTCCAGCACCTATAAATTACCATTTGAACCAAATCATCAATTCACAACTGAGATTAGACACAGGCCAGCCATACCCGACAACGTAAAGAACTGGCAAGTGTTTGACAGTGATAATCAGATCAACAATTTTTTAACTCTAGAAGAAGAATTTTCTTGCACTAACATAGATGTAGATGTAGTTAGTGAATCTGATCTAATAAATTAGATAGAAATAGACATTTCAGCAGAAAATGCAACTCAAATGCTCCATCCAACGAAATTTACCAAAAAGAAATACATGATCTTAAAGAGATAGACATTGATGAGATTATTGAAGGAGAATCCGAAGTTATCAATTTGAAAGACAATCATTTGCCAAAGGATTAACTCCTTTGGAAGATCTCTTTGATTTCAATGATATTCCAAAGAAACCCAAGATGGAACCTCTAAAAGTAGACATTGAAGACTATAATATAGGAAATAAAGAAAATCCAAAAATGGTAAAATTATCCAAATCTTTGCCCCTTCATCAAAAACTTAAGTATGTTGAACTAATCAAAGAATTCCAGGATGTGTTTTCTTGGAGCTATGAAGATCTGAAATCTTATGACACCTATGTAATTCAACATACAATACCCCTCAAGGAAAATAAAAAACCATTCAAACAAAAACTCAGAAGAATTAACCCTGTACTGCTTCCTTTAATTTAAAAGGAAATCAAACGAATGCATGATGCAGGGATAATTGCTCCAATCAGATTTTCAGAGTGGGTGTTTAATTTATTGCCTACCAGGAAAAAAACAGGAGAAATCAAATTATGTGTTGACTTAAGAAATGTAAATAAGGTTTCTTTGAAAGACAATTACCCTTTACCTAAGATGGATCATATTTTACAAAGGGTAGTAGGTGCTTCTAGGATTTCACTGTTGGATGGGTTTCTAGGTTATAATCAGATAGTGGTTCATCCCGATGACCAAGAAAAACATGCTTTTACAACAACCTGGGGAACATTCAAGTATGTTAAAATGCCGTTCGGACTTAAGAATGCAGGGGAAACCTTTCAACGAGAAATGGACATAGCTTTTGCAAAAGAAATTCACAATTTTCTGGTTATATATTTAGATGATTTGACTATATTTTCAAAATCAGATCAACAACATTTAGATCATCTTAGACAAGTGTTTTTAAAATGCAGAAAGTATGGTATTTCATTAAATCCTAAGAAATCCTTGTTTGGTCTAGAAGAAGGCAAACTCTTGGGCCATATCATCTCCAGAGATGGCATCAGAATTGGTCCTGCTAGAATAGAAGCCATTCTACAAATACCCCACCCCTGAAATGTCAAAGAACTTCAGGCTTTCCTAGGGAAGATTAACTTTTTAAGAAGATTCATATCTAATTTGGTTGAATAAATTAGATTGCTGAACAATATGTTAAAAAAGGATTCAAAGGTTAAATGGACAGTAGAAACCAAATAAGCATTTGAAAAAATTAAAATGGCTTTGACCAAAACATTAGTCCTTACAAGTCCAAAGTTTGATAGAGACTTCATAATATTTTCATTTGCTTTAGAACACACTATAGTGGCTGTTTTATTGCAAAAAGATGATCAAGGATGTGAAAAAACTATAGCCTTTTTCAGTAAAGCACTTAGAGATGCACCACTAAATTAAAAAATCATGGAAAAACAGGATTTTGCACTTGCGAAAGCTATTAAAGACTTCACAGTCTATATATTATACTCCCATGTAATAGCCTATGTGCTAAATGATGTTGTCAAAGACATCCTGACTTAGGATGGAATTGAGGGCAAAAAAGGTAAATGGATAGCTAATATATTGGAGTATGATATTGAAATAAAACCTACAAAGCTTATAAAAGGATAGGGATTGGCTAAACTCATGACTGAAACAAACTTTCAAGCCCTAGATATTAATGAACTAGATAATGAACAGGAGATGGCGACTCCACAAATCATCCAAGCCTTCTTAGAATCACCTTGGTATGCTGATATAACTCATGTATTATTAAACTTGCAGGCTCCTCCAGGGTTATCCAGAACAAAGAAAAGGTTTTTAAAGATGAAAGCTACAAAATTTTGTATGTTAGATAATGCTCTCTTTTGGAAAAATCATGAAGGTATTCTATTGAATTGTTTAATAAAAGATGAAGCTGACAAGGTTCTCAAAGAATTTCATGCAGGGGACTGCGGTGGACACCTTTACTAGGAATCAACTGCAGATAAAATCCTAAGGGCTGGATTTTATTGGCCAACCTTGTTCGTTGATGTAAAGAAATTTGTCACTGCTTGCCATAAATGCCAAATCTTTGAAGGCAAGAGAAAACTTTTACCTCTACCCCTGAGACCAATTTCCACTGAAAAACCCTTCCAACAATGGGGCTTGGACTTCATTGGAGAAAGACACCCTCCCTCTTCTGTCCAACATAAATGGATTCTCACTACCACAAACTATTTCACCAAATGGATAGAATCCATTCCTTCCAGACAAGCCAATGACACAGTGATTATAGGATTCCTAGAAACCAACATACTGTCTAGATTTGGCTGTCCTGAAAAGATCATAACCGAAAATGCGGCTGCCTTCAAGTCCAAGAAAATGATAAATTTCTGCAACAAATACCATATCACTTTAGGCCATTCCACAGCCTATTACCCTCAAGGTAATGGTCTAGCTGAGTCTTCCAATAAAATCTTGATTAATATTATTAAGAAATTGTTGGAAGAGAACAAGAAAAACTAGCACAAGAAACTTACAAATTCACTATGGGAAGACAAACTTACTACAAAGATATCTATTGGAACTAGCCCTTATGAGTTAGTTTATGGCAAGGAGGTTGTATTTCCTTCATCTTTAGGAGTTTCTGTAATGAAATTACTGCAATAAGCTCACGTGGAACCCAATGACATTCAGAGCAGGATTAATCAAACCATCCATTTGTAGCAGACCAGAGAAGAAGTGCATCAAAGATCCCAAGTGTTACAAGAAAAACTCAAGAAAATATTTGATAAAACGACCAAAGAAGAATATTTCTACCTTGGAGACAAAGTTTTGAGGTGGGATTCCAGAAGAGAAGACAAGGGAAAACATGGGAAGTTTGATTTCCTATGGAAAGGGCCATTTATCATCCAAGAATTACAAGGGAACAATACTTATTTTCTAAAGATCCTAGATGCTACAAAAACAGAAGAAGGACCAGTGAATGGTCGAATGCTGAAACATTACTTTGATCCAGTTTTTTAATGTATTATGACTCTAACATGTACATACTATATCCTTGGTAATGTCACAGTTTGGATTGGATAGCAACTTGCTGCAGTTGAAGCCCAAAGAGAAGGCCCTAAGCTTCACAAGTGTGTTGTCATATATACAATAAAGCAACTAGTAGAAGGAGATTTCAAAACACAGTCCAAGTTATTCAAAAGGCCATCTGACCTACTGTTCTTGACTTTTCACCGGGAAAAGCCATCCCTAAGTGGAGCCATTGTTATGCTCCTATACCAATAGGTGTCATCTTTCATGATTGACTTATTAAGCTCTGTAATATGTTCATTCCTTTACTATTGCAAAGGTTTTCCATATTATCAAAAAATCAAAAAAATGTAAAAAATGTAAAGAGGGTATACCCTAAAAGAAAAATCAAAGGGTAAAAAAGAATAAAATGGTCAAAAAAGTGTAAGAAGTGAACCCCAAACAAAAATAGACCAAGAAAGTGTGCAATTATAAATGCCACTACTCTTTCATTTTCTGTAATAAACATTGTGTGTAGCTTGTAATTTATGCCACAATTGATGAATGGCCAAACAACTTAATCTTGGCTAGTTCATATTTGAATTTCCTGTTTTAGAGATAGAGAATAAAAATCTGACCAAACTGTTTAATCTTGGCAGATAAGTAGATAGGTAGAGAAAATAAAAAGGAGCTCGATAGTTTAATTTGAGCCCTTGGATGTAATAAGTGCTGACTTAGGTAGGCCTGCCATGCAAAGAAAAGAAAAGTTGAAAAGGGTTTGCCAGTCTAAGTACACCCAAATAAAGAAGGAAAAATGCTAGGCTAAAGTAGGTAGGGTAGGTAGATAGTGTTGCAGAACGATACTTGTGATAGATTATGTCTCTAAATGTGTTAATCTTTATCTCTATCACAAGTTCCAGGTGGACATTATACTTGATGCAGCTCAAGCGAGGCAAGATTACATAACTAACTCCCCTTCATTATTTTCTCCTAATCATTCACTGATTTCCCCTAAGTGTTAAGGTCTCTAAAAAGACTTAGCGCTTAATATCATCCATCCATCATTCATTTCATTCCATAAAGTTTTCCTAAGTGAAAAAACCTATTTTACTTAGGAAACACATAATATCATTTGAAAAACCCCTTTTCAGCCTAAGCTATAATGTAAACTTTAAAACATTTAGCTTGGCTCTTTTAATTCATTGTCATATTAACTCTTAACAATTATTATATAAATCCCATATAAAAATTACCCGTCTTGTAATATGTAAATACATTAAAAAACCCCGATATTATAAATACCCCGCCCCGGTCGAATACGACCGTAGTCATAGTTTAAATAGGAATTAACGGATTTATTCAGAATTCGTTAAGAACCTATCCCCGCCGCGATAAAGGAATTAGTTAACCCCCAGTTAATTAATAGCCTTTCCTTAAACAATCACGTGCCCCGATGCAATTAAACTCTGTTATATTGTTTCAGGCCCGCCACCAGTTAACCCCCCGCCATGTCCTCTGCCCGTCAGTTGTTCGATCTCAGCCTTTTCATCGGACGGTTGATGATCATACCGCAACCACCTTTCCCTCCTCCCTTTAACATGCGATCGCTCAGCGGTTTTCCACCGTACCTCCACCATGTGTCATGCTCCCAACCTGCTCGCTCGCCCTCCGTACAAAACCACCCGACCCCAAAAGCGATGCGGGTAAACCACTTACCACCGTCTGCTGATGTCAGGTCCGGTACAGCTGACGTCATCTGCCCTCTGCTAACTTCATCCACCCACTGACGTCATCCACCCAATAAAATCCAAAAAACCCCGCTAACCTTTGTTTTGTTGAAAAAAACAGGCAAAACAGGTTTTTCATTGTTATACACTGCGCCCCGAGCTCTCACATAGAAAAACAACCGAATCCACTGTTTTAGCTTTCAATTGTCGCCCGACCAGAAAGACTCCAGCAACGAGCTCCATTGGCTACCATTCGAATTGAAACTCATGGTCCTCCTCTTTAACACAGAACTCGACATACCAGCCATAGAGAGATCCATAGCTACGTTCTTACCCTTAGGAAAAGGAAAATTTTGGGCTAATTACCAGATTGAGTTATCTACCAGACAGAGATGAACAAAGTTAAAAGGTTCAAAGGGTATCAGGTCAGAGTTAAAGAGTATCAGTGAAAGTAGCACAGCCAGCACAGAGTTACTAAAGAAGACAGTTGCAAGCCAACTCACCAAGACCTGCCTTCAGCACAACATCAGTTTATATGTTTTCTATTTTCGAGACAAGTTGTTTCTATTTTCTTATAAACTATTTTTTGGTCATCCTAGATGTTATCTCACTGAGATATTTTTTGTATAATCTGCTGCTTAATTATCCACTCGAAAGGAGTATTGGAGGGTGGATTTCCTAGACTTTGATGTAACATTGATTTTTTGGAATAAAGAGCTGTTGGAAATCAACTGTTGCATGGCTTACTGGATGAAGAATTGAAACACAGGACTTGTCACAGACTTCTTGAATCAACCATCAGATCAATAACTCCTCCATATCTTGTGTTTTAAAGTTTTCTTAGTTTATTATATCATCTATGTTTCACCATCTGAATGATAAAGAAAAGATTAATTCAGAATATGCTTAATTGCACTCTATTTTAAGTCATTATTGTTCTCTGTGTTTTCTTCAGAATTAGGATAAGCAACGAAATCTAAATTTCTCCTGTTTTTTAATTCTTTCATGTTTATTATTTGTTAAAGAATACTTAACTACTCTTTATTACTAATCATCCGATTTCCCCCTTTGAATAGGCTGAAGGATCCTTAACTGCCCTTCACCTAATTTGAGTCCATTCCATCTATTTCAAATCTTTATTTGTTCCATATTTGACCATCTTGCTCTATGAAACCATCCTCTATTAAGAAATCGAATCCAGAAAGCCAGCTTCTTTGACTCCATTAGCCCAATGGCCTGAATTACTCAGTATTACTCCTCTGCTCTATTGAATCTCACCACCCAAACTCAAACAAAACTCCTAAACCTCATAACTAGCTTAATATCTTTCAAAACAAAGCTAAATCATAAAGAGAGAGCCCTCTCTGGATACAAATTGGCTAGATTCTGTATCTAAAAGATTGGTTTATGGTTACCTCGGCCTCCTTTCCCTTTCTTTCAACTTTTGGGAAAACCTGAGTGATAACACCATCCACAAGAAAATGGAATTGAAAAGTAAGTGGAGGAATTTACTTTTAATAATCCAAGTGCATCCCAAGCATGGAATTGAAAAGTGCATCCCAAGCATGGAATTGAAAAGTAAGTGGAGGAATTTACTTTTAATAATCCAAAAAAATGTCATCTATGAAGGAAGGTTTAGATGTATTTTTTTCTATCATATTCGGCTGCTAATGAATTTTCTTGAAGAAAATGAGATAATCCTTCCATATTTCTTGTTGAATAGTCTAAAAAAGATGTCAGGGAATGTTAGATGATATTTCCTGCATTAGTAGATGGTTACACAAATCTTGTAACTCTCCTTAACTAATAATAAATTGAGTTCAATGAATAAGGGTTCACGAAGGTTAGATCATAACTAAAACTATAGAAATCCCCTTAAACCACATTACATAGCCTTCTGGATGCAGAAGCCTGGTTCTAGCATCCCCCAATACTGCCTCGGGTCATAATGCAGCATGCGCTATGCGTGTTGTTGCTGAAACGGTTGGTAGTGTAGGTTTTTCTTGGTTAGCACATCTAACTTTGAACCTGGGTCCAAGCCCCCTCAAGCAAACAAATGGTTATGTTAGTCGATAAAATGTGCCTCTTAAACTCCTAATTATCCTCACATTAATTATCAATCCAGGCAAGTCTTCTTATTTCAAGAATGTACACAGTGTGTGGCTACTATTTAACTTAGAGAGTAATGTTTCTAAATTGCAGTATAGATCTTTTTTAAATACAAGAGTATATAGATGCATCTAGTAAATTCCAATTGCAATTAAAGAAAGATCAATCCTTTAACTAAATCAAATCTTACATTCATCAAAGTAACAGCAACATTAGTTGAGAGTACAATAGTGATAACTCATCCCTCTTTAACCGATTTAATCTAAATCAAACCCAATCCTCAATAATTAATCTAAACAACAAATGAATATCAATCTGAGAGTTTCAACAGCAATAGTTAATACTCTTTACATTTGATTATATACAGTGGAATATTTATCTAAGAAACTTGATCTGAAATGAAATCAAACTGAATCAATGACAATCTTGGAAATTATATAAAATAAAGAGATTCTGTCAATACTAGAAAATAATAAACAACGCAATGATAAAATCACAGAAAGCAAGAATACTATCAAACCATCACACTTGTGATAATTGGAAATGTATGACACAAGAAGACCAATTGAATCCACTAGTGGCCAGGTCCTTAGCCGCCAGTGAAACAATGCTAAGTTACTTCAGGAAACGAAAAGGAACAACAACTTTACTTATATATTAATCAACAGACTGAATGAGCATTACAATATATTCATGTTCTTCTCGACAGCGAGAGTCTATGAATACAATTACAATAATACAAAAATTCCTCCTTCGCTTTCCTACTTACAAACATCTCTTTTTATAATAGGAAAGGGTAAAAAGATAAGTGATAAATGCAATCCCTCAGGATCTCTCGATCCTGAGGGATTCGTACAGTTTTCCATCCTCGGACATTGTTTCCTTTCTTGCGCTGATTCTTCTAATTTGCTTTTGGCCGTATTTGCAACCATCCTGTTCCTTCCTTATTCTTGCCGATTCTTGTTGTTCCTTCTCAAGGAACAACATTTGTCCCTTTTGTTGTTTTCCTGCATAAAGGAAGGTAATAATTAGCTAAGTCATAACTGCAGATAATTTCTTCATTTCTTACCGTAATTCCTTAATAGATTAGCACATTGAGATATAGAAAGGATACGACTAAAGGAAAAGGATGATGAGTTTAATAGTGATTGCATACCTTTTCCATGACCCAACATACTCCCATGCTTACCATTTTTCATGTCGTCATGAAAACCATGTAGTTCGTATGCAGAGCAGTCAAGGAATAAGTTGGATAATGAATGTTGTAAAGCGGTCTGAAACCATGGTTCTTGGCTAAGAGCTCAAAGATGTGCCCTATGTGTCCTTCAGGAAATTCATACATAGCCTTGTACCCTTCATCAGGATACTAAAAAATAGGGTTTTGGAATGGAAAACCTAGCCAATAAGGACCTTCTCTTAAGATGAGATTGCTATAAGTGACAAAGTGTTCTGCAGCCAATTTAAAATTTTTATAATTAAATGGCTCTCTATTCTGTACATTGTTATTGGAAACTGTCCACCTGAACTTGGCTACAGCCAAGGAGCTTTCCTAAATGGAGAGGAAGTATTCTACTCCCTTCTGGACAATCTCTTTCTGAATGGGCCCCAAAATTTTGATTACTCCTTCCCTTTTCATCAAACTTTTGTGATTGGCCAGCATTTGTAACGGGTTTTTTGGTTCACCTCTGACCCAAAGGTCCAGTCCATTTTCCTACCTCTGGAATGTGTTATGAGCCTTGAACCATTTCAGTTGATTAACAGTGAATGAAATAAAAGCTTGGAATTGCACATCCCCCACAAAAGGACTGGGGTTCTTTTCGATTTCTTCCTCTAATACAAAATTATGTAAGTAAAATTCACACAATAATCTCTAAACTTTTACCCCATGTTGTTTGCAACAGTTTATGAAATCTTCAATTGTTTTTAATTCTATCAGTTTTCCAACCCTGACGGCTTTGATTTTCAGCTGCAAGTATCTTTCTAGCAAAAATAAGGCATAATTGTTGGCAGGGGATCTACATGCCAAGACATCAGTGTATAGTGAGAAAATAGTATCCATTTGACTCATGACCTTCTCTAATCTGAGCTTCATTTTCTCAATTATTTCCATGCCTTTCGATATTTATCGAAGGTCTCACTTTCTGATGTATTCATGTCCTGAAGTTGCCTCTGTAATTCCTGGTATTTTTGCTGGGAGGCAGTTTCTAGGTCGAGCAGTTCTATGGTAAGCTGAGCCTGGGATAAATCTTCTTGAAGATTCACTATACTGGGGCCGCTACGCGTTATAATATCTTTGGCTTGAGTACTTCTCTGCGTACTCCTGCTATGAGAATGGATACCTATTTTATGTGTTTTTTTGTTGTGGGAGGCCCAAGTCTCTGTCTGGGTAGTTGTGTTGTAGGAGGGTACCACCTCCCTCTAAATAGCTAAGTCGTGAGAAGATATAGCTTCTGCAAAAATTGCATGTTGTTCCCTAACAATTTCAATGAGTATGGGCTCAGTTTGAGTCCCCATAGCTTTTATTTCATGTAATTCAGTTTGAACATCTACGTCCATTGTTTCTGGGGTTTTTTCTGGAATATTCTCCGTTGATAATTTTCTTATCTTTTGCTTAGCCTTTTCAGTATCTTCCATAGCCTCTGTTGTGCCTTCCTAAGATTTTTAATTTTGTCTCTCTGCTTTCTAGGAGGAACAACTATTTTGCTAATCGTCTCTGCTCCGCAACATGATACATCCAAATAATGATCATGAGAAATTGCATAAAGATCTTCCTGAAAAAAGAGTGGATATAAAAATCATTGTTGCCAAAAGCTATCTTCCTTTCCGCATCTAATGAGCTCGGTTGTTCATCTTGGTTTTTTTCTACAAGAACTGTGTCCTCTCCCAGGTTTTTTTCTATTTCTCTTGTTTGGCCTACATTCTCTATCTTTAGGCCTTCCTGACTGGGTTCTTCTAGAGGCATATCATCAAGTTGGTTCACCTCTTCCTGAGTGGTCTCTGCCCTTGTTTCTGCTTCGCAACTTATGTTTTCTAATATGATTCTATCATGGCCAGAGTGCTCAGCAGATTGAGTTGCTCCAATTTTAAAATTGAGCGAGCTTTTAGGCTATATGAAGTCATTCATATTGACCAAAATCTGGGCCAATTCAATATCATGCAGTAAATCACCTTGGGGGCTTGATGTTGAGGGGAGTTCTAATTCATCTCTTTCTTCTTCTTCAGAATGCCTTGATTCTTCTTCATGGTCTGACTCAGGGTTCTTCTAGCCTTCTATCTATAATTGTTGTTCACTTCCTGGGCTAGAGAATTCTATGGGTTGGCTGATACTGCCCTAGGGGTTTTCAGTTGCTTCAAATTTATCCTCATCCTAGCGGAATGTCTACACTTTTGGGTAGTGTTTGCTGTAAGGGTACTCCTTTTCCTTTTCAGAACAGGGTTAGGCATAGGCAGGGCTAGGCCTCCTTCAATGGCAAATACTAATTCCTCCCAACTTGATTGCTACTGGACAAGGTTGTAACTCACTATTATCCTAATCAAGCAGTGGTGGCTCACAACCGTTTCTACATGCCAAGACGTTTTTATGATTCAAGTGATGTCATGCAATAGGAAATTCAAATACGTAGGCAAATTCATAGAACACTTTTGTTTTAGAACTACTAAGAGTTTAAGTTTACGTGGCCTTACCATGTCTTTTTGCCCGTCACATGTGATGTAGTTCTAGACGACTCTGGCTAGTTCTTCCCATGGTTCTCCAAGGGATGATAGTCGAACTCCTTTGCCTTTAACGATTACGTCCTGTCCCTCATCCTTGAATACTGCAATAGCATCCAACAATTTTAATATTTTATTAGCCCATACGGGTCCTTCTGCTAGTAATCCAGGGACTTTAACTATCACCGCATCTGTCACTGTGATTTGCTTTCCTCTTGCCATAGATTGTTCATTCTGTAAATTCTGCAGGAATTCAATAGCAATTGCTTCGTTAGGTTGCTGAAATCGTGTGAAATATGTTGTCCATCCAGCTCGAGCTAGAATTTCTTTGGTTGCATCAGAAACAACCAGTATTAGCAGTTCTCTATGCATTGTTCTTCCTCCCATACTACCTGGATTCTACAAATAGTTAGTATAGCATAGATATCACAGCAATAGACAGAGCTGAGCTATGGAACAACAAGTTGTTATAATGGTTATTTCAGATGATACTTTACAAGCATGAATACCATTAACTAGGACTTGTTATTGTACCACTTACTCCATAATTATGGAATGTCGTATTGGCTTGCACAATCGTATAAAGGACTAACACGCATAAATAAATACATTGGAGGTTGCTCCTCTCCCCCCTTTAAAATGATAGGTCGCCTTTGACCGAATACGTGAAGGAATGATGTGCTGGCGGCAAAGTTCACGGGTGATAAAAGTGGCAAGGTATGCATATTAGTGGTAGGATCGTAAAATATATCAGAGTGCTGAAATCAATGCACATAAAAAAAATTATCAATAAGTGTGGAGATGTTGTAAGGTGATTCAAAGAGGAAAAGGACATTTGATGCAGGAAAGATACTTTATCGTCATCATTCCACTTTAAACTACTATGATTGATTTTTAAAAGATATCGCATGCATAAAGGTTCAAAAATATATTAGGAACATAATCTCTCTGTAGTAATGATAAAAAATAAGAAAAGGGAGTTATAATAACTATTGATGTTGAAAATAAGACTCCAATACCATCAACAGTGCTTTTGTTGCCTGCAGGTCTTTATAACCTCGATAAAGTTGCTTTTTCACCCTTTGGAACCATGATCCTCTATGTATAATTAGGGAGGAAGTGCATTATGATGTCAGAGTGGAGACTAATGTACTGGCTTGGTAACCAAATGAATACATTTCCATTCACTGGGAAGGAGCGAAAGGTGGGCAGGTTGGCTCGTGATGAGACCTCCTGTTCTAAGGAATTTATTTTTATGATGTATCCATTGGATCATATCCCTGGTGTGGTGGCCATAAGGGGAATGCCACTTCACTGCTTCCTTATGATCATGGTAGGGTGGCTCATAATGAGACCTCCTATCCTCTATCTGAAAATCATAGAATTGTTAGTAAACATATGTATAATTTTTTTTATTTTTTATTTTTAGACAATACTTCCTATTTGTATATAGAGGGTGGCTGAACACTCCTTAACAGTAGGGATGGTGGAAGAAGTCTGAAGATGTCAATAGAGAAAAATATGCCCTTAACCTTATTTGATGATAATGAACAGAGAGAATTATAGGGGTTAGGGACGAACCATCATGGTACAAATAATCAATCAATTCGATTTATAGTGAGAATAAGGACAGTGAAGTGATATAGATGGTTGTGTCCTTCCTTTTTTGATCAATACAAAGAAATCTCATTAAAGATGATAGTATTCGATTTGCTTGTTTCGGTAAACTTCAGATTTTGTATCCTTCCATATATATTTGTATACTTGCCCTATAGAGGATTATAAAAAGTGAAATGATATTCACAGAGTGCTTATTTCCTAAAGAAAACCTCACACAAAGAGTGTTGTTCCTTATAGGGAACAACAGGAAAAGACACACAAAAAGGTGTTGTTCCTTAGAGAGAATAACAATTGTTCCCAGTAAGGAACAACAAATGAAAAATATATGCAAATGGTGTTGTTCCCTATAGGGAACATCAAAAGGATATATACATGAAAGTGTTGTTCCTTATAGGGAACAACAGTTGTTCCTTAAGAGGAACAACGAGAAGAAAAACTACAGACCGAAATTGTTGTTCCCTATAGGGAATAGGAAAGGAAATACATACTGAGAAAAAATTGTTGTTCCTTAGAGGGAACAACAGTTGTTCCTTATAAGAAACAACGAATAGAAAGAGAGAGAGAGAGAAAAAAATTGGATGCAAAATTGTTGTTCCTTATAGGGAACATCAAAAAACGAATACACATGAAATTATTGTTCCTTAGAGGGGAGAGCAGTTGTTCCTTAGAGGGAACAACAGTTGTTCCTGAAAGGGAACAATAGTTGTTCCTTAAAGGGAATGACAGGAAAAAAAAATACACATGTAATTATTGTTCCTTAGAGGGAACAACAGTTATTCCTTAGAGGGAACAACACATAATCAAAAACACATGAAACTAGTGTTCCTTAGAAGGAACAATAGATGTTCCTTAGAGGGAACAACAATTGTTCCTTAAAGGGGAACAAAACAAAAACCAATGCATACAAAACTATTGTTCCTTAGAGGGAATGACAACTGTTCCTTAGAGGGAACAACAACTATTCCTTAAAGGGAACAACAAAAGGAAAATTCACATGAAACTATTGTTCCTTAGAGGGAACGACAACTATTCCTTAGAGGGAACAGCAACTGTTCCGTAAAGGGAACATCAAAAAGAAAATACACACGAAATTGTTGTTCCTTAGAGGGAATGACAGCTATTCCTTAGAGGGAATGGCAGTTTTTCCTTATAGGGAACAACAACTTTTCCTTAAAGGGAACAACACGAAAACAAATGCATACAAAACTATTGTTCCTTAGAGGGAACAATAGCTATTCCTTAGAGGGAACAGTAGTTGTTCCTTAGAGGGAACAACACGAAAACAAATATACAGGGAACTATTGTTCCTTAAAGGGAATGACAACTATTCCTTAGGGGGAACAACAAGAAGAAAATCCATACGAACATTGTTGTTCTGTTAGAAGGGATAGCAGTTATTCCTCAAAGGGAACAATAGCTGTTCCTTAGAGGGAACAGCAAAGGAAAAGTAGAAAAAAGAGAACTTGTATACAATTTATACAAGCAAATTCAATCAAAATAGAAAGAAAACTTTATGTAGAAATTTCAAAAACAAATGAATTATTCACTGGGCCAATGCTGAGGATGGGTTGCGCTCCTCAGCAAGAATTTTTATGGTGGAATCTTCTCGTAATTGTTGGAAAAAATACTCCATGGTAAGTGGTTTGTGATAAAGTCATACTCGATGTCCATTCACTTTAAAAGAGTAGCCAGAACCATCAGTGGTGGCTAATGTGAGGGTGTCATTATCATGCACCTTTTGTATCTCATAAGGCCCTAACCATCTGGTCTGGATTTTTCCCTGGAAATCCTGGAACCTAGAATCATACAAGAGTGCCCAATCTCCTTCGTGGAAGATCTTCTTTTTGATAAGGGCATCATGCCATTTCACTCTTTGTTGTTGGATCAGTGCAGTCTGCTATAGAGTTGATAGGTGGATTTCATCCAATTCATTGTTTTGATGTAGCCTATTAATCTGTGCTTCATTTAAGTCCAAGCCTACCTCCTGAGCTATTCTCAATGTCTGGATTTCAAATTCGATTGGGAAGATAGGTTCTTTGCCAAACACTAGCTAATATGGGGAATATCCTGTGGTATTTCTCCATGTCATGCGGTATGCCCACAGGGCTTCTGGTAATCGGGTAGCCCAGTCACGTCTATGTGATGAAATTGTCTTTGTGAGTATTGCCTTGATTATTTTAATGGTGCTTTCTACCTGGCCATTTACCTGTGGGTGGTATGGAGTTGTGATTCTGTGCATGATATGATGATTCTTTAATGTTACAACAATTTTATGGCCTATAAATTGTGGCCCTCCATCCATGATTATTTCTCTAGGCAAGCCATATCACGCGAATAGTTGGAAAATGAAGTGGATTACTGAGTCCTCTGTTTCCCTTGGTAATGCTTCTACCTCCACCCATTTAGTCACATATACTGTTGTGACTAATATGTATGTCTTTTGATTAGACAACGGGTTTATTAGACCAAAGAAGTCTAACACCCATCATTCAAAAGGTTTAATGACCAATTGCAGATGCAGGGGCATCTCATCAGACTGCCCAAGGCATCCCATTCTTTGGCAACTGTCGCATGCCTAGATAAACTTCTTGGCATCTTTAAAAATAGTGGGCCAATAATAGCCCATCTGCAAGACTTTGTGACTAGTCCTGTGGTCTGCAAAATGACCACCACAAGGCCCATCGTGGCAAGCTTTCAGGATGTTGAAGACTTCATCTTCCTTGACGCATCTTCGAATGTGCATATCAGCTCCTATATGAAATAAATATCCTCCGATCCAGGAGAACCGAGTGGTACGCTGTACTATTTGTTTCCTTTCATTAGGTGTCAAGTGATTGGGTAGTCTTCCCACTGCCAGGTATTTTGTGACATCCGCGTACCATGGTGTTTTCACGGTGATAGTGAATAAGTGTTCATCTGGGAACTGGTTTTCTACTGCTACCGAGTCGTCTGTCTTTGGTATTCGTGAAAGGAAGTCTGCTACTAGATATTCTTTTCCTGGTCGATCTTTGATAGTGATATCGAATTCCTGCAAAATGATCAACCATCTTGTTGTTCTTCCATTTGCAACAGGTTTATTAGCTAGATATTTAATAGCAGAATGATCAATATACAAAACCACAAGGTATCCTGTTATCTAATGTCTGAATTTATTGATATCACAGATTACACCAAAAATTCTTTTTCAGTCATAGTATAATTTAATTCAACAGGAGATAGATTTTTGTTGATATAGTATATTGCATATGGCTTTTTATCTTCCTCCGGGCCGAGAACTGCTCCAATGGCTGTGTCTAAAGCGTTGGATGATATCTGGAATGGCAAATCCCAGTTTGGACCCCATAATACTAAGGCTTTTGATACAAACCATTTTAAATATTCAAAAGCAATGTCACATTTGTTAGTCCAAATGAAATTGATATTTCCTATTAATGCATATAATGGTGCAACAATTTGAGAAGAATTCTTTATAAAGATTCTATAATAGCCAGAAAATCCTAAGAAACTGTGTACCTCAGTCTATGTAGAAGGGGTAGGTATTAAAAGAATTATATGAATTTTTGTTGGATCTACCTGGATTCCAGCTGTTGAGATATAGTGACCCAAGATGAGGCCCTTGGTCATCATCATGTGGCTTTTTTCATGGCTTAAACAAAGCCTGGTAGCAATGCATCTTTCCAGAAATTTCTCTAATGTTTGTAATGCTAGCTTGAAGTCATCTCCATAAGGTGTAAATTCATCCATGTACACCTCGAGCCCTTCATTTATCAGACCTGAAAAAGTTACGAGTATAGTCCTCTGGAATGTGGCAAGTGCATTTCACAGCCCAAAAGGTAAGACCATGTAAGAAAATGTCCCCCAAAGGCAGGTAAAGGTAGTCTTATCCTGGTCTTCAGGGACAATTTGAATTTGTTTGTATCTGCCGAAGCCATCTAGGAAAGAAAAGAATTTGGTTCCTACCAATGTGTCCAAGACCTGGTCAATGAATGGAAGGGGAAAATGGTCTTTTTGGGTTGCTTTATTAAGCTCTCTATAGTCAACACACATGCGCCACTTTCCATTCTTTTTAGGCACCACTAATAAAGGAGAGACCCATTTATTGTCAGATAGAGGGTAGATGAAATTTACTTCTAACAATTTTTGTAGTTCAGCTTTAACAATATCTTTAAGATGAGGATTTAACCTCTGTTGAGGTTATCGAATGGGCCTGGCATCTTTCTCTATATAAATGTGGTGTGTACATAATTGGGGATCAATGCCTTTCATGTCTGGGTAATCCCATGCGAAGGCCTCTTTATATTTTCTCAAAAGTTGAACAAGCTTCTGCTCTTGGTCAGCAGTCAGGTTTTTGTTAATATCTAAAATTTTTCCTGCCTCAATTTCTATGGTTTTGTTGTTATAAACAGAAGTTGTTGGTATTGATTGGTTGCTAATTTCTTTTAGGGGATCTTATTCTATTTCATTATCGAGGGCTGCTTCGATCATGTGACATTTTGGATGGGATACAACATTTGGTTGGTTAATGTAAGTGTTAATGATGTCATCTTCGGTTTGATCCTTAAATTCGAGAGAATCTTCTATGGTTAGTGGTGATCTAATGTTTTCAGTTAGATATGATACAGGTTGTTTTTTGGTTTTTATTATTGTTAAACTTAGCTGAGCTGGAGGATATAAGGCTAAATTCTTCAAATTGTTTCCTCTTACTATAGTCATGCTGCCTATTTGACAGCTTATTTAAGCATCTACGGTTGCCAACCAAGGTCTACCTAGAATTAGGGGATGTCCATCGAGTCGATTTCTACGGTTTATTATTAGAAAGTCTGCAGGGTATTTCGAGGAGTCTACAAACACCATTACTTCCTATAATGTGCCTTCTGGTTTGACTACCAATCGGTCAGCCAGTTCCAACAAGGTCGTGGTTGGGTCCAAGGATGTAATGCCAAGCTTTTGACAAGTTGTTGTTGTAAGAATATTGATTGTTGCTCCTAAATCAACTAATGCATTGGGGAAGGAGCATCCATTTATTTTCACAATGACTATAGGATTTCCTGGGTCCTCATATTTTACAGGTGTTTCTATGCCTGATAGTAAATCAGATAAGGTACTGACTACATGGACAGTTGGGGTTGTTTTTATTTTCCTCTTTGTCTTTTTCATACACAACCCCTTAATAGTTTTTGCATAAATTGGAATGTCCTGAATAGCCTGGAGGAGCGGTATTTTAACACATAAATTTTCAATTCTCCCAGAAGATCAAAATCAGGATATTCGATTGAGCAGGGTATGATTAATATTTCTGGGAATGGTGGAGAAGAGGTGATCATTTGATCGTGAGTTTTTTGTTTAACCATGTTTTCCACTTATGTTGCTTGTTCTATAGGTAACGAATCTTCAATTTGTTTATCTTTATCCCCCTCTAATTTTATTATTTGCCCAGACCTTAATTGAAGTTCATTGCACTCCCTCAACTCAGTTTCTGGTTTTGGTCCTTCAATAATTTGCACAGATCGAACCAGTCTGTTGTTGGGGTTTGGGTTGGGTTGGGCTGGGAGATGTGGTCATAGGTTGGTCTGAGGGTTTTTTTGCAATGTGTAGGGTGCTGGCAGTGTAGGTTGAGGTAGGGGGATTGTTCGAGCTGGTTGGGTTGTAGGTCTTTGCCAGCTTGACTGCGAGTTCTGGTTCTGTGAAGTGGAGGGTGACCATTGAGATTGATATGCATTATTTTGCCAGAACGGTGGGAAGTAAGAGGAATTTGGCCAATTATTATTTTGATTTGATTGGTTTGGCCAAGGTGGTATAGAGAATGGTTGTTGTTGCCAATTGGAAAAAGGTGGTTGGTTCTGCCACCTAGCTCCTGGGTATTGTTGTGAATTATATTGCAAGGGTTGAAAGAAAGAAGATGGATTAGTAGGCATACCTATTTGTCATGGATTCCATTGGCGATGCTGATTTAGCAGGTACACTGGCTCTATTTCCTCCTCTGCCTCCTTATAGACTACTTTTAACCCTGGGAGTGATGGGCAACTTTCTATGGTATGATCTTTGGTACATATGGTACAGGTTTGCACCATATCAAACGGGCATTCTTTGTGACTATGCTTTTTCCTGCATCTAGGATAGAATATCACCAAGTTTTGTTTTGCTTCAACCTAATTTTGCTTGGCTTGCATAATGTCCAATTGCATTGTCATAGTTCCCAAAATATTTGTTTTGAAATCCTCTAGCAGGTTTCCAATTTATGCACGAGTTATACCTCCAGCAGAGATTCTGTTGTCCTTGGAGGTCATGTCGCGTTCTGTTGGTTTCAATCTCGTACTGCCTCTTGAGGACCTGATACATGATTTAATAATGTCAGCATATTCTTCTTGATATATATCACCTTTATTCATAATATTTAGTGTCTCTATATATTGTTCTTTCATCCGTTTAATCAATGTAGTTTTTAGCACATTATCAGGAAAAGTTAGAGTTGCATAGGGATACTGCTAGAGTTTATATTGAAAGCATTCCACATATCCTTCTAACGTTTCATTGGGTCTTTCTACCATTTGGAATATTTCATATTTCAATTCCCTAGTTCTACAATAGTCCTGATATTTTTTAAGTAAAGCAGCTCTCATTTGATCCCAATCATTTATTGTACCCCCACCTAGTCCCATAAACCAACACAAGGCTGCTCCTTTCAATGTAGAAGGAAACAACTTTAGTTTTTGAGGGTCGGTGGTATAATAATAATTCTGACATAATGTTGGCATTATGACACAGGTTTTGCACTATGACAAAGGTGTTGTCCTTGATGGCAACTCACTCAGATGGTAGATCATAGTCTAGGTTCTCATAATGAAGGAAAAAGAGATATACGCAGGTTCCTCTTAACCAGGTCACGTATACATGCAAGATTGCCGATCAAAAGGCGTGTATATGTATGCACACACTTTCATGCAAGGAAAAGCGCATACATGTGGGAAAAATTATTTTTAGTCCATGGTATTTGGTCCTTGGTATTTGAACCTCTGGTTTTGGACCATGGTATCTCGTCTAATGTATTGAACCCAGGTATTGCGCCCCAAGTATTGGTTCCAAGTGGTTTTGGACCATGGTATTGAATAAGGCCTAAGACTATAAAAGGGGAAGGAGATCATTAGGAAAGGGTATTAACTCAAGCATTGAATATCTTCTGAAGAGCAAGATCTAGAATATTGGTCATTAGGTTATGGTGCATAGCTGGATCTGAACCAAGGAGGAACCTAAGCGCCAGAAGAAGGGTAAGTTCTATTGATGGGTCAAGATCTTAAGGCTTGAGGAGAAGTATCTTTGTGTGATTTTGATTTGTTATATTTGGCGCATGACTTGATCTGTAAATCTAATAATTTGGGTATAATTGATGTCTGAATAATTGAAAATGGTAAATTATCTTTTATAGATCTGTATGCAGGTTTGGCATAGCAAAGGCACATATGCATGCTGGTTAGGTAATTCAAAATAGCATATACACAGGTTGGCCTTAATACAGAAGCGTATGCGCACAGGTTATACATATTGAAGTACTGTACGTCTCATAAAATATGTTTTAGCTACTTCTGTTTATTGCTGCAGTGTTCTGGGTTAAGGATTGGTTTCTGGTTATTGTTACTGTATTCTGGTTATAGTATTCAGAGAAGTGATTGATTGATTCAGTTTTGGTTGGTGCTAAGGGGATTGGTTGATGCAGTTACATTTGATGTTTGATTGATGTTATTTCTGGTTCTAGTTTGAAAATTTATGAAACATGGTCCCTGGAAGAAAAGAGAAGGTTGTATCCTTCTGTAGGTCAGCACCTACGTACTAGTACATCAGCTAGTACAAGAGCTAAGGGGGTTGTAGCTCCCTTCCAAGAGAAGCCGGAGAACGAGAGAAGGTTGTAGCCTTCTATAGGTAAAAGCCTGCGTACCGGTATAAGACTGCTCCAGTACATAAACATTTTGAAAAGAAGTTTCTTATTAAAAGAAGATAGAGACGAATTGCAGCAGGTGATTTTCACCCACATTGGGTTTCCACCTTACATCATGGTGTTCACATGTGCTTCTTGTGTGTGATAATATGTTCTGTTTTACTGCATCTGTTTACTGTTCATATGGTTAATGAAGTTCTGATGCACTAATTAAAGATCAACATTTAATGGATTAACTGAATCATAATTTTACTGGATATACGCTAGTTGCATTAGACACAGTTGCGTGTACATGCGGGTTCCCTTAACTTAAGTAGCATATATGAATCTGAGTATGGAAATAAAAAAGTGTTTGATTTGATAATACTGATTCACCCCACCTCTTAGTATTATTTCCAACACATAATAGATCAAATTCAAACAAAAATGCATCTGGATCCTCTGATGTTAATCCATGAAAGGTGGGAATGTTTTGGAGAGGCATAGCTTTCATGGGTGTGTTGACTACTATGTCAACGATGGGATACTACAATGTAGAGGTCTGGGGTACTTGTGGGTTGTTGGCCATTTGATCAAATATATGCCAGTACCCTTCCAGGATCTCTAGAGGGTTATTCCTGGGATGATTAGAAGGGGTGGGAATAATCTCAACAGCAGTCCTTCGATCTGGGATACTGGGTGTTCCTTGTTGAATTACTACCTGAGGGGATATTGGCTCCTTTGTTTCCCATGTTTCTCCTCCTCCTTCATGAATATTACAAGTATTCCCTTCTTGTGAGGAAATTGGGCGCAAATTTTCAATCTCTTGAAAGCTCTACTCAGTTCCCACTATTTTGATATGGACCTCAACGTAGGCTACAGATGGTGAGCCTATGGCCCAAAGGGAGACAGTAAGTTGCCTGGAAGCAACGTTTCTAGGACCTACTGGTGGCTGAGATTTTGCTATCTTTAAGATGTCATCTATCAAAGTTGATCGTCAAAGGGTCACTAGTCCCTTAGATCTATCGGGTTTGGGTAGTGGAATTGGATTATTTTCAGGTTTTTCTTCTCAGTCATTCATACACTCAATTCAAATGTTTACCTCTACCCTAAGTTCTTAACAATTCTATTGGAAAGCGGGCGGGGGAGCAAGAATTTTACGTGCTCCGTACACAGGTTCTTACCTTTTATTTTTAATACCCAATTCTCTCTCAATAGATGAGCATTAAATACCTACTTCAGTTTTCTGTAATTGTGTTGAAAAGCAGGTGGAGGAGAAATCACTTTACTTGCTCATTACGTAGGTTCTTACCTTCCATTTTCAAAACCCAATTCTTCTTCAACAACCATCATCAGATGTACATTACTCTTTAGAAATGGCTACACTCTCCCCATCAATGGTGCCAAAATGTTGGTCGATAAAAGGTGCCTTTTAAACTGCTAATTATCCTCACATTAATTATCAATCCGAGCAAGTCTTCTTATTTCAAGAGTGTACATAGTGTGTGGCTACTATTTAACTTAGAGGGTAATGTTTCTAAATTGCAGTATAGATCTTTTCTAAATACAAGAGTAAATAGATGCATCTAGTAAATTCCAATTGCAATTAGAGAAAACTCAATCCTTTAACTAAATCAAATCTTACATTCATCAAAGTAACAAAAACATCAGTTGAGAGTACAGTAGTGATGTTATGAAACCAGCTCAAGAAAAGATAGAAAAGATAGATCAGTGCCTTAGAATTCAGCCTCTTCGAGGGGGCAACCTCCTTTACATTACATAAATGAACAATTCTTCGATGACACAAATGAAAAGACCTCCTTTCTATATATAGGAGTCTAAGGGGTCATAATATAATTAGAGCCGACATAAGAATAATAATGTAAGGGCACAATAATAACAATAGTAGGCTTCTATGGGGCACAATAGTGACAATATGGGCACTACATGGGTACATCAATATAATAAAGGGGTTGTACTAATAACAATAAGGGGTTACACTAGTAGTATAGGGGCCTAACATGTCTCTCTCCTTAAAAAAGTGTTGTCCTCAATGCTTGAGTAGTTCTTGATGCTTCTGTATAAAATTCTTGTCCTCCCATGTGGAAACTTCAGTGGGTAAGTTCTTCCTCTTAATGAGATACTCTAAAATTGATCGATTTCATAGCTGTCGGGTTCTTGTTTCTGTGACTGCTCCAGGTTCCAATATGATTTTTCCTTCCTCTTAAATTTCTGGAAATATTGTTTGAATTGGGATCTTTTGCAACTTTTGAATAAGTGGCCATACTTCTTCATCCTTCTTCCATTCATCCCTTGCTTCGTTTATCTAATCTGGTTGGATAGTGGAAATAGCACAAAACAATGCTTCCACATCTTGATCCTTGAAGAGTCTTCCCATTCGATAAGGTCGCCATTTTTTAAGTGCATGTAGTATTGCCAACATTTCCTTCCCATAAATAGCTTGCTTGAGATGTAGCATTAAAAATACCCAATCACCTACATCAAAACATTTTTCACTACAATATTGATCTACCTATTGTTTTGTTTGATTTTGCATCGAAATGGTGTTATGTTATGAAACCAGCTCAAGAAAAGATAGAAAAGAAAGATTAATGCCTTAGAATTCATCCTCTTCGAGGGGGCAACCTCCTTTACATTACATAAATGAACAATTCTTGGATGATACAAATGACAAAACCTCCTTTCTATATATAGGAGTCTAAGGAGTCACAATATAATCCAGCCGACCTAACAATAATAATATAAAGCCACAAAATAACAATAGGGGGATTCTATGGGGCACAGAAATAACAATATGGGGGTAATAGGGGCACAAAAATATAAATAAGGGGTATAACTACAATAGTAATGGGGTAATCACTAGTATTATAGGGACCCAACATGCCCCTCTCCTTCAAAAAAGTGTTGTCCTCAACGCTTGAGTAGTTTTGGATACTTCTGCATAAAATTCTCATCCTCCCATGTGGAATCTTCAGCGGATAAGTTCTTCCACTTGATAAGATACTCTGAAATTGATCGATTTCGTAGCTGTCGAGTTCTTGTTTCTATGACTGCTTCTGGTTCCAATATAATTTTTCCTTCCTCGTCAAGTTCTGGCAATATTGTTTGAATTGGGAGCTTGTCACCTATAACCTTCTTTAAACATGAAACATGGAAAACTGGGTGCAATCGAGAAGCTGCAGGAAGCTCCAATTTGTATGCCATAGTACCAATCTTTTGCAACACCTTGTACGGACCATAATACTTTGGTGATAATTTATTATCCTTCTTAGCTTGCTTTAGGGACATTTGCTTATATGGTTGTAGCCGTAGGAATACCCAATCACCTACATCAAAACTTCTTTCACTGCGATGTTGATCTGCCTGTTGTTTCATTCTATTTTGTGCCAACACGAGGTTATCCTTTAAGAGTTGGAGGACTTGTTGTTGATGTTCGATGTGATGTTCCACTGCCTGAACCTTAGAATTTTCTCTTAAATATGATGTGATGGATGGTGGTTGATACCCATAAAGTGCCATAAATGGGGTCATTTTTGTTGCTGTATGGAAGGAAGTGTTATACCACCATTCAGCCAGAGGCAACCATTTGACCCATTGTGTCTGTTTATCAGATACAAAGCAACGAAGATATCCTTCCAAACATTTGTTTACTATCTCAGTTTGCCCATCAGATTGAGGATGATAAGATGAGCTATGAGCTAACTGAGTACCAAGACAAGAAAATAATTCTGTCCAAAAATTTCCAGTGAAAATGGGATCTCTGTCACTTACAATAATCTTTGGGTTTCCATGTAGCTTTTGAATTGTTTCCATAAATGCAGTAGAAACTGTACTGGCTTTAAATGGATGTGATAATGCACAAAAGTGTGCATACTTGGTAAGTCTGTCAACTACCACCATGATGACACTCTTTCCCTCAGACTTGGGTAAACCTGTGATAAAATCCATTGAAACCTCCTCCCAACGTTGGCTTGGAATGGATAAAGGTTGTAATAGACCCGGTGTCTTAATTGTTTCAACTTTATTTTGCTGGCAAACCAAACATTCCGCCACAAACTTTTGAATATCTGATTTAAGGCCATCCCAAAAAAATTCCTTCTTAACCCTGTGGTAAGTTTTTAAAAATCCTGAGTGCCCTCCTAAGGGAGAAGTGTGCAATTCCATAAGAATCTTTTGTTTTAGCTGGGAATTCTTACAGAGGTATAAGCGATCTTTGTACCATAACGAATCATTTTTCCAGCTAAATGTATCAGAAGTACTGGAATCTTGTTGTAGCTTTCGAATAAGTGCCCACACTTCTTCGTCATTCTTCCATTCCTCCCTTGCTTCGTTTATCCAATCTGGTTGGATAATAGAAATGGCACACAACAATGCTTCCACATCCTCATCCTTTCTTGAGAGTGCATCTGCCACCACATTTTGCTTCCCTTTTTTGTAGATGATTTCAAAGTCATAACCCAACATCTTTGTGACCCACTTTTGTTGCTCTTCAGAGGATAATCTTTGTTCTAAAAAGTATTTAAGGCTATCATGATCCGTTTTTACCTTGAAGTGTCTTCCCATTAGGTAGGGTCGCCATTTCTTAAGTGCATGGAGTATTGCCAACATTTCCTTCTCATAAATAGCTTTGCTTAAAAACTTTCCCTTGATTGGACGACTTTCAAAAGCAATGGGTCTTTCATCTTGCATTAGAACAACACCAATTCCATTTCCTGAAGCATCACATTCCACAATAAAGGTTTTTGTGAAGTCCGGTGTAGCTAAGACCGGTGCTTGGCACATTGCCTCTTTAAGATGTTCAAAGGCCTTTGTTGCTTCCGGAGTCCATGAAAATGAATCTTTCTTCAATAATGTTGTTAGAGGTGCTGCTATTCTCCCATAATTCTTAACAAACTTGCGATAATACCCTGTCAACCCAAGAAATCCTCGCAGATGCTTTATGGATGTGGGGATTTTCCATTCCTTAATGGCTTTAATTTTGCTAGGGTCTACCTTAACTCCTTCATGAGATACAATATGACCCAAATATTCCACCTCCTGGACTCCAAAGAAACATTTGGATCTTTTTGCATATAATTGTTTCTCCTCCAATAGTTGTAGCACCCTGTCAACATGTTCAACATGATCCTTCCAAGACTTGCTGTAGATTAGTATATCATCAAAAAATACTAACACAAATTTTCTAAGGAATGGTTTGAAAATTGAATTCATCAAACCTTGAAATGTTGAAGGTGCATTGGTAAGGCCAAAAGGCATGACCAAAAATTCATAATGACCCTCATGAGTTCTAAATGCCGTTTTTGGAATGTCTTCAATCTTCATTCTGATTTGATGATATCCCGAACGAAGATCCAACTTGGTGAAGTAAATTGATCCATGCAATTCATCCAGTAATTCATCAATGACAGGAATGGGGAACTTATCTTTAATAGTGAGCTTGTTGAGCTCCCTATAATCTGGACACATGCGCCATGATCCATCCTTCTTGTGCACCAATACTACTGGAGCTGAGAAAGAACTTTGACTCGGTTGAATTATACCAGCCTCTAGCATTTCTGCAACCATACGTTCAATTTCACTTTTTTGGACATAGGGATATCTGTACGGCCTGATGTTTGGAGGAACACTTCCTGGAATCAGATGAATAGCATGATCATGATCACGCATAGGTGGGAGACCTTTGGGAGTCTCAAATACCTTGGAATGATTGTCCAAGACTTTTTGGAGATCTGGAGAAATAGATGATTCCAATGTGGAAACATCTAGCGAACATAATTGTGCAATTACACCTCTTTGCTCCTTTTTTAGAAGCTTTGTCATACCATTAGAGCTGATTATCTTTCCTGGTTTCCCTGCAATACCCCTTAATTCAACTTCCTTTCCTTCCAAAGAAAATTTGATGAAAAGTTCTTGAAAATTAAAAGCTATTGTACCCAAGGATTGTAGCCATTGGACTCCTAGTACAACATCAGCACCTCCCATTGGAATGGAAAGCATTGGGCTAGTCAATACATATTCTCCCATGGATAGCTTGATATTATGGCACTTTCCAGAGCAATTTATTGTTCCTCCATTTGCAATCATCACTTGACACTCTGGTGCTGGATATAGGAAGCAATTCAATTCTTTTGCTACCCTACAATGAATAAAATTGTGGGTGCTTCCTGAATCAATCAACACTATTACCTTTTTCTTCTTGATTTGTCCTTCTATCTTGATGGTTTGAGGAGTGGTAATTCCCGCCAATGCATTACAAGATATGGTCGGATTTATTTGTTCTTCATCTAGGCTTTGTTCCTGGAATATATCCTCTTCTTTTGACCTTTCTTGCTCCTTTTCTTCTTCCTCTTCACAATCTATGTAGAATAATTTCTTCTCAGCACACTTATGACCTTTTGTGTATTTGCTATCACAATTGTAACAAAGCCCTTTTGCTCTTTTTTCTTCCAATTGTTGTGGTGTCAACCTTGTAGGTTGTGGAAGACTATGGGCAACAACACTTCCGTCTTTATAGTTGTGAGTGGTATGCTTCCTAGTTGCCATAATTTTGCTTTCCATTTTTCTTGCTAACCTGAATGCCTTCTCTAATGAATCAGGTTCCCAAAGGCGCACATCATGTTGGATATTATCCTTTAAAGACCCTATGAACACATCAATCCTATGCTCCTCTGGAATATCTTTTACCCTTATGTTCAATTTTTGGAACTCCTCAATGTGCTCCATTATTGAACCCTTTTGTTTGAGACTTATCAATTGGCTAAAAAAAGTGTTGCTTTTTGTATCCTCATAATGTGCTATCAATTCTTCCGTAAAAATTGCCCAAGTGATAAATTGTTTACGAGAACAAAGCCATTGATACCATACAAACTGATTTGGTTCCAAATATAAAGTTGCCATACGTACCTTTTGTGTGTTTTGCACATTATTGAGATCGAAGAATTGCTCCATCTGTAATATCCATGTGGCGGGATCCTTGCCATCAAACTTCCTCATATCGATTTTTGGAACATGGTGAGTCTTCGATCCAACATTAGAGTCTATGGAATCATGATTAACATTTCTTTTGTTCTCATCATGAGTTTCCTTTACTACCTTTTCACCATTAGTGACCCTTTCTTGTAGCAAGTTCTTCAATTCTTCCATGTCTGTCTTCAAATCTATCTTCAAATTTACCATCGAATCCTCCACCTTAGTTTCCATGCCCTTTATCTTAGATTCCACACCATTTATCTTAGATTCCACGCCACTTATCTTAGCTTCTGTTAGCTTTTGTGAGCGTGACATTTGTTGCACTTGTTCTTGTAATTTTGATATATCATGTAGCATTTCTTCCTCTTCTTCATGAGTCATGCTAGAGCTTTCAGGTTCCTTACTAGGTGTTTGCATTTTCTTTCCTCGGGGCATCAGTTACCGATAATAATGCTTTACTATGCCCTTTGAATTCCGTTAAACCAAGCTTACATAAAAATTAAAAAAAAACTACACACCTTTTTTCACTTTATAGAAGCCTGATATTGAATCTGATGTATCTCTGTAATTTCAAATCATCCAGTTCTGAAATTGCTACCTGTAGTAGCCTTCTACGTCCTCTTTCCAATGCCACAAGTCTGAGCCAAATTGGATTCTCCAAGGAAGAGTTATGTGAAATCTCCCACAGTGACTTGCTTTTAGACTGGTTCAGTAGAGCGAACTTGTACGACGTGCCACGAGTCACTGTTTCAACCTTTGAATCTGAAACACACATACAAGAAACTACAGTCTGTCCTCTTTCTGTACCTTTTTACGAAATTTCAATCTGATCCTCAGAGAGAGAGTTATGACGATTTTCCCCAGGTCACCTGTTTTGAATGTAATTCAGGAGTCTGCAAAAAGACCAACTTCCTCAGATCATATCTCCGAAAATATCACGCGAAAAGCTCTGAAATTCGGACCCAAGGTTCAGCGTCAATTCTTCTCAAATGGGTTTTTTTTGCGACTTCTGAAACTTCACAGAAAAAATTTATAGCGAAAATGCCACGATGACCTGTTTGGAGCAGCGAAACCCTAGAATCCAAAGCTCTGATACCAAATGTTATGAAACCAGCTCAAGAAAAGATAGAAAAGAAAGATCAACGCCTTAGAATTCAGCCTCTTCGAGGGGGCAACCTCCTTTACATTACATAAATGAACAATTCTTGGATGATACAAATGACAAAACCTCCTTTCTATATATAGGAGTCTAAGGAGTCACAATATAATCCAGCCGACCTAACAATAATAATATAAAGCCACAAAAATAACAATAGAGGGATTCTATGGGGCACAGAAATAACAATATGGGGGTAATAGGGGCACAACAATATAAATAAGGGGTATAACTACAATATTAATGGGGTAATCACTAGTATTATAGGGACCCAACACGTTATCCTTTAAAAGTTGGAGAACTTGTTGTTGATGCTCGATGTGATCTTTCACTACTTGAACCTTTTTCTTCTTGATATGTCCTTCTATCTCTATAGTTGAGGAGTGGTAATCATCCAATCCTTTCCAAGATATGGGCAGATTCATTTCTTGATGCTCAATGTGATCTTTCACTTCTTGAACATTTTTCTTCTTGATATGTCCTTCTATCTTGATAGTTTTAGGAGTGGTAATTTCGACCAATGAATTACAAGATATGGTTGGATTCATTTCTCCTTTCCCTATGTGATCTTTCACTTCTTTCACCCTTTCCTTCTTGATATGTCCTTCTATATTGAGAGTTTCAGTGGTAATTCTTGCCAATTCTTTACAAGATATGGTCTGATTCATTTCTTCTTTCTCTGGGGTTGGGTCCTGGCATATATCCTCTTCTTTTGATATTTCTTGATCCTTTTCCTCCTCATCTTCATACTCTATGTAAAATAATTTCTTCTCAGCACACTTATGACCTTTAGTGCATTTGCTATCACAATTGTAACAAAGCCATTTTTCTCTTTTTTCTTCCAATTGTTGTGGTGTAACCCTTGTAGGTTGTGGAAGGCTAGGAGAAACAACACTTCCATCTTTATAGTTGTGAGGGATATGCTTCCTGGTTTCCATAATTTTGCTTTCCACTATGTCACAAAGCCCTTTTACTCTTTCCAATTGTTGTGGTGTTGCTCTAGAGAAAGTGTTGCTCCTTGTATCCTCATAATGTGCTATCATTTCCTCTATGAAAATTGACCACGTAACAAGTTGTTTACGAGAACAAAGCCCTTCATACCATAAAAATTGATCCGGTTCTAAATATGAAGATGCAATACATACCTTTTGTAACAGTGGTACACCACGTAGATCAAAATATTGCTCCATCTGAAGTATCCAATTTACTGGATCCTTGCCATCAAACTTCCTCATTTTGCTTTTTCTTGATTTTAGGAGCTCGATCTTGAAACGACTATAACTCTGTACTTTCGGATATTTAAGTTCTAAAATTGCTACTTGTAGTAGCCCTCTGTGTCCTCTTTCCAATGCCACCAGTCTTATCCCAATTGGATTCTCCAAGCAAGAGTTATATGAAATTTCCCACAGTGACCTTATTATAGACTAGTTCAGTAGAGTGAACATGTATGACGTGCCACGAGTCACTGTTTCTACCTATGGCTCTGAAAAATATAAACAATAACCTACAGTCCATCCTCTTTCTGTACCTTCTTACAAAATTTCAATTCGATGCCCAAAGCTAAAGTTATGACGATTTTCCACAGGTCACCTGTTTGAAATGTAATTCAGGAGTTTGCAAAAAGACCAACTTCCTTAGATCATATCTCCGTAAATATAGTACAAAAAGCTTTGAAATTTGGACCCGAGGTTCAGCGCAATTTCTTCTCAAATGGGTTTTTTTTTTAGCTTCTGTAACGTCCCAGGAAAAAAAAATTATAGCGAAAATGCCACGATGACCTATTTGATTATATAAAGTGGAATATTTATCTAAGAAACTTGATCTGAAATGAAAGCAAACTGAATCAATGACAATCCTGCAAATTATATAAAATAAAGAGATTTTGTCAATACTGGAAAATAATAAACAACGCAACGATAAAATCACAGAAAGCAAGAATACTATCAAACCATCACACTTGCGAGAATTGGAAATGTATGACACAAGAAGAGCAGTTGAATCCACTAGTGGCCGGGCCCTTAGCCGCCAGTGAAACACTGCTAAGTTACTTCAAGAAACACAAAGGAACAACAACTTTACTTATATATTAATCATCAAACTGAATGAGCATTACAATATATTCGTGTTCTTCTCGACAACGAGAGTCTGTGAATACAATTACAATTACAATAATACAGAAATTCCTCCTTCCCTTTCCTACATATAAACATCTATTTTTATAATAGGAAAGGGTAAAAAGATAAGTGATAAATGCGATCCCTCAGGATTTCTCGATCCTGAGGGATTCGCACAGTTTTCCATCCTCGGACATCATTTCCTTTCTTGTGCTGATTATTCTTATTTTCTTTTTTCCGTATCTGCAACCATCGTGTTCCTTCCTTAATATTGCCAATTCTTGTTTTTCCTTCTCAGGGAACAACATTTGTCCCTTTTGTTGTTTTCCTGCATAAAGGAAGGTAATAATTAGTTAAGTCATAACTACAGATAATTTCTTCATTTCTTACCGTAATTCCTTAATAGATTAGCGCATTGAGATATAGAAAGGATACGAATAAAGGAAAAGGATGATGAGTTTAATAGTGATTGCATACCTTTTCCATGACCCAACAAGTTCCATTTCCAGGACTGGGATCTATGTGAGGGATGTGTGATGTGGCATAAGTGGATACTGACTAAGAAGAAAATGAGTTTGTAGTCGAGGAGAATAGGAATCCAAACTAATCAAAATAAAATTTGTTACAAAGTTATCTTTACATACAAGTACACGAAGTATTATTTTTATCATTCCCCTACGAAGTATACAAGTGGTTGTCCAAATTAGCAAATATCGAGCCTACTTGTAAATGTGATAATCCCATTGTGTGGACTCCAAAACTCACTAAACGCCTTAAAATATCTGATTATAAGGTTGCAAGAACTGTTGATTATTGGATTGATAGTGTCGTGGGTGGTTTCATCACTGAATTTAGAATAGATACTTTTGTGTCCTATAGGGAAGCTGAACGAAAATTCTTCAAGGGTCTGAGAGGTAAGTACCTGAATCGCTAAAAAACAGGATTAAAATTATTTTGTGCGAAAAGAGTGTTATTCCTTTACCTTAATGTTTAAAAGGGGTCTGATTGGATCTACATGAAGTGGAAAGATATTCATATTAGATCAAGAAAAAGTTGTCAAAAGTGAATACAGTCCCCTATTGGGAGAGTATGAAAGTAAAAAAGAACAAAGTAGCCCTAGTATGCCTAGAGGTTCATTGCATATTGTAGATCAGGGTAATTCTAGAATTCAACATCTGCCCACTCCAATTCCACCTTCACCGCTAGCAAATACAGTATGGAAAATATAGTAAAAATGCCTGTATTGAGGGGTTAGGGATCAGAGGATCCCGAACAATTTTGGTTGGTCAAATAAGTTGTGTAGAAAGAACAACAGATCAATGATGATGATGTGAAGAAAGCACAACTTGTTACAATGCTACAGGACAAGGCTCTTACCTGGTATATCAGATACAACACGACTCATCCGACTACTTCATTGGCTAATACAAAGGATGTGTTAAATGCGGAATTTACAAATCCAAATTCAAAAGCTCAGGTTGTGACTGAGATCAAGGAGATTAAGCAAAGGGTTAATGAATCTGCGTGGGATATAGATGAGTGACTGAATTTCTTACTAATTCAAGCTAAACTTCAGATCTTAGATGAACAACATAGGGAATGGTACATATCTTCATTATTAACTCACTTAAGATTATTTTTATCTTAGCAGAAGATTGGGTCTCAGGCCGAAGCATTGGAAATCACGATGAATCTAGAAGTTTCATTGATCCAAGATACAAATGTAGGATTTCAACATATCTAGGTACAACTAGCAAGCCTGCTTATAGAGTTGCAGGATTTGAAGAAGGGAAAGCAGGTTAAGTTAGAGACACATTTTGAAGTTTGGTGCACAAAATGCAACGCTGAAGGGAATCATAAGGATTAATGCCCTGTATTCTAGGATTATATAGCCGTCGGAGTTTCTAACCCATTAAAACTAGAGTCTTCCATTCGATCAAACACTGGTTCAATTACCTGGTGTAGTATTTTCCAAGTTTTGGCACAACATTCAATCGATAATTTCTCCTTATTACAGAAGTTTATACAGTCTCCAAAGAAAATTTTTGTAACTTTTGTAAATCAGTTGGTCATGACGAGAGGAATTGTCGAAGTTATGATCTAATGATGGAAAAAACTCCAGTGTATAGGATGCAGGTGGAAAACGACGTGCAGAACGTCCAGGGCTCACCTACAGCTAATGGAGGATTTCAAGGACGGCGAAGGGACGAAGAGGAGGAGTTGGAAGAGTTTAGGGCCATATTATTTGTTAAAACAGCAGAGAACCAAGCCACCTTGCGTGCAACTGTGAGAACCCAACACACCCTTCATGTCAGTGTTGTCGTGAATTTGACCATGTTATAGAAGATTTGCCGCTCTTAATAGCGAAGATGTAGGAGAATAAGACCCAACATTTGATACAAAATATTCAAATAATGAGATCCAAACCATGTGAATATGATCCTAGTGTTAACATAGTCACACGAAGTAGTGTAGCCACTTTTGAAGACAAGGTTGAAGGCAAACAACTAGAATCAGAGTCATGGTTCCGAAAAGCTGGTGATATGAATGTTGGGTTTGGTTTACATAAATAAAAAGATACATTCATGGAGGAAAGAAATAATTTTATGGGTCCAAGTGCTTCTACATCTCAGAACCTGATTTTGATAGCCTCGCGAAAGGAGAAACCTGAGAAACCCAAGATTCAGATCCCACAGTGTTGAAATCATTTCTCCAGAGTTTTATGAAGTTACTATGGGATCAAAAGGTAATATAGGGACTGCAATAGCTGATATATAATTGCACCAACAAGTGTACATCATCACCAGGATAGTGCGTAGTGAATAAGGTAAACCAAAGCAAGAAAAGAACTGATTGGGAGATGCGGTTGACAATGAAGATCAACGATTTTGAAATGGATCAGGTAATCCTATATTTGGGCTCCGATGCTAATGTACTGTCGAAGGTGACATGGGAATGTATGGGAATTTCTAAGTTACAATGGTCACCAATTTAACTACGTATGGCTTATCAGGAGAAGATAATTCCAATGGGGTGCCTGCATGGAGTAACTGTAGATATTGAAGGTGAAAAAGGAGTGGTTAATTTCGAAGTTATTGAGATCATTGATGATAGTAATCCATACCCAGGATTTCTTGTGATTCATTGGGCTTTTAACATGAATGAAATCATCAACTTAAAGAAGCGAAGCATGATATTTGAGAAAAATGAACTTCTAGTAATTGTCCCATTGGATCCAATTGAAGGTGCGTGGTACACAAAACCAAACTGTGACTACTATGACAATGACGACATTGAGCACATCTATAAGTTAACTGCGCGAAATGAAGATTGGATCAATCCCACTGTGGATGGAAGGATCAGCTGGGAGAATGACAACTATTGCCAATCAAACTCAGATGAAGAGTTAGAAAACTAGTAGAATCGGTTGCATGAGGCCTCTACGCTGCAATGTAATTGGCTTACAAAATCGCTACGTTGTGTATCTACTGAGGTGCGTAAGTTACCCTATTATGATGGTTAGTTATACGTCAATATATTTCTTTAACATTTTTAAATCAATGTACCATAGTAACATCAGTTCCAGGCCTTAGATCTGGCACTAAGATCTACTCCTAAAAGATGATGGGGTACGCACAGGGATAATTTTTCTCGCTGGAAGGAATACCATCGAATGGTGCGATTAAGATTTTTCTATGTGAACACTCGACTCACTGAAAAATACACAAGGAATTATAATCCATGCGAGCATCTAGTCTAGTGGACTAAGGTGTGGGGTGAAATACCTCAACTTGAGTGGGTGCATATATTCATTCATACTTTGGATGTTATCTTGAAGAACTAAAAATTAGAAACAGAGTTGCGACAAGGGACCACTGGCTGTGATGAGATGAAAGAAATTTTCTTGCTCACATTCAGTTTTGAATATGGATTCACATGCATTGATGAAGTGCTTCAAGAAATTAAAGTAGGTATCTTTCGAACACTTGTCGAACCTATCACATGGGTACATCCTAACTGGAGTACGCAGCTGCAGCATGCTCTAGAATGTTACAATGTTACAACGGAAGAAGCTAATGAGGATTCATGGAATATTAATATCCCTAAATCAGAGGGATAACATGAAGTCAGGGGACCTAGTGCAAAGATCCCTGATATCTCACAACCAATGCACACAAAGCAGGTGAACATTGGTTCAAAAGTAGAACCAAAATTTGTGAACATTGGTGACTATTGGGATGAAGATACAGTGGATAAGGTAGCTAAATTACTACATGAATATAAGGATTTATTTCCAACCAAGTTCTCTGACTTGAAGGGGATAGTAGGAAATTTCGGGGTGATGAAGATAAACTTAAAACCTGATGTGAGGCCAGTTAAGTAGCACCCATATCAGTTGAACTCCAAATACAAGGAAAAGGTATGAGAAGAACTAGGTAAAATGCTCACGGCCGAAATAATCAAGCCTGTGGAGGAATCCAAGTGGGTCAACCTTATGGTGGTCTAAGAGAAGAAAAAGAAAGGAAATATTAGGACCTGCGTAGATCTGCAAAAGCTCAACAATGCATGTTTCCATGATCCATTCCCTACGTCGTTTACAAATGAAGTTCTTGAGAATGTTGGCAGACAAGAAGCTTACTTATTTATGATTGGATTCTCGAGATACCACCAAATTAATATCACGCTAGAGGATATAATAAATACTACCTTTGCTACATAATGGGGGTCATTATAGTATACAGTTATGCCTTTCGGACTCAAAAATGCTCCTGCAATTTTTCTAGGGTGGTTATCGTATCCTTCAAGGAGTTCATTCATAAGTTTTTGGAAGTCTACTTTGATGATTGGATAGTGTTTGGACTGGTCAAGAAGAATATCTCTAGTCTGCGCTTGATGTTGGATACCTGTAGGAAGTACCAGATCTCTCTAAACTTGAAGAAATGCATTTTCTGTGTACCTTACAAAATATTGTTAGGCCATGTCGTCTGTAAGAAGGGATTGATGGTAGACCCTTCGAAGATCACAGTCATTATCAATCTGGATCCCCTTGGGAATGTGAAGCAGCTATGCATGACATTGGGTCATACTAGGTACTATAGGAAGTTTTTATCACTGCGCCCATGGATAAGCTATTAAATAAGGATGTTATTTTTGTTGCGATGATGATTTTCAGAAGAGCATGGATACTTTGAAGGAGACGATGGTTACAACGCCAATCGTAGTATTCTTAGTTTGGAAGAAATAATTTCATGTGCATGTGGATGCATCTTGCATAGCATTTGGAGTCATCTTAACACAACTAGAGGTAGGAGATATTGATCAACTAATTGCCTTCGCCAGTCGGAAACTATCTAAGGCCGAAAGGAACTACTCAACCACAGAGCGTGAAGCTTTGGACATGGTGTATACACTACAGAAGTTCAGACATTATATACTAGGTGCGCACTTTAAGATGTAAATGGAAAATTTTTCTTTGAAGTACCTGGTCAATAAGAATGTGTTGGGGGGAAATCTGTAGATGGTTTCCCCTTTTCCAAGGATATGATTTTGAAATCATAGTAAAGCCTGAGAGATTGAATGTTGGACTAGATCACCTTTATTCAATTGAAAATGGTGAAAAGCCTACAAATATTGAGGAAGGATTACCTCACGTGCAGCGCATTGCTGTCATGGTTGCAGATGAGCATTTTGCAGACATCATTCAATTTTCACCCATTAGCGTAGCTCCTAAAGCTTATACGATGCATCAAAAGAAGGAATTAGTTGTCAAGGTTGCCGATTTTCTGTGATTGCAAGGAAACTATATAAGATAGGATCGTATGAAGTTCTACACTGACATGTGCCTAAATAGGAAAGGCATAGTATTATAGCTGAAGCACATCATGGTGTCACTGGAGGACACTATGTCGGTAAGGATATTGCACAGAAGATCCTATGCGCTGGATTCTGGTGGCCAAAAATACATAAAGATTCCAAAGAATAGTGTAGTGCGTGCGATGTATGTCAAAGGAATAGGAAACCATTGTGAAGGGATTACCTTCTGTTAAATACACAGGTCACATTACAAGCATTTGATAAACGTGCAATTGACTTTGTTAGACCTATTTAGCCATGAGGAAAAAAGACAAGAGCTTGTTATATTATCACTGCGATAAAATACTTAACCAGATGGACTGAGGCATGGACTATGAAGGATTGTATCGTGTATACTACTGTGAAGTTCTTATTTGAGTTTATCCTATCGAGAATTGGATGACCAAAAATTATGATTTGTGACAGAGGGTCACACTTCCTGAATGAGATGATCGCATCTTTAATAGAAGAGTTCCAGATGTACCATTAGAAGAGTATGCCATATCACCCCCGGGTGAATGGAAATGTTGAAGCGTTCAAAAAGATCTTGGAGAAAGCCCTCACAAAGGTATGAAATGTTAATAGGAATTGTTAGGATGTGTCCATAACATCGGTTCTATGGGCCTATAGGACTACCTATAAGAAATTGACCAGGGAAACACCCTTTGGACCAGTTTATGGATAAGAAGTGGTAATTCTTGTGGAATACATAGTGCTCAACCTAAGAATCAGAGCAGTGACCGAGATGGAAAATCACGACATCATGGAGGAACGCCTTGCAGAGTTTTTGGCATTAGAGGAAGACCTCTTTTTCGCCGTCTTACATCAACAGGTACAAAAAGCTAGATAAAAGGCATGGCACGATTGACACATCAAGCAACATGCCTTCAAAAATGGCAATTTGGTACTAATGTATGACATCAAGTTTACCAAGTTTCTGGGGCTGGGACCATATATAATTAAGCACATTTCGGATAGTGGTGCAGTTCAGCTCGCAAAGCTGAATGGAAAGGTATTTTCAAGAACGATTAATGGGAGTAGGTTGAAGGTTTATAGGGATGATTCCACCCCTTTGCAATGACTGCATCACTACAAGAGAGTCTTAGTGATTCTGGAAGTTGAAAGAAAGCATGGGACTATAAACTACGCTAAGCAGGAAAAAAATTATCAGAGGAAGGTTGCACGATGTGTTGGAAGAGCATGTAGACGGAAGTTGTGACAAGGTAGTTATGCCATAAGGAGGATTTCCATGCAACCTACCTAGAAAGTGATTGTTGGAACAACTACAGTTGATTTGACAGTTATTTTTCCATTAAAAGGAGTGGGGGAAATGCATTTAAGGAAAAAATTTGGGAGAATTTGCCAACAAAATCACATTTATGAGAAATATTATGGGGGAGAAAATAGTTTGAATTCAAATCAAGTTATAAATATCGCACCCTCCTCCACACATGGCCACTTTACTTCTTGAGAAACTATTATGTGTTGTTGTGCTTACAGAGCTGAGTGCATTGATGTATGTCCAGTTACCTGAGTTGGACAGAAGCTGAGCAAGCATTCTTGAAGAGAGGAGTAGGAAACATCATGACTGCAACACCACCAGTACCTGCTACAGTACCTAATTTGCCAAGGTCAAAACCTACTACCTCCACAGAAAGGGAGAAAAAGCCGCAGCAGCCCCCAGTTCGGAAATCACTGAGAAAAATCCCAATTGAGCAGAGAAAGAAGGATCGTATGGATAAAAACAACCATCCTATGGAACCTCAGGACCTAGACAAACAATATATAACTATGGTGATTGAGGAGATTAGTGCAGATGGTACAAAGCCAATTTCTTGTTTGTCACCATATATACCCCCATGAAAACCAACCGCCAAAGTAACTAAGGACCCTAACTCTTTGAAATTCAAGGTATTCACGCCATTACTTTTAGAGGAAGTACCTGTTGAGGGTGACTTGCGGACCCTAGTACCATTTCTGAAGATGGAGGAATGGATTTGGGCGCTCATGAGAAATTCCCACAATTGGAACCTAGTAAATACTTAAAAACAATCTACTATGAGGAGATGGGTGTTACAAGACTGGAATCAATGAAGTGGGGGGGCAATATTGAGCGCGTAGGTTTGCTTAATATGTTTTATGTCCCAAATTTTATCCGTAGTATTATTAATACCATTTGTGTGCGTTATTTGTTGGCGTTAGTTCATGACGGGTGCCTCCGGCTGGGAGGGCCCATCCTAATTGATGATATGCAGATTCGTAGAATCACAATGCTACCATATGAGGGTGCGAAAACCATAGATGCTTTTGTGGGGAAGTCACAAGAGAAAAATATCATAGACCAAATGAAGAGTGACTTGAGGTTGATGATGAAGTCATAGGGATATGCCATTAGTTCTATCTCAGATGAAGTTGTGCGGTTTTCTGCATAGATCTTGGGAGGAAAAACATGAGAAAGTGTCATTCTGATTAAGTACTAGCAGTAGTATCCTTGGCCATGTAGTGCAGCCAAGGGGTCAAATTCAACTGGGAAAGGTACCTCTTCCAAGAATTCTTGGATGATTTTCGCGAATCCCAGGAGGAAGGAAAAGCATTCCACTACACGTGGTTTCTATTATTGATCATGCTGATAGCTTGGAGGAAGCTATAGGATTCCCAGTTCCCAACGATAGACCTAGAGTTATGCGAGGCTGCTAAATTTGCCTCGCTGTGGGAACAAAGGACCCTGACCCTATCATTGAAAACAAGATGTTTTGGGTACTGTTTGAAACAATATGGCTATTAACAATAAACCACGATTGTCACCCACTCTGTTCAAAGATTATCAGTGCATTACAGATTTTAAGGCCAATTTCCATCATGTATACATCCACACGAGGCGTGATCTGAAAAGAAATAGACGACGTTGCCATTTTTCATAACCAATGATGATATCATGTAATTAGTCCTTCAATGGATGACAAACTGGCTCCTTCCAATGGATATTGTCGAAGGTATCACAGGGACTAGTGCCGAAGGTGCAGTAAGCACCAGTAAATCATTATCGAAGGAAAAAAGAAGGTGGCCATCAATCTAGAGAAAAATACCGTGCAGGAACCGTAGGGCAAGCATGACAGAGAGCCACATACTAAAGAACTAGATCAGGTTACCGAAGACCCCTTTGTAGACCCAAAGAATTTTGATTCTCCCTTTATTCTTAAATGGTGACAAAAGTCAAGTGCGGGAGGTGCACGAAAGAAGCACAAGTATGATAAGTTCACTGGTGCCGTGGCCATGGTCCTCACTGAGGGGGACATTGATGAGATTAGAGATAGTGTTACGACCATGATAGAAGATATTTGGGAATATACTGAAGATCATTATCAGTCTGTTTTGGCGAAGATCCAGGTGGGCCTCACAGAGTTGTAGGTTTAGGTGAGCCAAGTTCAAGTGAGCGTGCCTCAAGTGAGCCAGTCTCAAGCGAGCCTGAAGCCAATGAAATCAAGTAGTGTGCAGCTGGTCCTCACCTCAGAGCTCCATGTTGTACCCCTGTCTGATGGGTCTTTAAATTTGAATGATGTCTTAGAATGGGAGAGTGTCGAGATGCCCAAACACGTAAGTATTAACCTCGTGGAACTCCCCTATCCACATTGCATGAGCTACACTAGGGGTAGCAGATGAGCTTAAGGTGCAAGAGAAACAGACTCTCATGGTGATCAAGGATGCACAGATCACCAATCAATAGATTTGTGATGAAAATCACAAAGCTCTCCCGGACCGTGATGACGTCGTTGTGAGAAGAGCGCGGCTGCAACAGGCCATTTCTAGAGTATGCATTGAGTTCCCCGAGCTCCATATTTAGTTAGAGGCCACTTCTGAAGACAAAGTGCAGAAGCTGGTATATGAATTTAGAGAATCAAAGGCACAGGTGGATAAAGTTCATTTTGATTTGCAGCTTCAAATTATTGAGCTTCAATTGAAGTTGAAGCCCACCACTCCATAGGAGATCTGAGAGTAGCACGAGGCTGCCATCATAACTTACAGGGTGAAGCTTGATGCTACAATTAAGGAGTGTATCCAGTTGTTTGAAGAAATTCTAGAACTATGGGCCTCCCTATAGGAGGACCCACGGGTCAAGAAGATCAAAGTTTCCATTTAGGATAAGCAGTTGCAGTATGACGAGATAAACGCAATGACGTGCACCTTAGCCCCTAGGAAATGGTTCACTCAGTTGAAAGAGGGGACATCCCTATAAGGATGGATTGAGGAGCTGTAGAAGAAGATGCAGATCATCACTACATGAATGCATCCATGGGAATAAGAATTAGGGAAGCTCTCATAGACTGTGGAAGGCACGCTCAAGAGTATGCAACAAACACAGTTAACCATTGCTTTAGCAGCAAACTGGGAAACTACGGAAAATTTGGTCGAATAAGTTCAAGAGGCATATTTTCAATGCATCGAGGTGCTTCACCCAGGGAAGTCTTCATTCACCAGCCTGAAAAAAATATTCAGAGCGAATCAGCGGAGTGACTTAAGGACAAGTCACATAATTATATTGGGGGTCTATTGGGATGGGGTCCCCTGGGTAAATTTTGTTAAAACATTGTAGGTCTCTGGATTTTAAGGAGTGGATAACACGTAGAATAGGTAAAATAGGAGTTAAGCAGTTTTAGGAAGGTCAAAACCCCTTAGATTTTGGTATTTTTTTGAGATCCACCCATGGTTTGCAGACCATGGTATTGTAAGGGTAAAGGATATATAAAGAGATGTCTTAGAAAGTCTAAGGCAAGGAATTGATGAGATAATATGTTCTTGAGTTTGTAATTGTAGATATTTCTATGTTTTGGGTGAAGGGAAAGGCTCCTCCAGCTGAGTGCGCGAAGACCTTGGTAAGTCTGCAACTAAGTGTGTGGGCCCCCACAACTATGTGTGCAGGGTCTAGAATATAAGTAATATATAAAGTAAAAAAAATATATTTGAAGAATTTTTGTGCAAATCTTTATGCACGTATGTATTTTCTATACATACACGCAACTGAATGATATTTATCTGTATTTTATATTAATTACTCTGTGAAGATTCAGATAAAATGTTAGATGATATTTTATACATGATTAGATGGTTATGCGAAGCGTATAACTCTCCTTGACTAAAAATCATTTGAGTTCAATAAATAAAATTTTACGAAGGTCAGATTAGAAATAAAACTACAGAAAGCACCTTAAACCACATCACATATCCTTCTCAATGTAGAAGCCTGGATCTAGCATCCCCCAATACTTCCTTGGGTGAGATTGCAGCCTACGCTATGCGGTTTGTTGTCGAAAGGGCTGATACTATAGGGTATTTTTGGTTAGCGCAGCTAACTTTGAACCTGGGTCCAAGCCCCCTCAAGCCAACATTAACATCTTGACTTTAGTTGACTTCAGTGATCTAGTAGATATGAGTTTCTCTCTAGTGTTATACATATCTATAGATCTGATTTTTTAGTATCTGATGAAAACATATCTATTGGGCTCATTGACATTTCCAACAGTGTTCAATAGTGTTTAGCATAGTGACAATAGTATATAGCAGCTGACATCATTTTGTGACAACACATTACAACTATCAATATGAGGGTTCTGATTCCTAGAAATATTAGATTTGTTTCATGTATATCTGTTGGCTTGTTGGAGACTAACCAAGTTTCACAAGTGATTTAGCCAAACAAATCCCGAATCTACTGGCCCTTTCGGCAATAGTCCATGGTGCATGGACTGAGGTATCACTCGAGGTACTATGGGAGGGTGTTGGAACCAAGTTTCCACACCTTAGGGACGTCTTGATGAAGTCTGGGAAGTTTGCGAACCGAGCTTGCACGCTTGCACTGCTCCACCCAACCATCTGTCCTTCGCTACTTGTGCAACTGCTTTTGGGTAGCTCTATAAAGAGTGCGAAGAGGTACTGTCTAGATCCTTTATCCTTATGGAGTTATTATTATAGATCTTAACTTAATTGCATATACCCAATATTCTTATTAATCATTTCATAATCATAGCAAGTGCGCACAATCATAAAATCGTAAAGAGATGCATAAATATCTCAGAAGCAATAAACACAAAGTATTCTAGAATCAACTTATCTTTTATTAATACTCTATTCAATTAAAATTGCAACTCTGCTGTGTGCACTTAGCTGCAGGGGTCCACGCACACAGCTGTGGACTCTACCAGGCCTCTGCACACTCAGCTGCAGAGCCTCTTACTACTACTACGACCCAAGACTCGGACTTACAGACTCAGAGCGAATTCCTCATTCAAAAACCCATATTACTTCTCAAAGTTAAGACTCAGACTCCTTTTACACTTAGAGCCCCACTCTATTTATACAATCCCATGGTCCATAGACCATGGTTAGGCTGACACACTCTACATTAAATTACATTATCTTAGGGTGGAGAACCCTAGACTATCGTGCTCAGCACCCGCATTTTGCGGGGTCTTTAAATTACATTTTCCAAAACTTCGGGCTTCAAGCCCCAAAAACATGCTATGGGGTGATCCGCTACCCAACAGGCCCCCAACACAATCATCGTGACTCGTCCCCGAGTCACTCGATTGGTGCGGTGATCTTCGCACAAAGTTCATTCAACAACTTCCGTGCTTCGGGTATGTCTGCAGCACATTCTTCCATTGTCCGATGTATCAGTTGTGTGCAAATATCCAATGCATCATTGTCAGGTGCAACTCCTTTCCTGAGTGCATATATGCCCTGCATCTATGCCAACTTTCCCTCGATCTTGGCGGTGACTATGAATGCTTCCTCAAGCCAAGGCTAGATGCATGCTTTAAGCACTACTTCTTTCTGATGCGCAACATCCACCTGTTCCTTTAGAGCTTGGGCCTCCCTCATCTTAGCCAATCACTGAGTAAGGGTGACTATCTGTGCGGTCCCTCAAACATTGTCATAGGCCTACTACAACTCCCATGCTTCTATCTCTAAACGATGTAACGTTGGCTCTTCCTGCAGTGAAGTGAGGGTGAAGAGTGACTAATCTAACAAGCCCATGCAATCCTATATGGCATGCTCTATTTCTTCCAAACCTAATTGAATGGTGCGGTGGGACTGCTCTCTGACTTCCAGGGGTGTAGAGGGCTATGCCTCAGCCGTAGTTTCGCGATTTGCAGGTTGAGGTCCAGCTGGATCCTCGTTGCTTCCTCCTTTGCCTTGCGGAAGCCACTAGCCAATTTGTGGATCCGTATACCTACTGGTAAGTATGTCGCAATCTCTATCTCAGGGATACGGTGACATGCTTGTTCGATGATTTTCTCCAACTATTGAGTCTGTGCTACTACTTCATCGCGTTGGAGGCTTAGTTACTCGATGTTGATTCATTGTTCACTAAGCATCTATATTGCATGTCCTTCCCTAGCGCAGATCTCTATCGTCGTTCCATCCTGTAGCTGGTATAATATCTCTCGCAGAAGGGAAGCCAAGTTTAGGCCAAGACCCTTAAGCTGGCCTACAGTGGCTCTATCCTTCGTGTTGTGTGCTGTCAGCGCTCCTTCCGGCAGCGTGACGGTATTAGCCATTTTGGCCTGTGGCAACTGCTTGGTTGTTGATTTACCTATAGCCCCATAGATGGCTACCATTCCCTACTGTGGCGGCCACACATGAAGTTCCTGGAGTTGTGCCCTGAGTGCCCTAAACACATTTTGTTGCTCCGTCATTGCTTCCTAGAGTGCCTCCCTCATGACTTCACGAACTGTGTCACCGATGTTGTATAGGTCACCCTCAGTCAGTGTAATAGGTTCCCCATCTAATTTGGAAGCCTTGGTATTTTTCCTACGCCCTGTTTGTTCCATACTATGTGGCTAGTTTAGCTATATTGATGATGTGTGTGGGTCCACGCCTTCCACGGTATCATGTCCTATGGTCCAATCCGGGCCTCTTTCCTCCTACATTGTGGTGGCCCCTACTGCTGCTCTTTTTCAGCACCCATGGTCTTCTCTGTGGTGGCCTTCGCTGCCTCGCAGGAAGCCCTTACCTCCTCGAAAAGCTGCTCATTCTGTTTCTATTGTGCTAGTAGCTTGGCGGCATCCTTCTATCTTTGTATCGCTGCCTCATCATGCACTGCTAGATCCGGGCCATGCCATTCAGGTGGCCATGAGTCGAGCACCACAAACATTGCGTCATCGATTGTAATGAATGGGAGTTTGGTCCAGTTCTGCTCCGGGTCCTTCCGTGCCTTGATATACACATTGTGCATATCCGCCTTAAAGTTTGAAAAGCTCCATAGACTGTCATATACCGCAGGGGATAGATGTGGTCGTTTGTGGATCCACGTCCGTACGGTTGCCTCCATGAGTATCCAAAAGATCTTGATCTCATGGATGTGCATGGCGTACCTTGTCACCCAGAGCGATGCGTATTTCGCTGCCTCTAGAAAGTCTTGGTCCAGGGGAGGAAACTGACTATCCTCCATCAATTCTCCTGCAACTAACAAAATGCATAAGAGCAACCACACGTAGTGGAAGGTCTTACCCTACTCCTGAGCTTCCTTGCAATTCGTCAGGAACTCCTCGCAGAGGAGCTGCGCCCAATTGAACTGTACCCCCTTGGCGCATTGCTCGGTCAGCGCAATGACCGTTGCTTGTACCTCGTTACCATGGCATTTTCTCATCACTTTTCCTACCAGCAGCTGAGTGGCTATGTGCATCCCTTTGTCTTGAATGCTAGTAATCACATAACCCCTCTTCTTCTTCTCTAACTTGTATTTCTTCTTCATGGCTTCTACGAGTGCCAAGTCTCTGCTTTGGCTACCTATTTCCGCGGGGTCCCTTCCCATGGAGGGAAGGTTCAAAATCCTATGAATCAGCTCCTCCAGTGACAAGTACCCCTAATGCACTAGGCAAAGCAGTGGCCTGATGTCAATTATCATGATTGGTGGCCAGTGAATGTGTGAAATCCATAGTAGGTGGAGTAGCCTGGCCTCCTCCACCCCACGCAGCCATTTCCATGGCTGCAACATTGTAACTATCCCCTCCTTACTTTGTTCAATAAGTTGGTTAATGTCTAGATGTGGGAACTTTTCACTATCCATGAGGTCCCAATCCTCAAATTTCATCGTGGGTACGCAGCCTAGGGCTGAATCCTCAAATAGAATTCCATCTAGGAGTAGTGGGGTTTCGAGTGCATTCTTAACGGTTTCCATGTCCTTGGGTACTTTTACCTTCCCTTTCGGTGGGGGGACATATTTGGGTAGTTTTGCTGTAGCACATACTTGCTCAATGTCTCCGCCACTTCTTCATCTGGGTTCAATCTATTCTACAAATGCCTGAAGATCCTCCTCCTCATCATCTATCTCAATATTAACCATCTTGCCCTTATCTTCCATAGACAGTTTATCGAACCATGGATTTCATGGAGACATACGGACCGGTCCTACTGCCTGTGGATCCTTTTTGGGCCTTGGCGTCCGAGGCGATTTATGGATTTCCGGTGCATCCCCTACCGGTGGCGTAGAAATTTGCGTGGCTCCCTTGGTTGTTGACATTATTCTGATCAGGGAATCTTGTGTCTCCTTCAGCAATGCCTCAAACCATGAACTTGCTCTTCCAACCTCCAAATTCATCAGGTTCATACATACTTGATAACACAACAACTGAATTCTCAAAACGCCAAGGGTTGTTTGGTCGAGAGCCACCTTTTATTTATAGTCCCTTATGAATTCAAATTCGACCGTTCCCCCCACCTTCGGCTCATTAATGTGAGAATGGTGGCAGATAGTCCCAAATCTAGTTCTGGCTTTATGTCTTAATTGCCTGTTGTCCGCTCCTTATTGCCTTAAATTGGACATCTTGTCATGAAAAGTTACACCAATGGTCACTTTCCAACCTACACGCATGGCAATGCATTCCCTTGTGTGTGAACACGACACATGCATCATATTAATCTTGCGCTTAGCTTCTGTGTCGTGCAACTCCCATAGGGACACTTTTATACTCCCGCACTCTCTTTCAAATTCTTGGAGCACTGAGACTGTGCTTCCTACAGATAGTCAAGTGGTCGCACTACTCGTGTGAGGCTTCAAGTCACCTTCCAACCTGGTTCGCGGGCCTTCCTTAGTTACCCTCACTCCAGTTAGTGCCTCATGTTCTTCCTTATGCGATGCACTTCCTCAGTTACTTTATTTGATAAGGTGTGGTCGCAGGCATGGTAGTATAGCCAAAAAATCTCGGTGACAATCTTCTAGTGTGGTGGTAGGGTTGTCCATATGTGGCCCCATTCTTTTGTCGATGCATAATGCTTGTGAGATTTTGGTTTCTAGTCTTTTGATATCCTCGTCCATTAATATGCTTTTCTGCTTCAGTCGTACCTGATCTTCTTCGATTTTTCGAAGCTCAAGGTTCCCTTCCTGAATGGCTTCTTGAATCTGCATATGTTCATCCTTGCGCAGCTTCATAATCTCTTCGCTCTGGTCCTCGCGTGATGTCGAAATTATGAGAGTTATTGCATGAGGATTCTTTTCCCAAACTATGGTCTTGACTCTGCTCATCGTTTTCAGAATCATTTCCATGCTCAGGTTCTTGCACATGGCCCTATAGGCCCATCGGACCGCTGGCATGCGTAGGTCCCAATTAGTTCGTCCTACCTGGTAAACTCTGTTCATGATTCCATATAGCTTTGTGAATGCTCTGACATGGAATATTTTTGGTGTGCGTCACTTTTCTCACTGATGTGTCGGGTTCCGATTTTCAATCCTTAGTCTGGGATGTGATTGCACAGCACACGTCTGCATCCATCAACACAGGTGGGCGCACAAGCTTCTTCGTCCTGGCTGCCTAGATCGCGTTCGACACTGGGTACTTCCAAACCATAAGCACATCCATCTTCTGATGTGTACTCCACCATCATGCAAGTATCGCACGCAATGCCCATTCCAGCACACCGTACCGTTGTTGTTCCGGTACTGCACTTTCAAATTTGTATAAGAATTCATCCACCATTGTTACCCCATCATATGTTGGTAGTTCCCTTGCCTCTGTCATCATGCACCACAGTGATCTAATCATCATATTTCAATTCATCGTTGTCACTTGGTGTAGACAGTTCTACCAGCATTCTACTTCTTCATCTGAATCTGAAGTACAGGAACTGTTGCATTCCCACAAGATTCTCCCATTCGCAGTCCGGTTCACCCAATCTTGATCTTGCGTCGTTATCTATTAAATGCAATGTAGCTCATCATTGCTTTCATCATTTCATACAAGTTCAGTGTAGCGTGCTCCTTTGGCTAGATCTAGCGGAACTACTATGCGTAGGGACTTTTTCTCGAATATCATCTTCCAATTTTTCAGGTTGATGACTCCATTCATATCAGTGGCCCAATCTGTTCCTAGAAATGCGGGATAAGGATTGCTATCATCAACAATCTCTATTACTTCAAAGTCCATTTTTCTGCCCACGCCTTTGATATCAACTGTTACCCCTTGCAATCTCCCCATGGGCAAAATATTTTGTTGGTTTGTCATTGATAATTGAATAGGGGACCACTGTAATGCATGCTTGCCCATGTGTTCCCACGTCTTATTTGGTAACACATTCACGTCTGAACCTAGGTCAAGGATTACCTGATCCATTTCATACTCATAAATTTCCGCTGTCAATCTCATTTCCCTCCTAGTGTGCAATGTATTCTTTCCTAGTTTCTGGACTACGTGCAGTTCCCCTGACCCTGCGCACCTAGTGATCAGCTTTTGTAGTCCTTTAACTGCCCTATTTGTTGGAAATAATACTAAGAGGGGGGCTGAATCAGTATTATCAAATCAAACACTTTTTCATTTCCACACTCAGATTCATATACGCTACTTCAGTTAAGAGAACTTGCATGTACACGCAATTGTGTCTAATGCAACTAGCATATATCTAGTAAACTTATGATTCAGTTAATCCATTAAATGTTGATCTTTAGTTAGTGCATCAGAACTTTATTAACCATATGAACAGTAAATAGGTGCAGTAAAATAGAATATATCATCACACACAAGAAGCACACATGAACACCATGATGTAAGGTGGAAACCCAATGTGGGTGAAAAGCACCTGCTGCAATTCGTCTCTATCTTCTTTTAATAAGAAAATTCTTTTTACAATATTTCTATACTGGTGCAGCCTTATACCAGTACACAGGCTTCTACCTATAGAAGGTTACAACCTCCTCTCATTCTCCAGCTTCTCCTGGAAGGGAGCTACAACCCCCTTAGCTCTTGTACTAGCCGATCCTTTTACTTGTATGTAGGCGCCAACCTACTGAATGCTCCAACCTTCACTCATTTTCAGCTACTACTGTAAGGGAGCTAAAACCCCCTTAGCTCTTGTACTAGCTGATGTACTATTATGTAGGTGTCGACCTACAGAAGGCTGCAACCTTCTCTTTCTTCCTCCAGGTACCACGTTTCATAAATTTTCAGACTGGATACTCCTGAATAACAACACCATAATCTGAAGGCCACGTTTCATCCAATTTTCGTATTGGACCCATCAATATCATTGAAGCACACAATCAACCAACACTAGCATCATCAATCTCTGAATCACCCAATACTGAAACACTAAAACCCTGTCAACAAACTGCAGTCACCAGAACACAGAGCAGAACACAGAACTCTGCAACGATGTTCAGATCTAACTGTATCATCAAAAATCATGCATCAGAGTTCATATGCTACTTGGAAGAGCCGAACCAGTGTGTATACACAACTTCACCAAAGAGAACTAGCGTATATGTCATTAATTACTTACTTATAACTTCGTTGCACCTCCTGACTTCAGACATACCCAGATCATTACATATACAAGGATAATATGTGTGTTAGCAACCAGATCTAGTCGATTAGATCACATAAAGATAAGTCATTATGATCATGATCCATTATTAGATCTCATCCATCAATCACTGAAGCTAAACACAATCAACCAAACTAAATATGCAGAATATTGACACCAGTAAATAGTCATCAAAACTCATCAACAACCAGAATCACCTGTAACTTCAAACATCATAGCTCATATGGTATACGCTACTTAGATGTATCTAACCTACGTATGTACGCACTTTTATCATAGTCAACCAGCGTATACATCTGTAAATATTCATTCATGATTTGCAGCTAGTCTAAACTTGAGTTATACCCACATCATAATATTTACAGAACACTACATGCATCAGTATACAGATCTAGAATAAACATGATCAAACTGTATAGAGATGATTCATTCCAAGCCATTATATCTCAATCTATCCTTAGATCTTGTTCTTCATCAACCGCTGAGGTTCCTCCTTAGCTCAGATCAAGCAAGGTATCATGAACTCATAACCTGCATACTGGATCTCATACTTCATCAGCTATTCGAAACTTACTTGGTGCTCTTGCCTAATGATCTTCTCCTCCTTTTATAGTCTTAGGCCTTTACTCAATACCATGGTCCAAAACCACTTAGAACTAATACCTTGGACCAAATACCTGGGATCAACACATCGGACAAGATACCTTGGACCAATACCATGGATCACAATACCATGGTCCAAATACCATGGACCAAAACCAAATGTACGTGCCTTTCCTTGCATGAGAATGCATGTATATGTATAGACACCTTTTGGTCGGCTAACCCGCGTGTATATGCAGCTTTATCAAGGGTAGCCTGCGTATCTCTTTTTCTTCATTCTGTGAGGCTGAGCTGTGATCCATCATCTTAATAAGTTTCCATCAAGGACAACACCTGTATCATAATGCCAACACTATTTTCACACAATAGCTTCATGCATGTCTCTAAAAAGGTAGTAAGCATAAAAGGATCCATTCCTGGCTCTAGTTGATCATTACTACCTGAAGTAGATGCCTCTGCGAAGGTCTTCTTAGCTTCCATAAATGTCCCCTTTGCGCGTTCCAAGTCAAACTCAGGTTCCTTTGTAGGAGCCTTGAAAACCCATGTATCTTCTTCGGGCTGCTTCCCCTTATCTTCCCCTGTGGTCGCACTGCTTCTAAGCACTATATTCACATTTGGGTCTTCTTCGCATGGTTCAGACCTCATCATTTGAATATTTTGAGTCAGAGTAGGCTGAAGTACTCCTTTCTCGTGCATCTGTGCAATCAACGTAGGACAATCTACTACTTCATGATCAAACTGAGCACAATATGAACAAGATACTCTCGTCAAGTTGGTACAATCGCAAGTGTAGTTCCCTAGTCCTCCGTAATTGTAACAAATTAACTATCCACAGCCCCTTCCTTGTCCCATTCCTCCTCGTCCTCAACCTCAGCCCTGAAATCCAACGCGTGCCATCCCCGCGGCTGGGTTGAGGCCTCACATTTCTATCTGCATTCTATATGATGGGGTCTGCTCCATCATTAACTCGTAGATGTGACAAGTACGCTCGTCATGGCCCACCGATCTACAAAAATTACAAAACAATTGTTGGGTATTCTATGCGTAATTCTGCAACAAGTGACAATTATCCATCGTGTGCTTTCCTACTATCAGATAGATTGCACACCATAGTACGAGTGCCACACTTGGCCCTACCTGTGCCTCTGGCCTCAATGACATTGGTTCCCCTCCTACCAAGTAGTTCGCAAATACTGGATAGTGGTCTTTGTCATGGCCCTGGTTTTCATTTTATGCACCACACTTCTTCGCACGCCTCTGGCCGTGGCGCCCTATCCTGCTTCAAACTCTGCATCTCCAACCATAGATTCTGGAGTTGTGCGTGGATTTTTTGGACTGCCTGTTAGGTTCCTATACGAATAGGAGTCATAATTTTGAATGGATAAGGTTAAAACCTGTAATATGTACATACCTTTGCTTTCTCCAAATGTTTTCCATATTAAAAAAATTAAAAAATGTAAAGAGGGTATGTCCTAAAAGAAAAATCAAAGGACAAAAAGAATAAAAAGGTCGAAAAAGATGAAAATATGAACCCCAAAGAAAGAAAAGACCAGGAAAGTGTGCAAGTCAAAATGCCACTACTATTTACTTTTTGTGCAAAATAAATGATTGTGTGTAGTTTGTAACCTATGCCACAATCCATGAGAGTCAAAATGTTTAAACTTGGCTATTTCATGTTTCAATTTCATGTTTATAGATAGAGAAATAAAATCTGACCAAACTGTTTAATCTTGGCAAATGAGTAGATTAGGTAGAGTAAATAAAAAGGAGCTCAACTATTTAATCTGAGCCCTTGGATGTAATAAGGTTAGATTTAGTTAGATTACCATTGTAAAAGAAAGAAAAAAATTTGATAAGGGTTTGCTAACTTAAGTGCACCCTAATAAAGAGAAGTAAAAATGGTAGGATGAGTAGATGGGTAACTAGTAGAAAGGTTGTAGAATTGTGATGATTGTTAGAGAAAAGCATATTTATCACCCTCATCATAAAAATTCCAAGTATGAATGAGTAATTGGGCATGCATTAAGCTTACAAAGTCAACTAATTAATTTCCCCATTCATTACACCCTTAATTTTATTAATTTCCCATAAACAAAGTCTTAAGTACCCAAAATCTTAAGTCAAAGGGGCTCAGAGCATTTCTCTGACTTTTGGAGGGACCGGACCCTCGACCCACTGGCTTATAGGTCCTAAATACTAAAATTCCCCCACAAACATTACCCCCCTTCACTATCCCTCATTTTCCCAAACAAATCCCTTTTCCTAAGATAAAACACCATTTTTCCTAAGGAAAAGCCATTACCCCCAAGTAAACCCCTTTTCCTAAGAAAACCCACAAAAATAACACTAAGCCTAAGTTATAATGTGTTTATACAAAGCCAATGAATTATAAATGTACATTGTACTTAGCGCTAAATCCATTTACCGCTTTCGTTCATATTAACTTTTAATTTTATTTATATATTTGCCAAAAATACCCTCTCCTGTATGTATTTATTAAATCCCTTTAATTTTAATATCCTATCCCCGAAGTTTGTAATATAAACTTTATAAATAAAAACTCGACAAATGATGTAAATTAATCGATTTGCGATTAATTAAAAGGTCAAACCTTTGACCAATAAAATTACCCCTGATCCCTTAACCCCCGCCTTAACCCTGAATTAAATTAAAACCATTGCGTTTAATTGCCCGTCAGATCCTCCCACTATCGTCCATACATTTCCATTAACCAATCACCACCAAATCTCTCCCCTCCAAATCTAAGGGTCCACGTTGATTTCACGCGGCCCGAAATCCCAACGTTACTGTTATAGACATTTTTGTGCCTCGCAGCATGGAGCATGAAATGTCAATAATTACAGGGATCCTCAGTCCCTAAACATGTTGTTCTTACCCCTAAAAGAACAAGGTCATCAAACAACAGCACTTCCAATCAGTTCTCCACCTGAAAACACTTCAAAACAGGCTTATTTTGGATCATGTCAGCTGCTGCACTGAGCTTCTGCGCTGGAATGCAACTGTCCCTCTTTGTACCTGCGCTGGAAGTCAAAAGTAATGAAGGCTACCTGCGCTGGGCGAGATTGGCCAAGTGGCACAGTCATCCTGCAAGGTGTCAATTGCCCAGGAAGCTTCCAAACTGACACTTGGTTCATAAGATTCGCCCTGTGATGAGTAAGAGGTACTTGATCACCATGTGTAACCAAGGATCTCCAAGTGGACTCAAGAACTGAAGATAAACTGAAGAGGGAGAGGACACAAGGCAGCTTCATGTCAGTCTCAAGCTGACTCATCCTCTCTTCTTCTCTCCTATATATAGAGCTCTTCTATGAGGTCTAAGGAGGCTGGAATTTTGTGTTAAGCAAGGAGGTGCTGTTGGATTATAGTTAGAGCTATTGGGTGATTGTTTTACTAGAGGTGAAGAGGAGAGTTCTTGCTGCTGGGGAGGTGCTGCTGGATTGGAGCCATCATTGGTTGTAACCTTCTCAGAACCCTGTTACTTCTATCAATAAAGTTTTGCATGTTCTCCTATATACTTGTATTACATTGATGGATTGTATTTACTTGTATATTTGATTCACTCTAATCCATGCATCAGTTATAAGTACTTGTATCTTGTAGTTTCCTCTCTTGTTTTGTGCAGGATCTGTGTGTAGCTGGACCGGCAAAGAGAGCAAGGAGCTGGGAACAAGAGACAAAGAGAGAGGACAAGGATCGACTAAGCGAAAGACACCAGGTTGGTTGACCTTCTTTTCCTTCTCTCTGTACTTTCATAAAGGAAATCATCAAAGCTTTACTTTCAGTTGTTGCTAAAGACTGTCACCTTTAGAGTAGGGATAGGGTCATCCGCATCGGATACTTTTCCCCACAACAAACTGGCGACTCCGCTGGGGAGCCTAGTATCTTGTTGGTGTTTGTAGTATTTTGCTATCCATTTCTTGAAGAAAAGAGTACCAAATCGAAAAGCTTTTGACTATATCAAAAGCGAAGTAGAGGGACTGCTACTCTTGCTCATTTGCTGAGCAAATTCAAGATTTGAAGAGATTATCTACAAAAGACTCTTTACTCTTTGTGATAGATCTTCATCCTCTTGATCATCCATTAGCCTGTACTTGACCTATAGCTTTTTATTTCATCAAAAACAGTGCATTTTTGAGCTTTTTATGAGCCGGAAAACTTTGTAGACGAAACTCTTGTGAGTCAGTGCAGGCTGTCCACAGGCAGTCTGCATTATAGCGCAGGTGCTCCCTTCGGGAACTGCGCTGAGAGTGAAACTGGCAGACTAGAACCTGCGCTGGTCCAGTTAGCCCTTGTCTTGCTCAGTCTTCCTATTGTGTCTTGGCCCTGTTTGCACTTGTTTTTGGCTGATTGCTTGCTGGTTATTGTACTTGTTGTAGACCACTTCTCCTTGACATTATTCTGCCTCAGTTGTGTTATGAAACTGTGAATGTTCTTTCAGTATTTCTTGTTTCAGTTACAGTTTCCCATTATGAAAAGCGAACCAGTATAGTTGTGGCCTCTTAGATCCTGAACTGTAAAAGTGTCTTTGTGATCTTATGAGCTAGTTTTATTACTGTTCATGGTTGTTTGAGTTTGTTTGCTCTTCATTTTATGGTTTGAATCTATACATTTCCTGTGTTTAAACAAGTCTATCATAAGGTGTCTTTTTGATTGTGGACAAGCTTGTTTATTTCTACTTGAAATTAGATTCAAAATTATACAACAGTTTCCTTTTTGTCTAGCATCAACATTAAGGATAACGAAAAGAAATACATGCATTGTGCATTTTTGCATTTGACTGTGTGCTTGATGATTTAGGAAGATGTGCATTTTAGTGTGTGTTCTTTGATCTGTGGAAAAAGTTGTGTCTTTCTTTTCCCTCAAGTAGATTAAGGTTTTCAAAGTTGAAAGATTGAAAAGATTTGCTTCTCATTCTTAGATTGCATATAGGAAGTTGTATATATACATCTCGTGGCGATCCTGAAAGGCAAACTGTTAAGAAAGATCAACATTAAAATAAACTCAATTTACATAACAACGCTTTGGAATTTAACGCAAACATCTAGAGGTCTAGGTAGAGACGTGTTCCGGCGTCGTTAAACATAGTGACTGTCGATCTCTACGAAGGTGGGTGATTCCTCCTGAGAGTCGGTGGCACTAACACGGACTTGAGCTCCCGCGTACCGTCGCGTATATTGGGAGACCCCTATAGGCTTTTATCCTTTATCCTTAGGAAACCGTGTCGGCCGCCCTACTGATCGCGATGCAGTGAACACAGCATTCACGAAGATCGACCACCCATACCGTAAAACGTATTCTGTGGTTTCGCGAAAGGTTTGGCACACCCTCTGCCTAGATCTCCAGAGCAGTTTCTTTTGGCCTTTTTCAAACTCTATAACTGAAAAAGTCCAACCGAGCATTTGTCACTTCGGGCTCGTTAATACATTGAAGGCGACTAGAGTCATCTTTAGCTTTTTCTCGACTCTTAAAACATGAAAAAGCAAGTTTGTGTCTAAAAGCGTCGTTAATAAAATTTATTTTAAGCGGAACATAATCACCTGTTATTCCCACGTTAATCTTTCAGTTGAAAAGTATGGAGCCCACCAACCAAGGAAGTAACCTTGGCGGAAGTCCAAATCCCTTCTCCTCTTGGGGAGATGTTGGTGCGCCTCATATGGCTACATTGTCGCTTCCAGGATTGACAATCGGCCTCCCTATATGGCTCTTTTCGACTAATGTAGTCCAGATCGCCACTAATCCTGAGCAGTCGAATCAACAGTCAGAACAATCTAGAACTACCCACCAGCCTTCCACTTCTTGTGATACTTCATCTGATCCTTCATCTTCGCAAGGTAGAGACGGAAAAAGTCAGCCTCCCAAGGAGAAGAAGGAAAAGAAGAAGAGAGAAAAGAAGCAGAAGGAGCCTCTGGCGAAGGCGACTGGGGGCAAGCAGAAGAAAGCTGACAAAAACCGACACACTGCACCGACCGGGCCTAAATCGCCATGTGTCATTTGCAAAGGGATCCACTTCCATCGTGATTGTCCTTGTATTCCCCGGATACTAAGGGACTGGTCCCCAAGGTTGCACAATCCGGTAGCATCAACCTCTGGTTGTCATGTTGATTGCATTCCGTCGACTAGCGAGAGTGAAGGACGAAGAAGGGGACCAAGATCACCCTGTCTATTGTGTGAAGGCAATCATGCCATCCACAAATGTCCATTCTTAGATGAGGCAAAGAGAGTTTTGGAAGATCGCCCGGTGTCACCGGTGCAACTTCCTCCTGGATACCGAAAACTCGCGCCTAATCCCTCGATAGTTGAAAATCCAGTTGAGCCACTCAAGTGGTCAGCTGAAGTGTCAGTCATTGAGAATGAACCTACTAAATCTAGACCAGATGAAAGTCTAAAGGTCGATACGGAAGTTGACCCGGTTCTTCCTTCAGAGGTTCTATCGTCCAATGACTCCGTCATTGAAGACCTGTCTTCAAATGACACCGTCGTCGAAGAGTCGTCTTCATGCGACATCATCACTGATGAGAACAAGGATGACACCATCCAGGTTCTTTTCATCAGCACCGACTCCGATGAGCATCAGGGCAATGCGCCCATTCCTTTATCGCAGGAAGGAACATCATCAGAGTCATATCCGGCCGTATATTCGGTCCCACCACCAAGCAACCTAGTTGTATCCTTTGATTGGAATCAACTAGGCAGACCCCGGTTACCAGCTAGTATACCATTCAGAATCATTGTCCAGATCTATAGAATGATTATGGCTGGTACTATCATTGATGAAGGGGCGTCTGTGAGTATCCTTTCCTCTGTTGCTTGGAAAGCACTGGGTTCCCCAGCGCTTTTACCTGAGTTGAGAAATCTCTCAGGTTTTGATAAAGGAACCAGTCGACCATTAGGGATCCTCCCCGATGTACCTGTTACATTGAAAGGGAAGACCGTCAGGATGAACGTGTTGGTAGTTCAAGGACCCTTGGATTATAACCTACTCCTTGGACGCGACTATATTTATTGCATGGGAGCGGTAGTCTCCTCACTCTTTAGAGTAATGTGTTTTCCACACGAAGGAAGGGTGGTCAAGCTCGTAGACCAACTTTCATTTCCGGGATCTCGCATCGCAAATAGTCAAATACCAATCCTAAATGGTATGTTCACTCAAGATTCGCCTCCACCCCCGGTCCTCCTTCCCGATGAGCGCGAGTGATTCGGAAAGAAAGACTAGGACCCAGGGGGCATGCACCCTAGTCTGCTTCGGGCAGAAGAAACTCCGGGTATAAGGAAGAATTTCTGCAGAAGAATATGACTAGTCCGTACCCCGTCCGAAGGAAGTGGGGTTGTTCTGGAATAATGATCTTTTGTTAACGTTATGTGTTTGGGAATCATTCACCTTTGTCTAAAAAGTGGGCAATGCCCAAGTAGGAATTCCCTTATTACAACAAGTAGTCACCATCTTTAAATTCAAGCCTCGCCCATCGAAACATATGTTTTGAAGGATAAGCAGGGGCAGTCTACGAAGAAGGAGACCGTATTGTTGTGACAGAGGGTAACCATCTTTGGACAACCCAATGATAGACACCGCCGAAGAAAGAGATTGATTTGCGGCAGCAAATCGAACCGTCTTTGGAATAATAAGAAAGAGGCAAGCCTCCCTCAATAATACCAATGTTTTGTCTTTGATTGGTGTTCTTCTATTGTCACAAATAGCTGTTTGTTAAAAGTGGGCCGACGGGAAGCCTGAGTACTGCGTAAGACCCCTTAAAATAACGAGAAGACAAGTATCGTTAGCATTAGATTAGCAAGATGACAAGTAAATGTGAACACCCAAAGAAAAGCAGAGGTAGGGGAGAGGAGGGGCAGCCTCGAAATTCTATCCTATACCTGGGGGCATGCAAACCTTCTGGAGTGCAAGCTAGGGGCGGTTATTTATCTGGTTTTAAGATTAGCCGTTTCCAAACTTGCATGAGAGAAGCCTGTGGGGCAAAAGTAAAATTTGCCAAAAGTGAGCATAGCTGTGGTAAGGCATAAGCTCTATAAAAATTGGTCCTTACGAGAGGCGTTCTTCATATGACTGGTATATCGAGCAGTTTTAGCATATAGTTCATGCTCGTTAAAAAATAAATGCAAATCCGAGCAGTTTTAGGACTGAATTTATGCTCGTTAAAAAATAGAAAAGTGTGAGCAAAAGTTTCCCCCAGAGTTCAAGCTCATGAAAAAATAAACCGGTAAATAACCTTCTGAGATCGTAAATCCATCAGCCATAAGAACCTTGATCGTGTTTTCATCCATCACCTCCACTGTTCATTTGGCCGATCATTCACTTCCATTTGTGTGTTTACCTCTTTTGAGAAATAGCTGCGAAGAGTGATTTCACCTAGCCATCCTTGTGACACTGCCGTGATTGGAAAATTCCAACCTGTACCTGGAATCTGTAGCTATCCCTGTTTATCACTCGTTCCTCAAAAGACGAGTCTTCTTTCAGCTCTTTTCACTGACTCGTAAAATATGAAAAGTTTGCCGAGTTTTGGCTTCCAGCTCGTTAAATGACCGGAACGCTATCCCTCCTCTAAATTTTAATCTTTTTGGACCTGAGGGATTATTGCACAAAAGGATCGAGCGCTTGTCTTGTTCGGCTCGTTAAAAGTACCGAACAGCCATCCCTTCTGTATTGTTTTATACTTTTTCGGACTTAAGGGATTTGCTGACGAAAAAGGAATTATGGAGTTAACTTTCTGTCCCTTTTCAGACTCTCTAAAAATGAAAAGGACCGAGTTTTCCTTGTCGTTAGACTCGTTAAAATGATTAAATAGCGACAAACTTGTCTTTAGACAAGAACGAGTTTCCCTATCGCTAGGCTCGTTAAATCATAGCGATGGGCTTGCCCGAAGGGCAGGTTATAGAACAAGCATATGTTATCCTCCTCAAGCTTGACAAAAATAAAGAGGTACTGGTCAGAAATGACTGGGGAAAAATTGGGAGAACATCAAAATTTAATGGTAGCAAGTCACTCTTGAACATGACACTTTTCCTCCGTACCACATCGGGTTGGGTTGTTTCATTCACCGGTCTCATCGCCATGGTCCTCGCCAAACCATCTACATTTGGGGTAATGCTACCGATCCATCGCATCAGTGTCGTTATATGTTCAAGAGGGGTCATTCTGAAAGTGTCAACCGTGTCCCATCCACTACCATACATTATCCTTCATCCATTCATGATCGCCACCCTGAATCATATGTCACAGTTTGTTTTCACCTCCACTAAAATCATTAGCTCCGTTCCGTGTCATTGATGTGGGATTCATTAAGGCCCTCCTTTGACGGATCGCTTCTTGTCGACTTCAGCTCATGATCCAAGAAGTTGATCTAGGAACACCCCCATCAGTACTTTGAAGCTTGCATGCCTCAATGGCAAGTTTCTCACTTCCGGCGACAGGTATACATCAATGACCTTCGACCAGAAGATTTTGCGTGGCGTTCGACGCCAAGTCCTTTATTCACGCCACGTGAATTGTACTGCAGTACCTTGAGGGTCATCGTCATTATTGGTGATTCCTCTCGCGCTTGTTAACGGTTTTCATTATTGACCGGTAATCAAGCGATGTCTTTCCATGTTCGACTTCAGCGCAATTCTCACATGGATCGACTTGTACTTAGAGTGAAGATCGAGCGAGTTTGAAGACCCCGGATCTAGTTTCATCCATCCGGGCTGCGATATATATTCAGGAAATATAAAAGCATTTGCCATGTACATCATTGCAACAGATGATCATCCTACTCAAAGGATGATAATTTCAGCAGAAAATTATCAGTCTACCTTCAGACGATCGTCTGTCATATGTACCAAAATGTATTTATAAAAGCTGAGCATGGGAATGCCTGCCTCAGCTAGATCATGAAAATAGAATGAAAAATAATGTATTGTATTGTATTGTATTACAGGGCACTCTCCTCAGCACTGGAACGAACTTCGGATCCTCTAGATAAAGCATTTCACCCGATAAACGGCCTCATACTTTAGGGGGCAACTGTTATAGACATTTTTGTGCCTCGCAGCATGGAGCATGAAATGTCAATAACTACAGGGATCCTCAGTCCCTAAACATGTTGTTCTTACCCCTAAAAGAACAAGGTCATCAAACAACATCACTTCCAATCAGTTCTCCACATGAAAACACTTCAAAACAGGCTTATTTTGGATCATGTCAGCTGCTCCACTGAGCTTCTGCGCTGGAATGCAACTGTCCCTCTTTGTACCTGTGCTGGAAGTCAAAAGTAATGAAGGCTACCTGCGCTGGGCGAGATTGGCCAAGTGGCACAGTCATCCTGCAAGGTGTCAATTGCCCAGGAAGCTTCCAAACTGACACTTGGTTCATAAGATTCGCCCTGTGATGAGTAAGAGGTACTTGATCACCATGTGTAACCAAGGATCTCCAAGTGGACTCAAGAACTGAAGATAAACTGAAGAGGGAGAGGACATAAGGCAGCTTCATGTCAGTCTCAAGCTGACTCATCCTCTCTTCTTCTCTCCTATATATAGAGCTCTTCTATGAGGTCTAAGGAGGCTGGAATTTTGTGTTAAGCAAGGAGGTGCTGTTGGATTATAGTTAGAGCTATTAGGTGATTGTTTTACTAGAGGTGAAGAGGAGAGTTCTTGCTGCTGGGGAGGTGCTGCTGGATTGGAGCCATCATTGGTTGTAACCTTCTCAGAACCCTGTTACTTCTATCAATAAAGTTTTGCATGTTCTCCTATATACTTGTATTACATTGATGGATTGTATTTACTTGTATATTTGATTCACTCTAATCCATGCATCAGTTATAAGTACTTGTATCTTGTAGTTTCCTCTCTTGTTTTTTGCAGGATCTGTGTGTAGCTGGACCGGCAAAGAGAGCAAGGAGCTGGGAACAAGAGACAAAGAGAGAGGACAAGGATCGACTAAGCGAAAGACACCAGGTTGGTTGACCTTCTTTTCCTTCTCTCTGTACTTTCATAAAGGAAATCATCAAAGCTTTACTTTCAGTTGTTGCTAAAGACTGTCACCTTTAGAGTAGGGATAGGGTCATCTGTGCATCGGATACTTTTCCCCACAACAGTTACCCGCCTGAAATGGGTTGTTTTCCCTTGGGCCCCCGAGGCTGCGTGGCACCCGATGAGTGGAATCGGCAGCCTCCCCCCAAAACTACCCAATGGCCAAAAGCAGTGTGAAGAAAACTGCATACTGCCGCCCGCTACATGACAAACCGTCTACTGTTCACTTTGCGCCAAAATTCAAACAAATCAAATATTTACCTGTTTAAACACGAAAACCCATGTTTCACTCGTTTTAGCCCGTTTGTGTAGTAAAACCTTGTGTAACCCTTCTGCACCACCTGAAGCCTCTGCTAACCAATTCAAGCATGGTTTACCTCCCGAAATCATTTTGGAATCACACCATAGACCTATAAAGCTCGACAAAGCCATTAATGACCCTCCCTGTCAACCCAATGTTTTACTGATAGTTTTTTTTGTTTTACAGGTGATCAAAAGACCACAACCTTGGATAAACAGTCTTAATACTAGTAATAAGACCTATTTACTCTAAGATTGTTATCAAATCTATTCAAACAGAGATATAAAATAAAATCTATAGTTAAAAGACAAGCAGAAGAAACATGAAATTAAATGATTTACTATTGAAATATACAGTAAAAACCTAAAATATACTGTGAAGGTAAAAGGACACAGTAAAAAATAGTCAAAGTGTATCAAGGTTAAAAGAGTATCAGATTAAAGACCAAGTCAAGTAAAATAGCTAGCATGAAGACAAATAGCAGGGAAGATAGCTACAAAGCATACAAATTCATGTCAAAGTGAAGACAGATGAAAAAACAAAGCGGTAAAAGTAAACAGTAAAAGTAAACATGGATGCAGTAATGGTTAAACATATATGAAATCACTTTCACCAACAACAATGAAGTTTATCCAAAGTAAAAGTGAAAAATAGTTAAAATAAATTTAAGGTTAAAAGATGAAATCAAAGCAGAAATGGTACATTCTTCAGAAATTTCCTATTTAAGTCATAGTTTGCAGAAACTATTGTGGCCAATCCAAGAAGTATTTTGAGAAGCGGGAGGAGATTTTTGTTCCTAAATGGCCAATATACAAAAACCTATATCACTTTTACACAGGTATTACAAAAAGCTATATAACTTCATATCTTCACAGCCTACTTTTCGGATTGTGTAACGTCCTGTTTTAGATAGCTTTTGCAGAGACTATTGTGAATAGCTGGAGCTGAATTTTGGGAAATTGAGAGATGTTTATCTCAAAAACATTCTTATCTACAATAAATTCTTTCACATTTTACATATCTAGCTCGGATTGAGATATAAAAAGGTATCAATGGACCCTAATTTTTCAAAATTGCTAGGGCAGAATGCACAAAGAAAGGATGCAGTTAGTGACTTGGATGCCTCATAATAAATTAAGAGTTGCTATCAAATTCGACTTTCTCTTGTCACCATAAATCCATAAAAATAGTGCCATATAGATTCATTAGTTTTGAATGTCCTTTATTTAAGTTCTATTAGTATAAAACAGTTTGAGATATTTGTAAAACCAATCTTGATATTTTTTCAAGATATTTCAGTTTAGAATTTGTATAAATACTTCTTCATTTGAAGTCTTTTGGGGCGGATTCAAAGACATTTCTATAGAAATTTTCTTCTCAAGTTAAGGAGCTATTGTAATCAAGACTGGATCGGCTTGCTAGATCAAGGAATGAATTAAATACATTTCACGGGATTCTTGTGTAAAGCGAAAATCAAATAAGTATTCTCTATCTCATGTTTATTACTATTTCTCTTCATGTTTATAAATAATCATATGTGTCTCTATGAAATATGAATGTTAAACTAGGAATGATATTTCAGAACTGGCTTGAATGCTCTTTGTCTTGACTATTTACATTCTTAATTTTTCCTGCTAATATCTTAGTCTGAGAGTTCTTAATTGCTCCCTTACTTCCGTAGTTTCGCCCCCAAGTCTATAGTAAAGGATTCTTAGTTTCCCTTTGCTCATGATAACTTCCTTCTCTTTGTCTTAATCCCGGCCTAAGGATTCTTCATTGCCTTTTTACCCTGGTTAGGATTACCTCATCCATTGGAACCTGAAGATTTGCCTTTTTCTTTGCTAGCTTGCCCTGTGAACTCTTCCTTTAGTGATTGATATGCTCCAGTTAAGCTATCCTTTGATTAACTCCACAGCCCAATGGCTTGAAAGCCTTGCTCTGTCCATCTATTCCCATAATTCCACCACCCAAAAAATTCAAAACCTTATGAGCATCAAGAAATAGCCTAAAACCCCACCAAAACAAAGTTAAATTATAAAGCCCTCTCTAGACTTAGGTTGGCTAGAGCCTAAGCCTAAAAGATTAGTTTGTGGTTACCTCAGAAATTTCTTTCTTTAACCTTGAGAAAATTCTGAGTGATAACACTCCCAGTCCCGGATCCTGTATCGGTGTTTCATGCAACCTCATCGCCATTTCCAATGCTTCGGCTTGGGTTGAAAGCTTCTGTTGTGATAGCATTGTCCTCAACTGTGGTGTCAAAGATGCCACAAACCAAGCACTATTCTACACACCTGTTAGCGTCATATTAGCCTTGCAGATCATACTCTTCAGCCTCTTATCCAGATCCTAGGGGATCTCGTTTGGGAGCATCGCGATTTCTTTAAATCTGATGATTGACTGTGTCTCTGATTTTGGTCTGCTAAATTCTTTGTTCAGCACATTCTGGATCTCCACTATTCCTGTATTTGAGTGATCACTAGAGTGCTTGATATACCATGTCAGTGCGTGATCTTGCAACATGCTCACCAATGTGGTTTTGCTAATGTTGCCGTCCATGACCCCTTGTGCTTCCCACAATTCTCTTACCAAGAACCAGAACTGGTCCGGATCCTCATTCCCTACTCCTCTAAATACGGTTAGCTTGATCACGCTTTCCATGCTAAACTGTGGGGGTGGTGGAGGTGGGGTGGGTGAAGATGGAGGTGAAGGAGGTGATGGCATAAGTGGAGTTGGTAATTGCAGAATGCGCTGCCTTATCAAACTGACCACACTTCTCGAAGAGACCCAAGTGATCTCTTCCTCGCTCTCTCACGAAGGTGAAATCAAGGGACTATTTCCTAATTCATTGCTACCTTTGTAGATCCTTCCGCTCTACGTTGTTCCAAACATCAATGTATTCGCATCACCCATTTTTCACATAACAATGTATTAATCTAGGTATTCAGGGATTTAATGTACCTACCTCGAGGTCCCTTGAGAAAACGTCACTCTGCTTCACTGTAGCTTACAATCGTGTCTATTGCAAACTCAGTGATAAATCCCCCTATTATCTAGTCGAGCCAATGGTCCACAGCTCGCGTGATCTTATCTTCGGATTTCTCTAGTCTATGCACTAATTCTGGAGTCCACACTATTAGTTGATCGAGCTTGTACCTTCCCTAGCTATCGGTTAACCTCGCGATCCACTCATACAGTTCAGAAGGGAAGGATGTGAAGAAGATCTCGTGGATCTCTATATATACGTAGTGATCGCGCCACCTCTTCTCAGATATCTGTGGAATTCTCTTTTATTGTGTCACGAACTCGTGAAGCTTCTTGTCCAAACACTCTTCAATTTACTCCTTTGTGGGGTTCCAATGGCACAACATCAGACATCCCTTAGGCAGATCTCGATCCCAGCAACAGAACCATTTTTTGGCTTGTTGGGGCCTGACCTAGGTTCAGAAGTGATTTAGCCAAACAAACCCTGAAACTAACAGCCCTTTTGGCAACAATCTATGGTTCAAGGAGTAAGGTCTTACCCGAGGTAGTATGGGAGGGTACTGGAACCAGGTTTCCGCACCCTAGGGATGTCTTGATGAAGTCTGGGAAGTTCGCAAACTGAACCTGTGTGCTTACGCTGCTCTGTACAACCGTCTATCCTTTGCTACTTATGCAACTACTTTTGCGTAGCTCTATAAAGAGTGCAAAGAGGTGTTGTCTTGATCCTTTATCCTTACGGTGTTATTATTATAGATATTAACTTAATTGCATATACCCAATATTCTTATTAATCATTGCATATTCATATCAAGTGCACGCAATCATAAGACCGTAAAGAGATGCATAAATATCACAGAAGAAATAAACACGCAGTATTCCAGAATCAACTTATCTTTTATTAATCCTCTATTCAATTATAATCCCAACTCTGCCCTATGCACTCTGGTGCAGGGATCTGCACACACAGCTGTGGACTCTACCAAGCTTCTGCGCACTCAGCTATAGAGCCTCTTACTACTTCTACGACCCAAGACTCGGACTTACAGACTCAGAGCGATTTCCTCATTCAAAAACCCATATTACTTCTCAAAGCTAAGACTAAGACTCATTTTACACTTAGAGCCTCACTCTATTTATACAATCCCATGGTTCGTAGACCATGGGTAGGCCAACACACTCTACATTAAATTACATTACCTTGGGGCGGACAACCCTAGACTCTCGCGCTCCACACCCACATTTTGCAGGGTCTTTTCATTACATTGTCCAAAACTTTGGGCTTAAAGCCCCAAAAACATTCTATTGGGGGATCCACTGCCCAACAAGATCATTATTGTTTTGCTGCATACATAAAGTTACGGGTCATTGTACTCTCTCTTGCTGCATCATTTGATGATGATGTAAGAAGAAGAAGATTTGCAAGGTTTTTCCCCATAGTGGGTTTTGCCTTGGACTTGGACCAATCCTAGTGTCTCTATGTGAGTGTGTGATTTTCTTCTATCATTCCTTTTATGTCCTGTTGCATTGATGATGATGGAGATGTTGTTTCTTTCTATATATTTGCATATGTTGATGTATACAGGTGTAGATCTGAATAATGTAATGATGATATGGGGTGAACTTAATATATTAATGATGAAATGAAACTAACATAGCAAACAATAATGTCTCCATATAAATAATTAACATAGAGCCTTGTAACAATGTGGGTGCTATAGGGATTAATGCATGGGTGTTTGGTGATGTAGAAAGCCTCAAGGATCCTCCTAGGATCCTTGGCAAACAGTTAGATTAGCTACAACTATCACAAAGATACATGGATATTTATGCTTAACAAATGAATATCAAAGTGAGAAGGACTTATTACCTCAAGTCTTAGTGTGGTGTTGCTGGAGAGTGCAATGTAGCTAGGCGGAAGACCCCTGAGCCAGCTCCAAATCGAAACTTGCACATAGAAAAGACAAGCGTAATATCACAACATAAAACCTTAATAAACAATGCATAAACATGTAAATATATATATTTACCTATATCTAAGCCACTCGTGCTAACGATATTGCATAAAAATATAAATAAGTTATACTACCAACATCACAGAGTGGACAACACAATTGTAGTTCTATATTGATGTAGAAAGAGTGATGACAACCATCAATTGTATCAACCTTCCCTTACCCCTCTAGCTCCTCTCTCTCTCTCCCTTTCTAACCTCTTCTAATGCCTTAGTCTGAGACTCTGCTCGACAGTCAAATAGGCAATCCTTTCAAATGGTTCGACCTCTTTCACAATGGCCCTAGCCTTGCATATATAGCATGTGGGGATAGGGTTGCCAATTCCTTCATGAGTTCCATTAAGAAAAAGCAGTGATGTTTCCATGAATTTGTGCTCTTTCCCATTTGCATACTCCATTAGAAATTAGTAATTCCCCCAAACAGGTTGAGTTTTGATGTTTCCCTTCTTTTGTGAGTTGACATAGGAGAGAATCTTAGGATATTTCTTGATCAAATCGTTCACTTGACCAATAGAAACTCATTAGGGTCCACTAAATCTCTTTTCGAGGTAATAGACAGAGTTACCCTAGGCACTAACACACCCTTAACCTTGCTAGGAATATTTATAAAGTAGGTTGATAGTGTTTAAACAACGTTACCTTGACAACCGAGCCTGTGAACTTTGTTAGTCCTTCATTCATCATGTCTTTCTCCTCTAACCTAGTGAGGAGGTGATTTTCCCGTATAACAGATTCCCCCTAAAGTGTGAGATCATAGGGTGGGACGATGGCAAAAATACTTTATATTTAACTGTCCTTTTCTTTGGAAAAGAGAGAGAGAGGATCATAGCTTTGGGCAGTACGCGAAACCTCACACGGCAAATATATAAAAAACAACTAAAATGATGTCTCGAGTCGGGCATTCCCACACTCAGTAGCTATGTCAGAGTGATTTTTTCAATAAAGGGATATGATGATGTTCACCACTGATAAGCACAATGCAAAACCTGTGTCATAATAGGATCATTTTGACGAGCTGTCTCCAAAAAACAATAAATGCAACTTGCGAGAGGAAACAAGGTTGAGTGATGCAAGCCTCTACCCAAGGTCTTGATTTCTGCTTCACCGCAACAACATAGATCAATACATGTGAATATAGGCATTGAGGTCAAACATGCACAAAATCATCTGATTACCATTCAGTAATGGAGACCGTTAATAGACGTGAGGATGGCCACCGATAATGGTGATGGTCTCCAAGATGCATAGTGTTAACACCCAGGTTGTTCCCTATGACTCCGAAGGGAATACGGCCGGGGTAACCACTAACCAATCTTTGGATTACAGTTTCTAGCCAAACTGTAATCAGAGAGGGCTCTCTCTTTATGATTTGTCTCTGTTATGATAGTATTTTAGGCTAGCTATTATGCTCAGGTTTTTGTTTATGTTTTGGCTGAAGGATGTCTTTCAATACCTAAGATGTAATGTTTAGACAGTTGTATTTTATTGGGCAATGGAGTCTAGAGCTGTGAAATGCTTGAAATGCTTCAGTGAGAATGTTCAGACTGCAGGGCCTATTGGGTATCCCAACATACAAATTTAAAGCTTAAGTGATGATGTATGATGTATGATGTTTAGCCAATGGAAAGCAATTAAGAATTTTCCATTAAGCTAATGCTGTGAAAGTGAAATATATTGCTCAGGAGCAAACTTGAATTCCTGAAACAAAGGTCACTGTGAAAGATATATTCTGAAAGTGTAGCAATTAAGAATTACACTTATCAAGATTATAACTGAGGAAAACATTCATTAACAACATAGATTGAGCTCAGGGTATTGCATGAATAAATCCTGAAGGCTATTCTTTTTCTTTGCTGCTAAATACTTAGAACTTAGAAATATTTATGGATTGCAAAAGACTGAAACACAAAACGAAGAGAGTTACAGAAAACTTATTGTATATGAGATGCACAGGGATCCTGCCAACTTCAACAAACACCATGAACGCATTCAAACAACTCAGAACTTCAGAAATTCCATTACTTCTGTTATTAAACTCTGCAAAGATTACAGCATAGGAACTTCTTCAAAAGAAATCAACAACAACCCCTGCAAGCTTATGCGAGGGGCAAATATATACAAACGGTAATACAAAATATCTAAGGCGTTGAGTCATCTGAGAAATAAATGTTTCACCAACTTTGTACAGAACAGCAGATAAGAAGTTATTGTTGCTTTTAATACAATATAAATGCTCATTTCTATCAGTCAGAAGATATTTTGGCCTTTGGAGGCCACCGAGTCGGTTGGAATGATCTGCATTAAATGCTGGAAAATGCGCTTTTGTGGATGCTTTGCTGTAAATTTTCGGCCCTGTCACCTGTAGCTGTCCATCTTGACCTGCTGGCCGAAAGTTCTACTGAGTTGGCTCAGCTTTCACCTTTTATGCATGCTGATTTTATTAACTTTTCCTGTGCATGCCACCTTGTATTTTTGATGAAAAACTTGAAGAATGGCTTCCTGGTCTATAGGATCATCTGTATTGCCTTTGTCCACCATTCTTGTGTGGGCAGTTGATGCCTAAGAATTGCATCCATAGTCTCATCTGCCTCTGTGTATTTATAGAAGTTAGGAGGCACTTCAAACATGTGTGTAATTTCATTCATTATAAAGAATAGATTCTCCACTCTGTTGTAGAGAGTTTGCCCTGTAGCTGGCCCTGTTTCCTCTGAGGTGATGGGCCTTTCAGTGATCTAACTTGTGGCAAATGTATTGACCCTGTTGGCATACTGCTCATGGGTAAGCAGTCTTCCTGCACTGTTCAGTAAGCCAGGGAGACCTCTGTTCTATAATACCACAAATTTGTCCATAAATATTTTCACCTCGGTCTGCATGTCTTGGGTCCTTCTCTCTAATGTCTGCACTAAGCTTCTCAGTGTAAGGACCCTCTTTATAAACAAAATAGTCTCAGTCCTGCTAGAAATTCCCATAGTTGCTAACTGAACACTTGTTCTATTATTGAGCACATTGATCACCCTGGTGGCAATTTCAGGCATATTGCCTAGAGCTGCCCTTGATCTCTGAATTTCCTTATGTGCTTTTGCAATGAGCTCCAGCTGCTCATGGATTGTCTCAATATACTGCCATTGATCAGTAATAGACTGGCCAATATTGGCCCATAGCAATTTCTTGATCTCAGCCACTACTTTATCCAGTTGGAGCTCCTTCTCTAGCTCCTTTATCCTGTCTTTGAGGGCTTTTATTTCCCTGCCCTTTTCTGCCACAGTCTGCTTGGATTTGTCATATCTTTCATTTACCTTGGCTAATTTCTCCCTGGCCTCATTTAGTTCTGTCATTTGTGCTTCCAAGGCCTGAATCGCATTTCTCAGCTTTTGCATGTCCAGGCTTGGGGCCTGCTCTGTTGTTGGTGGTGGTGCTGAGGTGGATGGTGTTGCCTGTTTTGTTTGTTGAGGAGGAGGAACAATAGTTGGAGCAGTTTCCTCAAGGTTAATTATTTTAGGAGAAGGCTGGGAGGTCTGACCTTCTTCTTTTTGCTTCAAAGCTGCCTGTAATGCTGCCTGTGCAGCCTCTGATTCTTTCAGCTTTTCTTGAGTCTGGATTAGCTACTTATATAGAGACACCAGAAAAGTTGTGGCATCCTGATCATGCCTCTGCTGGGCAACTTCATCTGTTTGAGGGTGAATTGTGGTTGGAACTTTGATCTTTCTCCTCAAAGCTGCCATGTCTGCATCCCTCAACTTCAATATTTCTTGTATGCCCTTGATATCCTTGGGATCATGCCCAATCTATATGATTATATCTTCTAAGGACCTAATTTTGTTGTCCTTTTCTTGAGAGGATGCTCTCTCCAACTCAAGTTGGGCAGCTGTATTATTAAGGCTATTTTCTAGCCTATAATTATCCAATGTCTTGTCTGCCAAGGAGGCATACACCATCTCACCCGTTTGCTTATGTAATTCAATTTTGGCCATTGGGTGGATGTCCTTGGCAAGGACCTCAAGATTGGTCCTTATATAATCTACAGGTGACTGGGGCTGTGCTACAGCTGGCATAAAATGACACATGATCATTTTTCCCTCCCGTACATCATAGGCAGACATCAGTCTTTGCTGGTTGGTAGGAGCCATTTTCAGTAGATGATTGTAGAGCTGTATTTTAAGTGGCTCATTTTTCCTTTTAATATCAATAAACTGCAGTTTGATTTCTCCTTTTGCTTCTCTTTGGTGGCTTGAGGAGCTGACTTCTCCTCCTATGTTTCTGTCATTTCCCTGCTGGAAGGAGCTAGCAGATGCTTCTCTACTAGGTGGGCCCATGCCCAGAGACTGCCCTATTGGCATTTCCTGCTCAGAGAAGGGATTCATTTTGTGCCTTTTCTCGCCATGACTTATTGATGTGGTTAAGGGAGTCTCTCTGTCCCTTTTCCTGCTTATATCCTCCTTTTGTGGAGTTTGGAGGAATGAGGCTTCGGTAGTAACTTCTTGCCTAGGAGGCACCGTGTTTTGTGCCTGCTGCTCAGTGAAAATTGGGGCCTCAACTGCCCCTTCTTGCTGTGGGGGCTGCTCTTTGTCATGTTGCCCTTCTTCTTGCTGTAATTCCTGTTGTTTTTGTTGTTCCACCTGCTTCTGTTGTTGCTGCACCTTCTCATGAGGTGGTTGTTCGGTCTCCATTTCCTTTTCCTGGCCTTTGCTAGATATATTCTGAGTGGCTTTGGCTGCTTGCTGATTTGCAGTCAAGGAGGATGCAACTTCTCCCACTTGTGTGCTTGGAAGGGAAAACACCTGTGAACGAAGTTCAAGGTTAGCCATCTTCTTTAGATTCCTCACCGCTCTTTAATTCAGCTCTTCTTGTGAACAGGCTCCTCTAAGATTCCTCTCCTCCATTTTACTTGGTTTGCATATTTTTCAATGTGAGGAATCTTTAATTTATATGAAGTGATTGGGGTCATAAGGTTTCCAAAGGAAACTGGTTTGAAGGCCAAGGGACTCAAGCATCATGTCTGCTTCTTTCCAACCTTCCTCCCTCTTTTTATAGACAAAGTGGCCAAGTTGGTTCTTGACCTTCAACTGTGCTTTCTTGCCTCTGCCTGAAAAGTGAAGCACATCAACATTGCCAAACTGCCTGAAGTATTCTAGGGCAAACAGCCTCATAGGCACATATCTGGGTAGTCTGTAGGGAGGAAATTCACACCCATATATCCTGATGACAGTGTGGTTCTGGTAAACGTACCAGTCCCCAATGCTGTATGATTTGGATAACTGAAGGATCCTTTGCATGTCATCAGTGAGCCTTGGAGGAGGTGAGCTCATCAACATAGACATAGCTGGGTGGATGAAGAGATATATGAACTCACAATAAGTATAAGGAGTCTCGGATCTACAGTGGAAAACATAGGACCAATAGACCACTGATCTTGGATTGCCTTGGGCATCCACTCTTTTGATTGGAAAAGAGAACTTCTGATGTTGATGATATAAGATTAAGTGGTAAATGTAAGAGTTGTATCTGAACACCCTTTCTCTTGCCAGGTTCATTAATTGCTCATGTATTTTGTCTGATATATAGGTGGCATAGTCATAGCAGATAGGAGACTTGCCAGGAGAAAACATAGGCATCATTACCAGCACAGTTTCATCAACAAACTCAATTGAATTGTAGCCCAAAGTGGGATTAATCATGTATGCAAGATCTCTGCCCAATTGGTTGAGGTATACTTAATTCATAGGAGGATACTTCACAGAGTCAGAGTCAATGTACAACTGATTTAATTTGGTGACCTGAGCATCTGTCAATCTGGCTCCTTGATTTATCAAGTCTACGAGTGATAGAGGGACCAGTTTCTTCTCAGTCCGGAAGCAGAGCATGTCTTTGATAGCTTCTGGGGTGATATAGAACACAGCTGAGCCTGAAGGGTCAAGAACTGCCCTCTGAGTAGGGTCATAGTTTTCAGCACATAGGTGGATCAAATCAGGGAACTGATTGACCTGAGGAAGCTTGAATATAGGGAGAAAAGAGTCGCATATGCCTAGCACATCTGTTCCAGTCTCATGTTTGGCCTTCAATTCATTGAGCAGGTGGATGTGGAACTTGGTTCTCATTAGCATTTCCTCTGAGATTTGATAGCCCATGTCTGCCAGAGGTTGCCACTCCAATTCTCTCTGAGGGGCATTCAATGGAGCAATGTTCAACGCTACAGGAGCTACTGGTGGATCCATGGTTTCTCCTAGGATTATAGATGGGTGTTGCTATGCTGAGAAACACAAAGGAGTTTTCTTTAACAGAGAAATGTGAATTATTCAGGGATAAAGGATAAATGATCAGCTGCAGTAATTGAAATACTGCTTTAAAATGCGGATAAGACTAATGTCTGGTCTTAATCTCTCTCTTATAGCAAGTAGGTATAGTTTGAGTAGCCGGTTCGTGATTGCACGAACAGAGTGCAGTTTTTTGGTGAAAATTTAGGCAAACAAGGCTCAGCTGATGATTTTCGACCTTACAGTTGCAAATGGGGACTAGGCACAGGGATTTTGCCGGCGAATTGCAAGTTTCTTTGTCTCTTAAGCTTTTTTGAGGGAATTTACAGACAAATCAGGTGTATGAAGGATTTACGAGGATAAATACCTGGTATATAGTGAGAAACGGTCACGAATGTATGTATAAATGACGCGCCGAAGGTCTCCAGGTCGAATTCAGCAAGGTGGTGCACGTTTGAACGTAAAAACCATGCAGAGAAAGCAACAACGTTTTGGCAAAAAAGTATAAAAAACGCGAAAATTCGGCCAAAATATGGATTTTTTGGGACATTGGCGCCTTTTTTGGATGACGTCAGCATGACGTCATCGGGTGGGGTCAAGGCCGGATGACGTCAGCATGACGTCATCGGGTGATGTGGCAAGCTGTGATTGGTCCATGGGGACAATGAGGTGGCAGGCATATTAGTGTAGAGGCGGACGAGGGTGCTGACGCGACGGCGGGGTGGCACTGACGTGGGTCTGACGTGGTGATGACGTTGGCTGGGCGGATCAACCGAAACCGGAAGTGGTTAGCGGTTTCTCATCGCACCGCTTTTGATACGGAAGCAGAATTGTCAGGCGTACCTCCGATACACTGTGGGGGTGACGCATGGCAGAGGCCTGACGTCACCCTCTGACAGATATCGGAAGGTATCTGTCGGACGTCGGGGCCGGTCTGATATGGATGAGGGCCGTCGGATCAAAGGGGTCCGATCCGACGGTTGACGAATCAGTGAGGTGATCGGACAATACGAAAGGGGGGCGGGATTAAATTAATATTTCTTTCGGGATTTGTGCTCGGCGGAAACCTTTGGGATGTGGCAAATTGTAATGGTTTTTTTTAATGCATTTTCAAATAAAAATAACATGGCGCCGATACTTTGGATAAGTCAAAAAAGTGGGTTTTTATGTGCTTTTTGCAGATGATGTGGGTTATGGGTAAAAGGGGTTGTTCATAAGGTTTTCTTAGCCAATAAAGGGTTTAATGGGTCAAATAGATTCAGAAGGGAGAAGGGGGGTAAGGCTTAGGTTTCTCAAGCTGACCAGATGTCAATTTGATCCCTGACAGAGAACATATGGCCATAATGCCAAGGGGAGGGATATTTATACCATGTTTGGGGTTTATACACCATGGTGTTATAATAGTAGGGAAAGGGTAACATAGGGGAATTATATAATAGATGTTAGGGGTTAATATAGATGAAAAGGGTGGGTGGGGAGTGATAACACTAAGTTTATTTGAAAATCACCTAGCTTAGGGAGTAGATCAAAATGAAAAGAATTTTAGACAAGAAATGTGGCTTTTAAAGGACTAAGAACCACCATAAAACCACCAATTCTTCCATGAATCTCGACTGATGAGGGGATGTTAGTAATGAATGGAAAAGGGGAAAATTGGGAAGTTAGACATGCTTCTTTGCTTTGCTGCAACCTGATAGAGAAGAAGACCTTCTCAATCCATTGATTTTGCTTTGTGAAATAGGTTAGCACACCTTCATTTGTAAGGAATGACACTTCTGCAACCCCATCTTCCTACCCATCTATTTGCCTAGCATTTTTTGTTTCTTCTTGGAGGGTGCACTTAGACTTGCAGACCCTTATTTGCCTTTTTTTTTCTCTGGCTTTTTCCTTTTGATTTTCTATCTAATGCTACCCTTATTGCTTCCAAGGTCCCAGATTAAACAGTTGGGAGCCTTACTTCTCTACCTAAGCTACTTGTCTGCCAAGATTAAACAGTTTGGACAGACTTCTTTCTCTATTCTACAACTGAAAATTTAAAACATGGCATGATCCAGATTAGGTTGTTGGACCATCCATCAAAATTGAGTCGATATCAAGCTATATACACACCTTGTCTTCTATTGGAAATATGGGATATTTGCATCATCAAAGCAGAGCATATTTGGAACTTTCCTTGCCAATCATGAAATATGAAACCTATTGGTATAGGTAGCTAACAGTGGCTCCACATGGGGATGGTTTTTCATTAGAAAGACCAAGAACAGCAGGTCAGAATGCCTTGGCCTTTGCCTGCTTTCACCAATATTTGAAGTATGCTGCTTTAAAATGCCAAAATTGTGCTCTTCCCATCTTGGTAGATCTCTGATCCTATTTGCCTCTTGCTGATAGTTAATAAAATTTGAGAAACTGCAATTTTACATCCTACAGAGAGTAATATATACACTTGAATATGTACAATGGAAACTCAAGCTGCACTTATGGGTAGTAGTCAAAATAGTGCTTCAGCATCCTGCCATTCACGGGACCTTCATCCAAATCAGTTTCATTAAGACTTTTAAGGAAATAATTATTGTTTCCATGTACTGCTTGGACAACAAATGGTCCTCTCCAAAGGGAATCAAATTTTCCATGTTTTCCTTTATCTTCCCTTCTTGAATCCCATTTGAGGACCTTGTCACCAGTGTTGAAATCTTCTGCCTTAGTCCTTCTGTCAAAGGCCTTCTTTAATTTTTCTTGTAAAACTTGAACTCTGTTGTAGACCTGATCTCTAGTTTGCTGCAAACATATTATTTGATTGATCCTTCTTTGCATATCGTTTGGTTCAGCTTGGCTTTCTTGAAGAAGTTTCATAACAGGAATTCCTAGTGATGAAGGGAATTTGGCTTCTAATCCATAAACCAACTCATATGGGCTGACCCCAATTGATCTCTTGGTTGTTAGCCTATCTGCCCATAAGGCATTGACAAGCTTCTTATGCCAATTCTTTTTATTTTCTTCTAACACCTTCTTTATAATGTTTACCAGGCTTTTATTTGATGATTCTGCAAGGCCATTTCCTTGGGGATAGTATGCAGTAGAATGGCCCAAGGTAATGTGAAATTTGTGGCAGAAATTCACCATCTTCTTAGATCTGAAAGCAGCAGCATTGTCTGTTATTATTTTTTCAGGGCAGCCAAATCTAGCCAATATGTTATTCTCCAAAAACTGAATGATTATTGAATCATTCGCTTGTCTGCATGGAACAGCTTCAATCCACTTAGTGAAGTAGTCTGTAGCTGTTAGGATCCATCTATGTTGGCCTGAAGATGAGGGATGAATTTCCCCAATGAAATCCAAGCCCCATTGTTGAAAAGGTCTCTCTGTTGCAATAGGCCTTAAGGGAAGTGGTAGTAACTTTCTCTTTCCCTCAAACACTTGACATTTGTGACATGATGTAGTAAACTTTTTAACATCAGAGAACAGGGTAGGCCAATAGTAACCAGCCCTCAGTATTTTATCCACAGTGGACTTCCAATACAAGTGTCCACCACAGTCACCTGCATGAAATTCTTTCATGATATTGTTAGTCTCATTCTCAATCAAGCAGTTTAGCAATATCCCTTCATGGTTTTTCCAAAGCAAATTACCATCCATAACACAAAATCTTGAGGCTTTCATTTTTAAGACCTACATTTAGTTCTGGAGAATCCTGGGGGAGCACACAGGTTTTGTAACACATAACATATATCAGAGTACCAAGGGGATTGTTCAAAGGCTACGTTGATCTTTGGAGTCACCAGCTCTGGTTCACTGTCCAGCTGGTTGATGTCTAAGGCTTGGAAGTTTGCTTTTGTCATTAGTTTGGCCAAACCTTGTCCTTTTACTAGTTTTGTAGGTTTTATCTCAATATCAAATTCCAAAATGTTGGCAATCCACTTTCCTCTTCTGCCCTCTAAATTTTCTTGGGTGAGAATGTCTTTAACAATGGGGCTTGGTACATAAGCTATAACATGTGAATAGAGGATGTAAATCCTAAAGTCTTTGATAGCCTTGACCAAAGCATAAGCTTGTTTCTCCATGATTTGGTATTTTAGAGGAGCATCTCTAAGAGCTCTACTAAAGAAAGCAATGGGTTTCTCATTTCCTTGGTCATATTTCTGTAATAAGACAGCAACAATTGTATGTTGGGAGGCAAAAGAGAAAATGATGAATTCTTTATCAAACTGAGGATTTGTTAGGACTGGAGTTTGGGTAAGGGCCAATTTTATACCTTCAAAGGCTTCATTGGTTTCAACTGTCCATTTCACTTTTGAATCCTTCTTTAGCATATTATTCAGTAATCTGATCAGTTCTGCTAGGTTTGGGATGAACCTTCTCAAGAAGTTGATCTTTCCCAAGAATGCTTGCAATTCTTTGATATTTCTTGGGTGGGGCATTTGTAAGATAGCTTGTATCCTATCTAGGTCAATTCTTATGCCATCCTTTGAAATAATATGTCCCAACAGCTTGCCTTCTTCCAAACGAAAGAGAGACTTCTTGGGATTTAAGGAAATTCCATATTTCCTGCATGTTAAGAAGACCTGCCTCAAGTGTTTCAAATGTTCTTGGTCAGATTTTGAGAAGGGTGTGAGGTCATCCAAATAAATGACAAGGAAGTCATGAATTTCTTTGGCAAAAGCAATAGACATTGCTCTTTGAAACATTGCCCCTTCATTTTTCAATCCAAAAGGCATTTTTACATATTTGAAAGTTCCCCATGGGGTTGTGAATGCAGTTTTGTCTTGATCATCAGGGTGTACTAGGATCTGATTAAAGCCTGAGAATCCATCAAGTAATGAAATCCTTGAGGCCCCTACCACTCTTTGGAGAATGTGATCCATCTTGGGCAAGGGGTAATTGTCCTTGAGGGACACTTGATTCAAGTTTCTAAGATCAACACAAAGCCTTATTTCACCAGTTTTCTTTCTTGTGGGCACCAAATTTGAAATCCAATCAGAAAACCTGATTGGTGCTATGATACCAGCTTTAAACATTTTTTGTAGTTCCTTTTCAATTGAGGGGAGAAGCATGGGGTTGATCCTTCTCAATTTCTGTTTGAATGGCTTTTGATTAGGCTTGAGAGGGATAGTATGCTGGATAACAAAGGTGTCATAGGATTTTAAATCCTCATAACCCCATGCAAAGGCATCCTGAAACTCTTTGAAAAGGTCAATGTATTTGGGTTTTTGGTCAGGAGGCAGAGATACAGATAGGTTTATTATCTTGGGCTTATCAATAGTGCCAATGTTGCATTCTTCAATGGCTGTATTTAGGGGCTGCATTTTTGGTTTTCTAGGGATGTCATTTGAGTCAAAGATGTCTTCTAATGGAGTTAGTCCTGTTGGGAGAAAATTGTCTTTTAGCTCTATGATTTCAGCCTCTACCACAGCTATTTCCTCATGATTGGTTTGTTGAATTTGCTGTATGTTCTCCTTGTTGAAAACAGTTGGATTTAGCATTTGTTTTGCTGTTTTGGGTGATATTGGGTGGTGAGTCTGTTCAAACTGTATTTGTGATTGACTTGCTCTTTCAAGTATTTGTGATTGACTTGCTCTTTCAGTGTCAATATTTAGACCTACAAATTCTTGTTGCAAGGTCAAGAAATTGTTTATTTGTGCATCATCTTCAAATACTTGCCAGTCCTTGACATTGTTTGGGACAGAAGGTCTGTGTTTTATCTCAGCTGTAAAACAGTGGTGGGGCTCAAAAGGTAGCTTGCAAGTACTTGCAAATGTGGCTAAACTGTGGGCATGCAAGTTATGGGTTCTGGGAATCTTGGTAATTTGAAATTCAGTGAAGGACTGTAGTAGTTCAGTAGCAGCAGATCTATAAGATCTCAGTCTTTTGTCATTGGTGACAAAATTTCCCTTTACTTGTTAGATAACTAGGTCTGAGTCCCCTAGAATTGACACTTTTATGGCTTGTAGGGACTTTACTAGTTTGAGGCCTAGTAAAAGAGCTTCATATTCTGCCATGTTATTAGTACACTTGAAATTCAGTCTATAGGCTCGGCCTTCTGCATGACTGTCTTGTTTATTATGTATCCAAACTCAAGCTCCTGCCTCTAATTTGTTGACTGACCCGTCAAATTCAAGGAACCATAGGATGTCTTGTTCCAGGGAGAACTTAATGACCTCCTTGTGTGCTGGAATTGTAAGTTGAAGCTCTGGTGTGCCATCTGGTTTGTTTTCTAGGGCAGTCTCCTTACTTGATGGAACCTGTTCGCTTTCTTGAGCAGCAGCTGTGTTTAATGTTTGCTTAATCATTGTTTCTTGGGTAGGAGCTTGCTCGTTGGTGTCTTCCTCTTGTATGAGTGTCTTGGGTTCACCCTCACTGTCTGAGAGAGTTTTATTATGATTGAAGAGAATGTATGAGTCTATGTCTGAATGGATAGCATATATGGGAAAGTTTTGAGGCTTTTCTTCACTGCTGACCATGTATTTCATTAATGTTTCTCTATATAATCTCTTTGGTTGCCCAAATACAGATATAGTGGCATATGACATGTCCAGCTGCAGGGAACCTTGAAGTTTATCCCCCCATGACCTTGATAACAGCATCCCATACTTGGGTGGGATATCAGCAACTACAACATCCATTAGAATTGTCTTATTTGGGTACTGAACAAGGGACACACATAGATCTTTTATGAGACCTAAACACTTAACTTGGCTGGAATCAAAGGAGAACAGGTCCTTGTATGGTCTGGTAATATCCAGGTTTAGTCTTTCCATGACTGATTTGGGCATCAGGTTGTGAGAGGCACCCGAGTCAAACATTGCATTGTGTAATATTTTGTCATGAACATGCAGGCTGACATAGAAAGGTAAAATGCCTACACCTGCTGTCTTTCCATCCACCTCTGGGCCGAAGAGTAGCTCTGGGGTATCATCCAACACATTAACATCATCTTTGTTGCTAGTAAGTTGGAGGGATTTCTTGATTTGTTGTTTGTAGATGCTGTGTTTGGCCAATTCGGAGAGAGGAATTGCTATCTTCAATTTACTAATTTCAGTTTCTAGGTCAAAGGATTTTTTGGATTGGGTCTTTTGGCTGTGGATGACATTTCTTTCCTTGTTCACTAACTCTTCTTCTTGATTCTTATCCTGATTTTGAGGCTTGCCCTTCTTGCTCATCTCTTGAGAAGTGACACTTGGGTTAGGGTGCAAGGATGATGTAGCCATGGGTTGTTGTTCTGAAGGAAATGGTTCAATGATTTCTTCAATGGTTACTTCCTTTGCAAGTGATTCCATTGTGTCATTTGGCTCTGTGACTGTGGCTGTTTTGAGCTGCTGGCTATCCTTTCTCTTTTAAGGCTGTGTTACATTTACAGTTCTACTTCTTAGCTTGTATTGTTTATGGACTTCATAAAAAGCTGTGTCATAGCCTTGTTTAAAGTCAAATGACTCACCTGATTTGGTTTGGAACAACTTGATTTCATCATTCTCATGATCTTCTTGTGTTAAAAAGACTTGACTTTCACCATCCAAACCCATTAAATTAATGTGGGGATCTTCATTGGGTTCACTTGATGTGGAAGTCTCAGCATAATTCTCTTGGAAAGGGGGTCTTATGTCTGGGTCAGAACTGGCCTTGCCAACATTTGGATTTTGAGTTCTCCTAAAATTTGGATTCCTAGGAGGGTTGTTTTGTGGTGCTTCCCATGATGACTTTCTCTCAACAGATTCCACTCTATCACCCAATCTCTTCATACCAGTGAGTATTGCATCCAGTTTTTTATCAAAGGCTGAGGGTTCTTCTTTGAAAGTGGTTCTTTTTTCCAATCATGCCCTGTTTCTTTTGGTAATCAGGTTAGCCTCTACTGTGACAGTAACTTTTTGAGCCTCTTCAAGGGTTTCAGGGGCTCTTTTCTTCAATTGATATGCCATGTCAGGGTCAAAACTATTAGGGAATTTGTACAAGGCTAAATCAGGAGGAGGTCTTAAATTTTGCGGGATTGCGTTATATACATTGTTGAATCTTGCACAATACTCCAAAACAGTCTCTTGGGGACCTCTTTTGATAGTGTCATATTCACTAAGTATGTGCAGAGGATCCTTCTTCTTCTCCCATCTGCTAGTAAAGGCTTGATAAAGCTCATAAGGAGTTGTGATGGTATTTACAGTCAGGGATCTAAACCAAGTTCTTACATCCCCAGTCAAGCTTTGGACAAAAATCCTCATTCTCACACTGTCATCATCGATTTCATAGTTCTCAAAATGGTCTTGCATTATTTTGGCGTGCTGAATAGCTATGAAAGGGCCAGTGGAGTCAAAATATGAGATCTTGGATTGATAGTATTGAGGTAAGGCTGGAACATTAACAGGTAACTGCAAGGGTGCATATCTGTTAGCCATATTCACAAGGTTTGGGGGATTTACAGGAGCAACTGGGATAAAAGGAACGGTGTGTACCACAGGTGTAGTAGCACCTAGAGTGTTGTTCAAGGGGATATGTGCAGTGGGTGAAGATGTGAAAGGAGGGCTTTGAGATGTAGATGGTGAACTGGGGGAGACAGGGGTAGGCCTAAATAGAACCTTGATTGGGGTTGGAACTGGTTCGGGGTGGGCTGTCTCAGGAGTCAAATCAGTAGGATTTTCCTGCCTTTGCTGCTTCCTAATGATTCTAGGGACTATATTAGGATTCTCAAACACAGCTGGTGGCTTTGGGTCAGGGTTTGACCTAGTGTGCTTGTTTTCCCTTTTAGGAGCCAGCTTCTGAATTTGTTTTTGGTATTTTCTGAGATATTTTAGGATTCTTTAAGGGACTGATTAAGCTTTTTTAGAACCACTGTCTATGGATAGAAAATGGTTTGAAAAGTATGCTTGTTCCCCAGTGGAGTCGCCAATTATGTTAATACCCAGGTTGTTCCCTATGACTCCCAAGGGAATACAGCCGGGGTAACCACTAACCAATCTTTGGATTATAGTTTCTAGCCAAACTGTAATCAGAGAGGGCTCTCTCTTTATGATTTGTCTATGTTATGATAGTATTTTAGGCTATCTATTATGATCAGGTTTTTGTTTATGTTTTGGCTGAAGGATGTCTTTCAATACCTAAGATGTAATGTTTAGACAGTTGTATTTTACTGGGCAATGGAGTCTAGAGCTGTGAAATGCTTGAAATGCTTCAGTCGGAATGTTCAGACTGCAGGGCCTATTGGGTATCCCAACATACAAATTTAAAGCTTAAGTGATGATGTATGATGTATGATGTTTAGCCAATGGAAAGCAATTAAGAATTTTCCATTAAGCTAATGCTGTGAAAGTGAAATATATTGCTCAGGAGCAAACTTGAATTCCTGAAACAAAGGTCACTGTGAAAGATATATTCTGAAAGTGTATCAATTAAGAATTACACTTATCAAGATTATAACTGAGGAAAACATTCATTAACAACATATATTGAGCTCAGGGTATTGCACGAATAAATCCTGAAGGCTATTCTTTTTCTTTGGTGCTAAATACTTAGAACTTAGAAATATTTATGGATTGCAAAAGACTGAAACACAAAACGAAGAGAGTTACAGAAAACGTATTGTATATGAGATGCACAGGGATCCTGCCAAATTCAACAAACACCATGAACGCATTCAAACAACTCAGAACTTCAGAAATTCCATTACTTCTATTATTAAACTCTGCAAAGATTACAGCATAGGAACTTCTTCAAAAGAAATCAACAACAACCCCTGCAAGCGTATGCGAGGGGCAAATATATACAAACGGTAATACAAAATATCTAAGGCGTTGAGTCATCTGAGAAATAAATGTTTCACCAACTTTGTACAAAACAGCAGATAAGAAGTTATTGCTACTTTTAATACAATATAAATGCTCATTTCTATCAGTCAGAAGATATTTTGGCCTTTGGAGGCCACCGAGTCGGTTGGAATGATCTGCTTTAAATGCTGGAAAATGCGCTTTTGTGGATGCTCTGCTGTAACTTTTCGGCCCTGTCACCTGTAGCTGTCCATCTTGACCTGCTGGCCGAAAGTTTTGCTGAGTTGGCTCAGCTTTCACCTTTTATGCATGCTGATTTTATTAACTTTTCCTGTGCATGCCACCTTGTATTTTTGATGAAAAACTTGAAGAATGGCTTCCTGGTCTACAGGATCATCTGTATTTCCTTTTTCCACCATTCCTGTGTGGGCAGTTGGTGCCTAAGAATTGCATCCATAGTCTCATCTGCCTCTGTGTATTTATAGAAGTTAGGAGGCACTTCAAACAGGTGTGTAATTTCATTCATTATAAAGAATAGATTCTCCACTCTGTTGTAGAGACTTTGCCCTGTAGCTGGCCCTGTTTCCTCTTAGGTGTTGGGCCTTTCAGTGATCTGACTTGTGGCGAATGTATTGACCCTATTGGCATACTTCTCATGGGTAAGCAGTCTTCCTGCACTGTTCAGTATGCCAGGGAGACCTCTGTTCTATAATACCACAAATTTGTCCATAAATATTTTCACCTCGGTCTACATGTCTTGGGTCCTTCTCTCTAATGTCTGCACTAAGCTTCTCAGTGTAAGGACCCTCTTTATCAACAAAATAGTCTCAGTCCTGTTAGAAATTCCCATAGTTGCTAACTGAGAACATGTTCTATTATTGAGCACATTGATCATCCTGGTGGCAATTTCAGGCATATTGCCCAGAGCTGCCCTTGATCTCTGAATTTCCTGCTCATGGATTGTCTCAATATACTGCCATTGGTCAGTAATAGACTGGAAAATATTGGCCCATAGCACTGTCTTGATCTCAGCCACTACTTTATCCAGTTGGAGCTCCTTCTCTAGCTCCTTTATCCTGTCTTTGAGGGCTTTTATTTCCCTGCCCTTTTCTGCCACAGTCTGCTTGGATTTTTCATATCTTTCATTTACCTTGGCTAATTTCTCCCTGGCCTCATTTAGTTCTGTCATTTGTGCTTCCAAGGCCTGAATCTCATTTCTCAGCTTTTGCATGTCCAGGCTTGGGGCCTGCTCTGTTGTTGGTGGTGGTGCTGAGGTGGATGGTGTTGCCTGTTCTATTTGTTGAGGAGGAGGAACAATAGTTGGAGCAGTTTCCTCAAGGTTAATTATTTCAGGAGAAGGCTGGGAGGTCTGACCTTCTTCTTTTTGCTTCAAAGCTGCCTATAATGCTGCCTGTGCAGCCTCTAATTCTCCCAGCTTTTCTTGAGTCTGTATTAGCTGCTTATATAGAGACACCAACAAAGTTGTGGCATCCTGATCATGCCTCTGCTGGGAAACTTCATCTGTTTGAGGGTGAATTGTGGCTGGAATTTTGATCTTTCTCCTCAAAGCTGCCATGTCTGCATCCCTCAACTTCAATATTTCTTGTATGCCCTTGATATCCTTGGGATCATGCCCAATCTCTATGATTATATCTTCTAAGGACCTAATTCTGTTGTTCTTTGCTTGAGAGGATGCTCTCTCCAACTCGAGCTGGGCAGCTGTATTATTAAGGCTATTTTCTAGCCTATAATTATCCAATGTCTTGTTTGCCAAGGAGGCATACACCATCTCACCCGTTTGCTTATGTAATTCAATTTTGTCCATTGGGTGGATGCCCTTGGCAAGGACCTCAAAATTGGTCCTTATATAATCTGCAGGGGACTGGGGCTGTGCTACAGCTGGCATAAAATGACTCATGATCATTTTGCCCTCCTGTACATCATATGCAGACATCAGTCTTTGCTGGTTGGTAGGAGCCATTTTCAACAGATGATTGTAGAGCTGTATTTTAAGTGGCTCATTTTTCCTTTTAATATCAATAAACTGCTATTTGATTCCTCCTTCAGCTTCTCTTTGGTGGCTTGAGGAGCTGACTTCTCCTCCTATTTTTCTGTCTTGTCCCTGCTGGAAGGAGCTAGCAGATGCTTCTCTACTAGGTGGGCCCATGCCCAGAGACTGCCCTATTGGCATTTCCTCCTCAGAGAAGGGATTCATTCTGTGCCTTTTCTCACCATGACTTATTGATGTGGTTAAGGGAGTCTCTCTGTCCCTTTTCCTGCTTATATCCTCCTTTTGTGGAGTTTGGAGGACTGAGGCTTCGGTAGTAACTTCTTGCCTAGGAGGCACCGTGTTTTGTGCCTGCTGCTCAGTGAAAATTGGGGCCTCAACTGCCCCTTCTTGCTGTGGGGGCTGCTCTTTGTCATGTTGCCCTTCTTCTTGCTGTAATTCCTATTGTTGTTGTTGTTCTACCTGTTGCTGTTGTTGCTGCACCTTCTCATGAGGTGGCTGTTCGGTCTCCATTTCCTTTTCCTGGCCTTTGCTAGATATATTCTGAGTGGCTTTGGCTGCTTGCTGATTTTCAGTCAAGGAGGATGCAACTGCTCCCACTTGTGTGCTTGGAAGGGAAAACACTTGTGAACGAAGTTCAAGGTCAGCCATCTTCTTTAGATTCCTCACCGCTCTTTGATTCAGCTCTTATTGTGTAACAGGCTCTTCTAAGGTTCCTCTCCTCCATTTTACTTGGTTTTCATATTTTTCAATGTGAGGAATCTTTACATGATCATAGCCAGACAGCTTATATTTGAGCCTTCTCAAAGTTATGAAGTGATTCAGGTCATAAGGTTTCCAAAGGAAACTGGTTTGAAGGCCAAGGGACTCAAGCATCCTGTCTGCTTCTTTCCAACCTTACTCCCTCTTGTTATAGACAAAGTGGCCAAGTTGGTTCCTAACCTTCAACTGTGCTTTCTTTCCTCTGCCTGAAAAGTGAAGCACATCAACATTGCCAAACTGCCTGAAGTATTCTAGGGCAAACAACCTCATAGGCACATATCTGGGTAGTTTGTAGGGAGGCAATTCACACCCATATATCCTGATGACGGTGTGGTTCTGGTAAAAGTACCAGTCCCCAATGTTGTATGATTTGGATAACTGAAGGATCTTTGCATGTCATCAGTGAGCCTTGGAGGAGGTGAGCTCATCAACATAGACATAGCTGGGTGGATGAAGAGATATATGAACTCACAATAAGTATAAGGAGACTCGGATCTACAGTGGAAAACAGAGGACCAATAGACCACTGATCTTGGATTGCCTTGGGCATCCACTCTTTTTATTGGAAAAGAGAACTTCTGATGTTGATGATATAAGATTAAGTGGTAAATGTAAGAGCTATATCTGAACACCCTTTCTCTTGCCAGGTTCATTAATTGTTCATGTATTTTGTCTGATATATAGGTGGCATAGTCATAGCAGATAGGAGACTTGCTATGGGCAAACATAAGCATCATTACGAGCACAGTTTCATCAACAAACTCAATTGAATTGTAGCCCAAAGTGGGACTAATCATGTCTGCAAGATCTCTGCCCAATTGGTTGAGGTATACTTGATTGATAGGAGGATACTTCACAGAGTCAGAGTCAATGTACAGCTGATTTAATTTGGTGACCTGAGCATTTGTCAATCTGGCTCCTTGATTTATCATGTCTACGAGTGATAGAGGGACCAGTTTCTTCTCAGTCCTGAAGCAGAGCATCTCTTTGATAGCTTCTGGGGTGATATAGAACACAGCTGAGCCTGAAGGGTCAAGAACTGCCCTCTGAGTAGGGTCATAGTTTTCAACACACAGGTGGATCAAATCAGGGAACTGATTGACTTGAGGAAGCTTGAATATAGGGAGAAAAGAGTCCCATATGCCCAGCACATATGTTCCAGTCTCATGTTTGGCCTTCAATTCATTGAGCAGGTGGATGTGGAACTTGGTTCTCATTAGCATTTCCTCTGAGATTTGATAGTCCATGTCTGCCAGAGGTTGCCACTCCAATTCTCTCTGAGGGGCATTCAATGGAGCAATGTTCAACGCTACAGGAGCTACTGGTGGATCCATGGTTTCTCCTAGGATTATAGATGGGTGTTGCTATGCAGAGAAACACAAAGGAGTTTCCTTTAACAGAGAAATGTGAATTATTCAGGGATAAAGGATAAATGATCAGCTGCAGCAATTGAAATACTGCATTAAAGTGCGGATAAGACTAATGTCTGGTCTTAATCTCTCTCTTATAGCAAGTAGGTACAGTTTGAGTAACCGGTTCGCGATTGCGCGAATAGAGTGCAGTTTTTTGGTGAAAATTTAGGCAAATAAGGCTCAGCTGATGATTTTCGACCTTACAGTTGCAAATGGGGACTAGGCACAGGGATTTTGCTGGCGAATTGCAAGTTTCTTTGTCTCTTAAGCTTTTTTGAGGGAATTTACAGACAAATCAGGTGTATGAAGGATTTACGAGGATAAATACCTAGTATATAGCGAGCAACGGTCACGAATGTATGTAGAAATGACGCGCCGAAGGTCTCCAAGTCGAATTCAGCAAGGTGGTGCACGTTTAAACGTAAAGACCATGCAGAGAAAGCAACAACATTTTGGAAAAAAAGTATAAAAAACGTGAAAATTCGGCCAAAATATGGATTTTTTGGGACGTTGGCGCCTTTTTTAGATGACATCAGCATGACGTCATCGGGTGGGGTCAAGGCCGGATGACGTCAGCATGACTTCATCGGGTGATGTGGCAAGCAGTGATTGGTCCATGGGGACAATGAGGTGGTAGGCATATTAGCGCAGAGGCGGACAAGGGTGCTGACGCGACGACGTGGTGGCACTGACGTGGGTTTGACGTGGTGATGACGTTGGCCGGGTAGATCAACTGAAACCGGAGGTGGTTAGCGGTTTCTCATCGCACCGCTTTTGATACGGAAGCAGAATTGTCAGGCGTACCTCCGATACGCTGTGGGGGTGACGCGTGGCAGAGGCCTGACGTCACCCTCTGACAGATATTGTAAGGTATCTGTCGGACGTCGGGGCCGGTCCAATATGGATGAGGGCCGTCGGATCAAATGGGTCCGATCCGACGGTTGACGGATCAGTGAGGTGATCGGACAATACGGAAGGGGGGCGGGATTAAATTAATATTTCTTTCGGGATTTGTGCTCGGCGGAAACCTTTGGGATGTGGCGGATTGTAATGGTTTTTTTTAATGCATTTTCAAATAAAAATAACATGGCGCCGATACTTTGGATAAGTCAAAAAAGTGGGTTTTTATGTGCTTTTTGTAGATGAAGCGGGTTATGGGTAAAAGGGGTTGTTCATAAGGTTTTCTTAGCCAATAAAGGGTTTAATGGTTCAAATATTTTCAGAAGGGAGAAGGGGGGTAAGGCTTAGGTTTCTCAAGCTGACCAGATGTCAATTTGATCCCTGACAGAGAACATATGGCTATAATGCCAACGGGAGGGATATTTATACCATGTTTGGGGTTTATACACCATGGTGTTATAATAGTAGGGAAAGGGTAACATAGGGGAATTATATAATAGATGTTAGGGGTTAATATAGATGAAAAGGGTGGGTGGGGAGTGATAACACTAAGTTTATTTGAAAATCACTTAGCTTAGGGAGTAGATCAAAATGAAAAGAATTTTAGACAAGAAATGTGGCTTTTAAAGGACTAAGAACCACCATAAGACCACCAATTCTTCCATGAATCTCAACTGATGAGGGGATGTTAGTAATGAATGGAAAAGGGGAAAATTGGGAAGTTAGACATGCTTCTTTGCTTTGCTGCAACCTGATAGAGAAGAAGACCTTCTCAATCCATTTATTTTTCTTTGTGAAATAGGTTAGCACACCTTCAATTGTAAGGAATGACACTTCTGCAACCCCATCTGCCTACCCATCTATTTGCCTAGCATTTTTTGTTTCTTCTTGGAGGGTGCACTTAGACTTGCAGAGCCTTATTTGCCTTTTCTTTTCTCTGGCTTTTTCCTTTTGATTTTCTATCTAATGCTACCCTTATTGCTTCCAAGGTCCCAGATTAAACAGTTGGGAGCCTTACTTCTCTACCTGAGCTACTTGTCTGCCAAGATTAAACAGTTTGGACAGACTTCTTTCTCTATTCTACAACTGAAAATTTAAAACATGGCATGATCCAGATTAGGCTGTTGGACCATCCATCAAAATTGAGTCCATATCAAGCTATATACACACCTTGTCTTCTCTTGGAAATATCAGATCTTTGCATCATCAAAGCAGAGCATATTTGGAACTTTCCTTGCCAATCATGAAATATGAAACCTATTGGTATAGGTAGCTAACACATAGTACAATCTAGCGAGCGTGAATAATGTTTTTATCATAAAACACTCGTAGAATCATTTAACCAAGAGCCAATAATGAAAACCCCTAACCAAGCACAAGGTGATTTGCCACTGATGTCTGCAAGTACCAAGGCACTAAAGTGTTTTTGGGTCTTATTCCTAGATAGAGTGTTGAAGTCGATAGGAAGGGACCTGTCGAGAGGTAGGTAGTAAGCCGTCCTACATCATTCAACACGAAACGGGACAAGAATGATTGTTTTTTGAGGAATATTTTGAGCATTGAGTCAAAGTTACAAAGGAAATGATGATAGGATATGCTTGATGGTTTGATGGAGGAAACATAAGATAAAGGATTTCCCTTGAATAATAGAAGGCACAACAATGGTTTTAACCATACATTACTAGACTCATGAACACCAAAGAGTGTTCCAATATAGAGATGAAATAACGTCAGGGTATATAAGCTAAACTCATACGATGGTAAGATTCATATTGAGAGGCTATCACAAGGAAGGTTTATCTGAGTGAATGCCATGTTCAAGGGAACAACTACCGCCAAAAAAATCTTTTCACAATATGGAACACAAAGCAATTGTATTGTCCACTTTCCCTATCTGATTAGTTTAGTGGGTCCATATGGGTAAATTCATTGATATTTTCATGTTTTAAGAGTCTGAAAAGGATCATAAAAGGAGAGACTTTATGCCCTATCTGATTAGTTTAATGAGTCGAGATAGGCAAAATCATCAATCTTTTCATGTTTTAAGAGTCTGAAAAGGATAGTAAAAAGAGCGACTCTTTTCCTTATCTGTGTAATTTAATGAGTCCAGAAGAGACAACTTAATGGTCTTTTCATATTTTGAGAGTCTGAAAAGATGGTAAACAACGACTCCACGATGGTCCTTGTTAGGTTCCTATACCAATAGGAGTCATAATTTTGAATGACTAAGGTGAAGCCTTTTAATATTGTACATACCTTTGCTTTCTACAACTATTTTCCATATTAAAAAATTAAAAAATGTAAAGAGGGTGTGTCCTAAAAAATAATCAAAGGACAAAAAGAATCAAAAAGGTCAAAAAATGAAAATATATGAACCCCAAAAGACAAAATAAGACCATGAAAGTGTGCAAGTCAAAATGCCATTGTTATTTACTTTTATGCATAATAATGATTGTGTGCAACTTGTTACTCATGCCACAATCCATGGTAATCAAACTGTTTAATCTTGATTATACCATGCTTTGAATTTTATGTTTATAGTTAGTGAATAAAATCTAACCAAACAGTGTAATCTTGGCAGATCATTAGATAGGTAGAGAAAATAAAAGGTAATAATTAGTTTAATCTGAGCCCTTGGATGATATAAGGTTAGAATTAGATAGTTTACTTTGTAAAAGAAAAGAAAAATATTGATAAGAGTTTGCTAGCCTAAATGCACCCAAATAAAGGAAGAAAAAATGGTAGGGTAGGTGAATGGGTAAGTAATAGAAAGGTTGCATGATACAAATATCACTTGATAAAAGCACATCCATTATGCTTAAATGATATGTTTCTATGTACAAAAAGCATTTTACAAAGGCAAAAGCAATGGTTCAGCAGTTCAAAATGACTAATTCCCCCATCATTCATGTTAACCCCTATAACACTCACTAATTTCCCTTTCATAATAAAAGCATTAATACCTATAGTTCTTTAAGTCAAAGAGGCTCAGAGCATTTCCCTGACTTCTGGTGGGACTGGACCCTCGACTTGATGACTTAAGAAGGAAAAACCCATTGGCTCATATATGTTTAACTCCTTTATATAAAGCAATCCCACCCCTTAGTTTATTTATAAACTATATGACTACCCCATATCCCACAAAATATATTAAAACCTTGCCCTCAGTCCTTAATCCTATATTAAAGCACCCTCGATGAGATTAAGTTTTAATTTAATCCTATACTACCAATGATTAGACCCATGGCCCCCCCAAAAACATTTTGTGTAAATCGTCGTGCAACTCCATCGCCCGACTCTCGCACGATCTCCCTCCCCCTCATCCTACGGCTCACGTCCACATCGGTCCGACCCGATGTCTGTCCTTTACCCACCCAATAAGGAAATTTTCCCTGACCCCTGGAATGCTACGTGTCATGCGCTCAACTAGATCGGGTGAGACCCCCTCAAAACCACTTCACTCTCAAAAGCGGTGCGATGACCCCATTAAACCACCTTCTAGTAAAACTAAAAAAACTACCCATTGTTCATCAATTAATGAACCCGTCAAAATTAACGTTTTTTTCTATATAAGCCCAATTACCCTTCTTTTCACTCTTTTTACGCATTTTCTATTGAAAACTCAGAGAGCCATTGCGACCCCTGCAAACAATTATTTTGCTCGCATACCTCTGCCATTGCTTCATAGATGTTGTAGACAGCCCAACTCATTCATCAGTCTGTACCAGAACCATACGAACCTCTACAGCCGCCATCAACCACCATTTACAGTTAATTTTCCCAATTCTAGGTATTTAATTGTGGAATACCAACTCCATTATCAAATTCCAAGTAAATTCACCCTCATAACACTGTTAATTAAGTAAAAAAATATCAAATTTACTTTAATTTTAACACTTTGAGCCATAACCATATGCAAGACTTTCGTTTACCTAAAACCATCTAAAAGTCCCAAGAACCTTTGCTAAAACCCCCAAAGCATAATTCAAATCCACAAGAACTGAATTATGGCTGCCCCCATTGCCATGGATGTTAGACCAATTACAACTCCCCATTTGGACCTTGTTGGGTCCCTATAATACTAGTGATTACCCCACCGCTATTGTAGTTATACCCCTTATTTATATTTTTGTGCCCCTATTACCCCCATATTATTATTTCTGTGCCCATAGAATCCCTCTATTGTTATTTTTGTGGCTTTATATTATTATTGTTAGGTCGGCTGGATTATATTGTGACTCCTTAGACTCCTATATATAGAAAGGAGGTTTTGTCATTTGTATCATCCAAGAATTGTTCATTTATGTAATATAAAGGAGTTTGCCCCCTCGAAGAGGCTGAATTCTAAGGCGTCGATCTCTCTTTTCTATCTTTTTGTGAGCTGGTTTCATAACATTTGGTATCAGAGCTTTGGATTCTAGGGTTTCACTGCTCCAAACAGGTCATCGTGGCATTTTCGCTATAACGTTTTTTCTGTGATGGTTCAGAAGTCGCAACAAAAACCCATTTGAGAAGAATTGGTGCTGAACCTTGGGTCCGAATTTCAGAGCTTTTCGCGCGATATTTTCGGGGATGTGATCTAAGGAAGTTGGCCTTTTTGCAGACTCCTGAATTACATTCAAAACAGGTGACCTAGGGAAAATCGTCATAACGCTCTCTCTGAGGATCGGATTGAAATTTTGTAAAAAGGTACAAAAAGAGGACGGACTTTAGTTTCTTGTATGTGTGTTTCAGATTCAAAGTTTGAAACAGTGACTCGTGGCACGTCGTACAAGTTTACTCTACTGAACTAGTCTAAAAGCAAGTCACTGTGGGAGATTTCACATAACTCTTACTTGGAGAATCCAATTTGGCTCAAACTTGTGGCATTGGAAAGAGGACACAGAAGGCTATTACAGGTAGAAATTTCAGAACTTGATGATCCGAAATTACAGAGATACATCAGATTGAATATCAGGCTTCTATAAAGTGAAAAAAGGTGTGTAGTTTTATTTTTATTTTTTATCTAAGCTTGGTTTAACGGAATTCAAAGGGCATAGTAAAGCATTATTATTGGTAACTGATGCCCCGAGGAAAGAAAATGCAAACACCTAGTAAGGAACCTGAAAGCTCTAGCATGACTCATTAAGAAGAGGAATAAATGCTACATGATATATCAAAATTACAAGAACAAGTGCAACAAATGTCACGCTTACAAAAGCTAACAGAAGCTAAGATAAGTGGCGTGGAATCTAAGATAAATGGCGTGGAATCTAAGATAAATGGAGTGGAATCTAATATAAATGGCGTGGAAGCTAAGATGGAGGATTCGATGGTAAATTTGAAGATAGATCTTAAGACATACATGGAAGAATTGAAGAACTTGCTACAAGAAAGGGTCACTAATGGTGAAAAGGTAGTAAAGGAAACCCATGATGAGAAAAAAAGAAATGTTAATCATGATTCCATAGACTCTAATTTTGGATCGAAGACTCACCATGTTCCAAAAATCGATATGAGGAAGTTTGATGGCAAGGATCCCGCCACATGGATATTACAGATGGAGCAATTCTTCGATCTCAATAATGTGCAAAACACACAAAAGGTACGTATGGCAACTTTATATTTGGAACCAAATCAGTTTGTATGGTATCAATGGCTTTGTTCTCGTAAACAATTTATCACTTGGGCATTTTTTACGGAAGAATTGATAGCACATTATGAGGATACAAAAAGCAACACTTTTTTTAGCCAATTGATAAGTCTCAAACAAAAGGGTTCAATAATGGAGCACATTGAGGAGTTCCAAAAATTGAACATAAGGGTAAAAGATATTCCAGAGGAGCATAGGATTGATGTGTTCATAGGGTCTTTAAAGGATAATATCCAACATGATGTGCGCCTTTGGGAACCTGATTCATTAGAGAAGGCATTCAGGTTAGCAAGAAAAATGGAAAGCAAAATTATGGCAACTAGGAAGCATACCATTCACAACTATAAAGATGGAAGTGTTGTTGCCCATAGTCTTCCACAACCTACAAGGTTGACACCACAACAATTGGAAGAAAAAAGAGCAAAAGGGCTTTGTTACAATTGTGATAGCAAATACACAAAAGGTCATAAGTGTGCTGAGAAGAAATTATTCTACATAGATTGTGAAGAGGAAGAAGAAAAGGAGCAAGAAAGGTCAAAAGAAGAGGATATATTCCAGGAACAAAGCCTAGATGAAGAAAAAATAAATCCGACCATATCTTGTAATGCATTGGCGGGAATTACCACTCCTCAAACCATCAAGATAGAAGGACAAATCAAGAAGAAAAAGGTAATAGTGTTGATTGATTCAGGAAGCACCCACAATTTTATTCATTGTAGGGTAGCAAAAGAATTGAATTGCTTCCTATATCCAGCACCAGAGTGTCAAGTGATGATTGCAAATGGAGGAACAATAAATTGCTCTGGAAAGTGCCATAATATCAAGCTATCCATGGGAGAATATGTATTGACTAGCCCAATGCTTTCCATTCCAATGGGAGGTGCTGATGTTGTACTAGGAGTCCAATGGCTACAATCCTTGGGTACAATAGCTTTTAATTTTCAAGAACTTTTCATCAAATTTTCTTTGGAAGGAAAGGAAGTTGAATTAAGGGGTATTGCAGGGAAACCAGGAAAGATAATCAGCTCTCATGGTATGACAAAGCTTCTAAAAAAGGAGCAAAGAGGTGTAATTGCACAATTATGTTCGCTAGATGTTTCCACATTGGAATCATCTATTTCTCCAGATCTCCAAAAAGTCTTGGACAATCATTCCAAGGTATTTGAGACTCCCAAAGGTCTCCCACCTATGCGTGATCATGATCATGCTATTCATCTGATTCCAGGAAGTGTTCCTCCAAACATCAGGCCGTACAGATATCCCTATGTCCAAAAAAGTGAAATTGAACGTATGGTTGCAGAAATGCTAGAGGCTGGTATAATTCAACCGAGTCAAAGTTCTTTCTCAGCTCCAGTAGTATTGGTGCACAAGAAGGATGGATCATGGCGCATGTGTCCAGATTATAGGGAGCTCAACAAGCTCACTATTAAAGATAAGTTCCCCATTCCTGTTATTGATGAATTACTGGATGAATTGCATGGATCAATTTACTTCACCAAGTTGGATCTTCGTTCGGGATATCATCAAATCAGAATGAAGATTGAAGACATTCCAAAAACGGCATTTAGAACTCATGAGGGTCATTATGAATTTTTGGTCATGCCTTTTGGCCTTACCAATGCACCTTCAACATTTCAAGGTTTGATGAATTCAATTTTCAAACCATTCCTTAGAAAATTTGTGTTAGTATTTTTTGATGATATACTAATCTACAGCAAGTCTTGGAAGGATCATGTTGAACATGTTGACAGGGTGCTACAACTATTGGAGGAGAAACAATTATATGCAAAAAGATCCAAATGTTTCTTTGGAGTCCAGGAGGTGGAATATTTGGGTCATATTGTATCTCATGAAGGAGTTAAGGTAGACCCTAGCAAAATTAAAGCCATTAAGGAATGGAAAATCCCCACATCCATAAAGCATCTGCGAGGATTTCTTGGGTTGACAGGGTATTATCGCAAGCAACAAAGGCAACAAAGGCCTTTGAACATCTTAAAGAGGCAATGTGCCAAGCACCGGTCTTAGCTACACCGGACTTCACAAAAACCTTTATTGTGGAATGTGATGCTTCAGGAAATGGAATTGGTGCTGTTCTAATGCAAGATGAAAGACCCATTGCTTTTGAAAGTCGTCCAATCAAGGGAAAGTTTTTAAGCAAAGCTATTTATGAGAAGGAAATGTTGGCAATACTCCATGCACTTAAGAAATGGCGACCCTACCTAATGGGAAGACACTTCAAGGTAAAAACGGATCATGATAGCCTTAAATACTTTTTAGAACAAAGATTATCCTCTGAAGAGCAACAAAAGTGGGTCACAAAGATGTTGGGTTATGACTTTGAAATCATCTACAAAAAAGGGAAGCAAAATGTGGTGGCAGATGCACTCTCAAGAAAGGATGAGGATGTGGAAGCATTGTTGTGTGCCATTTCTATTATCCAACCAGATTGGATAAACGAAGCAAGGGAGGAATGGAAGAATGACGAAGAAGTGTGGGCACTTATTCGAAAGCTACAACAAGATTCCAGTACTTCTGATACATTTAGCTGGAAAAATGATTCGTTATGGTACAAAGATCGCTTATACCTCTGTAAGAATTCCCAGCTAAAACAAAAGATTCTTATGGAATTGCACACTTCTCCCTTAGGAGGGCACTCAGGATTTTTAAAAACTTACCACAGGGTTAAGAAGGAATTTTTTTGGGATGGCCTTAAATCAGATATTCAAAAGTTTGTGGCGGAATGTTTGGTTTGCCAACAAAATAAAGTTGAAACAATTAAGACACCAGGTCTATTACAACCTTTATCCATTCCAAGCCAACGTTGGGAGGAGGTTTCAATGGATTTTATCACAGGTTTACCCAAGTCTGAGGGAAAGAGTGTCATCATGGTGGTAGTTGACAGACTTACCAAGTATGCACACTTTTGTGCATTATCACATCCATTTAAAGCCAGTACAGTTTCTACTGCATTTATGGAAACAGTTCAAAAGCTACATGGAAACCCAAAGATTATTGTAAGTGACAGAGATCCCATTTTCACTGGAAATTTTTGGACATAATTATTTTCTTGTCTTGGTACTCAGTTAGCTCATAGCTCATCTTATCATCCTCAATCTGATGGGCAAACTGAGATAGTAAACAAATGTTTGGAAGGATATCTTCGTTGCTTTGTATCTGATAAACAGACACAATGGGTCAAATGGTTGCCTCTGGCTGAATGGTGGTATAACACTTCCTTCCATACAGCAACAAAAATGACCCCATTTATGGCACTTTATGGGTATCAACCACCATCCATCACATCATATTTAAGAGAAAATTCTAAGGTTCAGGCAGTGGAACATCACATCGAACATCAACAACAAGTCCTCAAACTCTTAAAGGATAACCTCGTGTTGGCACAAAATAGAATGAAACAACAGGCAGATCAACATCGCAGTGAAAGAAGTTTTGATGTAGGTGATTGGGTATTCCTACGGCTACAACCATATAAGCAAATGTCCCTAAAGCAAGCTAAGAAGGATAATAAATTATCACCAAAGTATTATGGTCTGTACAAGGTGTTGCAAAAGATTGGTACTATGGCATACAAATTGGAGCTTCCTGCAGCTTCTCGATTGCACCCAGTTTTCCATGTTTCATGTTTAAAGAAGGTTATAGGTGACAAGCTCCCAATTCAAAAAATATTTCCAGAACTTGATGAGGAAGGAAAAATTATATTGGAACCAGAAGCAGTCACAGAAACAAGAACTCGACAGCTACGAAATCGATCAATTTCAGAGTATCTTATCAAGTGGAAGAACTTATCCGCTGAAGATTCCACATGGGAGGATGAGAATTTTATGCAGAAGTATCCAGAACTACTCAAGCGTTGAGGACAACACTTTTTTGAAGGAGAGGGGCATGTTGGGACCCTATAATACTAGTGATTACCCCACTACTATTGTAGTTATACCCCTTATTTATATTGTTGTGCCCCTATTACCACCATATTGTTATTTCTGTGCTCATAGAATCCCTCTATTGTTATTTTTGTGGCTTTATATTATTATTTTTAGGTCGGATGGATTATATTGTGACTCCTTAGACTCCTATATATAGAAAGGAGGTTTTGTCATTTGTATCATCCAAGAATTGTTCATTTATGTAATGTAAAGGAGGTTTCCCCCTCGAAGAGACTGAATTCTAAGGCGTGGATCTCTCTTTTCTATATTTTTGTGAGCTGGTTTCATAACAGACCTAGACCACCTTCCCCTGGTTGACAGGGACTTCCAAATAAAAGACACTACTACCCTAGAGCCCCTCCTCAAAGTGCATTGCCAAAGTAGGGACACATAACTTAACCATGCTGATGAGATTGGCCTTTGGGTGTCAAATTTTCCCAAATACCATCTCCCCCAAGTTCACATATTTCTAGAAATTGTTCATATGTGCTATGCATGCTACATCCCCAGCCACGGAACCATAATGTCTCATGACCAGAAGGTCCTTTTCACTATCACAGCTCAGTCCATTAATGAAATGTTGTAGTTCCAACCATGGACAAACCTATCTCCACTCTCAATTGGAGACCTGTTACACCAGTGTCCCAAGCTTAGCCCTCCAAAATTGGCCTAGTTATTCCAAACCTTCATTAGAGAGGAAAAACACATCCCTAAGGACCCCCCTCCATATGTAGCCACTATTTTCTCTCCATGGGGCTATAACATTGTAGCTATGATATCATGGTGTTAGGTTACACCACAAGTGGGTACATTGATGAAATTATCCTTGCTTCCATGTCCATCTATACTCCAAGACAACCTCTGCAACCATATATGACTTTGCCACATTTATAGCTGATAGAATGCATGAGAAGTTAACAAGGATGGGCAATGAGAGGGTGTTCAAATAATCTTCTGTATTGTACCATCTATCTTTGTATTATCAGTTAGAGAAGTTTCCCTTCACTCTCCAAAATCTTAACACCAAGGGCCAGCCTAGATCTGTTATCTTTTGGACCCCACTTTTCCATGAGTTTAGATCACCTTATACATACTCTGACTTCATAGACTCTTTTTTGCATCTAATCATGACTATGCTCACTGGGAATCCTCCACCTAGGATAAGCCCATAGTTAAAGAGAGTCCTCCCACTTTCCAAGCAAACCAAAGTGGGTGATTGGTACCTTTACCAAAACCACACAAAAATCAGAATATATGGTTTCCTGTTTACACCATAGAAGTTGCCAAGATACCTCCCCATGAGGTTGTTTTCCTTAGAATATTACAGACAGATCATCAATGCAGATGAGGTCAACTTTTACAATGCCAAGAAGAAGGCCAATTTTAAAATAAAATATCAATTAGGTCCCTTCATATGCAATTACAGAGAGCCAGGGAAAGAGGCAGACCTAATCCTGCAAAGAATGAAATTTGAAAGGACTTTTGTATGGAGATATGACCCTTTGGAATTCATTACCAAGAAAATACAAAAGGTCAAGCCAGGAACTTTAATCCATCACGCCATACCAGAAATAGAGGCATATGCCAATCAAACAGAATGGGTGGAAGGTACTCTAGTAGACAGAGACAACATGAAAGTAGATTTAGAAAATACTCTGATTGATTTGGAGAAGTAGCTTGATGAGAGCTCTTTCTTAGAGGTACCAAAAGTGAAAGAAAGAGTCATGAGTACCCCTCCAGTCATGCAGAATCCTCAGAATGAGGAGAAGATTCTAAAAAGAAATAGAGAGGGAGCCTCCACTTCAGGAATGGACACCTCAAATTTGCAATAGGAAACAAGCAAGAGGCAAGGGATCAATCTGGCCTTTGAACAGGAATACATAGAAGAATAAACACAGGTTACAAACATAGAAGTAGAAAGAAGTAGGCCCACTACTCCATCTGAAGGCATGTAAGAGCCTTCCATGTCATAGACTCAGATGTTTGAGAGGCAGCTTAGCATGGAAGTATCTTCCTTCGGCAGGCCTGCTGATAATGACCAAGACATAAAAGATAGGTACAAGGAAATCAAAGCAAGAAATGAGAGGCTTAAGGCCCAAAAATATGCTCAATACCTAAATCTAACTCCCACAAATCAAACAAGACTAATGTCAACCTTTGACATTAAAGAGGGAAAGATGTAGATATATTTCATCAAACCTACAGCTCAATAGCATAAGACAACATCTGATTTCAAAAAGGTTGACTTTGAAGTGTTGGCAAGGGATATTCATCCCATAGACCAGATTGAACTGCACAAACAGGCTGGAGAGATGATATACTCCACCCTGACAAGTAAAGCCATAGCTGCTCATCAGCTACAAAACTCTTTAAACAACATCTCAGCACAATTTCAGTTAGAGAAGGCCTCCTCACAGGCCAAGGATACAAGGATCAAGTCCTTAGAGGACTTAGTGATTGAATTGGGACACGATCCCAAGGATATAAAAGCTATAGAGAAGCTTATAAAGAAGAAAAATGATGATATTTCTGCACTTAAGAGGCAATTAAAAATACCCCAGCTGCAACATCCTCAAACTCTAGAAGTCTTAGAGAGCCAAACCAGACATGAGGAGTTGATGGACTTGGTCCTAAAGTTGAATGATCAATTAAAGGAGATAGAAAAGGAGTTGGACTCTTTAATTCAATTGAATCAAAGTGACTTGGAAACAACTTATAAATATGTCATCCCTACAGTATCCACAGCAGTCCCTTCTACACTGGCAGCTTCTCTAACACCTACAGCTCCACCTGCCACAACATTGTCAGTCACAGTAGAATCTACAACAACAGGTGCATCAGGAGAGAAAGAAGTAGAATTAGTCAAAGCCATGGAAGAGATGTCTATATAGGCTACAAAAATGAAGAGGCTAAGAGAAAAGGTGGCAAGTTTGGACACTGACTACAAACTTTCCCAACTTAAGCAAAAGGAAGAGGCACAAAAGGCCCAAAGAATGAGTGAAAGGATAAAAGTCATAGAGAAAGATTTAACACTGGAGAAACCCCTTGGGCAAACCAAGGAAATGTTGGGGGCCAATATCATTGACGACATCAAGGATATTTTGCCATCAATTCAAGTTATTTTTGAGCAGAAAGGGTTAGTAAAGATAGCTACAGAAGCTATCCAAAAGGTCAAAGAAGAATTAGGAGACATGGCTGAGTATGCCAATAGACTCATCCACTTCCTCAATAGAAAAAATAGGTATGAGTTCCAAGAACTCAATATAGAACATAGAACTGAGACCATTTTGGAAATAAAGAAGGTCCTTTCCAAAAGGAACCTTACGCTTAACTTAGAAGAAAAGTGCCACAACATGCAGGTAACCATTGATAGGTTCATGGCTAAATTCCAAAATTTGAGGGAGAAAGGTCTGCCCAACCCATTAGTTATTAATGGTAAACTTATGACACAGCTAGACTATGATAATAGACTCAGATAGTTGGCTAAGGAACAAGAAATCACTTCATCCATAAAAGCACTACCAGTAGGAAAAATTTTGTACAACACATTTGAGAACCTGTTTTTTCAAGAGCATGAGATAAAACACTTATTCCTCACCAAGCCCAATTTTGCCAAGTATACTGAAGCTGATGAGATCAATAGGAGGATGATGAATGTAAAATTAGCTAATGCAGAATGGTGGGAGACAATGACTGATTTACTGTGATTAATTTACAACAAAAGTTACTGCATAGTAAAAATGAAAGCATCCAGGTAAACAGATGAAAACAGGGTAGCATAGTCAAAGAGTATTAGGGTCAAAGCGTATCAGGTGAAAGATCAAATTTGAAGAAGATTCCAGCGTAAAACACCACAACTGAAAGCATCACAAAGGGCTACAAATCCAACCATAAAATCCAACAGTACCAAGTAAAGAGGGACAACATGAAACAGTTCAATAAATGTCTCTATCTTCTTGCAAGAAGATATTTGTATTTCCTAGAATAAATCTCAAGTTTCTTTTGAGATATTTGGTAACAGTTTTTGTGTAAATACTTCACAATTCGAAGTATGTAGTGTGGATTGTTAGACATTCCTATAGACTTTCTTGATCAAAGACTGTAAGCTATTGTATCACTGTTTGGACCAGCAAGCTAGATTAATGGATAAAGCTAAGACATTTCACTGGATTAATGTGTAGTGCGAAGTACAAACAAGTATTCTCTCTTGTGTTGTTATTTTTCTTTAAAATTGCTTCCATAATCTTTAATGTATCCAAAATATGAATGCTATAATATGGAATGATATCTCAGAATCTGCTTCATTGCACTTTGCTCTAACTATTATGCATTTTAATTTTTTTTCTAGTTATATAAGTCAAGGAATTCTTGATTTTTCCTTAGTTTAGGTAGTTTCCCTCTAATATATAGTAAAGGATTCTTGATTTCCCTTTGCTCATGATCATCCTCTGTTCCTCATTTTAATCCCATTTTGAGAATTCTTAAATTCTCTCTCACCTTGGTTAAGATCATGTCACTCATTCGACCTAAAGACCTATACTTCAATCTACTAGCTTGCCCTTTGAACACTCCCTTCAATGAATTAATCCCAGTTCTGTTGTCCTTCTTTGACTCCATAGCCCAATGGTCCAGAGACTTCATTCTATCCATTTGTTTTAAGGATTCCACCATCCAACCTTCAATACAAATCAAAACCCCCTGAACTTTAAGAACTAGCCTAAAATCCTAGCAAACAAAGCTAAATCATATAGAGAGAGCCCTCTCTGAGTCATAGGTTGGCTAGAGCCTATACTTAAAAGATTGATTTGTGGTTACCTTGATATTTTCCTTCTTTTGATAACTTCTGGGGAAAAATTATGATTGATAACATAGTGGCGACCATACTGGGGAATCAAACCCTCAGTCCTAATAAATCTTTAAGAAATTTTGAATCTGTATTTTGAACCTCTTAAAGTAATTTATCAGAAGTGTTTTTAAAGATCTCACAAAAGAAAACAATTAGAAAATTTTTGAAATTATGGCTTCAAGGAGAACTCATTATACTAGGGCTAACCCATATCCAAACCTTGCCCTAGTAGTTGATAATCCCAACCTGATTTCAAGAAAATCCAAAAAAGAAGAAAGTTCATATAGCCACACACCGTTAATTAGAGCTAATTCATGTCCTGATGAGTGGTTGTTTTTAGAAGATCTTCCCTTTGATGAGAAATTTCATTTGTCGTTATTAAATCAAAGTCTGAAAGTGAACTATACGATACTATTCTAGACCCTGATTGCATTGCAGACCTTGAAATCCAAAAAGCCAACCTGTCAATTGATGAATACATTCTGAATTCTCCACAATCATCCATTAGTTCTGCTAAGATCCCTGAGCTTTTTGAATGATTTTCCACCACTCTCAGTTCACTGTTATTCCCTTCAACTTTTGAAGTCCATTCTCCACCACCATTTGTACCTACTCTTCCTCACCAACCTATCATATCCCATTCACCACCTACTAGTCCTGGTTCTTCATCCATTCTTCATCCACATCTTAACCCCACCCAGCCTACAACTGTGGCAAACAGATATGCTCCTCTTGTTTTACCTGCCCCACTTGGCGTTATGCCAACAGACTACTAGAGCAAAATTGTTCAATTTGATGGCACAGGACACTACACTGCACATCACCATGTCAATAAGATGGCCGATTACTTTGAACTACATGAAATTGATATTGTGGATGTTCAAATGAGACTATTTGCTCAGACTTTAGAGGGTGATGTTAGGAAATGGTTTAAAGAATTTCCTGATAATAATGTTGATAGTTTAGAAGCATTTTATCAAAAAAATTTGAACAGATGCGAAAAGAAGAAAACTTCCCTACAAATCCTTTCATAATATGAAAATATTAGAAGGGGACCTAATGAAATTGTTCAAGATTAATACACTAGATTTAATAGTATATATAATGCAATCCCAATTAATCTTAGACCCCCACCTGACTTAGCCTTAATAAAGTTCCCTAATGGTTTCGACAAAGATATGGCATTCCAACTTAGGGAAAGAAACCCCCCAACATTAGAAAAAATGAAAAGTGTAGTTGTTAGTGTTGAAGCTAATTTGTTAGCTAAAAGAACTAGAGTTAGAAATTAAAAGAGAGGAACTGCTAAAGATGAAGCTTCACCATTAGACATCAAAATAGATAGTTTAGCCAAACGTATGGAAAGACTAATGGATAGAATAGATAACATAGAAAGGAAACCCCAATGGGATAATCAACAATCAACTCCAGTTAGAAACCCAAATTTTAGAAAAAACCAAAACCAAAACACTGGAATAAATGGACTTGATCAGAATATTGGGCCTCCTTTTCAAGAAAATTATGTAGAAACATCCCATCCTGAAGATGTTATAGGGTAAAATGCACCGGATAAAAACTACCCTCGAAAGTCTTCCCAGGACCTTCGACAGATCGTAAGGTTATCTGCAAAAGCTACCTGTTACACACATGTTCATCTATCATGCATATATTGAAATTGTATGGAAAGAGGATCACCTTTGGTTCTTTCTAGATTCACTTGGGGATCTTCGTGCGATAAGAAGAACTCCTCCTAACTGGCTCCAAGACCATTCTTGCACAAAAGAACAAAGCAAACCAATCACAGCATACACTTATGACAATTAATGCAAGAATCTGTAACAAACATGTATAAATGTATAACTTATCTACTCAACACAACAACCATCATAATGAACAAATGAATGCACAATATCACCGAAACTTTGGAGTAGGGAACACAACCACAGTCCTATATTCAGAATGAAAGAGTGATTACAACAACCCTATTGCATCAGCCTTCCTTATCCCTTCTTCCTCTCTCTCTCTCCTTCTTTCAGCTAGCTCCTTCAAGAATATGACAGTTTCACAATAGCAAAATGGGCTATCCTTCTAAATGCTCTAACCCTTTTGCAATGGCCCTCTCGTTGCTTATATAGCAATTGATTTAGGGCTGCCCAACTCCACCTGTAGTTCATTTGGGAAAAAACCATGAACATGCCTTGTTTACAAGATTTTTCCCATTTGCCTTCATTCCTGGAATAGAATTTCTCCAAATATCTTGATTTTTGGAGTTTGCTTGCATTTCTAGCACAAATTTAGGGATTTGATATCTAGATATTTATGAGTAGATTCATTGGCATAACCTCTTGAACAACACTTAAGTTCATTAACGCTCCCCCTGGTCTAACAAACAGAGTTATCAGGTTGACTAATGCTCCTTTATGCTTGGTAACAAGCTTTATAAAGCAGGTTGTCAGTGTATAGGGAGCGTTAGTGTGTATTCTGGGCCTGCAATTGTGGTCATGGATCCAGTCATCTTTTCTTTCTCTTCTGAGTTGATTATGAGGTCAATTTTTCCTGTAACAGATGCCCCCTAAAGTATGACATCAGAGGTAGAGACGATGGCCGAAATACTTTATGACAAAATACTATAATTCACTGTCAAAATCTTTGTAGAGAGAGAGAGAAGTTTCGGGGGATAAGGAAAACCTGATACAACAAAAGTACATATATATAAATTGCTAAAATAATGTCCTAAGTCGGGCATTCCCATGCTTAGTAGCTATGTGAAAGTAACTTTCTCCTCGGAGATATAACAATGCTGGCTGTCAATATGGCACAAGGCGGATCCAGTGTCATAATAGATTATCCTGAAATAGCTATCTCCAAAAACCAATATCGTAGCTTGGGAGAGGAAACAAGGTTGAATGATGCAAGCCTCTACCCAAGGTCTTGGTTCCCGCTTCACCGAACAACATAGATCATTATATGTGATAAAATGAGTTGACGTCGAACATGCCTGAAATAATCTGATTACCAGCCAATAATGGAGATTGTTAACAGATGCAAGGAAGGCCACCGATAATGGTGATGGTCTCTAAGATGCATAGTGCAAACTAGAGAGTGTGAAGGATTTTTTGTCGTCGAACACCCGTAGAATTGCTTAACCAAGAGCCCATCGTGAAAATCTGTGATCAAGCACAAGGCAACCTACCACTAATGTCTGCAAGCACCAAGGCACTGAATGTGTTTCTGTGTTACCTTGCTAGATAGAGTGTTGAAGTTGATAGCAAGGATCCTCTTGAAAGGTAGGCAATGATGTGTCCTACATCAGTCGACATGAAACCAGACAAGGATGATTTTGTTTTTTGAAGAATCTTTTGAGATTTTGGGTCTAAACATCGGAGGGCATGATGAAAGGATATGTAGGGTCAGTTGATAGAGGAAACAAATAGGGACCCTTGAACAATAGAAGGCACGATAATGGTTTTAACTAGAGAGCACTAGACTCATGAACACTACAGAGTGTTTAAGATACGGAGATGTAATTACATCAGGGTATCTAGGCTAAAAGCTCATAGGTTGGTAGGGTTCATACTGAGAGGCTATCAAAATGAAGGTTTATTTGAGGGAGTGCCATGTTCAAGGGAACGAATGTTGCCAAACTAGGCTTTTGAATACAGGATACAGTTGTATTGTCTACATTCCCCGTCTAATTTTTTAATGATTCCAGATAGGTAAACTCATCGATCTTTTTCATGTTTAAAGAGTCTGAAAATGATCGCAAAAAAGAACGACTCTTTTCCCTATCTGATTAGTTTAATGAGTCTAGATAGGCAAACTCGTCGATTTTTTCATCTTTTAAGAGTCTGAAAAAGTATCGTAAAAAGAACGACTCTATATCTTGTCTGTGTATTTAAAGAATCTAGACTAGACAGCTCAGTGATCTTTTCATATTTAGAGGGTCTGAAAAGATCATAAAGAGAGACTCCATGGTGGTCCTTTTTTCATAGTTGTTAACCGGGTGTGACAAAAGGTTAATAGTGTACCCAGATCGGTTAATTTTCCATACTTAATCTGTTGAACCCGGATAAAAAGAAACCTTTTTCCAATAGATGTCGACCTCATTTTGTTATGAGTACGAGGCGACAGACTAAACTTGTTTTTTGTCATGACATTTTAACGAGCTCAGTAACAAAAACTTGGGATTTTTCATTTTTTAGCGAGAAAGAATAAGTACCTAAAAGAATGCTCGGGTCATCGTTAGCATGTTTAACGAGCAGCAAGACACAGCTCGAGATTTTTTCAGTTTAAAGAGTGAGAAAAAAGTGCCTAAAAAGGATGCTCCATTTGGTCTTTTTCAGTTTATGAGCTGGAACTAGATCAAAAAATAGGTGCTCAAAGCATCATTTGCATATATTAATGAGTGCAAAGGATGAAAAACTTGGGGATGTTTTTATTGTTTAGAGAGCGATAAAATATCCCAAAAAAGTCCTTTACTAATTGTGGTATTTTTAATGAGTTCTACTACAAAAACTCAGAGATGTTTATATTGTTTAAAGAGCAATAAAATGTCTCCAAAAGTGCTCTATCTATTGTTGCATAGATTTGACGAGTGCTACAACAAAAGCTCAAGGATGTTTATATTTTTTAAAGAGCAATAAAATATCCCTAACAGTGCTCTATCTATCGTTGCATAGATTTAACGAGCGCAACAACAAAATTCGGGGATGTTTATATTTTTTAAAGAGCAATAAAATATCCTTAACAGTACTCTATTCATCTTTGTAGTAGTTTAACAAGCCCAAAGAAGAAGACTCGAGGTTTTTTGGATTAACGAGCAAGAAAAATACCATAAAAAGAATGCTCGATCTTGCTCGATCTCATGCTTGACATTAGAAAGGTCTATGCCATGCATTTCCTCATAAGACCAAGGAAAAACATCGGAGAAGTCCCTAAATGGGTAGGTGAAGCTCACAATTTCCTCAGGATTGTGATTAGCTCCACTCTGTATGTTTTCCATGATGCTTGTCATGATAGAAATATCACAGAGAAATGTTTGTGAAATATTGCCCCTATTTCCTTCCGAGTCCAAAAGATGGATAGTTGTATATCGTAAGGAAATGATTTCATGTGCATCAGGTGACAGGATTTGAAGAGGCATCATGTCCGAATTAGATATCGAAACATGATGGTACAAATCCTCCCAAGGTTTCTCTTCTAACCTCGTGATCTTTCTAATAGCTTCGTCCTTAGGTAGGACTTGATTGAGTGGATCGAAAGAAGGAGCGGTTATCAGAGGGGCAGTGGTACCATTGGTCGAAACCAAATTGATTGGAGATTCAGATGAAATTTGAATGGCTTCGTAGGCCAATTCAGCTGGTGACCGTGGCATTTGTTTTCCGTATGTGTCAATGTCTAAAGGAGCCAAAAGGATCCATGGATCGGTCTATTCATGAGGAATTGATGAAATCATTTTGACCATATGTGGAACCTTCGGCAACTGAAGAGGGAAACAACCCATGAGGGAAGAAGCCTTCAATAGACCTGTATAGATACTGACGTAAGAGTCAGTCCCACCTCCTACTAGGGGTATGGAGCCACTTGGTAATGGTGAATAATCAGGGGTGCAGAAAGACAACTGATCTACTGTAATAACCTTTCCATCCAATGGAAATTGGATGATGCGAAAGACAGTAGATACGACGACCGTCATGGCATATGTCTAATTGCGACCTAGCAATAGATTATAGTCGAGTTTCTTGTCCACGACTTCTACATCCACCGTTACTATTTTCCCAGCCAAAGTGATGGGAAAACTGGCTAAGTATCCTTTTGGGTCAAAGGTGTGGCCATCGAAATCTTTAAGGGAGTTCTATGGTGGCGATAGGGTTGGGGAACCCAAGGCGAGCCAACATGAAGCTGACATGATGCAGGTTGAAGCACTTGAAATGAAAGATAGTGGGAAAGGGGAGGTTAACACTTGTCCATGTCGAAAATAGTGAGCATGGAATCCGTAGGGTCAATACCTCTAATAGCCAAAAGCAAAGATTTCCTTTGGTTGGGGCATGTTTGTAATACTTAGAGCACCGACATAGCTGACAATGCTTGCGCCAAATCCTCTATGATGTTGTAGTGTTGGGCGGCACGTGAAAATGTATTGTGTGTTGTGCATCAAAGTGCCCCCTTGGGGGGTTGAATTAAAAAGTCCTCAACGGCCTTTTGATTTGAAAATCATTGGGTGGTGCTGGGTTTTGACATGTGGATGGTTCTGCTGTCGGAGTGACAGGAGCTTCATAATATTTGGCTCTTGTGGTGAGATCTACCGTTCCAAATGTGTAAGTGGCAGAACTCCCTTCACCAGCTGAAGGATGTTGCAAACTGTCGCTGCCCCCTGATGTGGGTGGCGGTTGGTTGGAAACGAGATGTCATTGTTGTTGATTAGGAAAAGGATTTCTAAGGATAGTAGGTGCCTTACCAGAATCTTTCTTGGTAAGGTAATCCGTGCATTTTTGAAGACGTAGAGAATGCCAGGTTACGTGATCTTCAAGACAGAGTTTGCATGAATAGTTGGTGCCTTTATCCTTTTCCGTATCAGTAGGCATAGTGGCCTTCTGTTTCGAGTTGGTCTGCTTAGATGACTGCTCCTCAAAAGGAGCAGTCTTGTTCTTATTCTTCTTGTTCTTGCTACCAGATTTCTGTGTAGACTACACAGAGTTAATCACAGTGGTAGGAAGAGCAGTCACTTTGGTAGAGGGGTCCACTGCCAGCTTAGCAATGGAACCACTAAGTTCTTTTACAATGACCACGGAAGTTGCGCCGACGATCCCGTTGGCGTACGCTCGAGGGTGCTAAGTGGTGGGAGGATTGGGGTTGCTCGGAGCATAGGGGATAATGTCGTAGAGAGTGCCAGACTATGAATAGATCAAATCTAAGTGCTGGACACAATGTATGGATTGGTCCTTTGTGACCGAACCACCTAGAGCGACATCTCTAGTGATTTGTGGGAGTAGCAACTTACAGAACCAGTCCGTTGAGAAAAAATCAAGGATGGGAGCTTTGACTAACCTTCACCTACGTCTCTATTCATGGATATGATCGGAGATGTGGGTGGTGACATCCTGACGAAACGAGGTAAGGAGCTTTGTCCCTGTCTCATAATGGATAGGTAGCTGAAAGTTCTTCAGGAACTCCATCGCTAAAGCGTCAAAGGTATTCACTAACGCACGTGGTAACTCAATATACCAGTTTGCAGCATTACCAGTGAGGGTGTAGGGAAAAAGACATAACCAGACACTGTCATCCACCATAGAGTTAGAAACACACCATAGATGGTAGGTGGTGATGTGAGTGCGCGGATCGTCACCTTGTTTTCTGTCGAACTTAGGAATGTCCATCGGTATTTTATGCGGGATCAGCGGCCATTGTAAGTTGTGGTAGATGGGTTCATTTGTCAACTTGTATAAGTCAGGGATATCCAATTTTACCAAAAAAGGCAAATTGTTGGGTGCCCCCAACTCGGACCATGGTGATGATGGATGACCTGAGGAGCTCTGTGCTCCTCCCATTGTTTGGTTCCCCATGGTGTACATGGGTTGTGTGGTGTAACAATTGCTTTGCGATTCAGTGTTGTAGATGGGATTGCCATGAGGATTTTGATATTGGGGTATGAAGTTGCCCCCAGTATAAGCGATGCCCCCTTGACTCATCTAAGCTTGTGAGTAGGGTGCCCCCATGTTTTGGGTGGGAATCCCTTGTGGATTCCCAACTGACACAAAACTAACCGTATGGTTTTGATTGATAGAGGGGACACTCATGTCAATCAACGACTATCCATACATGCTTGAGAATGGCGGGGGAACCATGACATTCCCCGCCATCATGTGCATATTGGGAACAACCCCAGATGTTTGAATCTGGGGGTTGTAACTATACATTGGAGGCCGTCCTTGGTTTTGGTAAACTGGGACCACACCCATATTGCCGCATTGAGTGTTATATGGAGCACTATATGTGGCACTAGTCGAAGGTATTCTTTGTGACACCATAGGAGTGGAACTTGGCATCTACTGGGTTCCACCTATATCGGGTGTTATGTGAGTTGTAGTACCTAGGACGAACGATATTGTGGAATTCCACATTACCATTGTTGTGATGACCGTCGACTGGGGCGGTGGTAGGAGACTCACAGTGTCCCTAAAATTCTACAACCCTTGAGGTGTCGATTGAATAGATGGGAGAGTTCCTCCAACTGAAGAAGGAAGTACTGGTACTATGGGAGTAACTATAGGTTCCGATGGATCTGCAAGTGGAGTGTTAAAATGAGGAAGAAATCCTTCCGTAAAGAAATCCTCTGTCAAATCAAAATCATGGGTTGTCCAAATAGACCCCATGTGCGATTTAGGAGACTGATTCCTCAAAGATGAGGAATCTGAGTCAGTGGAACTTGGCGGATCCTCCATAATGAGTGGAGGAAGTCCTAACAATCATCTGGATTGACGACAAGGACCGGATGTAGCCACAATGACTGTTATGTTTTATTAGATAAATTTTAATGTGATATTCTTTAAGTCTCAAAAACAATAGCACTCAAGTACCTAAAAAGAAAAAATATACTAAATATGTCAACCAGCAAACAGAGGGAAATCACCTCATCTGATAAACACCGATTATTGGAGATGAAACGCAGTCTCTCAATGAGTAACAGAGAAGGATGGCCAAATGTACGATTATGGTTACTTTTGAGCTTCGCCCGAACCTTAGATTGAGGGGCCAAGTACTCTCGTGAAGATGAGCACCCTCCCAAAAACTGAAGACAAAGTAGGTCTGTCCATTTTAGGTACCAGGATAGCCCGTCCTAGTCACCTTGTGTAAGTACCTAGAAGGTTTGGCCACTAGAGATACCTCAAATCACAGACATTACCAGGGGAGACATAGTCATAGATAGCACGCTATGTGGGCAAGATACCTAAGTCCCCGACTCAGTTCTGAAATCCTCGAAGGGACCCCCGATACATAGAATGCCCAAAGGAGTTGTAAGAGAAGGCGAGCTACCTTCAGTCACAATCTGATGTTGTCTCATATTTCGCTCCATTGTGAGTGGAGCGGTCCTAGTAATATGAGTGCAGATGGATTTTTCACTCGTTAACGACACTAGTTTTGATTTTCAACCTTGGGCAGTTGACTCACATGCTTATCCCAAGGTCCTAATCTAGCTAATGTTGGTTTTCTCTAAAAAAGAGTAACTGATTGATTTTAATGTAAATTTTAGTGTACTTTCTTATTTGCCTTCAGTGGGGGTGTTGACATATGAATATGATGAGACTTTCGACTCAATAAACCATGCAGAACAATGCATTGAATTTTTTTTTCAATTTCTTATGCAAACAAGTGTTATTCTACACATGTATCATTTCACATATTCATGTATTTGTTAGTGCATCTAAAGTCATTCAACACTTTGCATAACCGAAAGTTTCTTTTCTCAATATTCCCTAACAACTATTGAACCAAAGAAAAGCAACCTACAACTATTTTGATAGAAGGAGATATACAGTTTATCAACTTTTCTTTCAACAAAAATGACTTTTATGAGAGAAAAACTAAAAAATTTTCTTAAAAAATAAATTTTAAGACACCAAATTTGTTAGCAGGATACTATTGCATATGTTTCTTTAACCCCTAAGACAAGTTCCCCCCTTTTTGGTTCACAAAATCTCTTGAAAAACACGGAAATTGGAGAGTAACGCTCTGTCTATGTGTAAACAGAGCTTTAGTTTGGCCATTAACGCTCCCTGTGCACAGTCAAAGAGCTTTATAAAGCTCTACGTAGACTAGCAGCCTGCGTTAGTGAGGGAAATAGCTTAAAAAGAGGGCTTTTAAGATCATTTTCTGAGGAGAATGCAACTTTGCACGTTGCAACATGATAGATGGTGGATCAGAAAAGGAGTTGAAGAAGTGGGAAGCTCGTAGAAGAAAGAGAAGACCTGAGAGGAGTCCGGGTAACCGAGAACTAGATGTATAGTCCCCAACGGAGTCGCCAATTCTAATATGGGGTAAAATGCACGAGATGAAAACTACCCTCGAAAGTCTTCCCTGGACCTTTGACAGATTGTAAGGTTATCTGCAAAACCTAATTGTTACACACATGTTCATCTATCATGCATATATTGAAAGCATATGGAAAGAGGATCACCCTTGGTTCTTTCTAGATTCACTTGGGGATCTCCGTGCAGTAAGAAGAACTCCTCCTAACCAGCTCTAAAATGATTTCTGCACAAAAGAACAAAGCAACCCAATCATAGCATACACTTCTAACAATTAATGCAAGAATCCGTAACAAACATGTATAAATGTATAAATTATCTACTCAACACAACTAGCATCAGAATGAACAAATGAATGCACAATATCACTGAAACTTTGGAGAAGGGAACACAACTACAGCCCTATATTCAGAATGAAAGAGTGATTACAACAACCTTGTTGCATCAACCTTCCTTATCCCTTCTTCCTCTCTCTCTCTGCTTCTTTCAACTAGCTCCTTCAAGAATATGACAATTTCACAACAGCACTATGGGCTATCCTTCTAAATGCTCTAGCCCTTTTGCAATGGCCCTCTCATTGCTTATATAGCAATCGATTTAGGGCTGCCCAACTCCACCTATAGTTCATTTGGGCAAAAACCATGAACCTGCCTTGTTCACAAGCTTTTCCCATTTGCCTTGATTCTCATAATAGAATTTCTCCAAATATCTTGATTTTTGGAGTTTCCTTGCTTTTCTAGCACAAATTTAGGGATTTAATTTCTAGATATTTATGAGCAGATTCGTTGGCATAACCTCTTGAACATCACTTAAGTTCACTAACGCTCCCCTTGGTCTAACAAACAGAGTTAGTAGGTTGACTAACGCTCCTTTATGCTTGGTAACAAGCTTTATAAAGCGTGTTGTCAGTGTATAGGGAGCATTAGTGTGGATTTTGTGCCTGCAATTGTGGTCATGGATCCAGTCATCTTGTCTTTCTCCTCTGAGTTGATTAGGAGGTCAATTTGTCCTATAACAGGAGACCCAAAACAAGATACACAGATCAATTCAATGGGATTAGATGATGAGGATACTACCTTTAACCCAAGATGAGCAAGAATTGCATATGCTGCAGCAATTGCATATCTAGTTTGGAGAGTCATTTGATTATAAACAAGGTTATGATTCTACCATCTTTGAAGTGCATAAACATTATAACCTAAGGAGTAAAAATAATTTTTATATCCCTGACCAAACGAAGAAAGCAGTGTTAAATCAACCCAAGAAAATAAAAGAAGCCCTGTTTCTAAATCCTCCAGATTCTCCCCAGATAGAACCATAATCCTTCTGGCCCCACCATTGTAAATATTACCCCTAGTCAACCTTCTGATGATCATCCATCCACTTCAACTCCCCCTAAAGAACCAGTGGATAAACCTCAAAACACCAGTTTTTAGAACCCACATAAATAGGTCCCTAATAAAGGAAAATAAGACCATCCTACTCAAATCCTTGTTGTGAAAACTCAAAACCCTCAAACAGAAAAAGCCCCTTTGCCATTCAATCTGGGAGTAGAGGTGGCTAAGCTAAAGATTTCAGTCCCTTTAACAGAACTAATCAAGAATGAAACTTACAAATCATAGATAAACCAGACTTTAAACATTGCTAAAAATGAGGATTTTGTTAACCTGTTTGATGACCAACCAGAACTTATATTTGGTCCAGATGTTAATGGAAAACCACTAGAAGGAGGAGTACCACCTTTCTACATTAGCCTTAGCATCCATGAAAAAATTCTACACAATGCAATGTTGGATTCTGGAGCCTCCCACAACTTAATGCCCAAATCAGTAATGGAGAAATTAAACCTAGACATTACAAGGCCTTACAAGGACTTATTCTCATTTGACACAAGTAAAGTAAAGTGTCTAGGATTGATTAAAGAACTGTGTGTTACCTTAGTTCAATATCCTTCCAAAATCATCCTTATTGATATTGTGGTCGCTGACATCCCACCAAAGTATGGCATTCTGTTATCCAGATCATGGGGAGCCAAACTTCAGGGATCTTTACAACTTGATATGTCATATGCAACAATCTCTATTTTTGGACAACCTAAGAAACTGTACCGAGAAACTTTAATGAAATACATGGTAAGTATCCAGGATCGGCCTCAAAACTTTCCTATCTACTATGTATATTCAGACATTGATTCCATCATCTTGTATAATGATGATCAAACACAATAAACTCTTTTAGATAGTATTGATATAGGACAAAAAGAAATTGCAGTTTCTATTCAAAATGAAACTAACCAAAATTTATAACTTTCCAATAAACAAGGTGGCCAAATTAATTTAAATGAGGAAACGTTTGTTGCACCAGATGATGAAAATTATAAGAATGAGATATTATGGAATCTTGAATTTGATGGTTCAGTCAATAAGTTTGCAGCAGGAGCAGGAGTGTGGATATATAATTTGTAGAATAATCATTTAGAAGGCCATGCATACAAACTGAATTTTAAATGTACTAACAATGTGGCTGAGTATGAAGCATTAATTTTAGGTCTTAAATTAGTTAAGAATCTTGGAGCCAAAAGAGTTTCTGTCATGGGAGACTCTAAACTAGTTATAAAATAGACTGATACTGTATATATGACAAAGGACCCTATATTAAGTTATTATAGAGGAACCATTGTAAAAATACTTAACACTTTCTTAGAAACCAAGCTTGCAGTAATCCCCAGAAAACACAACATGCAAGCCCATAGTTTAGCAATGTTTACCAGCACTTGCAAGTTATCCTTCCAATCTAACCATTAGTATATTACTCAAGTTAGGCATATACCTACAATTCCAAATAATTTGAGCAATTGGCAAGTATTTTCTAATGATGAAAAGATAAATAAATTTTTAAATTTATAAGAAGAGTTTGCAAATCACAACATAGATACTAATACATCCTTAGATCCCGACTCTAAGGATGAGATAGAAATAAATGAGATAGAAGGTGAAGAAATAGATAGATTTCATCCTACTAAATTTACTAAATCAGATGTAGAAAACCTAGAGCAAGTTGAGATTGATGAAATAATTAATGAAGACACTGAAGTAATTAATCTCAAAGATAATTTCTTACCTAAGGGATTAACCCCTTTGGAATATTTGTTTGATTCAAATGATGTTCCTAGGAAACCTAAAATGGAACCTTTGAAATCTAATATAGAGGAGTGTAATATAGGCACTGATGAAAATCCAAAATTGATCAAACTTTCAAAATCATTACCTCCAACTGAAAAAGTGAAATACATTGAATTATTAAAAGAATTTCAAGATGTCTTCACTTGGAGTTATGAGGACCTCAAATCCTATGACACGAATATCATACAACACACTATTCCTATAAAATAAAATCAAAAGCCTTTCTTACAAAAACTTAGAAGGATCAATCCTATCTTATTACCTTCAATTGAAAAGGAAATTCAGAGGGTGTATGATGCCAAAATAATTGCACCAATAAGATTTTTTTATTGGGTTTCAAACTTGGTACCAACTAGGAAGAAAACTAGTGAGATCAGACTCTGTGTGGATCTGAGAAACCTCAACAAAGTGTCACTAAAAGACAATTACCCTCTCCCTAAGATGGACCACATTTTACAAAGGGTAGTTGGATCAACTTGAATCTCATTATTGGATGGGTTTTCTGGTTATAATCAAATTTTGGTTCATCCAGATGACCGACCCAAGACTGCCTTCACTACTCCTTAGGGCACATTCATGTATGTGAAAATGCCTTTTGGAATAATGAATGTAGGATCCACTTTCCAGAGGGATATGGATATAGCATTTGCAAAAGAAATTCATGATTTCCTTGTGATATATCTAGATGACATTACTGTATTTTCAAAATCTGACAACCAACATCTGGGTCATTTAAGGCAAGTTTTTATTAAATGCAGGAAATATGGGATTTCCTTGAACCCCAAGAAGTCTTTGTTTGTGTTAGAAGAAAGAAAGTTATTAGTTCATATAATTTCAAAAGATGGTATCCGAATAGACCTTGCAAGAATAGAAGCCATCTTACAAACACAACATCCCAGGAACATTAGAGAATTACAAGGTTCTTTAGGAAAAATTAACTTTCTTAGAATATTTATATCTAATTTAGAAGAGTTAATTAGATCACTTAACAACATGCTAAAAAAATATTCGACCATAAAATGGACTATTGAGGCTAAGAAATCCTTTGAAGACATTAAATTGGCCTTAACTAAAACACCGGTGTTAATTAGTCCAAAATTTGACAGAGATTTCATCTTATTTTCCTTTGCTTCTGAGCACACAATTGCTGCAGTTTTACTACAAAAAAATGACGAGGGCTATGAACAACCTATTTCTTTCTTTAGCAAAGCCCTAAGAGATGCCCCTTTGAAATATAACATAATGGAAAAACAGGCCTTTTCTTTGGTCAAATCCATAAAGGATTTTAGGGTATACATCTTATATTCTCATATAGTGGCCTACGTTCCTAATTCAGTAGTCAAAGACATCCTAACTCAGGAAGGTATGGATGGAAAGAGGGGAAAGTGGATTGCTACTATTCTAGAATATGACATAGAAATTGGACCAACTAAGTTAATCAGGGGCCAAGGTTTAGCCAAACTCATCGCTGAATCGAACTGTCGGGCCTTGGATATAAAATTTATTGCAAAAATAGATGATGGAGAGGACATGGCAACTCCACCAATCAGCCAAGACTTCATTGAATCACCTTGGTATGTTGATATCATTTATGTTTTACAAAACTTACAAGCTCCTCCCAAATTATCTAGAACTAAAAGCAGGTTTTTAAAGATGAAATCCTTAAAATTTTGTATATTAGACAATGCTTTGTTTTGGAGAGATCATGAAGGTATTCTTCTTAATTTCCTATTAAAAGATGAATCTAACAGAGTATTGCAAGAGTTTAATGCAGGTGAATGTGGAGGACACCTTTACTGGAATATCACTACAAATAAAATTCTTAGAGCTGGTTTCTACTGGCCTACCTTGTTTTCTTATGTCAAGAAATATGTAACTTCCTGTCACAAATGTCAAATTTTTGAGGGGAAGAAAAAGCTTTTACCTTTACCCCTCAAGCCAATCTCTACTAAAATACCTTTTCAACAATGGGGTTTAGACTTCATTGGTGAAATTCATCCACACTCCTCTACCCAACACAAATGGATCCTCACAGCCACAGACTATTTCAAAAAATGGATAGAGGCCATACCTTCAAGGCAAGCCACTAACACTATTATCATAACCTTCCTTGAAACCAATATTCTATCAACATTTTGATGCCAAACTAAGCTCATTATTGATAATGTAGCAACCTTTAAATCCAAAAGAATGATAGATTTCTGTAATAAGTATCATATAACCCTAGGCCAATCCACAACCTATTATCCTCAAGGAAATGGACTGGAAGAATCCTAAAACAAAATCCTAGTAAACATCATCAAAAAGTTGCTAGAGGAAAATAATAAAACATGGAACAAGAAGCTATTCAATGCCCTATGGGCAGACAGGCTAACCACTAAGAAATCAATTGGGACTTCTCCCCATCAACTATTTTATGGGATGGAAGTCGTTTTTCCATATTCCTTGGGAACACCAGTGATGAAGTTGCTTCAAGAAATGCAGGTTGAACCAAATAGTATCCAGAGAATAATCAACCAAACAATTCATCTTCAATACACCAGGGAAGAAGTCTATATCAGGTCTAAAGTTGTGCAAGAAAGGGTTAAAAAGATTTTTGATAAAAGAACTAAGGTTGAGGATTTCTACCTTGGTGACAAGGTGCTCAAGTTGGATTCAGGGAGGGAAGATAAAGGTAAACATCAGAAATTTGATTCCTATGGAAAGGCCCATATGTCATTTATGCTTTTAGAGGTAATAATGCTTTCTTCTTGAGAGAGCTTGATGGTACAAAAGCAGAAGGTGGACCAGTGAATGGTTGAATTCTCAAACACTATTTTGAGCCTAATTACTAATTTCTCATTTCCCATTTGTACATATTCTATTTTCAAATGTCTAGTTTGGATTGGATGGTGATTTTTGAAGTTGAAGCCCGAAGAGAAGGCCCTAAGCTTTGAAAGCTTCACTGTCATAAGTATTAATAATGCAGAGGCATAGAGGAAAATTTTGCAAGGTAACATCAACAACAATTCAAAGGCTACTGATCTACAAAGTTCTTGACATTTCACTAGAAAATGCCATCCCCAAGTGGAGCCACTGTTAGGTTCCTATACCAATAGGAGTCATAATTTTGAATGACTAAGGTGAAGCCTTGTAATATTGTACACATCTTTTCTTTCTGCAAATGTTTTCCATACTAAAAAATTAAAAAATGTAAAGAGGGTATGTCCTAAAAAAATAATCAAAGGACAAAAAGAATGAAAAAGGTCAAAAAAATGAAAATATATGAACCCCAAAAGACAAAATGAGACCATGAAATTGTGCAAGTCAAAATGCTACTTCTATTTACTTTTATGCATAATAATGATTGTGTGCAGCTTGTTACTCATGCCACAATCCATGGTAATCAAACTGTTTAATCTTGATTATACCATGCTTTCAATTTTATGTTTATAGTTAGTGAATAAAATCTTACCAAACAGTGTAATCTTGGCATATCATTAGATAGGCAGAGAAAATAAAAGGTGCTCATTAGTTTAATCAAAGCCCTTGGATGATATAAGGTTAGAATTAGATATTTTACTTTGTAAAAGAAAATAAAAAGATTGATAAGGGTTTGCTAGCCTAATTTCACCCAAATAAAGGAAGAAAAAATGGTAGGGTAGGTGAATGGGTAAGTAATAGAAAGGTTGCATGATTACAAAGATAACTTGATAAAAGCACATCCATTATGCTTAAATGATATGTTTCTATGTACAAAAAGCATTTTACAATGGAAAAAGAAATGGTTCACTAATTCAAAATGATTAATTCCCCCATCATTCATTTTAACCCCTATAATACTCACTAATTTCCCTTTCATAATAAAAATATTAATACCTATAGGCCTTTAAGTCAAAGAGGCTCAGAGCATTTATCTGACTTCCGGTGGGACCTAACCCTCGGCTTGATGACTTAAGAAGGAAAGGTGTTAAATTCCCTTGCAATTAATTCATCCCCTTTACAAAACCCTTTCCGTGAGGCTAATTTTTTTTTGCCTAGGAAAACCCCATGATAAACATATTTTATGAAAAAACCCACTAATTTTTTTTTATCCTGAGTGTAAAGCAAAACACGCAATCGCATACACTTAACCCCATTTTCCTTGAGAAAATCCACTTCGCCATCACTTTCGTATTAATTAAACTAACTTTTTTATATAAAATTCCCAAAAAACCCATTGGCCCGTATGTGTTTAACTCCTTTATATAAAGCAATCCCACCCCTTAGTTTATTTATAACCTATATGACTACCCCATATCCCACAAAATATATTAAAACCCCGCCCTCAGTCCTTAATCCTATATTAAAGCACCCCCAATGAGATTAAGTTTTAATTTAATCCTATACCATTAGTGATTAGACCCATGGCCCCCCTGAAAACTTTTTGTGTAAATCATTGTGCAACTCCATCGCCTGACTCCCGTACGATCACCCTCCCCCTCATCCTACGGCTCACGTCCATATTGGTCTAGCCCGATGTCTATCCTTTACTTGCTCAATAAGGCAGTTTTCCTAGACCCCTAAAATGCTGCGTGTCATGCGCTCAACTAGATCAGGTGAGCCACCCTTAAAACCACTTCCCTCTCAAAAGCGGTGCGATGACCCCATTAAACCACCGTCTAGTATAACTAAAAAAACTACCCACTGTTCATCAATTAATGAACCCGCCAAAATTAACGTTTTTTTCTATATAGGCCCAATTACCCTTATTTTCCCTATTTTCACGCATTTGCTATTGAAAAATCAGAAAGTCATTGCAACCCCCGCAAACAGTGAATTTGCTCACAGACCTCTGTCATTGCTCCATAGATGCTGCAGATAGCCCAACCCATTCACTATTCCGTACCAGAACCATACGAACCTCTGCAGCCACCATAAACCACCATTTACAGTCAATTTCACCCAATTCCAGGTATTTAACCGTGGAATACAAACTCCATTGTCAAATTCCAAGTAAATTCACCCTCATAACACTGTTAATTAAGTAAAGAATATGAAATTCACTTTAATTTTAACACTCTGAGCCATAACCATCTGCAAGACTTCCGTTTACCTAAAACCGTCTAAAAGTCCGAAGAACCTTTGCTGAAACCCTAGAGCATAATTCCAATCCATAAGAACTGAATTATGGTTTCCCTCATCGCCATGGATGTTAGACCAATTACAACTCCCCATTTGGACCTAGACCACCTTTCCCTGGCTAACAGGGACTTTCAAATAAAAGACACTACTACCCTAAAGCCCCTCCTCAAAGTGCACTACCAAATTAGGGACATATACCTTAACCATGCTGATGAGATTGGCCTTTGGGAGTCAAATTTGTCCAAATACTAGTTTCCCCAAGTTCACATCTTTCCAGAAATTGTTCATATATGTTATACATGCTACGTCCCTAGCCACAAAACCATAATGTCTCACGACCAGAAGGTCCTTTTCACTATCACAGCTGAGTCCATTAATGAAATGTTGCAGTTCCAACCAGGGCAAAACCTAACTCCACTCTCAATTGGAGACCTATCAGACCAGTATCCCAAGCTTAGCCCTGTAAAATTGGCCCAGTTATTCCAAACCTTCATTAGAGAGGAAAAACACATCCCTAAGGACCCCCCTCCATATGTAGCAGCTATTTTCTCTCCATGGGGCCAGAACATTGTAGCTATGATATCATGTGTGTTAGGTTACACCACAAGTGAGTACATTGATGAAATTATCCTTGCTTTCATGTCCATCTATACTCCAGGACAACCTCCTGCAACCATATATGACTTTTCCACGTTTATACATGATAGAATGCATGAGCAGTTCACAAGGATGGGTAATGAGAGGGTGTTCAAACACTCTTCTGTATTGTACCATCTATTTTTGTATTATCAGTCAGAGAAGTTTCCCTTCACTCTCCAAACGCTTGACACCAAGGGCGAGCCCAGATCTGTTATCTTTTGGACCCCACTTTTGAATGAGTTTAGATCACCTTATACATACTCTAACTTCATAGATTCTTTTGTGCATTCAATCATCACTATGCTCACTGCAAATCCCCCACCTAGGATAAGCCTAGAGATAAAGAGAGTCCTCCAGCTTTCCAAGCAAACCAAAGTGGGTGATTTGTACCTTTACCAAAACCATACAGAAATCAGAATATATGGTTGCCTTCTTGCACCATATAAGTTTCCAAGATACCTCCCCATGAGGTTGTTTGCATTACAGGTCATCAATGAAGATGAGGTAAACTTTGTCAATGCCAAGAAGAAGGTTAGTTTTAAAATCAAAAATCAATTAGGTCCCTTCATATGGAATTCCAGAGAGGTAGGGAAAGAGACAGACCTAATTCTACAAAGAATGAAATTCCATAGGGGTTTTGTATGGAGATATTACCCATTGGAATTCATTACCAAGAAAAGACAAAAGGTCAAGCAAGGACCTTTCATCCACCACCCCATACCAGAAATAGAGGCATATGCCAATCAAACAAAATGGGTGGAAGGTACTCTAGTAGGCAGAGACAACACCAAAGTAGATGTAGAAAATTCTCTGATTGATTTAGAGAAGCAGCTTGATGAGTGCTCTTTCCTACAAATACCAGAAGAGCAAGAAAGAGCCATGAGTACCCCTCCAGTCATGCAGAACCCTCAGAATGAGGAGAAGATTCCAAAAAGAAACAGAGAGGGAGCCTCCACTTTAGGAATGGACACCTCAAATTTGCAACAGGAAACAAGTAAGAGGCAAAGGCTCAATCTGGCCTCTGAACAAGAATACACAGAAGAATTAGTACAGGTTACAAACATAGAAGTAGAAAGAAGTAGGCCCACTACTCCATCTAAAGGCATGCAAGAGCCTTCCACGTCATAGACTCAGATGTTGGAAAGGCAGCTTAGCATGGAAGTATCTTCCTTCAACAAGCCTGCTAATAAAGACCAGGACATAAAAGACAGGTGCAAGGAAATCAAAGCAAGAAATGAGAGGCTTAAGGCTGAAACATATGCTCAGTACCTAAAGCTAACTCCCACAAATCAAGCAAGACTAATGTCAGCCTTTGACATTAAAGAGGGAAAGCTGTAGATGCCTTTCATCAAACCTACAGCTCAGCAGCCCAAGACAACATTTGATTTCAAAAAGGTTGACTTTGAAGTGTTGGCAAGTGATATTCATCCCATAGACCATATTGAACTACACAAACAAGCTGGAGAGATGATATACTCCACCCTGACAGGTAAAGCCATAGTTGCTCATCAGCTACAAAACTCTTTAAACAACATCTCGGCACAATTTCAGTTAGATAACACCTCTTCAGAGGTCACGGATACAAGGATCAAGTCCTTAGAGGACTTAGTGATTGAATTGGGACACGATCCCAAGGATATAAAAGCTACAGACCAGCTTATAAAGAAGAAAAACGATGATATTGCTACACTTAAGAGGCAATTAAAAATACCCTAGCTACAACATCCTCAAACTCTAGAAGTCTTAGAAAGCTAAACACCACACAGGGTTCAAGAGAGAAAGATACAGAATTAGTGAAAGATCAAAGTTGAAGAAGATTCAAGCGTAAAACACCACAACTGCAAGCTAGCACAAAGGGCTACAAATCCAACCATAAAGTCCAGCAGTACCAAGTAAAGAGGGACAACATGAAATAGTTCAATAGCTATTTCTATTCTCTTGCAAGAAGATATTCGTATTTCCTAGAATAAATCTCAAGTTTGTTTTGAGATATTTGGTAATAGTTTTTGTATAAATACTTCACAATTTGAAGTATGTAGTGTGGATTCTTAGACATTTCTATAGACTTTCTTGATCAATTATTGTAAGGTATTGTATCACTGTTTGGACTAGCAAGTTGGATTAATGAATAAAGCCAAGACATTTCATTGGATTCGTGTGTAGTGCGAAGTATAGGCAAATATTCTCTCTTGTGTTTTTATTTTTCTTTAAAAAAATTTCCATAACCTTTAATGTATCTGAAATATGAATGTTATAATATGGAATGATATCTTAGAATTTGCTTCATTGCACTTTGTTTTAACTATTATGCATTTTAATGTTTTCTGTTAATTATCTAAGTTAAGGAATTCTTGATTTCTCCTTAGTTTAGGTAGTTTCCCTCTAATCTATAGTAAAGGATTATTAATTTCCCTTTGCTCATGATTATCCTCTATTCCTCATTTTAATCCCGGTTTGAGAATTCTTAAATGCTCTCTCACCCTAGTTAAGATCATTTCACCCATCTGACCTAAAGACCTGTACTTCACTCTGCTAGCTTTCCCTTTGAACACTCCCTTTAATGAATTAATCCCATTTTTGCTGTCCTTTTTTGAATCCATAGCCCAATGGTCCAGAGACTTCATTCTATCCATCTGTTTTAAGGATTCCACCATCCAACCTTCAATACAAATCAAAACCCCCTGAAATTTAAGAATTATCCTAAAATCCCAACAAACAAAGCTAAATCAATAGAGAGAGGCCTATTTGAGTCATAGGTTGGCTGGAGCCTTTACTTAAAATATTGGTTTGTGGTTACCTCGGTCTTTTCCTTCTTCTGATAACTTCTAGGGAAAATTTCTGAGTGATAACAGTCCCTTTGTCATAGATTCTAACTAGGTGTGACAAAAGGTTTAATAGTATACCCAGAACGGTTCCTTTTCCGTAAGTTAATCTATTGAGTCTAGATAAAGAGAAACCTATGCTCAATATATGTTTGCCTCATTTTTTTATGACTACGAGGAGATGGAGTAAACTCGATATTCATCGTGAAATTTTAATGAGCCACGCAATAACAAACTCAATAGACCTTCATTGAATTTTAACGAGTCAAATGAAGAAAAATCGAGGTATCTTTTTCAGTTTAGTGAGCGAGGAAAAGGAGGTAAAAGAACTTCTCATTCCTTCTTCATATATTTAGCGATCCCGAAGAAGGGAAAAACTTGGGGATTTTTCAATTTAAGAGCAAGAAATAGTCACTAAAAACAAAGTGCTTATATCATCGTCGGAAGTGTTTAATGAGCCCAATGATGAAAACTCGAGATTTTTTCGATTTAACGAGCGAGAAAAGTTCCTAAAAACAATGCTCGAAGTTTCTTCATAAGCTTTTAATGAGCTTGAAGAAGGAACTCAGTGTTTTTTCAATTTTATGAGGGAGAAAAAGGTCCCAAAAAATAATGCTCAGTTCATCTTTTTCAGTTTAGTGAGCTAGAAAAAGAGGGAAAAAGAGTTGCTCAGACCATCATCGTAAGTGTTTAAAAATCCCAGTGATGAATAAATTCAAGATTTAGAGTGAGAAAACATCCCATAAAAGAAAGCGCTCATTGAGAATCTAACATGGTCATTTCTATCGCTTAATCCTGAAAGTTCTTTCATCAAAACATGAGTAATTTCTTCCATTATGGGGTCATTGTGCATGATAAATATTATAGGAAATAGACTACTCTTACTTTAATGACTTCAATTAAGATAAGTCCTGTCTCCAAAGTGACTACAAGGGAGTTCTTGAGCCTCCACTTTCACTATTTTCATCATTTGAGAGCTGTGAGAGTGTTTTGGAGCTAAAGAGGAGAGGATTTTCCACGGACGATTGCAGGAGATTAGTGCAACCATTCGACGTGCCATTAGTCCTAGGTAGATGCGAAAACCTTGATATTCAATTATTCAACCTTATTTAGCTACTTTTGGGGTGGATTTTTGGAGATCTGGGGAGCCTTATATCATTTATTGCACCTAACACCCCCTTCCAAGCCTGTAGGGAGTGTTAAACGCCCTTTACGACCTCAGGGAGGGCATTAATCTTCCCTGTTTATCACTAGGGGGGCATTAGTACATGAGGGCACACCCCAAAACCCTAGGAAGTGATTTTTTGAGATTTTTTGCCCCATTTTCATAGATGTTTGGGTTGATTTATGAAGATTTTGAGCCAATATGACTATCCTATGTAGAGAACGGGCCCATGACTGACAAGAATTGTTGATGCAAAATGATCCACCTTGCATACTTGCATTGCGCCACTGTGGTTTGATGGAGTATTCTCAGTTGGACTTGATGAATGGTTAGGAAGACCTTTTCAGCTGGATTATCCAGCACTGGGATGAACACAAATAGGTTTTCCGGATTGGGGACCATGGGTTGGCCATTGACCAAGATGATATATATTTCTTAACAGGTTGGTCATGCAGAGGAGCATGGGAAAACTTGACCGGTGGTAGGCCTGATCCCTGATCGACCTTAGAGCTAGTCCGAGGTTACTATATCCCTGAGAACAAGCTCGTTAGCGATAGTGTCCCTATAGAGAGGATTAGATCCAGATCTATGAGGGCCATTTTATGGATGATTATGTGCTTGGCAGGGTCTAAAAGTCCCCATGCTATGAAAAAGGCCCAATCGCTGCTTACAGTTCACTGTGTCCAGCCGCAGATATTCAATTGGTGTGAGATAGTGCTTCATCAATTGAAGGCACAGTTGAGCACATATACGACTGATACCCAACAGAGTTTTGGGTATGGCCCTCTCATTCTCCTTCATTCTTGATAGGGTTCCAGTTTTGCGTCCCCGAATGAGCTTAGGTCCCCTCGATCTGGGGTTCCTAGATAGAGGCGATGGGTATCGCTTGATACTTACATAGGAGGAGGACCCATCCGTCCATTTTTAGAAGAATATTTCTTCAAATGGCTCAGTGGCTAGATTGTGATGATCGATGACTATGCCTACGAGGGCATCAATTTCACAGGTGACCCTAACTTGATTTTTCTGCTTGGCACAAATTGGGGGCTCATGGTAAGAAGGATTATTTGAGAGTATTTTAAGTATGTTTAAGCTTTTGAATGTTTGTGTTATGTTTTTGTTGATTTTATGGGTGAAAAAGTAATGACATTAAGCTTCTTTCTTGAGACAGATGTAGCATCGGTGTTGTTATCACTTGGATTGAACCTCAGGCTGAAGGAAGGCAATGCCAGGGTAACCACAAACCATGTTTAGCCAAGTGGCTAGCCCTACTAGGTCGAGAGAGGGCTCTCTCCATAACGATCTCAGCCAAGATGACTGGATCAGGAAAAGGATTTTAGGCTAGGTATAGTAGCACGATGTTTTGATTGGATTTTAAAGGGGTTTTGCCAGATTAGGAGGAGCTGGACAATTTAGATCTAGGGAATTAGGTCAGAATTGCAGGGTGTTCAACGATGCAAGGTAGGCATAGGCTTTAGCCCTCAAGGGTGTGATGGGGTGAGATGTTTTAGACTAGTGAGAAGCTAAGAAGAGCATGTGAAACCATGAATCCTTCCTAGATTGTAGAAAACATGAAATGGTGAATGGTTTCCCAAGGCAAACCACTGATGCAATGAATTCTACCTGTTGAGAAGGTAAATCCCCTCTACGGATAGAGGCGATCCCTACTAGCCCAACAGGGGTCTAGCAACAATCACACAATGCTGCCACGCTTGTTCCTAGTTACAATTAGACAAGAAGTAAAGAGCACCTACTTGGATTCCTGCGCTGTCGTTTGTCGAGGTGATGTTTCCCTTGCTCCTTCGCTTCAGCTGGTCATAGTCTTCCGCGATCCTCGCGAACGGACACCTGCACACACGAAGGGAAAGCAAACGCAAGCGTGAAATCTAGTAAAAGTAACTATATGCCAGTCAGAAAAGACATAATTCACATTTATCCATTGCATAAACAAACGAGAATGGAACAATAATAGCAGTCATCTATTATTAATCAGAATAGAGAAGAGTACAACCAAATGTTCTGACGTCGATAAACTTCTCAGGAGGGATCAGTCAGCATGTATCTCAAGCATTCACCTTTGAGGATGGTTCTCCCAAGACAAACTAGTTTCTCTCTCTCACACAAATGTCACAAACAAACTTCCCAAAGCAATCAATCACTTCCACTCCTAACACACCACACCTATAGCAGCAATCTGAGCACTACAAGCTCTTGTATAATCCAAGCTAAGTCTAGCTATTTTCTAACTAGCTGCTCATGGTAATGGTGGAAGTTTATATAGGAGAAGGAGTCTCCTAAAAAGGTGGAAGGATGAGCCTATCTGCAAGGGGAGTAGTTGCAAAAGGTCGAACAGACATGCCATAGAAGGGAGTCGACATTCACAAAGCTAACAACCAAGCCTGGAGAGATCTGGAAGGCTGGTTGTTTGAACAAATTCGCCCAAACTGGATCAGCGCGGATTATATGGAGACTTCCGCGCTGTCAGCACATGACAACAACTGAACAAGCCATGTCAGCGCGGAAGGACACGTGAAAGCCGCGCTGTGCGTCATCGCGGAAAAGTGATGTTCTTCCGCGATGGCAGCGCACGAAATAGACTGTGGGGCGCTGGTCATCGCGGTTATTTTAGGAACAGACGCGCTGATGCACAAAACTTTGGAAAAATGGGTTTTTAGCCAATTCAGGGATCAAAACACTTAGTGATTGTGACTTCTTGGACACAGCAGGGTGACTGACAGGAAGGCAGTGATAAATTACTGTGTAACAGATGCCCCCTAAAGCATGAAGACCGAGAGAGTGGGAGGGGTGAAATGCTTTACAACACACGCCGAACTGAAACACCACCAGGAAGTACCGAAAAATCTCTGACAATCATGTACACGCAGTCTAGGTATGGGCGCAGCCATCCAAAAGACATGCAAGACTGGTCTATGGTATGGACGCAGCCACCCAGCTAAAGAGACCATAATAAAGACAAAGTATGGTCGCAGCCATCTATGAAGACTCAGGTATGGGCGCAGCCATCCATCGATGAGTCATGTAATGATCATCCACAAAATCGCAGCCTGGACCACAGTGAGCAAGGATCCAGGGTCTTGCGCTCCATCTCGACCCGAACAGAATACAGGTCCACACATGTGAATACAGGGGTTGGAGTCGAACATGTATGAACATCGCCTGATTACCGGTCAATGATGAGAACCGTTAACAGACGCGAGAGGTACCACCAATAATGACAATGGCCCTCAAGGTACTATAGGTACAATCCGTAGCGTGTGAATCAATGAGTTGGTGTCGAACACCCACGGAATCATTCGATCGTAGGTCAATGATGTAAACCTTGCGTCGAACACGAGGAACCTGCCATTGAGGCATGCAGGCTCCAAGGCACCTGGAAGGAGTCTCTAAGTCACTTTCTCGGATAATGAGTTGAAGTCGACGAGAAGTGGCCTTGATCGAAGGTGGGCCATAATGATTCCCACATCAGCGACACGAGACAGAGGTATAATAATTTGTGATGAGATAGCGAACGAGGTTGCTTTGTGGCAGAGGACAACTTCTCTTGAACACATAACGGCACTATAACGGATTTGGCAGTACTTGACATCAAATGAGCTGCGGGTAGGATGATGATGGCAATAAACAGATGAGAGGTCAAATAGGATGTCCCAAACCCATGGAGGTTAGCGAAAACGAGATGAGATGACCCCACCCAGACACGAAACAGCGGAGTGCCGTGTTCAAGAGCGACGTACTGCCGAGACGACTGTAATCAAAGTTCCATTTTCCCCACCTTTGCAGGCAGGTACCCCGATTATTTTTGGACGACAAGCTTGACGGGGGTAACATATGCTTGATGTGTGTCATGTTGACAATATCCGATGTCATTGAGTTTTTAACGAGCCTGACAAAGGAAAAGCTCGGCTTCTTTTCTTGTTTCGAGAGTCTGAAAAGAATGCGGAAAAGGAGGCTCCAGGGGGGTCCTTTTTCGTACAGTTGTGTCTCTCGAGCCCGAAAAAGTATAAAACTGTGCTCGAAAGAACCGCCCGGTCATTACAACCGAGGAGTACTTTTCATAAATAGTGTCGCCGACCGGAAAAAGTAAAAAAGTGGTCGAAGACACGTCGTTTTAGAGCCAATATCGAGCGCGAAACGACAAGCACCCGACGATCTTTTTGGTTTAACGGTCGGAAAAAGAGCTTAAAAACGACCGCCTTTCGTTCCCTTTAACGAGCTGAAAGGGAGCTCGGCCATCTTCTCTTGTTTTAACGTCGGAGAAGAGCTTAGAGACGACACTTTGGGAATCACATGAATCGTGGACTGTCATGACCAAGCTGCGATACCTGTACCTGCACAAGGGCACTACCCGCATAAATCCATTCGATATACGTAAAAACATTTTGAAACATGCTTGAAAACAGAAACAAAGGCTAGTTTTATGGCAAAAAATGGTAAAAACCCAAAAAATATGGTAATTTAGGAGTTTTTACTATAAATAGGGGGAGGTAATAAGTCATTTTTACCATTTTACTATTTGGAGTGCGAAGAACGTGGAGAAGCCAAAAGTTGACGGAGCGATTTCCAGCCCATCCGGAGACCATTTTCAGATCTGCTTCTTCCAGGTAGGTTCCCATTCCTTTGCCCTGCATTCTGGTTCATTTTAGGAGTTTTTTAACGGTAGGATAGGCCCAATTGGGCATTTTTTATTTGCATGGGTGCGCCCTCGGTCAGCGCGGAAATTGCCCACGGGGTCGCGCTGATCGAAAAATAGGCAATGTAACCAACTTCGGGTCAGCGCGGAAAAGGCGTGTTCTTCCGCGCTGACCTCGCATTTTTAACAAAGAGCTGCCATTGTCAGCGCGGCTGTTTCTAAAACAGTCGCGCTGGCGCGGAAAAATTTTGTTTCTTTGAAAATGAACGTGAATTTTTTCCTGGAAGCACTTCTGATCGGTTTTATTGTTCATGCAGGACATCATGGCTTTTCAATGGCAAGAGAGAGTTCACGATGTGGAGGATGTGGCTGCTTGGGGAGACGTAAATTGTTGCAACGCCATGCGGGCGTGTGGATTCATGAAATTCTTCCTGACGCCGCGCCTAAGGGCCCAACATGATTTGCTGGAGCTGCTGATCAGGGCATGGAACCCGGTGGACCAAAAATTCACCATCCGCGGTCACGACATCGAGTTCGATCATATGGACATCTTCTTCTTGACTGGGCTGTCGCGCCGAGGTGGGAGGCCCATCCTAGAGGGGCAGCGACCTAGCGGTGGTACCCTGGATGACTTAATGGCTGAGGTTTGCCCAGGGGCAGTAAAGACGCGGAGTGGGAAGTGCTCGATCCCCACAGTGAGAGACATAGTGTTGCGCACCATCCTGTTCATGGTGACCCGGGCAGCGGGCAGCATGGCGAACCATGAGGCGTCCAAGACTCATCTCCTACTAGCCCTCGAGTGTCTCGAGCCTACCGTGTTCGACTGGTGCACTGCAGTGTGCAACAATATGAAAATGCAGTTGAGCAACTGCCGTCGCGGAGAGACGAAGCAGTTCGGGTATGGATCGATCCTGGTCCCGCTTATTTTGGAGCGAGTACCAGCCATGCGGCTGCAGTCTATGGCTGTGGATGCCCCCAGAGATCCTCGAGAGACGAGGGCCACTCGATGGGCTCGGATTATGCCACGTGGGGGTGGCGGCCGACCACATAGCTGGGGGGTATACTTCAGAGACTGGTTGGACCAACAGGAGATCTTCGTACAGGATTGGCCATATGCAGGGATGGATTTCCGCAATGATCCTGACTTGGTGCTGCCTCCGGGTGAACAGTGGGATGATGCAGGTATGACACTTTTTGTCTTTTTGAGTTTTGTATATTTTTTTTTTTATTATGTACGTGTCCTAATAAATGTCTTGTCACGCAGATGTAGGGCCTACTAGACCGATTGGCCTGGCTGTCACGGCACGGAGAGAGGGCCCAGGAGCCGGAGCTTTGGCCTTAGCCCCTCCAGAGGCCAACACGCCAGAGGTTGTGGCTCGCAACCTTGAGGGGTTGCTGGAGGGGGTACCGGATTTCCAGGGGGTTGAGGAGGTCCCTGTGGAGCATCAGATCCACACAGTGGGTGTGGAACCCAGAGTGCACCGCCTTCTGAGGCGGGTAGCACGAGCGGCCGTGTACTACAGAGAGCACCACCCAGCCGATTAGTCACCTAGGTTTTATTTCCACTGTTTATTTTGAGACATTATGACTCGGATGTATTGAGATTTTTGGACACGTACTTCTATTTTTGAGCGCCTCAGTGCGCCACACGATATATATATATATACATACCGGTTTTTGGATGAGTCGTTGTTACATGTGATGATGTGTTATCTTGTGTTATGCGTTTGTTCAGTACAATTTGTGATCTTATGTATGGATTCGCATGACACTCGACTCATGGATTTTATATATTTAATGCAAGCTTAAAAACACACGTGCAAACTATGCTTGGAATGATTTATTTACATATGCTTATGGTCTTACTATGCTGTTCTTTCCTTCTTTGTATGATGTTTATCTGTTTCGCAAATGTCTGTCTAATACACGATTTGCCAATGCATCGGTCAACGTATTTAATCGTCTTGGAATATGCTGATAAGTAATGAAATCAAAACTCCGTTCTAACAATCTCACACGTAGGTATAACCTTAATATGCGCTGGTCTCTGACGGAATATTGCCTGTTCAGTTGATGGACCACCAACTGGGAGTCCAGGTTTACCACTAGCTCTCGGATGCCGAGGTCAACTGCTTCGGCAAGCAATTCTATTACAGCACTGTACTCGGCAACATTGTTAGTGGTACGACCTAGGCACACACCCTGTAGGTTTATCAACTCCCCATGAGGATCGTAGATCACCCACGCTGCCGAAGACAAATTACAAGTACTACGGCAGGCACCATCAGCGAAACCAACATAAGGAGTACGAGACATCTGCGCAGGAAAGAGAAAGCATAATAAGGGGCAAAAACACGCCTTCACACCAAAGCGAAAGAAACTCATGCAGTAAAAACTCAAAAACACACGTATATACAAAGTGACTGTGAGCAGTTATGCATAGTACTTCTTCAGATAGAGCCCATTTCGGGGCTTGTCAAGAGGATTCCCTTCATAATCAATCAACTCATATGCGCCTTTTTGTAAAACACGTTTCATGATGTAGGGGCCTAACCACATGGATTCGAGTTTTCCTGCCCCCAGCTTATCTTTAGCTTGATCGTAGAGCAGTACTAAATCTCCCTCAACAAAGGAACGAGGATGAATATTCTGATCGAAGTGAGCCTTGACTCTCTTCTTCTGCGCTTCAATAGCCAGAGAGGCCAAACGACGAGTCTCGTCTAACCGTTCTAGGTAAAGAAGTCGTTCCTCCACCGAAGTGGTGTTGGGAAGCAACTCGACAGCTAATTTTAATGAAGGGATTTCACATTCGACGGGAAGGGTAGCCTCCAGTCCATAGACCAGTTGAAACGGGGTGAAACCGGTGGCATCCTTCACAGAAGTCCGGTAGGCCCACAAGGCTGGGAAAAGCATTAGATGCCAGTTTGACTTGTGCGTATTGACGGTGCGTTGAAGCATGGTGATCAAGACTTTGTTCACAGCTTCAACTTGACCGTTAGATTGAGGATAGTAGGGTGACGAACTATCTTGACGCAAGCCTAACTGGTTTGTTAACTCCGTCATCATATGATTTCGGAAATGCTTTCCGTGATCTGTAACGATAGCCTGAGGGACTCCGAAGCGAGTGATGATATGATTGAATAGAAACTGCGCCGCTGTGTGACCGTCTTCGTTTAATGTAGGCATTGCTTCGGCCCACTTGGTGAAATAATCCACGGCAACGATAATGTACCCATGCCCCCCGGCCGAACGAGGGTTACAGGACGTATAATCGATGCCCCATTTGGCAAATGGACCTACGGTGACAACAGGGTGCAGTGGTGCAACAGGTGCACGCATCTTCCGGTGGTAAACCTGGCATTCATGGCATGCGCGTACAGCAAGGATACAATCCTTGAATATAGAAGGCCAGAAATAACCAGCGCGGAGGATCTTTTGAGCGGTAGCGTATCCGGACATGTGGCCACCACAAGCGCCGGAGTGGCAGTCATTCATGACTCGCTCAGCTTCCTCGAGAGTTAAGCATCGGCGAAGAAGGGAATCGACGCCGAGGCGGTACAGGGTGTCGCCCAAAATGCGATACGGTTGAGCCTGATGACGGATCCGTCGTCGGGCTTCTTTTGATGTATTAGGACGAAACGAAGACGTTTGTAAATATACAATGATGTCTCCGTACCATGGGTCGAGAGTGCTGATGAGAAAGAGTGTTTCATCCGGAATTTGCTCCTCTGAATGAGATGGTGCAGATTGAGATGGTAAGGAACAGAGCAGTTCAGCAAAGACCAGTGATTTCTTGGACTTGGCGGCAGTAAATTCCAAGTCGAACTCTTGGAGGATTACGATCCACTTCGAGTATTTGCCCCCCAGCAACTGACGTGATAAAATATAGGTCATGGGGTTGCAGTCGGAGATCACGGTCGTCGTGCGCAATAGGATGTAATGACGGAAACGTTGGACGGCACATACAGCAGCCAATGCCAACTTTTCGACATATGCATAGCGAGTCTCCGTATCAAGGAGGTTGCGACTAAGATAGTATACAACGTGCTCTGAGCTGTCGTCATCATCTTGCACTAAAACCATGCCGATGGTGGTATCGGCGGCGGCCAGATAAAGGGTGTAGTCACGGTGGTAATTTGGAGGTCTTAGGAGCGGAGCTGAGACCAGAAGGTCTTTAAGATGCTCAAAAGATTGCTGAGCGATAGCGTCCCAATGAAAGGGCGTGTCTCGCTTTAGTAATCGCGTGAAACCCTTGGCCACTTCGGCATAATTTGGGATGAATCGTCTGAGAAAATTAGCTTTTCCCTGCAAGCTTTGTAATTGCTGTAGAGTGGCAGGGGGAGGAAGATTCACAATGGCCTCGACTTTAAGGGGATCCAAACGGATGCCTTCTCGGGAGACGATAAACCCGAGTAGTCGGCCAGATTCCACGCAGAAGACACACTTATGCGGATTGAGTCGAATACGGTAGTGTCGACAGCGAAGGAAGATTTCGCGTAAATGAGATGGATGGTCTTGACGTTTAGCTGAATGAGCGGGTAGATCATCCAGGTAAGGTTGTACGATGTTTCGGATATCATGGAAAGCATACGACATCGCACGCTGGAAAGTGGCACCGGCATTTTTAAGACCGAAAGGTAGCTTCTTGTAAGCGAAGGTGCCCCAAGGACAAATGAAAGCGGTCTTGTGCTGGTCTGCGGGGGCTATGTTGATCTGGTTGTAACCAGAAAAGCCGTCCATGAACGAATAAATTTCGCTTCCTGCGCAATCATCGATAAGCTGATCAATAAAAGGCGTAGGAAAGTTATCTTTTGGACAGGCGCGATTGATATCGCGATAGTCAACACAAACCCGAATAGTGCCCTGTTTTTTATTGACAGGAACTATATTAGATACCCATTCTGTGAGGGGAATGGCATAGATGAAACCAGCTCGAAAAAGCTTTTCAACTTCGGCCTTGATGGCTGCAGCCTTTCGAGGGTGCACCGGGCGTAAACGCTGACGAACAGGCTTAGCCCCAGGATAGGTAGGGATTTCGTGCTCCACGATACTGGGGTCAATGCCGGGCATTTCTTCGTAAGACCATGCGAAAACATCACGAAATTCACGAAATAGATCTGTGTAGATTTGAATTTCCTCGGGAGTACATGTGACTCCAATATAAATATTTTCGACAACTCCTGTTTTGACAGAGATGTCGATAGCCAAAGTTTGTGTAATGTTACCCATGTTCCCTTCCGAGGACACTTGATATAACTGGATAGGTGTTTGGAGAGGGATATGTGGGAGACATGAAGCAAACTTTCCGAGACACGTGGCCATTTCCGAATAAGGAGGGAGGAACGAAGAGCGATGGTGGTGATCAAACCAAGGGAGCTCTTCGGGAGACATAGTCTCGATAATAGCCTCGTCGGATGGGAAGGATTCTTTCAGGGGGTCCGAGGTGGCCTTCTCTCCCAACCAGGGGAAGGTTTGAGGTGAATCGGGAACGCTGCTTGGAAAAGCAGGTCCGGAGGTTGAAGCCGATGCAGCAACTATTTCGATGTAGTTGAGCTCGGCTGGGCTCAAAGGCATCATCTCGCCCCATGAGTCTTCTTGATTCACGGGAGGGAGAACCCATGGATCAGAATGCGTCCTGATCATGTTAACGGAGGCGAGATTTGGAGGTGGGAGGGGAAAGACTCCCATCAAGGAGGGATCTTTAAATAGTCCGGCACCCACACTCTCGAGCGATTTGAAGGTATGCTCCACGAATGGTACATTCCCTTCAGAAGAGGAAGCAAAAAAGGACAGCTGGTCCACCGTGACGATTTTTCCTTGATGGGGAAAGCGAACGACACGGAATAAAGAGGAAGCCACGGCCTGCATGGCATAAGTCCAGCTTCGTCCTAGAAGGAGGTTGTAAGTGAGATTAGCGTCAACGACTTCAACCTCGACTTCTACAGTTTTCCCTTCTAAAGAGATAGGTAAACGCGGGAGGATACCAAGTGGACGAGATTCTCTTCCATCGAACGCCTCTAGGGTGGTGGGAGACTGGCTCAGAGCAGGCGAACCAAGAGCCTTCCAACAAGCAACCGACATGATGCAGGTTGAGGCTCCTTCATCAATGACAGTACGGTGAATCGTCTTGCCTTTGATGAGAACTTGTATAAGGAAGGCCACCTGATGAGGTAATCTCTGCGTGAAACCTTCGAGGTCGAAAGAAATGAGATCCGAATCTGCCGGGTCGATGCCACCAATTGCTGATAGCAGGGACTTCCTCTGGGAGGGGCAGCTCTGGAGGACTTCTAACGCGGACATAGCAGACGGAGCCTGAGCTAAGTCCTCGACAATGCTATAATGCTGTGCGGCACGAGCATTGGGGTTATAAGATGACTTCCTGAGTACACCTTTGGGAGGGGGTCGGGGGATCGTCTCGGTGCTGGGCCGTTCAATGTGAAGAGGGCCAGAACTAGACGCGGGAGCACTGGAGGGGATCTCCGGCTCCTTCCCGGCTGAAGATGGATATTCTTTCGTTCGAGTCGTGACGTGGACAGGGATGGTTCCTGCCATGAATACTTGAGAACCGAACGAGGAAGAGGATTGAGAAGGGTCGGCCACCTGATGCGTCTGCTGGGATGGGAAAGGCTCTTTAAGGACGGCGGGGGACCCTGAAGCACCTTTTAAAAGCCGACTAACCTCGGACCGCCTAGGGTAGTCCTTGGTGTAGTGATCCTCCTCGCAAATGAGGCAGGGATACTTAGGCTTCCGCTTGGCTCCGTCCTCGGTGGGAGGTTTAGGAGAATTTTGCTTAGGTTGTCCGGATTTTTCTTTGGCCTTTCCTTTCTTTTTGCCTTTCGAGGATTTGTCTGCCGCGGTGGACTGAACGGCATTTACCTCGGAGGTATACCCAGGAATAGATGGGCTCTGAGAAGCATTCTCGTTAGAGGCGTTTTGTTTCTGCTTCCCAGAGTTTGCGGTTGATTTCTTACTTGGTGAATTCACGGAGCCAATAACTCCATCCACAGACGGTTTCGGTGGAGCTTTGGTTTGTCCGTGCCTCGGGGCATCTGGCAAATAGTCATACAAAGTACCTGACTGAGAATATACTAAGTCAAGGTATTGAGCTCGCGCAATCGCTTGCTCTTCAGTTACACACGCCCCCATTGCAATATCTTTGGCAATTTTAGGAACAAAGGACGTGGTAAACCAGTCGGTCAGGAGTTGATCGGGAATCCAAAATTTAATCAAACGACGGCGCCTTCTCCATTCATGTATATGATCAGAGATGTGCGTTGCCGTATCCTGTTTTAGAGACGTGAGCAAATGGGTCCCAGTCTCGTACCGAATGGGTAACTGAAAATGAGTAAGAAAGGCCATAGCCAACGAGTTAAAGTCTGAAAACATACCGCGATGAAGTTCGATGTACCATTTTGCGGCTGAACCAGTGAGGGTCCTCTGGAAGAGGCGCAGTCGGATAGAATCATCAAGCCATGAGTTAGATGAACACCAGAGGTGATAGGTCATTACGTGGGCTTGAGGATCCTCTCCGGCTTTGCCGTCGAACTTTGGACAGTCACCTGGTATTTTGGTCGGAACCGGTGGCCACCATGAGTTATGCAAAATAGGATCATTTGTTAACTTGGACACATCGGGAAGCTCCAACGTAGCCAAAAATGGTAGCTGCGGGTTGAAGGACATCTGTGGCTGAGGGTTCGAGGCGATATTAGGGTTCCACCCAGATTGGGGTTGCCCCCACGAACTTTGTCCAGACGGACCGGGCCCGAAAGGACCGGCCGCATAGGAATTTTGTCCCGACGGACCTGGTCCGAAAGGACCTGGCACATAGGGAGTTTGTCCGTAGGAGTTTTGTCCGTGTGCGGACGACTGTCCCTGTGTTTGCCCCCCAGCTCCCCATGAATTGGCAGCTTGCCCACCAGGTTGACCATATTGATAATTTTGATAGGGAGTGACCTGTGGTCGCTGATAATTTTGGTAAGGAGCATACTGATTTTGCCCCTGGGGTTGCTGGTAGCCATGTGACGGCTGGGTCGCATACGGAGCCTGGTAGGCAGGCTGCGTTTGATATGGAGGTTGATAACCTGTTTGAGTCTGAGGCCCAGAGTATTGTCCTTGAACCGGTTGAGGTTGGACTACACGTCCCGAAGGTTGACTTGGTCGGATTCGAGATGGACCTGGTTGGCCAGCAGGATAGCCTTGCTGAACGCCAGGTTGTCCATGTGCCACCAAGGGCTGTCTTCGCGGAACGGGTGGTCGAATTGGTTGGATAGCTGGTTGACGCTGAGGCTGGCCAGCTTGTCCAGGTTGACGGTGAGGGTAGATCCCGGGTTGATTTGGCTGTATAGACGGTTGGCCCGTTTGTCCCCCACTGTAACCGGGTTGGGAAGAGGGTTGGGCTTGCTGTACGGCAGGCTGCCCTCTTTGGTATATAGGCTGGGCAGAGGGTTGCCCCCCTTGCCCAGAAGGGTTTGCGTTTCGAGGGGTAGGTGGGCCCTGTTGAATATAGGGTTGTCCACCCTGGCCATAAGGATACCCTTGCTGGACGGCTGGTTGATTTGAGGGATTGTAAACTGAGCCAGTTGGTCCAGGGGGGTACCCTGGCTGGAAACCAAGCTGATCTTGAAAAGATGGTTGCTCTGGCTGCCCAGTAGGTTGATTCTGATATGGGTACGGCGGACCTCCCATGTCCATAGGTTGTTCCTGGTAAGGTTGACCTTGTGGGTGCCCAGATTGTCCTGGGTCAGGCAGGCCGTATAATGGTTGCCCTTGAGGGGGCTGCACGTAGAATGACGGGTCCTGATTGGGTGGTCCTATGGGCTGCCGAGGAGGGTCTCGGTTTCCAAAGTACTTAGTAGTGTGGTCATACCTGACATTCAAAGATTCCTCGTTCTCTTCGAAGGGGTGACGAGGGAGACCTGAGATTTCCTCAAGGAACTCACCATTTGCATCGAAGAAGAAAACAGGACCATCGTAATCTGGGTCTGTTATAGGTTCCCCATAAGCATCATACGGTCCTGATCCTGGAATGCCTCCAACAAAAGAACCAGCTTGAGGAACTTCAGACGAGGGAATCGGCGCAGCACTGACGACCGGAGTCGAACGTGCTACACAAACAGTAGGTTGAGCGGGAACTGAGGTGACGATCGGGTTGAGTTCTGAGGTGAGGGGTGGGAAAAGAGGCTGTGAAACAAAAGGGCCAATCGAGGCCGCGAGAGAAGGATCCCATATGGTGGTAGAAGTTGTTCTAGCATCATACCTATCCCTTAGCGATTGATATCGTGGAGGGAGGGGAGATGAAGACGGGATCGGGGTCTCAATGTCTGTGACCGCGGGTGTCTCGATGTCTGTGACTGCGGGTGTCTCACCCGTGCTGGAAGCTGCCCCCTCCATTGGAGATGACATACCTAAAGGGGTACGGGGGGTTTGGGGGGTATCCCAATCTTCTTCCCAGATGGGATTCCAATCCTCCAAGTAATCTGGGTTGCCTGGGGACCGTACGTTAATAGGCTGGATACTCGGAACAATGGGAAGAGTACCGCCTTCAACTGGTACCTCGGGAGCGACAGGGGATTGAGAACCTAAGTCACTTGTACCGGGAGGTGATGGGTCAGCCAGGATGACCAGACCCCTTAGAACTCTTAAAGGAAAACTATCGATAAAAGCCTACTCAAAACTATCGCACACAAGACCTAAAAAGGAGATGTTATCGTGGCCAAATTAATTTTTTAAGACGCAAGGACCAAACTTGACCTTTTCATATTTCAGGAGTCGAGAAAAGGACAAAGATGACTCCAGTCTCCTTCGAATGTTTAATGAGCACGAAGTGACAAGACGCTCACAGGCACCTTTTCGTTTAGGGAGTCCGAAAAGGATCAAAAGTGACTGCTCTGGAACTCTAGGTAGAGGGTGTGCCAAACTCTTCGCAAAACCACAGAATACTTTTTAGGGTACGGGTGGTCAATCTTCGTGAATGCTGTGTTCACTGCATTGCGAATTGTAGGGCGGCCGACTCGGCTTCCTATGGATAAAGGATAAAAGCCTAGTGGGGTCTCCCTATATACTCGACGGTACGTGGGAGCGCAGTCCGTATTAGACCACTATCGAGTCACAGAAGGAGGAATCACCCAACCTAATGTGAAACAACAGTGACTATTTTTTAAGACGCCGGAACACGTCTCTAACCTAGACCTCTAAATATTTGCGTTTAGTTCCAATGCGTTTTTAGATTCATTTGGTTCATTTTATAGTTGATCTTGAGATTAAGTTTCGATTTCAAGCTCTATCGTATGTTCGCTCACAATTACTTAGATGCAATCTATATGCAAAAGAATTTCGTTTCATTTGATGAATTCTAGCTATGAGAGGGCAAAGAATTTTTTAAACAAAACGAAAACAAACAAACAAGTAGCTAAATGCAACTAAAGCAAGGAAAGGAAACTTTTCTTTTGAAAATGGAAATCAATGAAATGTTCTTTTCCTTCTCGAATTTTAAAATAAGCTACTAATTCATTTTCTTTTAGTGACATAACACACCTAAAGGAATTTGGAGGAACTTGAACACCAAGTAAACTACTTAATGAGAGCACACGAAGTTCCCAAAACACTCAACCAAAGTCTCGAAATCAAAAGGAAACAAGGCAATGCACGAGCTATGTGATCTAAGCTCTGCAAAACAAGCAAGGATCGCAAGCAAGGAGGAAGCGGAAAAGATCACTTGGAAGCACAAACCAATACACTCTAACAATCACTGAAAAAATGCGAAAAGCGAGTCTAGAACGAGCTGGTCAATCAAGCAAACAGGGATCCTTGCGGGAGGCTTGACACACACACGGCCGCTAGATGTCCTAGGGTTCAGAGCGTGAAATCAAATAGAGAAAAGCAAACATCCGATGGACCAGAGTTGCAACCAGTCAATTAGAGACTCAAACACAATCCAGTAATCGCGAAAGTCAGGACGAAAACGTGAACCAAGCAGCTAGAAGGGAAGTTGTTTGCAAACTTAAAACCAAGCAAAACGAAACCCTATGGAGTTGAGCTTCGTAATCAAACAGTTCAAAGTTCAGAGAGTGAAAAACAAGTCATCAGACAAGTGGGGAGAAGCAGGGAAAGTCACAGCAAGAGGTTCAGGAGGTCAAATTGGACAAAAAAAAGTTTTTCAGGCTCAGCGCGGGTAGCCTTCAGCAACTTTGCGCTGACAGGGGGAGGCCTTCAGCAACTTTGCGACGTCAGCGCGGAAAGTCAGGGAAAAAGCGCGCTGCCCTAGGACAAACGAGGTCAGCGCGGATATAAGACACACAGACGCGATGACCGAAATCGCAAAGAAGAGGGGGCGCGATGTCAGCGCGGAAGAACACGAATAAAGCGCGCTGCCCTTGAAAACGAGGTCAGCGCGGACTGTTAGACGTACAGGCGCGATGAAGAGAAAACCAAAAGAACAGGGCCGCGATGTCAGCGCGACTGTTCCGAAATAAAACGCGCTGGGAGTAAAAAACAAGGAAAACCAAAACAAAAACTTCCCAAACCAAAGGCAGGAGCTTTTAAATAATAAAGACGCTTTCCAGAAACACCCAGAAAGTTCATAAGCCACAAAAGACAATCCCAAAAACCCACAAAGAGATCAATCAAAGCCAAACACAAAAGTGGACTCAAAAAACAAAAAGGCTGATCCCCAGCGGAGTCGCCAAATTGTTGAGAAGGTAAATCCCCTCTACGGATAGAGGCGATCCCTACTAGCCCAACAGGGGTCTAGCAACAATCACACAATGCTGCCACGCTTGTTCCTAGTTACAATTAGACAAGAAGTAAAGAGCACCTACTTGGATTCCTGCGCTGTCGTTTGTCGAGGTGATGTTTCCCTTGCTCCTTCGCTTCAGCTGGTCATAGTCTTCCGCGATCCTCGCGAACGGACACCTGCACACACGAAGGGAAAGCAAACGCAAGCGTGAAATCTAGTAAAAGTAACTATATGCCAGTCAGAAAAGACATAATTCACATTTATCCATTGCATAAACAAACGAGAATGGAACAATAATAGCAGTCATCTATTATTAATCAGAATAGAGAAGAGTACAACCAAATGTTCTGACGTCGATAAACTTCTCAGGAGGGATCAGTCAGCATGTATCTCAAGCATTCACCTTTGAGGATGGTTCTCCCAAGACAAACTAGTTTCTCTCTCTCACACAAATGTCACAAACAAACTTCCCAAAGCAATCAATCACTTCCACTCCTAACACACCACACCTATAGCAGCAATCTGAGCACTACAAGCTCTTGTATAATCCAAGCTAAGTCTAGCTATTTTCTAACTAGCTGCTCATGGTAATGGTGGAAGTTTATATAGGAGAAGGAGTCTCCTAAAAAGGTGGAAGGATGAGCCTATCTGCAAGGGGAGTAGTTGCAAAAGGTCGAACAGACATGCCATAGAAGGGAGTCGACATTCACAAAGCTAACAACCAAGCCTGGAGAGATCTGGAAGGCTGGTTGTTTGAACAAATTCGCCCAAACTGGATCAGCGCGGATTATATGGAGACTTCCGCGCTGTCAGCACATGACAACAACTGAACAAGCCATGTCAGCGCGGAAGGACACGTGAAAGCCGCGCTGTGCGTCATCGCGGAAAAGTGATGTTCTTCCGCGATGGCAGCGCACGAAATAGACTGTGGGGCGCTGGTCATCGCGGTTATTTTAGGAACAGACGCGCTGATGCACAAAACTTTGGAAAAATGGGTTTTTAGCCAATTCAGGGATCAAACACTTAGTGATTGTGACTTCTTGGACACAGCAGGGTGACTGACAGGAAGGCAGTGATAAATTACTGTGTAACACTACCTATCAACTTGAAAACATTCAACTAGAATCAATGAAATGATTAACGGAATACATAAAAAACATTAACACATGATCACATAATAAGAAACTATAATAATACTCATACCACATGGATACCATAAAAGTAGTTGCAAATCTTATTAATATCTTGCCAAACTACTTACAAAAGGTGTACAATCAAAGTCTGAGCATCCAACTGAGTCCAACCCTTTACAATGAGAAAGAAGAAGAAGACATAGACATGAATTCAACCTCCTCCCATCCCTAGGGGTCGAATCCCTAATATGAGGAGTTAATCTAACTAATACTGAACAAGAAACAGGAATATAGGCATCTCAACAACTTGCCTCTAAAGGTGAAAAACTAATTCATTTTAGCTCAAACTAACTTCTAAAGCAATGAATCTACCCTATATTACTATTTATGTATCATAATTACATTCCATGTCATCATTTACAAAGGTAAATCATCCTCCATGAGAGAGAATCCAAGAACACAGTAAAAAACTAGAAAACTAGCAACGCTGAGAAAAATCTGCCCTGTGCGCAACACCACTAGCCCAACATATAGCACCACTTTCAGGTCCTTTTTGGAAGCCTTCCCAACCTCCAAATTGATCCCATGATAGCTCATTGGAAAGGTATTCAAGTATACTTTCTAAAACACCTAGAAATTCTGCATTTTAAGCTCATTTGACCCCCAACAACGTGATTCTCCCAAGACTACTTTCGTGTGTCCAAAAAGTGGCAGAAAGGTCACTTTTAGGGTGTTGTTTGACCTTTTGGTGGACCAGTTCTGGGCCACAAACTTTGAAAATTTCTAGGGTGCATGCCCTCATCACTCTGAATCCAAAAATGTAAACCATTTATTCATTGGGTGCCCCTAGGAAAATTGCAGCGCCACTGGCAGTTTTCTTGTGTATAAAATTTCAAAATTTGGGAATGAAAAAATTTCCTCCAAAGTTGCCCAAAATTGGTTAGAGGTACCCTCATCATGTGTCCTGATGAGGCAAGGAAACTTCAGCAAGTATCCTAAGCCTATCCTCCTCCTCTTTACCTTTCAAAGCCTGCCTAAGCCTAGCTTTTATCTTCTTGACCATCATATTGCAAATCTTGTTTCGGGTCCTATAATGATAGGCCATGTGTCTAATCATCTGATTGTCTCTATTGGCCTTTTGTAGTAGCTTCTCATGGTGCAATTTGACTCTCTCAAGCAAAGTCTCTCTATCATCTTCAATCTCTTTCTCAATAGAAGTCAAAGTGACTTGTGCCTCTTTTCCACTTTATAATTTCATCTTCAGCATTTCCAGCTCCATGAGGACTTGTTTGTCACTCAATTGCTTGTTTTCTTGCTCCAAGTATGTGATGACATACCTGGCCCTCTATAAATTATCCACTAAAGCTTGTACTTGAGCTTCCCTTTCTTGTATGATGATGTATTTTATGGTTTCTTCGTCCTGAGCCTCTAAGTCAATGATTTCCACTCCATGATGAGTATAACGCTACTCCGGCTCATCATGCTCAGTCAAGTCAAAGTCTCTTTCCTCCTCATCATCACAACTCTCCTATGGCATCTTTTCCTTCCCTTTGTGCAGTTGTTGCACCTGTACCTATTGTGTCGATGAAGAAGGCAAAGCCCCTTCCACATCCTATGGAGCTAGCATTTGCCTATGAGCTGATGAAGAAGGCAAGGTCCCTTCCACATCCCGTGGAGAAAACACTTGCCTATCGGCTACAAATAATCTCCTTGTGCCCCTCTAATATGTCATGTAAACGGGCACCTCAATACTTTTAGTCTCCTTGACCTCCTCATCTTCTTTCACCTGAATACTGCTAGAAGGCCTCCTTGCTTCTTGAGACACTAGTGGAGGAATTTGAGGACCGTTGAATATATCATGAGAAATAAAGGTCTCCCAAGAGATGTTGACGAGACTGAGATGATGAAGCACAATCATCTTAATTAGGAAATAGTGATAGAGACTGCTCATCTGCTGAGGGTATGGCTTCTTCTGGAAAAAATGAGCCATCTTCTCAATATTCCTTAACAAGAAGTAAGGGAAGTTTAACATCCTCACCCTGGTGAAATGCATGAGGAGCCTGATGTGGTAAGTGTACAGCCTGGAGAATCTACCCTCACAAGTGAAATACTTCATGATGATTTTCATCATGCGAACATACTTTTCCTTGAGAAATCTGAAAGGAAAAAATATCTTCGCCTCATTTTTGTACTAGGGTTTGATATAAGGCTCATAGTAGTGTTCATCTAGGTTGTGGGCCTTGTACCACTTCTCCCCTGCATTTGGAATCCTTGTGGCATCTAAAATGATTGAGGGTGAAAATGTGAAGGTTACCCCAGCAAGAGTTACCTTGTTGTCCTAAAGATGAGCTACAAAATGTCTAGTGAGCTCAGGGTGATTTTGAACTCTCTCTACCTGCTCACAGAACTCATAGCAGCGAATATATCTAAAACATGTGATAGCCAACTGAGAGGCCTGCAATTCCCTAAGGTTTGATGGCTCCTCTCTGATAATCTTGCCTCCCTTGTGTGGTTTTCTCTGTTTCCTAGCTCTGTCTGCTGAAGTGTCACTGCCTGTGTTTGCCTCCTCCTCATAGTCTCGATCCTCTTGGTCCATGTTTGCAAGGTTGAGGTTGTATGAAGGGGATGAGTGAAAGTGTTTTAGGAATGAGGGGATGTGAAATGACTTTATGGGCTAAAAATGAATGAGGGAGTAGGAAATGAGAGGGAGGGCTTATTTTGTTTGAAATTTCCCTTAAGGAAGAGGGATAAAGGGATGGAAATGATATGGAATAGGGGTAAAGGGATAAAGGGATAAGGGGATAGAGTTTAGAGCTGTAGGGATAGGCGATAGGATGAACAATAAGGGTTTAGGGTTTTAGGAATCACTAGGGAGATTTTTAGGGTTTCATATTTATCAATGAAAATGATGCTTATGATGTTGATATGTAAACCAATCAATGTAGTATTGAGGACCACTTACTTGTATGCAGGTGAGAGAGAGTAATTTGGAGGTTTGTATGAAGTTTTGAGGCTTTTCTAGCCTTCTTTCTCAATGCGCAGTGCGAGTCCACAGACGTGTAGTTCCACCCTAGAAGCGCAACGCCAGTGTAAAATAACACTGGGGAAATGTTCTAGGTGCACAGCGCCGGTCTCAACTTGTAGCGTGAAGTCTTCAATGCGCAGCGCCAACCTGTCTGCCTCAGAAGCGTAGCGGCACTCCACCACTACTCCAAAAGTGCAATGCCAACCTTCCTTCGCCCAAAATTCGCTCAAGCTTGCCTCTTCTTCTCATATTTGGATTCCTTACTTGCAAAATGAGAATAATGAATTTGAAAATGAAATGTGGGAGCTTAAATAGGAGTATATTTTGATTTTTCACTTGAAAAACCCAATTTCTAATGTTTCTTGTCCTTCTTCAAAACTCTGTTTTTAATGCCTTTTCTTCTTTGTGTCTTTGTAGGTGGATAATGCTCAACTTGAACTAATTTTTGCAGTGTTTCTTTGTCATGCAGTAAGGAGAGATGCTCTAGTGCAGTTCGGATCATTTATTACATATAGTGACTTAAAATTACATAATAAATACAAATAAACTCGAAATACTCTGTTTTCACCTCAAAAACATTTTTTTGAGGTGAAAATTACATTAGGTTAAAAGATAATTATTCAATAACTAAGACCTACAAGCCATCATGTTTGACTTATTCATCATCCTCATACCCTTGCTGACCTTTATTTACACTTTAAAATCAGGCTCTTGACCTTGGAAATGAAACCCTAGGACCTAATGAAAACATGCCCTATGACCTAATGAAAGCATGATTGAAAATTGATCGTGAAACCATAACTGAAGAAAACCTAAAGAAGCGTTAGTGAGTATACTCTATAAGGGAAAAATTGTACTTTTTGAAGAGAATACAACCATCAGTGGATCAGTTTGACAAGGCCTAATGAAATGATGTGAAAATTTCAGTATGGGACTCCTAAAATGAAAATGCAAAGAGCAAATTTTGATCCTTGATGGAAGTATACAAATACTGACACTAACAGGTATGACCTGCAAGAGATGCTTGCCAAGTGAGGCAAGGAGGCCAACTAACCGAAGGCGGGGGTGATGCTCAAATTATTTGTGAGGTTTTGAGAAACCTGGAGGGCTTGAGCATGGGTGTGCCCCCCCTTCCTATGAGGGAGATCACCACTCATATGCAGTGACACAAATTTGGTGTGCTTGAGCAGTTTTTGGTTCCTCTTGGGAGGATAGCTAGAGCAGTGTTATATTTTCATGAGTAGTAGGATCTATGTTGGGAAAAGAATCCCTCGAGGATAGTTTTGGGGTTAACAGCCCATGTGTTGGGTCACTTTTGTAATAAAATTGTAAATTCTCCACATTTTTTGGTCGTGGAGTGGAAAGGTGTCATGAGTCATAAAGGGTTGTCCTCCCTTATTTTTGTAAAGGGTCAATTGTACTCCTTCGCGGAGGTAATGAAGGGCGGAATAAAGGGCTAGACTAACAGAGCCCTATAACTTAGTTACCTGCGTGAAAGCAGGAAAAAGGGTATAAACCAACATCACGACCATCTTAGGGTGTGGAAACTTGGTTCCATCACCCCCCCATACTGCTTCAAGTGAGACTTCAGTCCGTGCTCCATGAGCGGATGCCAAAAGGGCTAGTAGTGTTGGGATTTGTTCGGCTAACTAATGTCGAACCTAGGTCAAGCCCTACACAGCCAACAAATGGTTCTGTTGCTAGGACCAGAAATCTGCATAAGAGATGTGTGATGTCGTATCACTGGAATCCAACTAAGAAAGAGATCAAAGATTGGTTGGACATGAAGATCCACAAATTCATGGCGCGGGAGAACATAAATCCACGACTGTCAAAGGAATAGTGGTTTGACAGGTACTTATATACAGAAATCCACGAGATCTTTTTCTATTCCTTTCCAGTTGAGTTATATGAGTGGATCGCGAAGCTAGCAGATAGCCAAGGAAGGTGGAGACTTGACGATCCTATTGTCTGGACCCCGAAGTTAGTACAGATATTGGAAGCCTCTGAGGATAATATCACTCACATTATCGATCATTGGCTTGGTCACATCATAGGAGGATTTGTGATTGAATTCATGGTCAATACTCCAGTTAGCTACAGTGAGGCGAAGCGATGTTTTTTCAAAGGCGCACGAGGTACATACTTGAAGTCTTTGAATACCTAGATTAAGATGTTATTGTGTGAAAAATAGGTTATGCATCTACGTTGATGTTCAGAGCTATGTGAAGTGGAAAGAATTATAGGAATGAAGGAAGAAAGGGTCCTGAATATAGTCCATTGATTTCACCTCCATTAGGTGACAAAGAGGGAGTAGCGCAGGCTTCTCCACAAAGTGTCATTCAGTTGATAAGATAGGGATTCCTGCAATTTCCACCTCCTCCCACACCACGTCCAACTTCACCACCATCATGTGCGACTCCACCCATACCACCACCACCTCCACCATAGTTCATTATGGCAAATTCACTAAAGCTGCCTTTGTTTAAAGGCTTGGGAAATGAGGACCCCGACTAGTTTTTGTTCATTGTGAAAGTTATATGGGAAGCTCAGGGTGTCACGGATGACCACATGAAGAAGGTAACATTGCTTAGTGCTTTGTAGGATCACTCGCTAACGTGGTACATCAAGTACTCTAATGATAACTGAAATTCCGGTGTGGTAGATATCCAAACCGTGCTGAATAAAGAATTCAGTAGGCATAAATCCGAGGCACAGTTGATTGTGGGGTTCAAGGAAATCGTGATGAAACCAAGTGATACACCTTGGGAATTATATCAGAGGTTGAAATGTAATATCTGTGAACCTAATATGAACTTAACAGATGGACAACATCGCGAGTGGTTTGTGGCTTCACTCCTGCCACACCTAAGGGTTACATTGTCACAACAAAAGATTACGACTTAGGCAGAGGCCTTGGAGATTGCAATCAGACTTCTTGAAACACCGATGCAAGAAATAAATCTGGGGGTTCAACATATATATGCACAGTTGCAAAATCTTTGCCTTCAAATGCAAAGTTTGAAGCAGGACAGAACAATTCGACCAAAGGTGCGCGAAGAGGTATGGTGCCTAAAATGTAAAGGTCAGGAGCCTGACAAAGACCATTGCCCAGTCTTTGTGAACTATATCGAAGGAGGAGGACCAATGCCTTTGAGCCTAGAGGCCTATGTAGGACCTAGTGGGGGACCTGCATTGTGGTGCATTATATGTTAGGTGGCAGGAAAACATACGGTGAATAATTGTCATTTGCTGCAGAAGTTTGTACAAACACCACAACAACTTTTCTGCAACTTTTGCGAGTCGGTAGGGCATGATGAGTGGAACTTTAGAAGTTATGAATTAACGATGGATAGAACACTCACCTATAGGGTTCAGGTAGAAATGAGGCCCCCTAACCATAGTGCATGGATGGCGCAAATAGGCTTTTAGGGCCGCAAACAAGGCCTAGGTGGAGGAGGACCTAGCAGAGGTCGGGGACAGTTAATATTCTACAATTGTGGAGGACCAGGACACTATGCCTGTGATTGCACCAACCCAATGAGTCTGTCGTGCAAATATTCCACTCTGTTTAATCATGAAATAGAGGAGTGTCTGACGTTGATAGCAAGGATACGCGACAAAGGGGCATCGCCACCTCATCCAACTCAGAACCTACAGATCATGAGGTATGATCCTCACAAAGAGGATCTCAATGTGAATATAGTGCTCCGAAGTGGAACTGCAACAGGGGATGATAAGGGGAAATAGCTTGAAGACATCACATGGGTTCGCAAAGATCTGGTGAAGGAGGCTGAATTTTACTTAGAGCGTGCACATGAAACGTTCATGGAAGAAAAGAAGAGCTTCATTGAGGCCTCCACTATAGGGAGAAAGGATAATCTTAATTAGGAGATAGACCCTTCTATGCTTACAACCTTTCTAGAAACTTGCATGAAGCTGCTTCGCAATAGCAAGGTTGTGAAGGGGTTGCAGGAGCTCGTAAATAGATGCGTCAAAAACTCTCTAGGTGAACTGCACGTGGTACGAAAGATTGGTAAGCATAAAACAAGGTCAGAACGAGATATGAGATTGAACGCGCAGATAGGAGAATATGAAATGGATCAGGTTATTTTGTATATGGGGTCAAACGCGAACGTTCTACCAAAGCAAACTTGGGAGCAGATGGGAAAATCAGCAAAAGATCATCCCCATGGGACGACTGCAAGGAGTAACTGTAGAGATTGAGGGTACGAGCGCGTTGGCTGACTTCAAAGTAATAGAAATTGTGGATGGCAGTAACCCCTACCCTGTGCTCCTTGGCATTAATTGGGCTACTGATATGAATGAGGTAATCAACCTAAAGAAGAGAAAGATATATTTGAAAAGAAATTGCTTCACGTAATAGTACCCCTAGATCCTGCTGAAGGATCGCGCTATACTAAACCAGTCTATGATTATAAGAGTGATGTCGATTTGGATTGCATATATAAGATAACAGCGTGAGACCAAGATTGGGCGAATCCAACAGTGAATGGACGAATTACATGGGATCGCGAGATTTTTTGCACCTTGAGATTTGATGAAGAATTAGATGGTTGGCAGAATCAGCTACATGAAGTAACCACGCTACGCTGTAACATGATGACTCAATTTCTGCGTTGTGTATCGTCAAAGGTAAGAGATCTGCCCACTTACGATGGCCTGAATGATCTAGATGTATTTTTGGATGCATTTGAGAGGGAAGTACTAGAGAAGTAGCATTTCTAGGATTTGGATTGGGCCATGTGCACCATGCCCACAAGATTGTGGGGTACACACAGGGGTAGCTTTGATGATTGGCGCGAATGTAGGAGGATGATGAGAACACTCTTCGGGAAGTTGAAGGTACGAATGACAGAAAAATATGATGGGAAGGATTATCTGCATGCACAATTGGCCAAATGGGCTCAGGCTTACGAAGTGAAGCCCCAACCGGAATGGGTGCACTTATTCTGTCATACCTTGGATGTCATCCCGATGAACTGGTACTTGGAAATAGAGCTCTGCCATTGTACATGTGAATGGGATATTCTACGCGAAGGATTCATAATGACATTCAACTTTGAAGACGAGTTTCACTGTATTGATGAAGCGTTACAACAAGTGAAAGCAACAATCTTTAGGATACCGTAGGATCCTTTGGACCTGATTCAACCCAATTGGAGCACCCAGTTCAGCCACGCACTGGAATGCTATAATGTGACTGCTGAAGAAGAAGATGAGAATCCACAAAATATTAACATCCCTAAAACAAAGGGTCACTGCGAGGTTGAGGGATCGTAGATTGAGAATCCTGGTATAACCGTGCCACTGAAAACGAAACAGGTAAATATTGGTATAGAGGCAAAGCCGAAATTCATGAAGATTAGAGATTACTGTGATGACGTGATGGTGGATAAGGTCACTGAATTGCTCTACGAATACTAAGATTTTTTCCCTACCAAGTTTACGAAGCTAAAAGGGATAATAGGAGACCTGGGCGTTATGAAGATCACGTTAAAACCCAACGCGAAGATGATTAAGCAAATACCTTACCGTCTCAATCCAAAATATAAGGAGAAGGTCTGCTTAGAGCTAGATAAGATGCTCGCAGCAGGAATTAGTGAACCTGTAGAAGAATCTGATTGGGTAAGCCCAATGGTGGTATAGGAAAAGAAGTAGAAGGATGAAATAAGGATATGCATAGATCTCAGGAAGTTGAATGACACTTGCATACATGATTGTTTCCTGACTCCATTCATTGATGAGGTATTGGATAATGTAGGTGGCCGTGAAGCGTATTCCTTCACTGATGAGTTCTCTGCGTACCATCAGATCAAAATTGCGCCAGAGGATAGAAACAAGATGACCTTCACAACTAAATGGGGATGTTCTTAGTACACTATGATGACTTTCGGATTGAAGAATGCGCCTGCAATTTTCTCACGTATAGTCATTGCTGCATTCAAATAATTTATTCATATGTTTCTAGAGGTGTACTTTGATGACTGGACTATGTTTGGGTTGGTGAAATGCCATGTGGCAAGTTTGCGCCTAATGCTAGATACCTGTTGAAGGTACTAGATCGTGCTCAATCTGAAGAAGTGCATTTTTTTGTTCCCTTCGGGACTCTGTTGGGTCATGTGGTTTGTAGACAGGGACTAATGGTAGATCCTGCGAAGATCACAATGATACTTAATTTGGAGGCACCAAGGAGTGTGAAATAGCTGCATTCAACCTTAGGACATATTTGGTATTACAGGAAGTTTATCAAGGGCTATGCCCAGATCACCGTGCTTACGGTAAATTTGTTGAAAAATGATTCCATGTTCTGTTGGAATGACGACTATAAGAAGAGCTTGGATGTATTGAAAGAAAAGATGGTCACCGCGCCGATTTTAGTCTTCCTGGATTGGAAGAAGGAGTTTCATGTACATGTCAACGCATCATTTATAACACTGGGAGCAGTACTGACACAGGTTGGCGGAGGAGAATTGGAGGGTCCTATATCATTCGCAAGCAGAAGGTTATCCAAGGCTGAGAAGAACTATTCCACCACTGAGCGTGAAGGGTTAGCCATGGTATACATGTTCGAGAGGTTTATACACTATTTTTTGGGTGGAAATTTTAAGATGTATATAGATCATTCCGCGTTCAGATACCTATTCAATAAGCCTGTGTTTGGGAGGAGAATCTACAACTGGTTGTTATTGTTCCAGGAGTATTATTTTGAAGTTATTGTGAACCCTTGATGACTGAATGCAAGACTAGACCATCTGTCGTGCATCAAAATAGGGGAAGAACCCTCTAATTTGGAGGAGGGATTACCTGACGCTCATCTATCTGTAATACACATCATGGATGTTCATTTTTAAGATATCAAACACTTCCTAGCGATAGGAAATACCCCGGAAGGTTACATCGTCCAGCAAAAGAAGGAGTTAGTGGTGCACGCGACAGACTTTTATGTCACTGTTTGTCATCTGTGCAAAATAGGGTCCAATGAAATATTGGGACGATATGTACTAGAGTTTGAAAGGAGCATTATCCTCGTGGACGCTCATGGGGCTGTTGCGGGAGGTCATTATGTAGGGAGAGCGACCGCGTAGAAGATTCCACACAGGGTTGTGGTGGCCAACCCTCCATCAGGATTCAAAAGCTCACTGCAAGACATGTGATGTGTGTCAAAGGACAAGTAGGCCATCGCAGAGGGATGAGCTGCCTCTGAATCCACTGGTGACATTACAACCCTTTGAGAAATGTGCGATATATTTTGTGGGGCCCTTTTAGCCCCAAGGTAAGAAGACGTGAGCACAGTACATTATCACCGCGACGGAGTATTTGACTCGATGGGCAGAGGCACGACCTGTGAAGGAATGAACAAGCGTGACTGCTGCAAAGTTCCTCTTTGAGTATGTACTGACGCGATTTGGGTGTCCAAAGATTTCGATGAGCGATCGCATTGTACACTTTCTGAATGAGACGATCAATGCGCTGACAAAGGAATTTCAAGTATTTCACCAAAAGAGCATGCCTTATCAACCACAAGCTAATTGGATGGTAGAAGCATTCAATAAGGTGATGTAGAATGCGCAGACCAAGGTTTGCAATGCTCATTGAAGTGATTGGGACCTATGCATACCCGCAGTACTATGGGCCTATCAGACGACATGCAAGAATTTGACTGGAAAAACACCCTTTAGGCTTGTAAATGGTGTTGAAGAAGTGATGCCCATGGAATACATTGTGGCTAGTCTATACATAGTAGCACTCATGGGTATGATGGATAGTGGAGCCCTAGAAGAAAGGCTCGCGCAGCTGGTTGAGCTAGAGGAAGAGAGATTTCTAGCTGGATTTCACCAAAAGGTCCAAAAGTAGCGCGAAAAAGCATGGCTTGATCAGCATATTAAGTTGCATACCTTTTTTCGGCATTATGAGACATGTGTTGTACTTGATTGAAACCCACTTGTAGCAGAAAAATTCACTTGTATATGGTAAATAAATGAATCTACGTAACTAGATGAATCTACAAGAGAGATATCAGATGTGACAAAATGCATGGCAGTTCAAAGGAATCATTTTAGAAGTAATATGGAAAATTACAGTGTAACAGGTCTATTTAGAAGTAATAGGAAATTGGTACAAAAGAATGGGAAGATGGAACTTAGGTCTACTGATCAAAATAAAGAATGTAAGGGAAAAGGTTGATGTAAAGTAGTTTAAGAAGTATACGCAGGTCCACTTAGTCAAAACAACGTATACACGCTAGTCCACAGAAAAAAAAGAGCATATACGTATACACGCACTCTCTCATGAGGAAAGGCGCGTACATGTTGGAAAACTAAGGTTTTAGTTCGAGATATTTGGTCCAAGGTATTTGGTTTGAGGTATTGACCCTAAGTATTTGGTCCAAGGTATTGGTCCTAAGTGGTTTTGGTCCAAGGTATTGACAAAGGATCTAAGTTTCTAAGGAGGAGAAGATCAAAGGGCTAAGTTTAGAAGTAATGAATATCTTATGAAGTGTTATATCAAAAGAAAATATGCATGTTATGGGTTTCTGATGCTTTACTTGATCTAGACTAAATATGTACCTGAGCATTTGATGATGGATGAGATCTAATGATGGATCAAGATCATAATGACTTATCATTATGTGATATGATAATGGATGAGCTAGATCTAGTTGCTAACACATGTTTTATCCTTTATATGTGATGATCTGGGTATGTCTGAAGTCGAGAATTGCAGCGAAGTTAGAACTAAGTATTTGCATATCTATATGTCGGTTCACTTTGGTGAAGATGTGTATACACACTGGTTTGGCTCTTCCAAGTAGCGTATGCAAAAGAAAATATTGATGTTCAAGGATGACTGATCTATCAGATCAGTGATGATGTTTTACTATTGTCTATCAATGAAGTCTTCTTAGATCTGAACGCAAAACTGAAAACATAAGGAGGCTAGTATTTGATTGATTGATTTTATAAGTGAGAAGAAGTGACCTCTATTGTTTCCTGTGTAAATCTCTGTAAGTTCATAGTAGATGTTCAGTATATTTCTAGTTGGTATAGACTTGATTCAAAAGTTTACATTTGCAGTAGTTTTGAAGGTATATGTAGGTTTTATTAATGGAAGTAGTGTATACACGCAATTCAGGTTCAACCAAGTAGTGTATACATGCTGATGCATGGTTTTTGAGGTTACAACTAGTTCTGAATGATGATGTATTGTTCTGGGTTTAGATCTATGTACGGGTTATAATGATATATCTATTCCATTTGATTGGTTGAATTTGATTAAGTTTGAATGAATGGTTGATTCAATTGTGTCAGAAGTTTAGTGATTGTTTGATTCAGTTGTTCAGTGGTTGTTTTATGTTTAATTGATTCAGAGATTGATAATTGCATTTTAGATATATCAGAGATTGATGATTGAGTTTCAATAATTGGTTGATGCAGATGTATTTCATGGATGTATTGAAGTGGTGATTGAATTTGAACTTCAATGTTACTAATGGATCCAGTGTGAAAATTTGATGAAATGTGGCCTACATATAGTGTTGTTGTGTAATAGGAGCATCCAGTGTAAAAATTTATGAAACATGGTCCTTGGAGGATATTGAGGGTTGGAGCCTTTAGTGAGGAAGTCAAAGCTTCCTGCCAATAGTGGTTGGTGGTTTGATCAGGGGGTTGGAGCTCCCTTCCAGTAGCAACTGGAGAACGAGTGAAGGTTGTGGCCTTCTGTAGGTTGAAGCCTATGTACTAGTAAATATATTAGCTAGTACAAAAACTAGGGGGTTGTAGCTCCCTTCTGGAAGAAGCTAGAGAATGAGAGAAGGTTGTAGCCTTATGCAGGTGGGTGCCTGCGTACTGGTATGGTTTTGCACTAGTACAGGATTGTAAACAATTTTTATTATTATTAAAAGAAGACAGAGACGATAGCAGCAGGTGGTTTACACCCACATTGGTTTTCCACCTTAAATCTTGGTGTTCGTGTGTGTCACTTATATGTGATGGTTTATTCTGTTATCACTGTGCCTGGTTATTGTTTAATGTTTAATAAAGTATTGATGCACTGATTAAAGATCAACACATGAGGAATTAAATGAATCATAAGTTCATTGGATATATGATGGTTACCTTAAGAACAATTGCGTGCACACGCAAGTTCCCTTCACTGAAGTAGCGTATATAAATTTGATTATGGAAATGAAAAATTTATTGATTTGTAAATATTGATTCACCCCCCCTCTCAGTATTATTTCCAACAATTGGTATCAAGGCAGGTCCTTTGGTAGAAGCTTGGTCGCTTGAAGGAGGTCCGTAGTAACAATTGGAAAGAAACTAAAGAAGAAAGCACCCCAAAAGAAGAAGACATCTCAAAAGAACTGTGACAGTGGGAGAGACGATTGCCCTTTATGTAGAAGCAACTCTTCAGATTCAGAATCACCTTAGAATGAAGTTGAACAAGAAAAAGAACTATCATGTATGAGTTTGTTGTCCTCTGGTGATACATTTCTTTGTTCATTTGAAGATAACGAAAGTGACAACGAAACAACTGAATTTTCTTTGAAATCAAATAGAGGCAAAATTTAAAAAGCTCATAGACACAAGTTAGAGGAAGGAAACAAAGTAAGGAAACAATATGAGGAAAAGGAAGATCAAAGTCAAAGGTTGTAGAAAGAAGTGACATCATTGAGAAATGAGGTGAATGGAAAAGACACAACAATTAAGGAACTTATAGGAAGAACCAACTATTGTGAAGGTCTTGAAGTTGTGATCGTTTCTCTAAAAGAAGATCTCAAAAATTCGAATAAGCAAAATGAAGAACTACTCGAAGCATTTGAAGGACAAGAAAATGAAGTTCTTGAATGAAGGCAACAAGTGGAAGAAGGAAGAAAATCTGAAGAAATCATGAAGAAGCAGTATCTTGAAAAGGAAGAGCATTATCAGGTTGAGGTAAATATCCTAAAAGGTAAATTGGAAGAAAAGGATTAACTTTTACTATTTAAAGATACTACTAATATTTTGGATAATATTCTTAGTAGTCAAAGGTCTCCTATCATGAAATTTGGTCTTGGTTTTCACGAAACTGTCAAAGGTGAATCTAATTCACAAGATGAGGCAGGGAACTCTAATAGAAAATCTAAAATGCTCAACAAGGGGATAAGAGGTCAACCCTCTCAACAACCAAGGAAATAAAGACTTCGAAGAAAATCATTTACTCCTAACCATGGAAGTGATAATAATTTCTTTCCTCTAATGAATAATGTTGAATGTTTTGTATGTCATAATTTTGGACATGTTGCAACAAGATGCAGAAGTAGAATTGTTCAAGCTAATAACCATCACCCAGAAAGGTCATCAGTTTCCAGGTACTTTAACGGAATTTTTTTTCTTGCAATATGTTTGGTCACAAAGCCACTGACTACTTTAGAAGAAATATGAAACATATAAGATGTTATGCTTGTAACTAGTTTGGGCATATAGAAAAAGAATGCAGGAGAAAATTTTGGCCAACATACCAAAAGGAACAAACATCATCACTCTCCAAGGTATGAAGGAAGAAGGAATTACAGACTAAAAGATGTGGCATAGCCTAGTATATAGACATAACAGACTCAAAAGGAACTGAAAGTATGAAATTTCAGTGTCTTAATTCTCATATGCAGTTATCATGAAGACAAGTCACGTATATACGCGAGTTAGAAGCTGCACAGTCACGTATATGTTGGTTTGATGAAGAAGCAGTGGGACAGACTCAGAAAAATGATTTGATATGGTTCAGACAATTATCAATTATATTTTATGTCTTGATGATTGATGACCATAGTATGTGGATGTTATTTAGAAGTGCTTTTGATCCTCATAAGTTGTTTATGACTTGATGTATATCTTATTCATGATGATGCCTTGATATTTCTTACTGATATATGCAATGATCAGACCTGACATTGAGTAGGTGGCACAGATTCAGGGGTGGAATATGTTATACTGCTAATAATGCATTGTTGGAATTATGTCTTTGGTACCTAATGATTTTTATCAATGGTGATGATTCTTATATCGCTAAAGTGTTTAAATGATACATCATGCTATGTTGCAGTTATGAGTTGCCTATGATGATGATAATTGTATCGCTTGGGGTTACATAGTTGTTATTCAGATCAGATTTATGGGTGATTGTGAATGACTTTTTGATGATGCATACAATACATATATGATGCTTACATCGTGATCTTCATAAGGACAAGGAGAAGTACAAATCTTGAGTACACAACTTCATTATTTGATGATGAACCACTCATTTCTTTCATGTTGTTGTCATCACACCTTCAAAGATGCATAAAGTTCATATGGTACAGTTATGATGCAAGATTCCTATACTTCTTTGCTCTCACATGGTTTAGGATTGTTGTTATTGATGGTGTCAAGAAAGATTTACAAATGACTATGAGCTCTTTTTTTGCTAGTTACATATTGCTATCTCTTTGATGGATATACAATATGCTAGATACATGGATGATTACTTAAGTTTCATATCGATAAATATTGTTGGTTGGCCAAGCAAATGGTGTTATTGCAGGCATGGCTATTTGAAGACATGGATATGTGGAGACATGGCTTAATGATGATAAGTTTGATACTCACACTTGTTGATTATCATGGTTGATGCTTATCAAATGTGGGATGTTCCCTAGTGATGATACATGGTTGATATATTGAGGGCTCTTGTGGAAAGATCATGCAGTTCTTGATGATGATGTTATGATCATAGATAATGACTATGGTGTTTTCACATACATATGATGTGAATGATTTTGTGTTTCTATTTGGTCATGGAAGTTTATGATAAGACTCTTTCTTCTAAGGAAATGAAGCAAGTTGATCTTGATGAGATCAAGAGGATGAGTTGATATCTATATGCGGCATACTTTGTCATAGCTTGATGATATTTACCTTGTCATATATTGAAAACTGATGATGAACATATACAGGTTGCTGGTCTGGATGTTGCTAACAAATGCTTAAGGAGCAGATCATATATGGTGTATGATAGTTGTTGATGACTATCATAGTCTTGTTTAGATCTTTGGTCTCTGTTATAAATGTCATGTATATCATTCGATGTAAAGGTCATATAAAAAGACATGATGTAATAATTTTTCTTTGTCTATCATAGTATTTTGATGAGTCCTTTTTGGTCATATGATGTAATTTGTACCCCCACTATGCATGGGAAGGATGATGTAATAATTGCTATATTTCAGTCATGTATAAACAATTTGTATATCTCCACTTGGTCGGGTAGATGAGTCAAATTTGGTATATCCCCACTTGGTTGGGAGATTGATGTATGTATGAGTCACTGGTGATAGGAAGGTCAAACTCACATAGTTGAGTTATAGAGTCATGTTATTCTTTTGGAAAATATTTTTGCAGAGGGTGAGCATGGATGGTTTAGTGCATCACAACATGTACAAAGGGGGTGTTTAATCAGAGAATTTAGTATGTTCCTAGGGGGAGCATGATCAATATTCAATTGTTCAGATATGAAAGTCTTCGTTTTGGTTAGCCCTTTTCCCTTGATATGAAAGGGGGAGAATATCTTGGTCCGCCCTTTGCCCTTGATGTTAGGGGGGAGAGTATTCTATTGTTGCTTGTTATCTCTAACAGTTTCTATAGCTTGTAGTAATCAACACCAACATGGTTGACACCAAGTCCAAAGGGGGGTATTGTTGGCATTATGATACATGTGTTGTACTTGATGGCAACCCACTTGTAGCAGAATAACTCACTTGTATATGGTAACTAGATGAATCTACAAGAGAGATATCAGATGTGATAGAATGCATGGCAATTCAAGGGAATCATTTCAGAAGTAATATGGAAAATTATAGTGTAACGGGTCTATTCATAAGTAATAGGACATCGGTACAGAAGAACAGGAAGATGGAACTTAGGTCTACTTATTAGAATAAATAATGTAAAGGAAATGGTTGATGTAAAGAAGTTGAAGTAAACGCAGGTCCACTTAGTCAAAATAGCGTATATACGCTAGTCCATAGAACAAAAAGAGTGTATACGTATACACGCACTCTCTCAAGAGGAAAAATACATACATGTTGGAGAACCAAGGTTTTGGTCTGAGTTATTTGGTCCAAGGTATTGACAAAGGATCTAAGTATATAAGGAGGAGAAGATCAAAGGGCTAAGTGCACAAGTAATGAATATTTTATGAAGTGTTATATCAAAAGAAAATATGCATTTTATGGGTTTCTGATGCTTTGCTTGATCTAGACTAAATATGCACCTGAGCATTTGATGATGGATGAGATCTAATGATGGATCAAGATCATAATGACTTATCATTATGTGATCTGATAATGGATGGGCTAGATATGATTGCTAACACATGATTTATCTTTCATATGTGATGATCTAGGTATGTCTGAAGTCGGGAATTGCAACGCAGTTATAAGTATTTGCAGATCTATACGTTGATTCGCTTTGGTGAAGATGTGTATACACAATTGTTTGGCTCTTCCAAGTAGCATATGCAAAAGAAAAGCTTGATGTTCAAGGAAGATTGATCTATTAGATTATTGATGTTGTTTTACTATTTTCTATCAATGAAGTCTTCTTAGATCTAAACGTAAAATTGAATGCATAAGGAGGCTGGTATTTGATTGATTGATTTTATAAGTGAGACGAAGTGATCTCTGTTGTTGCCTGTGTAAAGCTTTGTAAGTTGACAGTAGATGTTCAGTATATTGTTGGTTGGTACAAACTTGTTCAAAAGTTTACATTTGCAGTAGTTTTGAAGGTATATGCAGGTTTTATTAATGGAAGTAGCATATACGCGCAATTCGGGTTAAGCCAAGTAGCATATACATTCTAATGCATGGTTTTTGAGTTTACAACTAGTTCTAAATGATGATGTAGTGTTCTGGGTTCAGATCTATGTATTGGTTACATGGATCTGTCTGTTCCAGTTGATTGGTTGAATTTGATTAAGTTTGAATGAATGGTTGATTCAGTTGTGTCAGAGGTTCAATGATTATTTGATTCAGTTGTTCAATGATTGTTTTATGTCAAAGGTTTCAGTGATTGATTGATTCAGAGATTGATGATTGGGTTTCAGTTATATCAGAGATTGATGATTGAGTTTCAGTGATTGGTTGATGCAGATGTATTTGATGGATGTATTACAGTGGTGATTGAATTTGAGCTTCAATGTTACTAATGGGTCCAGTGTGAAAATTTGATGAAATGTGGCCTACATATAGTGTTGTTGTGTACCAGGAGCATCCAATGTGAAAATTTATGAAACGTGGTCCCTGGAGGATATTGAGGGTTGGAGCCTTCAGTGAGGAAGTCGAAGCTTCCTGCTAATAGTGGTTGGTGATTTGATCAGGGGGTTGGAGCTCCCTTCTAGTAGCAGTTGGAGAACAAGTGAATGTTGTAGCCTTATGTAGGTTGAAGCCTATGTACTAGTAAATATATCGGCTAGTACAAGAACTAGCGAGTTGTATCTCCCTTCCAGAAGAAGCTGGAGAATGAGAGAAGGTTGTAGCCTTCTGCAAGTGGGTGCCTGCATACTAGTATGAGTCTGCACCAGTACAAGATTGTAAATAGATTTTCTTATTATTAAAATAAGATAGAGATGATAATAGCAAGTGGTTTTCACCCACCTTGAGTTTCCACCTTAAATCCTTGTGTTCATGTGTGTCGATTATGTGTGATGGTTTTTTCTATTATTACTGCACATGGTTACTGTTTAATGTTTAATAAAGTATTGATACATTGATTAAAGATCAACATATGATGAATTAATTGAATCATAAGTTCACTGGATAGACATTGGTTACCTTAAGAACAATTGCGTGCACATGCAAGTCCCCTTCACTGAAGTAGTGTATATAAAACTAATTATTAAAATGAAAAAGTTATTGATTTGTAAATACTGATTCACCCCCCCCCCCCTAATATTATTTCCAACACCTTTAAGGTGAATGACCTTGTTCTGTTATATGAAAACAGGTTTCATAAACTTCCAAGGAAGTTTAGAATGCACTGGGTAGGGCCCTATGTCATTAAAGAGATTATTGATGGAGGGGCGGTTCATTTGGTTAAATGGAAGGGAGATCCCTTCCCACGATAGGTGAATGGTAGTAGATTGAAGACATACACCGGTGGTCTGGCCATGTGACTATATGAGGGTAGCATAGTCTTAGCACTCCAGGCAACTGAAAGGAGGCACAAGACTATAAACTACACTGCCCGGGTTGGGGAGCTGCGCGATAGGAGGATTGTGCGAAGCATGAAAGTTTCGCAGGGTTCGCGACAACGCAAAGGAAGTTGCACTACCCAAGGAGAAATCACGCAGGTCAACTAGTAAGAGATTGTTAAAGTCACTGTTCATGATTTGACGGTAGAAATGCAGCCAAAGGGAATGGCTGAACGACATTTAAGACGAAATATATGGGTCAGATCCTTGAAAATCTGTTGCTAATCCAGCATTAATGAACCAAATGTGGGGCGAATGGTCGGATTTAAATTCAAAATGCCCTATAAATTACAGGTGGCTACCTAGCGATAAACACTTGGCTTTTTGAGAATTGAGTTGTTGAGCTCTCAGGCACACATGAATCGCGAGAACTTTGAAGCTTTGATAGCCAGTTCAGTATTTGAGACATTGCTGAAGGTGACACAGGAGTTATTGCATAACATCATGTTGGCACCCACAAAATTTATTGATGCCAAAGCAGTTATAGCCAAGGGGGCTGAGCCAGAGGTTGTTGGGGAGGGAGAGGGAGTTGTCCCAGAAGTTGCCGAAGTCTTAGCTGAAGTTCCCAAATCCCCATTGAATCCAAGATCGAAGCCAACGCCAACGAAGGAGAGTGCGAATGACAAGAAGGGCAAGCAGCCTATGATATCGATGCGTGCATCACCGAGAAGAAATCCACCAAAGGACAAGCTCACTGCACAGGAAAAGGGAAAAGCCATCAATCTGGAGCTGGAGGAGGATGAAATTGAAGACTCCCAATAGATAATGAGGACGTGGGGGTGGACGTGGGAGTAGACATGGAGGAAGTTGAAGTCCAAGGTGCTGACCCTATCACTCAGTTGCCTGAGTATGTCCCTTCATGCAAGGGCAAGACCAAAGTGCCAAAAGATATCGACGAGAGCAAGGTCCCCTTACAAACCCCTCTGCTTCCAGATGAGATTGTCTTTGAAGGACCGCGCTTTGGGAGGGTTCTTCTGTTAAATCTCAAATATTGGGACTTAGCTAACCATTAGAAGTTCCCTCACTTGGAGACCAATCAACTAAGGCACCACATTATTGACACAACCAGCAGGATGACCACAATGGAGCCGTAGAAGTGGCTCATGGGAGTAGACAAGGTAGGTCTGCCAGACCTATTATGGGTGTCACACTACAACTGCACCCCAATTATAGTCTTGGTCATCAAGTAGCTGCTATGCTTAGTACATGATGGGTGTCTATGGCTAGAGGAGCCAATACGCGTCACCGACAGATTGATCTATCAGATCACGCGACTGCCCTACATAGGAGAGAATATGGCCATGATGTTTGGCAGAAAAGGTGGCAAGCAGGCCCTTAGATAGGCCATGAAGGAGAAATTTAAGCTTGTGAAGAAGTTGCGCGGATATTCCATATCAATTATCAGTGACCCTGTTGTAAAGGTGGCCATGTAGATTTTGGCAGGGAAGGTGATGAGGAAGTGTCGCACTGATGAGGTGGCAACACCTGTTGCCATGCTAGCAGCCCAATGTGCTGAAGGAATCCAGTTCAATTGGGTGCACTATCTCTACGGTGAGTTCCTTGCGAACTGCACGAGGCATAGGAGCTCAACAAGACCTTCCATTATGCGTGGATCTTGCTGTCTATTGTGCTGGTAGCATGGGAGCTACTAGAGGACACTCAATTCCCCTCGGTCGCCCTGGACCTACTAGAAGCAGTGAAGTACGCTTTGTTGTGGGCGACCAAGGATGTGCAACGCATGAAGGACAACAAGATATTCTAGATATTGATGGAGATGAACATCTGCATGACTATCAATCACAAACCACTGTTGTCAGCTACTGTGTTTGCCAACCTACAGGGCTACACGGAGTTCAAGGAAGATTTTCACCATGTGTCAATCAGGGCGTAGAAGGACCCTGTGCAGACATGGTATGATTTTCCTTACTTGGCAACAGATGACACCATTGATGCAGTACTTGGTCACTGGCCGGTAGAGTGGCGCACTACATCAGACTTGGTGGTGGGGGCGAGCAAGTTCACCGCGTAGCGCAAGAAGGAGGAGGCGAAGATCAAGATGGTGTAGCTAGCCGAAAAGGGGAAGAAGGAGGCCATTGACAAGGCCTAGGCAAAGCGTGATGCCGCTCAGCAGATGGAGAAGCAAGCAGGTGAAACAGAGTGGGGCTTTGACAAAGGCGTGAGGTCGCATTCGCCTGAGGCAGATAGAACAACATGGCACAAACCCATAGATGATGTCCGCTCGCATCAAGAGTCCAAGGGAACCAGAGAAAGGAGGGTCAAGGAAGAAGTCTAAGGCCACTAAGACATCATCGGACCCAGTCACCTTCACAGAGGGCAATTTTCATGATATTAGAGACACTGTGCGAGATGTCACCGTACTGTAGGATAAAATGCACATTGTATGGAGAATGGAGATACCCTCAAGGGTCTTCCTGGGACCCTTGGCAGACTGTAAGATTATCTACATCCATCACAAAGTTACATGCATGTCCTTAAACATTAACTAACTATCAAATCAAAATAGATAGATTACCTCAAGCCTCCGTGTAGATTTGCTGGAGAGCACAATGCAGCTAGGTGCAAGTCCCCTGAGCCGGCTCTAGATCAAGTCCTTCACATAGAAGAGACAAGCATAATCATAGCATACAACCTTGATAACTAATACATGAATACATAAAAGACATCTAGTTACACATAACTAAGCTACTCATGCTAAAAGGTATTGGACAAACAAATGAATGAATGATAGTACCAATACCATGGAGTAGACAGTACAACTGCAGTTCTATATTAATGTCGGAAGAGTGATTACAACCATTTGTTACATCTGCCTTCCCTTACCCCTCCAGCTTCTCTCTCTCTCTCCCTTCTTATCCACTTCTAATGCTTAGATTTCAGACTATGCTCAACAATCAAGTAAGCTATCCTTTCAAATGATCTGACCTCTATCATCGTAGGCCTAGATTTTCATATGTAGCAATTGAGTTTGGGTTTCCAAGTTCCTCCATGAGTTCCTTAGGGTAAAAGGAATGAAGTTGCCATTCTTTTCAGCTCTTTCCCATTTACCTCCTTCATTAGGATTATAAATCCCCCAAGTAGGTCAAACTTGAGATGTTTCCTTACTTTTCTTGAGTAGATTTAGGAGAAAATATCTAGATATTTATGAGTCAATTCGCTCCTTTGACCTTTAGAACTTCATTAGGATCCACTAACGTTGTTCCCGAACTAACAACTAGAGTTAGTAGGGTCACTAACGCACCCTTAGGCTTACAGAGAAGCTTTATAAAGTAGGTTGTTAGTGTATAGCCAACGTTAGTGTGGAAACAAGGCATGTGATCTTGGTCTTTTCTTCAGCTATCATGTCTTTCCCCTCTGAGCTGATGAGGGGGTCATTTTTCTGTATAACAGATGCCCCCTAAAGTGTGAGATCAGAGGCTGTGACGATGGCCAAAATACTTTACTTAACTGTAATTTTCCTTCTTCGACAAAAAGAGAGAGAGGATCGAAGCTTCAGGTGGTACGGGAAACCTAATACAACACACACACACACACACACACACAGATATATATATATATATATATATATATATATATATATATATATAACTACTAAAATCATTTCCTGATTCAGGCATTCCCATTCTCAGTAGCTATGTCAGAGTGATTTTCTCATAAAAGAGATATGACGATGTTGGCCTTCGATAAGCATAATGCGGATCCGGTGTCATAATAGGATCATTCTGATGAGCTATCTCCAAAAAACAATATATGCAACTTGGGAGAGGAATAAAGGTTGATTGATGCAAGCCTCTACCCAAGGTCTTAATTTCCACTTCACCGAATAACATAGATCGATACATGTGAATATATGCGTTGATGTCGAACATGCACGAAATCATCTGATTACCAGTCAATAATTGAGATCATTAACATACACAAGGAATGCCACCAATAATGGTGATGGTGTCCAAGATGCAAAGTACAATCTAACAAGTGTGAAAGATGTTTTTGTCGTCAAACACTCGTAGAATCGCTTAACCAGGAGCCAATAATGAGAACCCCTGATCAAACACAAGGCCACCTGCCACTAATATCTGCAAGTACCAAGGCACTGAATGTGTTTCTGAATTGTCTTCCTAGATAGAGTGTTGAAGTTGATAGGAAGATACCTGTCGAAAGGTAGGAAATAATGTGTCCTACATCAACAGGGCAAGAATGATTTGTTTTTTGAGGAATATTTGAGCATTGGGCCTAAACAACAGAGGGCATGATGAAAGGATATGCTTGATGGGTTGATGGAGGAAACAAAAGGTTAACCCTTAAATAATAGAAGGCACGGCAATGGTTTTAACCATGCAACACTAGACTCATGAACACCAAAGAGTGTTAGGATACAGAGATGCAAGAACATCAGGGTATTTAGGCTAAACTCATAGGATGGTGGGATTCATATTGAGAGGTCATCACAAGGAAGATTTATCTGAGGGAGTTCCATGTTCAAAGGAACGACTGCTTCCAAACCACACTTTCTAATATTGAATGCAGTTGTATTGTCTACTTTCCTTGTCTGATTAGTTTAGTGAGTCCAGATGGGTAAACTCATCGATCTTTTCATATTTTAAGAGCCTGAAAAGGACCATGTAAAGAGTGACTCTATGCCCTATCTGATTAGTTTAATGAGTCCATATAGACAAACTCATCGATCTTTTCATGTTTTGAGAGTCTAAAAAGGATCGTAAAAAGAGCAACTCTATATCTTGTCTGTGTAATTTAATGAGTCTAGACAAGGCAACTAGGTGGTCTTTTCATATTTAGAGAGTCTGAAAAGATCGTAAAGAACGAGTCCATGGTGGTCTATTTTTCATAGTTTCTAACGAAGTGCAACAAAAGGTTAATAGTATGCCCGAATCAGTTACTTTTCCGTCAGTTAGTCTATTGAATCCAGATAAAGAGAAACCTATGTTCAATAGATGTTAACCTCATTTTGTTACGAGTACGAGGAGACGGAGTAAACTCATTTTTTGTCATGAATTTTTAATGAGTCACGTGACAACAAACTCAATACCTTCATCAAATTTTGACGAGTCAAATGAAGAAAACTCAAGGTATCTTTTTCAGTTTATTGAGCATGGAAAAAGAGGTAAAAGAATTGCTCATTCCTTCTTCATAGATTTAACAAGCCTGAAGAAGGGGAAAAACTCGTGGATTTTTTGATATAAGAGCGAGAAATGGACCCAAAAAAGCAAGTGCTCTTGTTGCTTTCGTAGATTTTTAACGAGCCTGGTGACCAAAACTTGGGATTTTTTAGTTTAACGAGTGAGAAAAGTACTTAAAAGAATGCTCATGTTATCTTTATAAATATTTAACGAGCCTAAAGATAAAACTCAGGATTTTTTTAGTTTTATGAGCGAGATAAAAGTGCCTAAAAAGAATGCTCTAATGGTCTTTTTCAGTTTAATGAGCTAGAAAAACAGCGAAAAAGAGTTGCTCAGACCATTTTCATATGTGTTTAACGAGCCCAATAATAAAAAAGTCGAGGATTTTTTAGTTTTTTAGAGTGATAAAATATCCCGTAAAAGAAAAGCGCTCCTTGATAATTGCATGCAGCTTTTACTGCTTTTCATTTCTGAAGGTACTTTCATCAAAAGCAGAAAAAGTATAAAAAGCATAAATTCCTATCCATATGGGTTCATGCATGATAAAAAATCATGGGGAATGGACTACTTTCTCTTTAATGATTTCAAAAAATCATGTCTCCAAAAATAAATATAAGGAAGTGTTTTGAGCTTTCACATTCACCATTTTCACTATTTGAGAATTATGAGAGCATTTCGGAGCTAAATAGGAGCAAATTTTCCATGGACCATTGCAGGAGATCCAGGGGACCATTCTATGCATTTCTTAACCTTTCTTGACAATTTCATGGGTGGATTTTTGCAAATCTGAGGTGCCCTAAGGTAGTGTTTGCGCACTAATGCCCTTTAGATGGCCTGTAGGGAGCGTTAAACACCTTGTACGACCTACTTGAGGGAATTATTCCTCCCTGTTTACTACTAGGCGGAGCGTTAGAGCTTAAGGGTGCAATTTAAAACCTTATGCAAGGATTCCTGAAGCTATTTCTCCCCATTTTGACTGTTTTTAGGGTTATTTTGTGCAGGTTTCAGGCCATAATGACTAGTCTATGGAGAGAATGGCCCCATGATATCTAGGAATTGCTAATGTGAAATGATCCAAAATGCATACTTTCATTGTGTTACTGTGGTTTACTAAGGTATGAAAAGTCGGAGCTGATGAAAGGGCAGGAAGATTTATTGAGATGGATTATCCAATGCTGGGATGAACACGAGCAAGTGTTCAGGATTCCATAGCAGGAACTGGCTATTGACCATGATAACATATACTTTTTAATTGGTTTTTCGTGCTATGGGGCACAAGAAAACTTCATCGGGGGTAGGCCAGATCCACAATCTACCCTAGAGCTGGTGCAATCCTACTTCATCCCTGAGAGCGGACTAGTCAGCAACAAAGTCCCCATAGAGAGGATAAGGTCCAAGTCTATGAGGGAAAATTTATGCTTGATTGTGTGGTTGGTGGGGTCAAAGAGTCCCCACGCTACAACAATGGCCCAACTATTTCTTGCAGTTGACTGTGTCCATCTGCAGATCTTCAATTGGTGTGAAGCAGTGTGTTAGACAGTAATTTGTCACTGTCTCCCTGTCAGTCACCCTACTGTGTCAGGAATTCACAATAATCAAGTTCATGCCTTCTGAACTGGCCAAAAACCCACTTTTCCAAAGTTTTCCTCATCAGCGCGTTTGTTTCTAAAATATCCGCGATGACTGGCGCTTAATAACAGACCGCGTGCGCTGCCAGCGCGGAAGCACACGGCTTTCCCGCACTGATCGAATTTCATGACTAGCGCAGCCCCTGTTTGTATCTACCCGCGCTGACATGACCTTTTCCATTATGTCTTTGCGACGTCATCGCGACAGACCGGTTATGCACCCGCGCTGATCCAGTTTTGGTGAATTTGTTCCAACAGCCAGCCTTCCAGATAACTCTAGACTTGGTTGTTGGCCTTGTGAGTATCGACTCCCTTCTATGGCATGTCTGTTCGACCCTTTGCAACTACTTCCCTTGAGGATAAGCTCATCCTTCCACCCTTTTAGGAGGCTCCTTCTCCTATATAAACTTCCACCATTACCATGAGCAGCTAGTTTGGAATAGCTTGGATTGTGTAGAGCTTATAGTGCTCAGATTGCTGTTACTATAGGTATTTGGTGTGCTAAGTGTGGAAGTGCATGATAGCTTAGGGAAGGTTGTGTTGTGTTGCTTGTGTGAGAGAGAGAGTTGCTTGTCTTGGGAGAATCATTTCCAAAGGTGAATGCTTGAGACACTTTCTGACTGGCGCCTCCTGAGAAGGTTACCGACGTCAGAACATTTGGTTGTACTCTTCTCTGCTTGATTAATAATAGACGACTACTATTATTGTTCCATTCTCATTTGTCTATGCAATGGTTAAATGTGAATTACATCTTTTCTTACTGATGTATGGTTGCTTTTATTAGATTGCACGCTTGTGTTTGTTTCCTCTTCGTCTGTGCAGGTGTCTATTCGCGGAGATCGCGGAGGATCGTGACCAGCCAGAGCGAAGGAGTGAAGGCGGAATCTCTTCATCAAACAACAATGCTGGAATCCAAGTAGGTGCTCTTTGCCTCTTGCTTAATTGCAATTAGGAACTTGCATAGTAGCATTGACTGATTGTTGCTAGACCCATTCTAGGCTAGTAGGGATCACCTCTATCCGTAGAGGGGATTTACCTCTCCAACAATTTGGCGACTCCGCTGGGGATCAGCCTTTTGTCTCTTGTGTCCATTCTTTGTGTTTGGATTTCATTGTTCTCTCTTTTCAAGTTTTGGGGATTGTTTCTCTACTTGTAGACTTCCTGGGTCCATCTGGGAAGTGTCTTAATTGTTAAAAGAGCTTCTACCTTTGGTTTGGGAGTTTTTTGCTTTGATTCTACTCGTTTTTTACCCTCAGCGCGGTTTAATTCAAAATAGACGCACTGACGTCGCACACCTGCTTCTTTGTTCTCCCTGTCATCGCTCCTGTACGATTAACAGTCGCGCTGACCTCGTTTTTGAGACAGCGCGCTTTATCCATGTGCTTCCGCGCTGACGTCACAAAGTTGCTACGGGCCTTCTCTTGTCAGCGCCGAGTTGCTGAAGGCCACCCGCGCTGATCCTGTAGAATTCATTTTTGTCCAGACTAGCCTCCTGAACCTGTTGCTTTGACTTTCCCCTCTTCTCTCCACTTGGTTTGTGACTTGTTTTTCATTACCTGAACTCTGAGCTGCTTGTTTGCAAAGTCTTTTCCACAGGGTTTCGTTTTTGCTCATTTTTCGGTTTTGCAAATACCTTCCTCTTTGCTTTCGCTGCTTGGTTGGTATTCCCGCCATCACTTTTACAGTTGCTGGATTGTGTTGAGTCTCTAATTGACTGGTTGTAACTCTCATCCTCTGGGTGTTTGCCTTGTTTCCATTGATTTCGCATTCTAGCCCTAGGGCATCTAGTGGCCGTGTGTGTGTCAAGCCTTCCGTAGGGATCTTGTTTTTTTGTTAGACCAGCCAACTTTAGATTTGTTTTTTACACTTGTTCAGTGATTGTTGAAGTGTTTTTGGTTGCGTTTCCGAGGGGTTTTCGCTTCCTCCTTGTTTGAATCCCTGTTTGTCTTGCCGAGCTTAGATCACATAGCTCATGCGGAACTCGGTTTTCCTTTTCATTTGGAAATCTTTGTTGGATGTTTTGGGAACTTTGTGTGCTTTCATTAAGTGATTTTCTTGGTGTTCTTGTTCCTCAAAATTCATTTAGATTCTTTGTGCCATTGAAAGAAAATCAAACTAGTAGCTTTGCTTTCGAGAATTGAAAAGGAAAAGAACATTTCATTGATTCGCATTTTCAAAAGAAAAGTTTCCTTTCCTTGCTTTTAGCTGCATTATGTTGTTTGGTTGCCCGTGTTCGTTTTGTTTGATCAAAAGATTCTTTACCTTCTCATAGCTATAATTCATCGAACAAAATGATATTCTTTGGCATGTAGTTTGCATCTAGGTAATTGTGAGAGAACATACGATAGGGCCTGAAATCGAAACTTAATTTCAAGATCAACCATAAAATGAATTGAATTAACCTAAAAACGCATTGGAACTAAATGCAAACATCTAGAGGTCTAGGTTAGAGACGTGTTCCGGCGTCTTTAAACATAGTCACTATTGTTTCACATTATGGTTGGGTGATTCCTCCTTCTGTGACTCGATAGTGGTCTAACACGGACTGTGCTCCCACGTACCGTCGCATATATAGGGAGACCCCACTAGGCTTTTATCCTTTATCCATAGGAAGCCGAGTCTGCCGCCTTGTGAACTGTAATGCACCGAACACAGCATTCGGGAAGATTGACTGCATTACGGAAAGTCCTTGGCTCTCATATGATTGCTAAGGTGTCTAAGCAGTTTTACGGGTCACCTGGTAAACCCTATACCTAGAGTCTCCAGAGCAGTCACTTTTGATCCTTTTCGGACTCCCTAAATGAAAAGGTGCATGTGAGCGTCTTGTCACTTCGTGCTCATTAAACATTCGAAGGAGACTGGAGTCATCTTTTCGTCCTTTTCTCGACTCTTGAAACATGAAAAGGTCAAGTTTGGTTCTTGTGTCTTAAAATTAATTTGGCCACGATAACATCACCTGATTAGATCTTGTGTGCGTTAGTTTTGAGTAGGGTCTTTATCGTTAGTTTGCTTTAAGTTTTCTAAGGGGTCTTGTCATCCTGGCTGACCCGTCAACTCCCAGTCCGAGTGATCAAGGTTCTCCATCTTCTGTTGCTCCAGAGGTACCCGTTGTAAGCGGTACTCTTCCCATTGTTCCGAGTATCCAGCCTATCAACGTACGTGCCCCAGGTGACGAAGATTACATAGAAGATTGGAATCCTATCTCGGAGCCTGACAATGATTATACCCCGCGTACTCCTCTCGGTATGTCGTCTCCAATGTCTACTTCCCCCATGGATGAGACATCTTCCAGCACAGGTGAGACACCCGTGGTGACAGATATTGAAAATCCCATCCCAGCTACCTCTGCACTCCCTCCACGATATCAGTCAGTGAGGGATAGGATAGCTGCTAGAACTACTTCTACGACTATATGGGATCCTAGTCTTATTGCCACCACGGGGCCCTTTATTTCGCGACCTCTTAATACACCTATTACTTCAGGTCTTAATACGCCTGTTACCTCAGTTCCTACCAATCCAACCATTTTTGTAGCACGCTCGACTCCGGTCATCAGTGCTGTGACAGCATCCTCATCTACAAACCCTGGAGCTGGTCCCTCTTACAGTCAGGGCCAGCCAGGGGTTTCATCTGGAGTCATTGATCCTGCACAAAATGCTCAGCCCTTTCCTGGTGGTGTTCCAGGAGCGGGGCCGTATGATGCCCATGGGCAGCCCATTGTGGACCCAGATTACCAAGGTCCACTCTTTTATTATGATGCGAATGGTCAGTACCTCGAGAACGTTTCATCCCTGCCTCGTCGACCTTTCGAGGAGAACTCGGCACCGTTGGATGTTACGTATGATCCTGTTACTCATACTTTTCGTGGGCTCCGGAATCCTCCCAGACAGCCCCAAGGACCACCCAATCAAGGCCAGCTGCCTTATGTGCAAACCCCTCAAGGGCAACCACTTTATGGCCCGCCTTACCCAAGACAATTTGGGGGCCCACAGAGACAACCCTACCCGGGACAACCCTCGACCGTTGGAGGTCCATCATATTCATATCAAAGTCAACCTACTGGATATCCAGGGCAACCTGGTACCCAACAAGGTTACCCAACTGGACAACCCGGGCAGCCTTACATTCAACAAGGCCAACCCGGTTTCCAGCAAGGGTACCCATCTGGACAAACTGGGCAAGTTTATACTCCTCAAAATCAACCAGCAGTCCAGCAGGGATATCCTCTTGGGCAGGGAGGGCAACCCTACTTACAGCAGGGCCAACCTACTGCCCAGTCTGGTCACCTTTCTGGGTAGGGTGGGCAACCCTACGTTCAGCAGGGTCAACCCACTGCTCAATCCATGCATCCTTCTGGGAAAGGGGGGCAGCCTGCTATACAGCAAGGCCAACGCGCTTCTCAACCTATGCACCAAGGGGGGCAGCCCGCTATACAGCAAGGCCAGCCTTCTGCTCAGTCTGTGCATCCTGGACGGCAGACGGGCCAACCTTCTATGCAGCAAGGTCAACCCGATGTCCGCCCTAATCATCCATCTGGACAAGCTGGCCAACCTCAGGGTCAACCAGTTGTTCAGCTGACTCAGTCATCTGTTCCGCAAGGACAACCCTTGGTGGTCCACGGACAACCTGGCACCCAGCAAGTTCATCTTGCTGACCAGCCAGGTCCATCTCAAATCCAACCAAGTCAACCTGCGGGATAGATGATCCAAGCCCAGTCGGTTCAAGGACATTACCCTAGGCCTCAAACTCAAACGGGTTATCAAATGTAAGGTGGGCTACAGCCTCAACCTTCTTACCAGATGCAACCTCCCTATCAGGCTCAGTATGGGACCCAGCAACCATATGGCTACCAGCAACCCCAGGGGCAACCTCAGTTTGCTCCTTATCAAAATTATCAACAGCCACAGGTCACTCCTTACCAAAATTACTAGTATGCTGCACCTGTGGGGCAAGTTGCTAATATATGGGGAGCTGGGGGGCAGACACAGGGACAGTCATCTGCATATGGCCAGAATCCGTATGGACAAAACCCCTACGGACAAGCTCCCTATGCGCCAGGCCCTTTTGGGCCAGGTCGGTCGGGAAAAAGTTCTTACGCACCAGGCCCTTTTGGGCCAGGTCCGTCCGGACAGAGTTCGTGGGGGCAACCACCATCTGGTTGGAACCCTAATGTCGCCTCGAATGCACAGCCACAAATGTCCTTCAACCCTCAGTTACCATTCTTAGCGACGTTGGAACTGCCTGATGTGTCCAAGTTAACAAATGATCCTATTTTGCATAATCCGTATTGGCCACCGGTTCTGACCAAAATACCAGGTGATTGTCCAAAGTTTGACGGCAAAGCTGGTGAAGACCCTCAGGCCCATGTAATGACTTATCACCTTTGGTGTTCATCGAACTCATGGCTTGATGATTCTATCCGGCTTCGCCTCTTTCAGAGAACTCTCACTGGTTCAGCCGCTAAGTGGTACATCGAACTCAATCGCGGCATGTTTCAAGATTTCAACTCGTTGGCTATGGCCTTCTTGACTCATTTTCAGTTACCCATTCGGTACGAGACTGGGACACATCTCCTCACGTCTCTCAAACAGGATACGGCTAGGCACATCTCTGATCATATACATGAATGGAGAAGGCGTCGTCGCTTGATTAAATTTTGGATTCCTGATCAACTCCTGACCAACTGGTTCACGACTTCCTTTGTCCCTAAGATTGCAAAAGACATCGCAATGGGAGCGTGTGTAACTAAGGAGCAAGAAATCGCGCAAGCTCAGTACGTCGATTTAGTGTACTCTCAGTCGGGTACTTTGTATGAGTATTTACCAGATGCCCCGAGGCCTGGACAGCCCAAAGCTCCACCAAAGCCTTCTGTTGATGGAGTCATTGGTTCTGTGAATTCATCATCAAAGAAATCGGCCGCGAACCCTGGGAAGCAGAAACAGAACACCTCTAACAAAAATGCCTCTCAGGGCCAATCAATTTCTGGGAGAACCTCCGAGGTAAACGCCGTTCATTCCACCGCGGCAGACAAATCCTCGAAAGGGAAAAAGAAAGGGAAAGCTAAAGATAAATCTGGACAGCCCAAGCAAGATCCCCCTAAGCCTCCTTCCGAGGAAGGAGCTAAGCAAAAACCTAAGTATCCTTGTCTCATTTGCGACGAGGATCACTATACCAAGGATTGCCCAAGGCAGTCCGAAGTTAGTCGACTTTTGAAAGGTGCTCTGGGGCCTCCTGCTGTGCTTAAAGAGCCTTTCCCCTCCCAGCAGACCCAAATGGTGGCAGATCCCTCTCAATCCTCTTCCTTGTTCGGTTCTCAAGTGTTCATGGCTGGAACGATTCCCATCCATGTTTCAACTTGAGCGAAAGATTATCCATCTCAAGCCGGGAAAGAGCGGAAGGTTACCTCCAGCGCTCCTCCGTCCAGTTCTGGTCCCCTTCACATTGAACGACCCAGCACTGAGACGATCCCCCGACCCCCTCCCAAAGGTGTACTCAGGAAGTCATCTTATAACCCCAATGCTCGTGCTGCCCAGCACTATAGCATTGTCGAGGACTTAGCTCAGGCTCCGTCTGCTATGTCCGCGTTAGAAGTCCTCCAGAGCTGCCCCTTCCAGAGGAAGTCCTTGCTATCAGCCATTGGTGGCATCGACCCAGCAGATTCGGATTTAATTTCTTTTGATCTCGAGGGTTTCACGCAGAGGCTACCTCACCAAGTGGCTTTCCTTATACAGGTCCTCATCAATGGCAAAACGATTCATCGTACAGTCATCGATGAGGGTGCCTCCACCTGCATCATGTCTGTTGCTTGCTGGAAGGCCATTGGTTCTCCTGCTCTGAGCCAGTCTCCTACAACCCTGGAAGCTTTCGATGGAAGAGAATCTCGTCCATATGGTATCCTCCCACGATTGCCTCTCTCTTTAGAAGGGAAAACCGTAGAGGCAGAGGTTGAAGTTGTTGATGCTAATCTCACTTACAACCTCCTCCTTGGACGAAGCTGGACATACGCCATGCAAGCCGTGGCTTCCTCCTTGTTCCGTGTCGTCCGCTTCCCTCATCAAGGAAGAATCGTCACGGTGGACCAGCTGTCCTTTTTCGCTTCCTCTTCAGAAGGAAATGTGTCGTTCGTGGAGCATACCTCGAAGTCATTAGTGAGTGTGGGTGTTGGACTGTTCAAAGATCCCTCATGGATGGGAGTCTTTCCCCTCCCACCTCCAAATCTCGCCCCTGTCAACATGATTTCAGTACATTCTGATCCATGGGTTCTTCCTCCCTTGAATCAGGAAGACTCTTGGGGTGATATGATACCGTTGAGTCCTGCCGAGCTCAACTACATCGAGATTGTCGCTGCATCGGCTCCCCCTCCTGAACTTGCTTTTTTAAGCAGTGTTCCTGATTCATATGATCATTTCCCTTGGCTGGGTGATGAGGCCACTTCGGATCCCCTGAAGGAAACATTTCCCTCCGACGAGGCCATCATAGAGACTATGTCTCTCGAAGAGCTCCCTTGGTTAGATCACCACCATCGTTCTTCGTTTCTCCCTCCACATTCGGAAATGGTCGCTTGTCTCGAGCAGTTTGCTTCATGTGTCCCATCTCCGCCCCTCCAAACACCTGTCCAGCTATACCAAGTGTCTTCGGAGGGCAATATGGGTAACATCATGCAAACCCAGCCTATCGACATCTCTGTCAAACCAGGGATTGTCGAGAATATTTTCATTGGAGTCACATGCACTCCTGAGGAAGTTCAACTCTATACTGCTTTATTTCGTGAATTTTGTGATGTCTTCGCATGGTCTTACGAGGAAATTCCCGGCATCGACCCTAGTATTGTGGTGCACGAAATACCTACTTATCCAGGCGCTAAGCCTGTTCGTCAGCGCTTACGTCCAGTGCACCCTCGAAAGGCTGCAGCCATCAAGGCTGAAGTCGAAAAGATTCTTCGAGCTGGTTTCATCTATGCCATCCCCCTCATGGAGTGGGTGTCCAATATAGTCCCTGTGAATAAAAAGCAGGGCACTATCCGGGTCTGTGTTGACTACCACGATATTAATTGTGCCTGTCCAAAAGATAACTTTCCTACGCCTTTTATTGATCAGCTTATTGATGACTGCGCAGGAAGTGAGATTTATTCGTTTATGGATGGCTTCTCTGGTTATAACCAGATCAACATAGCCCCTGCAGACCAGCATAAGACAACTTTCGTTTGTCCTTGGGGCACCTTCACTTATAAGAAGCTTCCTTTCGGTCTCAAAAATGCCGGTGCCACTTTCCAGCGTGCGATGTCGTATGCTTTTCATGATATCTGACACATCGTACAGCCTTACCTGGATGACCTCCCAGCTCATTCAGCTAAACGTCAAGACCACCCATCTCATTTACGCGAAATTTTTCTCCGCTGTCGACACTACCGTATTCGACTCAATCCGCATAAGTGTGTCTTCTACGTAGAATCTGGCCGACTACTCGGGTTCATCGTCTCCCGGGAAGGCATCCATCTGGATCCCCTCAAAGTCAAGGCCATTTTGAATCTTCCTCCCCCTGCCTCTTTGCAGCAATTGCAGAGCTTGCAGGGTAAAGCTAATTTTCTCAGACGATTCATTCCGAATTATGCCGAGGTGGCTAAGGGTTTCACACAGTTATTAAAGTGAGACACACCATTTCGTTGGGATGTTATCGCCCAGGAATCTTTCGAGCGCCTTAAAGACCTTCTTGTCTCAGCTCCGCTCTTAAGACCTCCGAACTACCACCGTGATTACACCCTCTATCTTGCTGCCGCTGACACCACCATTGGCATGGTTCTACTACAGGATGATGATGCCGGCACTGAGAAAGTTATCTATTATCTTAGTCGCAACCTTCTGGATATGGAAACTCGCTACGCATATGTCGAGAAGTTGGCATTGGCAGCTGTCTGCGCCGTCCAACGATTCCGCCATTATATCATGTTGAGCACAACGACCGGGATCTCTGACTGCAACCCCATGACCTACATTTTGTCGCGTCAACTGCTGGGGGGCAAATACTCAAAGTGGATTGTGATCCTCCAAGAGTTTGACTTGGAATTAACTGCAGCCAAGTCTAAGAAATCTCTGGTCTTTGCTGAACTGCTCTGTTCCTTACCATCTCACTCTGCACCATCTCGTTCGGAGGAGCATATCCCAGATGAAACATTGTTTCTCATCAGCACCCTCGACCCGTGGTACGGGGACATTATCGTGTATTTGCAGACGTCTTCCTTCCGTCCAAACGTATCGAAAGATGCTCGACGGTGAATTCGTCACCAAGCTCAACCCTATCGCATCTTGGGCGATACCCTGTACCGGCTCGGCGTTGATTCTGTTCTCCGTCGATGTTTGACTCTCGAGGAGGCTGAGCGGGTGTTGAATGACTGCCACTCCGGCGCTTGTGGCGGCCATATGTCCGGATATGGTACCACCCAGAAGATCCTCCATGCTGGTTATTTCTGGCCTTCCATCTTCAAGGATTGCATCCTTGCTGTACGTGCATGTCATGAATGTCAGGTTTACCATCGGAAGATGCATGCACCTGTTGCACCACTGCACCCTGTTGTCACCGTAGGTCCATTTGCCAAATGGGGCATCGATTATACATACTGTAACCCTCATTCGGCCGGGGGGCATGGGTACATCATCGTTGCCGTGGATTATTTCACAAAATGGGTCGAAGCGATGCCTACATTGAACAAAGACGGTTACATAGCGGCGTAGTTTTTATTTAATCATGTCATTACTCGTTTCAGAGTCCCTCAGGTGATTGTCACGGATCACGGAAAGAATTTCCGTAATCACATGATGACGAAACTAACGACCCAACTAGGCTTGCGTTAAGATAGTTCGACACCGTACTATCAACAATCTAACGGTCAAGTTGAGGCCGTGAACAAAGTCTTGATCACTATGCTTCAACGCACCGTCAATACGCACAAGTCTAATTGGCATCTGATGCTGTTCCCAGCCTTGTGGGCCTACCAGACTTCTGTGAAGGACACCACCGGTTTCACTCCGTTTCAATTGGTTTACGGACTGGAGGCCACCCTTCCCGTCGAGTGTGAGATTCCTTCGTTAAAATTAGCTGTCGAGTTGCTTCCCAACAACACTCCGGTGGAGGAACGGCTTCTTTACCTAGAACGGTTAGACGAGACTCGTCGTTTAGCCTCTCTGGCTATCGAAGTGCAAAAGAAGAGAGTCAAGGCTCACTTTGACCAGAACATTCATCCTCGTTCCTTCGTTCAGGGAGATCTAGTACTGCTCTACGATCAAGCTAAAGATAAGCTGGGGGCAGGAAAACTCGAATACATGTGGCTAGGTCCCTATATCGTGAAAAGAGTTTTACAAAAGGGCGCATATGAGTTGATTTATTACGAAGGAAATCCTCTTGACAAGCCCCGCAACGGGCTGTATTTGAAGAAATATTATGCACGACTTAGTTCACTCAGTTTGTACATACGCGTGTTTAGTGTGTTCTGTGTGCATGATTTCATGTTTTGCTTTGGTGTGAAGACGTGTTTCCCTCTTATTGTGTTTTCTTCTTCTTTTGCAGATGTCTAGTGCACCCTATGTTGGTTTCGCTGATGGCTCTTGCCGTAGTACTTGCAATTTGTCTTCTGCGGCGTGGGCAATCTATGATCCTCACGGAGAGTTGCTAGATCTTCAAGGAGTCTACCTCGGTCATACCACTAATAATGTTGCCGAATACAGTGCCATAATTGAGCTACTAGCCGAAGCAGTTGATCTCGGAATTCGTGCGATGATGGTAAACCTGGACTCCCAGCTTGTCGTTCATCAACTCAACGAGCGATATTCCGTCAGAGACCAACGTATCCTAAGGTTGTATCTATGTGTCAGATTGTTAGAAAGGAATTTTGACTATATCACATATCAACATATTCCGAGACGATTAAACACGTTGACTGATGCATTGGAAAATCATGTGTTAGACAGACATTTGCGAAATAGATAAACATCATACAAGAAAACATAGGAAGCATAATAGAGTAAAGCATATGTAAATAAGATATTTCTCAAGCATAGTTTGCATGCGTGCCATGTGTGCTTTTAAGCTTGCATTTAAAAAATTAAAATATATGGGTCATGTGTTGTGCAATTCATACATAAGATTACATTTGTACTGAACATTTGCATAACATAACCAAGACATTATCATATGTAGCAAGATCCATCCAAAAATCGGTTTGTATATATATATATCGTGTGGCGCACTAAGGCGCTCAAAAATAAGTGTGTATGTCAAAAATAGAGTCACTATCCTCAGTACATCCGAGACATATGTCTCTGAAAACAACAGTGGAAGTAAACCTAGGCAACTAGTGTGCTGGGTTATGCTCTCTGTAGCATACAGCTGCTCGTGCCACCCGCCTCAAAAGGCGGTGCATCCTGGGTGCCACCCCCACTGTGTGGATCTGGTGCTCTATAGGGACCTCCTCGACCCCCTGGTAATCCGGCACTCCCTCCAGCAAACCCTCAAGGTTGCGAGCCACAGTCTCTGACGTATCCACTCCTGGAGGAACTAAGGCCAGGGCTCCAGCTTTTGGCCCCTCTCTCCGTGTCGTTGGGGCTAGACCAATGGGTCTCACAGGTCCCACATCTGCATACGGTGACATTTATTAAGACATGTACATGAAAAACCAAAAACATCAAAAAGTGTTAAAATGAGATCAAGTGACATACCTCCATCATCCCAATGCTCTCCTGCGGGCAGTGGCATGTCAGGATCATTGCGGAAGTCCATGCCGGCGTATGGCCAGTCCTCCACAATGACAACCTGGCGGTCCAGCCACTCTCTGAAGTACACTCCCCAAGATACTGGGCGACCACCACCTCCACGTGGCATGACGCGGGCCCATCAACTGGCCCTCGTCTCCCGAGGACCCCTAGGTGGATCCACAGCCATCGTCTGTAACTGTAAAGTTGGCACTCGCTCCAGCATGAGTGGAAGAAGAAGCGACCCATATGCAAACTGCTTCGTCTCTCCACGGCGGCAGTTGCTTAGTTGCCTCTTCATGCTAATGGTCACCGCAGTCACCTAGTCAAATATGGTGGGCTGTAGGCACTCCAGAGCTAACAACAGTTGGTTCTTCGAGGCCTCATGATTGGCCAAGGAACCCGCTGCCCGTGTCACTAGGAAGAGTATCGTGCGGAGGGGCATATCCCGCACTGTCGGGATACCAACCTTCCCGCTCCGTGTCTTTTCAGCTCCTGGGCATACTCTAGCCATCAGCTGGTCCAGAGTCTCACCGCTGGGTCGCTGCCCCTCCAGGATGGGCCTCTGGCCCCGCACGACAAACTAGTCAAAAAATAGATATCTGAGGCATCAAACTCGATATCTTGCCCGCCGATGGTGAATTTCCCATCTATTGGGTCCCACGCTCTGATCAGGAACTCCAACAAGTCAGGTTGCACCCTCAAGCGCGGAGTCAGGAAAAATTTCAAAAAACCGCATGCCCACATTGCATTCCGGCATTCGGCGAGCGCATATGCGGCTATATCTTCATTATCATGGGCTCTCTCTTGCCATACAAAAGCCATTGTGCCCTGCAAAGCCATGAAGAAACATTAGATCGCTGTTTGTGGAAAAATTTACGTTCATTTTATAAAAATTCATATTTTTCCGCGCCAGCGCGACTGTTTTAAAAACAGTCGCGCTAAAAATGGTGCCTCAGTTGTTTTTTCATTGGGTCAGCGCGGAAGCACACGGGTTTTCCGCGCTGACCCAAAAGCTGGTACGTGTAATATTAAATCGGTCAGCGCGGTCCCGAGCGGGAAACCCGCGCTGACCGAGAGCGCATCCATGCTCAAAAAATTTGCCCAATTGGGCAAATTCCACCGTTAAAATCCTACCAAATATAATCAAAATGCAAGGCAGGGAGAGGGGAACCTACCTGGAAGAAGCCATTCGAAGAATGGTGTCCGTACGGGCTGGAAATCACTCCGTCAACTTTCTGGCTTCTCCACGTTCTTCACATCCCAAAATGGTAACAATGGTAAAAATGACTTTTCACCCCCCTATTTATAGTAAAAAACTCATAATTGACCATATTTTGGGTTTTTGTCACCTTTTTTACCATGGATTTAGCACTAGTATCACGGAATTATGCCTGTATGCATGTTTTTATATGTTTTTTACACATATCGAACGGATTTATGCGGGTAGTGTTCTTGTGAAGGTTCAGGTAACCAGCATGGTCATAACGGTTCATCGTGTACTTGGTCTCCGAAAAATGTCGTCTTTGAGCTCTTTTCCGACATGAAACAAGAAAAGATGGCCGAGCTTCCTTTCAGCTCATTAAAGGGAACGAGAGGCGGTCGTTTTAAGCTCTTTTTCTGACCGTGTAACTTAAAAAGATTGCTGGGTATTTGTCGTTTCACACTCGTTATTGGCTCTAAAACGACGTGTTTCCGACCACTCTTTTACTTTTTTGGGTCGAAGGCACTATTTACGAAAAGTACTCCTCGATCGTAATGATCGGGAAGTTCTTTCAAGCATTGTTTTATACTTTTTCGGGCTCGAGAGACACAACTGTACGAAAAAGCACCCCCCTGGAGTCTCCTTTTCCGCTGTCTTTTCAGACTCTCTAAACAAGAAAAGACGCCGAGTTTTTCCTTTGTCAGGCTCGTTAAACACTTGATGACATCTGGCATCGTCGAAATGACGCTCTTCAAGCATATGCTATCCCCGTCAAGTTTGTCATCCAAAAATAACCGGGGTACCTGCCAGAAATGGTGGGGAAAATGGAACTGCAATTGTTGCGTCGGCAGTATGTCGCTCTTGAACATGGCATTGGTCTGCATTCGTGTCGGGTGGGAATTTCTCATTTTGTTTCACAACTGACCTCCGTGGGTACGGGTTATCCTATTTGACCTCTCATTTGCTCATTGCCATCGTCACCATACCCTTTGCTCATTTGATTTCAAATACTGCCAAATCCACTGTCGTGCCGCCGATATGTTCAACAGAAGTTGACCTCTGCAATAATACAACCTCCTCTGCCATCTCACACAAATCATTTTACCTCTGTCTCGTGTCGATGATGTGGGAAACATTATGGACCACCTTCGATCAAGGTCACTTCCTGTCGACTTCAGCTCATTATCCGGGAAGGTGACTTAGAGACTCCCTTCAAGGTGCCTTAGGGCCTGCATGCCTCAATGGCACGTTCTTCGTGTTCGACGTGATGTTTTCATTATTGGCCTCCGATCGAATGATTCTGCAGGTGTTCGACGCCATCTCATTGATTCACACGCCACAGATTGTACCTATAAGTGCCTTGAGGACCATTGTCATTATTGGTGGTACCTCTCGCGTCTGTTAACAGTTTTCATCATTAACTGGTAATCAGACGATGTTCATGCATGTTCAACTTCAGCTCATGTATTCACATGCTTGGACTTGTACTTTGTTCGGGTCGGGGTAGAGCGCAAGACCCTGGATCTCTGTCTGTTATGGTCCAGGTTGCGATTTTGTGGATGGTCATTACATGACTCATTGCTGGATGGCTACGCCCATACCTGAGTCTTCATGGATGGCTGCGACCATACCTTATCATTATTCTGGTCTCTTTAGCTGGGTGGCTGCGTCCATTCCACAGACCTTTTCGCATGTCTTTCGGATGGCTGCGCCCATGCCTAGACTGCATGTACTTGATTATCAGAGATTTTCGGTCCTTCCTGGTGGTGTTCCAGTTCGGCAAGTTTCGTAAAGCATTTCACCCCTCCCACTCTCTCGGTCTTCATGATTTAGGGGGCATCTGTTACACAGTAATTTGTCACTGTCTCCCTGTCAGTCACCCTACTGTGTCAGGAATTCACAATAATCAAGTTCATGCCTTCTAAACTGGCCAAAAACCCACTTTTCCAAAGTTTTCCTCATCAGCGCGTCTGTTTCTAAAATATCCGCGATGACTGGCGCTTTATAACAGACCGCGTGCGCTGCCAGCGCGGAAGCACACGGCTTTCCTGCGCTGATCGAATTTCATGACCAGCGCAGCCCCTGTTTGTATCTACCCACGTTGACATGACCTTTTCCATTATGTCTTTGGGACGTCAGCGCGACAGACCGGTTATGCACCCGTGCCGATCCAGTTTTGGCGAATTTGTTCCAACAGCTAGCCTTCCAGATAACTCCAGACTTGGTTGTTGGCCTTGTGAGTATCAACTCCCTTCAATGGCATGTCTGTTCGACCCTTTGCAACTACTTCCCTTGAGGATAAGCTCATCCTTCCACCCTTTTAGGAGGCTCCTTCTCCTATATAAACTTCCACCATTACCATGAGCAGCTAGTTTGGAATAGCTTGGATTGTGTAGAGCTTATAGTGCTTAGATTGCTGCTACTATAGGTATTTGGTGTGCTAAGTGTGGAAGTGCATGATAGCTTAGGGAAGGTTGTGTTATGTTGCTTGTGTGAGAGAGAGAGTTTCTTGTCTTGGGAGAATCATTTCCAAAGGTGAATGCTTGAGACACTTGCTGACTAGCCCCTCTTGAGAAGGTTACCGATGTCAGAACATTTGGTTGTACTCTTCTCTGCTTGATTAATAATAGACGACTACTATTATTGTTCCATTCTCATTTGTCTATGCAATGGTTAAATGTGAATTACATCTTTTCTGACTGATGTATGGTTGCTTTTATTAGATTTCACACTTATGTTTGTTTCCTCTTCGTGTGTGCAGGTGTCTATTCGCGGAGATCGCGGAGGATCGTGATCAGCGAGAGCGAAGGAGTGAAGGCGGCATCTCTTCATCAAACAATAGCGCTGGAATCCAAGTAGGTGCTATTTGCCTCTTGTTTAATTGCAATTAGGAACTTGCATAGTAGCATTGACTGATTGTTGCTAGACCCATTCTGGGCTAGTAGGGATCGCCTCTATCCGTAGAGGGGATTTACCTCTCCAACACAGTGCTTCGCCAGTTGAAGGCAGAGTTAACTGCATGCAAGACTAAAACCCAACAAAGTTTTGGGTATGTTACTCTCATAGTCTCATTCATTCTTGAGAGGTTACATGTTATGTGCCGAAGGATGAGCTTAGGTCCCTTTGATCTGAGGGAGCCAAGGCAGGGATGATGGTCATTACTCTATCCTCACACAGGAGGAGGACCGATCCGACATTTCTTTGAGGAAGATTTCTTACACTGGCTTCGTGGCCAGATTGTGATGATTGATGACTATTCTTATGAGGGCATGGACTTCACCGGTAACCCTGACTTGATGGTGCCGCCCGGGACCAACTGGGGTCCTCAAGGTGAGAACGATTTTTTGAAAATACCTCAATTATTTTTTAGCTTTTGAATGTTTCTATAATGTTTTTATAGGTGAAATAAGTACTGACATGAAGCTTTATGCTGAACACAGATGTGGTGTTATTACGACCTGTAGGCGAAACCCACCATATGCGACGAGGAGACCAACTACCTGCTGGGGGGGGTAATGCTGACAGTCTTCGCGAGGTTCTGAGGAACCTAGAGGGCTTGAGCATGGGTGTCTTCCCCCCTTCCTATGAGGGAGATTCCCGCTCATTTGCGGTGGCACATAGTCGGTGTACTTGAGCAGTTTCTAGAGCGGCTTTAGCATTTCAGGAGCAGTAGGCTCTTTTTTAGCAGGTGTTTTGGCATAGCCAATGGGTGTTTGTAGCTGGGTTTAGTAGCCATTTTGTACTTAAAACATCCAAGTTTTCGAATATTTCGACGTAAAACACTAGATATTGATCTCTACATATATATATATATATATATATACAAACATTTTTGTATTTTGATGGCGTAAATGTTTTTTAAATGTTTTTGTAAAATTTTTTGCTTTTCATGCATGCTTATATAGTGAATGAGACAGATGCCAATCTAATACATAGTTAGCTAATGAATCAGCAACCACATTAAATTCTCTAGGAATGTGTTCATATGTGATTATTTCAAATTGATGTTCCAAGAGTCATACCCTTAAATAATGACATGACAAGGTTGGATTATGAATGTGATAACGATTTTTCAATTGCATAACAACTAGCTAGGAGTCTAACCTGACCACCAAATTTGAGATGTCCCTTAACGATGCTTCCATGAGAAGTGAAATTACGAACATGTACTTGGCAATATTGTTGGTGGCAGTACCAAGAAAGACTCCTTCGAAACAAAATAGTTCTGACTCAGGTGTGTAGATGACCCAAGTAGCTAATGCAATGTGTCGTGTATGATGACTGGCACCACCCACGTATCGTACATATGCTAAGGGTAACGAAGACATTTTCATTGTGAGAAGGATGTATGAGACGAATACTCCAATAAATATCAAAACAATCCAATCACACCAAAAATGGAAGCAAAACTTATGAATACATAAAATTACAAAGCACATGCCTAGTGCAATACTAGGCATAATACTTTTTCAAATAGAGCCCATTTTAGGGCTCGGTGAGCGGGACTCCTTCCTAGTCCTGAAGTTCATATGCCCCTTTTCAGAGGAATTTCTTGACAACATAGGGACCTAGCCATAAGGGTTGAAGTGTTCCTACCCCTAAGAGGTCATGTTTTTTATCATAGCGCAAAACAAGATCTCCCTCTTGGTAAGAACGAGGCTTAACCTTTTTTTCATATTGGATTTTTACCCAACGCTTGTGAGCCTTGAGTGCCAATTCGACATCTCGACAGGTTTTGTTCACTTGATTAAGGTATAGTAAGCATTCTTCTTCGGCAGTAGTACTGGGCAGAAGTTCAATGGCTATTTTCAAGGAAGGGATCTGACACTCAATGGGTAAAACTGCTTCTAGGCCATAAGCGAGTTGGAAAGGTGTAAAGCCTATGGCAGTTTTCACTGAATTTCGGTATGCCCATAGCGCCAAATATAACATTTGGTGCCAATTGGTTTTATGATTCCTACAAACCTAAAGTTCAGGGTTTCTAAGACGCCATTGACAGCTTCTACTTAACCATTAGCTTGGGGATAGTAGGAGGATGATTAATCCTGACAAAAACCAAGCAGCGATGTTAAATCAGACATCATAAGGTTCTGGAAATGAGATCCATGGTCTGTAACGATCATGTGGGGTACACCAAAATGATAGATAACATAATTGAACAGGAATAGCACCGCGGTTTCTCCATCGGCTCTATATGTGGGAAGGGCTTCAGTGCATTTCGTGAAATAGTCCACAGCTACTATGATATAGTTGTATCTAGCAGAGGAAACAGGATTGCAAGTTACGAAGTTTATCCCCCATTTGGAAAAGGGGTTGGTGGAGATTACCGAGTACAGTAGGACTGGAGGAGCGTGCATTTTCTTGGTGAACACTTGATAAGGGTGGCATTACAGGATGGCCTTGACATAATCTTTGAACACGGTTGTCCAATAATAGCCTATGTGCAAGATTTTCTATGCAGTAGATATGCCAGAAATATGACCGCCACATGCCCCAGCATGGCAGTCATTTAAAACATGTTTCGCCTCTTCATGAGTGAGGCAACGTCGAAGAACTGTATCCACACCGCAACGATATAATGTATCATTAATCACTAGATAGTGTCGCACTTGGCGATGGATGCGACGACAGTCACCTATCGATAGTTCGGGGCGAAACCGTTATGCTTGGAGGTAGACAAGAATGTAACTATACCAAGCGTGAGTGGTGTCGATAAGATAGAAAGGATCTTAATGTCCGGAAAGGATCTTAATGTCCGTAAGAGGATCGTGGACTATCGCGTTAGGATTGACGATGGGAAGGTCTGACAAAAGTTCGGCGAAGACTAAGGAGTTCTTCGCCTTGGAAACTATGAAAACCAAATCAAATTGTTGGAGGATCATGATCCATTTTGAATATTTTCCTCCAATTACTTGACGAGACAAAATATTTCTCATGGGATTCTCCAAGGCGATGAGAGTAGTCTATCGCAGCAGGATGTAGTGTTGGAATTGGCTGACAGGAAAGACAACTGTCAATGACAGTTTTTCCACATGTGAATATCTAAGTTCGGGACCACCTAGGCCTTTTGACAGATAATAGATCACATTTTCACTTCGGTCATCATGAGTCTGAACCAAGACCATTCCAAGATAGGATGGTGAGGCTACCAGATATAGAAGAAATTTGCGACCATACTTGGGAACGCTAAGGAGTGGGGCTGATATAAGCACCTTTTTCAAGGCATCAAATGATCGTTGGGCTTGATCATCCCATAGATACAACACTCCCTTCTTAAGTAGCCGCATAAAGCCTTTCGTCAACTTGGAATACTTTACGATGAACTATCGTAAAAAGTTTGTTTTCCCTTGCAAACGTTGGAGCTATAGAATGGATTGTGGTTCAGGAAATTGAGTAATTTCCTTTACCTTATCAGGATCAACCCTAATCTCGTACTTGGAGACAATGAATCCAAGTAAGCATCCAGACTCGACAAAGAAAACGCATTTGTGCAGATTCTGGCAGATGTTGTAAAACCAGCACCTTAGAAAGATTTCTCTTAAATGGTTTAGGTGTTGCATTCATTACTTGGAATGGGCTGGAACGTCATCCAAGTAAGCATGAAAAATATGCCGAATATCGTGAAATGCGTATTCCATGGCTCTTTGAAAAGTTGCTCCAACATTATTTAAACAGAATGGGAGTTTGTGATAGGCAAAGATGCCCCATGGGCAGATGAAGGCAGTTTTGTGCTGGTCTTTGGGTTTTATAGTAATTTGGTTGTAACCTGAGAATCCATCCATTAATGAAAATCATTCACAGCTGGCACAATCGCCGATGATCTGATCAATGAACAGTGTCAGATAATTATCCTTCAGACAAGTGGCGTTCAAGTCTCGATAGTCGAAAAATACGTGGATGGTTCCTTGTTTTTTATCGATGGGAACCAAATTGGAAACCCAATCCGTTAAAGGAATAGGATAGATGAAACCAACATGTAAAAATTTTTCTACTTCGTTTTTTATGGTTGCCATTTTGTGGGGATGGATCAGTCGAAGCCTTTGACAGACATGTTTAGCATTGTCATAAAGCTTGATCTCATGCTTGAAAATAGACGAATCTATGTCGGGAATTTCCTCATAAGACCAGGTGAATACATCGCGAAATTCCTTAAAAAGGTAGGTCAAGCTTGCAATTTCCTTATGATTGCAATCTGCTCCAATCTGGATGTTTTCCACGATGCCTGTCTTGATAGAAATATCAATGAGTAATGCCTTTGAAATATTGCCCATGTTTCCTTCCACCTCCAAAGTTTGGATGATCATAGAGGGTGAGGAAATGATTGCTAGTATGTGAGGAGATAGGATTTGAAGAGGCATCGTGTCCGAATCCGATATCAAAACACGATGGTGTGAATCCTCCCAAGGTCGCTCTTCTAAACTCATGATTTCTTGAATAGCTTCATCCATAGGCAGGACTTGATTGAGTGGATCGAAAGAAGGAGCATTTATGGGAGGGACAGTGGTACCGTTGGCCATAAGAAAAGTGGCCGAAGATGTGGATGCATATTGAATGGCTTGGTAGGCCAATTCAGCTGGTGACAGTGGAATTTGTTCTCCGTATGTGTCAATGTCTGAAGGAGCTGGTAGGATCCATGGATCGGTCTGTTCATGAGGAATAGATGAAAGCATATTGACTGTCTATGAAACCTTGGGTGACTGAAGAGGGAAACAACCCATGAGTGAAGAAGCCTTCAATAGACCGGTACCGATACTGACGTAAGAGTCAGGTATACCACCTACTAGGGGTACAGAGCCACTTGGAAAAGGTGAATAATCAGGGGTGTAGAAAGATAGCTGGTCTACTGTAACTACCTTTCCACCCAGAGGAAATAAGATGATACGAAAGACAGTAGATACAATGGTCATCATGGCATATGTCCAACTGCGACCCAATAAGAGATTATAGTCTAGTATTTTATCTACGACTTCTATGTCCACCATTACAAAGTGATGGGGTAGCTAGCTAGGTAACCTTTTTGGATGAAAGTGTTGTCGTCGAAAGCTTTAAGGGAATTCGATAGTGGGGATAGGGTTGGAGAACCCAGAGCGAGCCACCATGAAGCCGACATGACGCAGGTAGAAGCACCTTCGTCAATGACAATTCGATGTATACCTTTATCTTTCGAAAAATTTTGCACTTGAAATGCAAGCTAGTGGGAAAGGGGAGGCTTACACTTTTCCATGTCAAAAATTGCAAGCATGGAATCTTATGGGTCGATGCCACCAGTAGCCGAAATCAAATCTTTCCTTTGCGTTGGGCATGTTTGTAATACTTTAAGCGTCGACATAGCTGACGACGTTTGCGCCAAGTCTTCTACAATGTTGTAGTTTTGGGCGGAATGTGCAGATATATTCTATGTCGAAGTGCCCCTTTAGGGGGGCGAATTACAAGGTCAGTAACTAGTCGTTCAATACGAAAATCATTGGGCGATGGTGGGTTTTGACTTGAGGAAGGTCCCTCTGCATGAGCGACAAGAGCTCCATAGGATTTGACTCTTGTTTGTAGATCTATCATTTCAAAGGTGTAAACGGTAGAAGATCCTTCACCAGCTGAAGGTTGTTGCGAACCACCATTGCCCCCTTACGGGGGTTGGGGTTAGTTTGCAATAAGGTTTTGCTACAGCTGAGAGGGGAAAGGATTATTAAGGATAGCAGGGGTCCTACCAGTATCTTTTTTAGCAATGTATTCTACGCATCCTAAAGACGCGGGAAACGATAGGTCATGTGGTCTTCAGCACATATTTTGCAAGGGAATCTGGCAGGTTTATCCTTTTGATCGTCAGGAGGCGCAACAACCTTCTATTTTGGGTTTTGCTTCTTTGTTAACTGCTCCTCAGAAGGAGCAGTATTTTCTTTCATATTCTTGTTCTTACCACCAGGTTTTTGCGTAGACTGCACAGATTTTATCATGGTGGTAGGAAGAGTAGTTGATTTGGTAGAGGGGTCCACTAACATCTGGGAAATGTGACCGTTGAGTTGTTTTACAGCAGCCCCAGAGGTTGCACTAATAATCCCATTGGCATGCAGTCTGGGGTGCTGAGTAGCGAAAACATTGGAGCTACGAGGGGCATTGGTGATTACATCATAAAGAGTGCCAGACTGTGAATATATCATATCTAAGTGCTCGGCATGACGCATGGATTGGTCTTCTGTGACTGCAACACTTAAAGCGACATCTTTAGTGATTTGTGGGAGTAGGTACTTGCAGAACCAGTCCGCTAAGAGAAGGTCTGGCAGGAGAGATTTGATTAACCTCCCCCTACATCTCCATTCATGTATATGATTAGAGATGTGGTTAGCTGTATCTTGACGTAATGAAGTGAGGAGCTATGTACCAATCTCATAGCAGATGGGTAGCTGGAAGTGCTTTAAGAATTCCATTGCTAGAGCATCAAAGGTATTTACTGATGTGTGTGGTAACTCAATGTACCACTTAGCTGCATTGCCAGTGAGGTTGTAGGGAAAAATACGTAACCGGAAACTATCATCCACCATGGAGTTGGAAACACACCAAAGATGATAGGTGGTGATATGGGTGCCCAGATCCTCCTCTTTTTTCCTTTTGAACTTGGGGATGTCTGTTGGTATTTTATGTGGGATTGGCAGCCAAAGTAAGTTATGATAGATGGGGTCATTTGTAAGTTTATACAAGTCAGGGATATCCAACGTTGCCAAGAAAGGCAGAGTGCGTGGTGCCCCCAACTCAGATCAAGGCGATGACATATAACTTGAGGATCCTTGCGGTCTTCCCATTGTTTGAGTCCCAATATTATACATAGGCTGCGTGGTATAGTAGTTGCCTTGGGGTATTGTTGTGGGGAAAAGTATCCGATGCGGATGACACTAACCCTACTCTAAAGGTGACAGTCTTTAGCAACAACAGAAGATAAAGTTTTCATGTTCCACTTTATAGAAGTACAGAGAGAATGGAAAGAAGGTCAACCAACCTGGTGTCTTTCGCTTAGTCGATCCTTGTCCTTCTCTCTTTGTATCCCGTTCCCAGCTCTTTGCTCTCCTAGCCGATCCAGCTACACACAGAACCTGCACAAAACAAGAGAGCAAACTACAAGATACATGTACTCATAACTGAAGCATGGATTAGGGTGCATCAAATATACGTGTAAACACAAAACATCTATGTAAAACAAGTATATAGGAGAACATGCAAACTTTATTGATAGAAAGTAACAGGGTTCTAGAGGAAGTTACAACCAATGATGATGGCTCCAATCCAGCAGCACCTCCTCGGCAGCAAGAACTCTCCTCTTCACCTCTAGTAAAACAATCACCCAATAATCCTGGCAGTATACCAACAGCACCTCCTTGCTTATACAAAATTCCAGCCTCTTTAGACCTCATAGAAGAGCTCTATATATAGGAGAGAAGAAGAGAGGATGAGTCAGCTGGAGGCTGGCATATAGCTGACTAGTGTCCTCTCCCTCTTCAGTTAATCTTTAGTTCTTGAGTCCACTTGGAGATCCTTGGTTACACATGGTGATCAAGTACCTCTTACTCATCACAAGGCGAATCTGATGAACCAAGTGTCAGTTTGGAAGCTTCCTGGGCAGTTGACACCTTGCAGGATGACTGTGCCACTTGGCCAATCTCGCCCAGCGCAGGTAGCCTTCATTACTTTTGACTTCCAGCGCAGGTACAGAGTGGGACAGTTGCATTACAGCGCAGAAGCTCAGTTAAGCAGCTGACATGATCCAAAATAAGCCTGTTTTGAAGTGTTTTCAGGTGGAGAACTGATTGGAAGTGCTGTTGTTTGATGACCTTGTTCTTTTAGGGGTAAGAACAACATGTTTAGGGACTGAGGATCCCTGTAATTATTGACATTCCATGCTCCTTGACGCGAGGCACAAAAATGTCTATAACAGGTATGGCATTGTAGTGTGGATTTCCATGGGGAATTTGATGTTGGGGTATATACTTTCCCCTAGGATAAGCACTGTCCCCTTGACTCATTTGAAATTGTGAGTACGGTGCCCCCATGGATTGGTTGGGACCTCCTTGAGGATTCCTACGCAACACAGAACTAACCATATGTCCTTGATTTACATAAGGAATGCTCATGTCAATCAATGACTGACCATGCATGCTTGAGAATGGAGGGGGAACTATTACATTCTTGACTGGTATGTGCATATTGGGAATGCCCCCAGATACTTGAATCTAGGGGTTTGAACTGTACAATGGCTGCCAACCATATTTTTGGTGGACGAAAACCACACTAATAGTGCTATATTGAGCGTTATAAGGAGCGTTGTATGTAGCACTTGTCAAAGGTATACAGTTTGACACTAAAGGGCTGGAACCAACATTGGCTGGGTTCCACTCATGGAGGGTGTCATGTGAGTGTTTGTACCTAGGACAAATGGGATAGCGGGGTTCGCCATCAATGATGTGGTGGCGACTATCAATTGGGGATGTGGTGGAGGACCAAAAGTGTCCACAAAGTTCCACAACCCGTTAGTCGTCGATGGGATGGATGGAAATGTTCCAACTAAAGAGACAGAGAGTACAAGTGCCATGAGAACCAAGAGTGGGTCGAATAGATTTGTGAGCAGAGGGTTAAAGGGAAGAAGAAATCCTTCGGTAAAGAAATCCTCCAGCAAACTTGAATCGTTGGTTGTCCAAACAAATTCCATGTGAGATCTAGGAGACTGATTTCCCGAAGATGGGGAATTCGGTTCACTAGAGCTCGGCAGATCTTCCACAATGAGTGGAGGAAGTCCTAAAAATCATCTAGATTGACGATGAGGGCCGGACGTAGCCATGGGGACCATTAATTTTTATCAATAAATTTTATCATGATATTTGTTAGAGTCTCAATGATAGCGCACAGGTACCTAAAAAATATAAAAAATATACTAAGTTGATCAATCAACAAACATAGGGAAATGACCCTGTCTGATAAGCACCAATTACTGGAGATGAAACCTAGTATCACAATGAATAACAAATAGGGCTGGCCAAATGTATAGATATGGTTACTCTAGAGCTTCACCTAAACCTCAGATTAAGGGGCCAAGTACTCTCGTGAAGATGAGCACCCTCCAAAAAACTGAAGACAGAGTAGGTCCGTTTGTGTTAGGTAACAGAGCAACCCATCCCAGTCACCTTGTGTAAGTCCCTAAAAGCTTGGCCACTAAGGATACCTCAGATCACAGACACTACCAGGGGTGGCATAGTCGCAGACAATATGCTGTGTGGGCAAGATACCTGAGTCCCCAACTCTGCTCCGAAATCCCGAAGGGATCCCCAATACACATAATACCGAAAGGAGTTTCAAGCAAAGGCATGCTACCTTCACTTACAGTCTGATGTTGTCTCGTAATTACCTCTGCTTTGACTGGAGTGGTCTCGATAGTATGAGTGTAGAAGGAATTTTCTCTCTTTTAATTACACTAGTTTTGGTTTGTGATCTTGGGCAGTTTACTCACACTACCTATCCCAAGATCCTAGCCTAAACTAATGTTTGTTTGCTCAATAAAGAGTTACTGATTTGTTTTACGTAAATTTTATGTGTACTTTTTTAGTGTCTTTGGTAGGGGAGTTGACGTATGAAATGTGATGGGACTCTGACTCAAAAATCATGCAATGGTTAAAAAATATTCAATTCGATGAAAACAAGTTGTGTTCTAGAGGTGAGAGTCTTTCATATATTCATATTTGTTCCATGCATCCTATTCATTATAACACATGCATAACCAACATAAATCTTTCCAATGCTTTCCTAACAACTATTTGAAACCAAAATAAAGCAAATTTTAACCAGCAAAGCAGAAGAATGAATAAAAAATGTGGATCTTTCTTTCATAAAAAATGTTTTAAGAAAGAAAAAAAAACTTATTTCCTAAAAAAAAAATCTTTCAGGACACCGATCTTGCTAACAAAATGCAGCTGCAGATCCTTTTCAGTCCATGAGTAGGCTTCCCATCCCTTTGAGTTTACAGACACAGTTGTATGTCAAGATTTGGGGGACTAATGCTCTGTAGCAGTGGCCACAAAGAGTTACTAGGTCCACTAACGCTCTATGTGTGTAGACACAAAGATTTATAAAGCACTGTGTAGTCTGCTAACCTGCGTTAGTGTGGGAAAACAGCTCAAAACAGGGCTTTTAGGATCAGATTCAAGGTTGAATATATGAAGGTAGAATGCAACAAGGTTTTGGTGGGTCAGAAAGGGAATGCAGAAGTATAGGGAGGTCTTAGAAGGAAGAGGAAACTGAGGAATGTCTAGGTAAACTGGGAACTAGATGTATAGTCCCCAGCAGAGTTGCCAATTCTACTATAGGATAAAATGCACGGTGTATGGAGAATCGATATACCCGCAAGGGTCTTCCCGGGACCCTTGGTAGACTATAAGATTATCTGCAGCCATCACAAAGTTACATGCATGTCCATAAACATTAACTAACTATCAAAGCAAAATAGATGGATTACCTCAAGCCTCTGTGTAGATTTGCTGGAGAGCATAATGCAGCTAAGTGGAAGTCCCCTGAGCCGGCTCCAGATCAAGTCCTGCACATAGAAGAGACAATAATAATCATAGAATACAACCTTGATAACTAATACATGAATACATAAAAGACATCTAGTTACACATAACTAAGCTACTCATGCTAAAAGGTATTGGACAAACAAATGAATGAATGATAGTACCAACACCACGGAGTAGACAGTGCAACTGCAGTATTATATTAATGTCGGAAGAGTGATTACAACCATCTATTTCATCAGCCTTCCCTTACCCCTCCAACTTCTCTCTCTCTCTCCCTTCTTACTAACTTCTAATGCGTAGATTTGAGACTATGATCAACAATCAAGTAAGCTATCCTGTGTAGTGTTGTCTTCCAGAGTCATCGCATTTAGATTTTGTTGTAATCAACATTTCGAACCAACCTTTGTGGTTCATCATCAAGAATTATATCCATGAGTGAATAAGTTAGAACTCGATAGGTTTTAATAGGTACAACTAGGGTTGGGATGGGAGTGAATGTTAGCCAACAGTTTGGGTAATGATATAGTTCATTTTTTATTTTTATTTTTAACTATGTATATAATTAATTGGTTTATTAAAATTTATGATTATTAATGATTTGTGTTTATTTAATTTATTTGGTAAATGAATTTTATTTAGATTGGGTTATGCTTTAAATGAGAAGTTATAGTTTATTAAATTTATGATTTTAATGATATGTGTTTATTTAATTTATTTGGTAATGTTAATTAATATAAATATAATATTATGTAATAGATTAATATTATTAATAAAATATTTATGTTTCAAATTAAATACAACTTGTGTTTTTAAATTAAATTTTAATTTAATGTTTTTTTAATTAAATGAGTTTTTTTTTAATAAAAAAAAATTATGTGAATAATGTCACAATTATAAATTACATTATATTCTAATAGCAATTTATATTATGCCCTAGAATCATCTTAATTAATAATCCTAAAAAATGAATATTATGGTTTAATTCAGTGAATTATTGTATATGTGAATGAATAATGAATGGTCATATATATATATATATATATATATATATATATATATATATATATATATATTCACATTCATATATATATATATTAATTAATCAATTAATTAATGAATGTGAATATTAAAATTGTATTTATGAAAATTATTTATTTATGCTAAATTTTTATGGAATGGTGAATTAAAGTTATTAAATTCAAATTTATGAAATATGTTGAAATAGTGATTATGAAAATTATTTATTTATTGATGATTTTATGAAGCTGGTTTAATGATTTTAGGGTTTGTGTTATAATGGAGGGTCATGGAGGTAAAGTCAGGGGATAAGGGGGTGAAAAAATCAGGAGTGACTCATTCAGCACATGTTTTGAAGGATTTTTGTTCTTCAATTTTGATGGATTTTAATGCTGAGCAAGCGTCTATTCTAGACCAGAGCACTGGATCTATGTGGTTCGATAAAATTAAGTGTAGGTTCAAAGCTTTTTCATTTAGTAGGTTCAGTACAACACGAATTTTACAGATTTCTGAACGGACGAGAGCTTGGCTGGCTTTAGCGAAAATGTGATTATTCCTGGAGTTTTTAAGGTTGTGTTTGATGCAGGCAAATGAAGGGATGATGGAGGTGTCTCTACACCATTTGAGAAATGCAAGATCTGACTTCTTCTTTGCAATCAGTGATTTGAACCGTTCTAATAAACGAACTTCTCTTAATTTCTCAATCCCGTACAGGTCGAAAATTGTTGATTTGAGGCTTTTGTGATCTATATTTTGTGTAGTGTTTTCTTCTAGAGTCATTTCATTCAGGTTTTGTTGTAATCAACGTTTCGAACCAACCTTTATGGTTCATCATCAGGAATTAGATCCATGAGTGAATAAGTCAGAACTTGATAAGTTTTAATAGGTACAGCTAGGGTTGAGATGGGAGTGAATGTTAGCCGACAGTTTGGGAAAAGATATAGTTCATTTTCTATTTATTTTTAACTATGTATATAATTAATTGATTTATTAAAATTTATGATTATTAATGATTTGTGTTTATTTAATTTATTTGGTAAATGAATTTTATTTAGATTGGGTTATGCTTTAAATGAGAAGTTATAGTTTATTAAATTTATGATTTTAATGATATGTATTTATCTAATTTATTTGGTAATGTTAATTAATATAAATATAATATTATGTAATAGATTAATATTATTGATAAAATATTTATGTTTCAAATTAAATGCAATTTATGTTTTGAAATTAAATATAATTTTATGTTTCTTTAATTAAATGAGATATTTATTTATTTATTTATTTTTATTTTTTTAATATTTTTCGAATAATGTCACAATTATAAATTACATTATATTCTTATAGTAGTTTAACATTATGTCCTAGAATCATGTTAATTAATAATCCTAAAAAATGATATGTGTTTATCTAATTTATTTGGTAATGTTAATTAATATAAATATAATATGATGCAATAGATTAATATTATTGATAAAATATTTATGTTTCAAATTAAATATAATTTATGCTTTTTTAATTAAACAAGATTATTTATTTATTTTTAATAATAAAAAAATTATGTGAATAATGTCACAATTATAAATTACATTATATTCTAATAGCAGTTTAATATTATGCCCTAGAATCATCTTAATTAATAATCCTAAAAATTGAAGATTTTAATGATATGTGTTTATCTAATTTACTTGGTAATGTTAATTAATATAAATATAATATTATGTAATAGATTAATGTTATTGATAAAATATTTATGTTTCAAATTAAATACAATTTATGTTTTTAAATTAAATATAATTTTATGTTTTTTAAATTAAATGAGTTTTTTTTTTTCTAATAGATTTTGTTTATGTGAATGATGTCACAATTATAAATTACATTATATTCTAATAGATGTTTAATATTATGCCCTAGAATCATATTAATTAATAATCCTAAAAAATGAATATTTTAATGATATGTGTTTATCTAATTTATTTGGTAATGTTAATTAATATACTATCCTTTCAAATGATCTGACCTCTATCACCGTAGCCCTAGCTTTGCTTATGTAGCAATTGAGTTAGGGTTTCCAAGTTCCTCCATGAGTTCCTTAGGGTAAAAGCAATGAAGTTGCCATGCTTTTCAGCTCCTTCCCATTTTCCTCCTTCATTAGGATTAGAAATCCCCCAAATAGGTCGAACTTGAGATATTTCCTTGTTTTTCTTGAGTAGATTTAGGAGCAAATATCTAGATATTTATGAGTCAATTTGCTCCTTTGACCTTTAGAACTTCATTAGGATCGACTAACGTTGTTCCCGGACTAACAACTAGAGTTAGTAGGGTCACTAACGCACCCTTAAGCTTACAGAGAAGCTTTATAAAGCAGGTTGTCAGTGTATAGCCAGCATTAGTGTGGAAACAAGGCATGCAATCTTGGTCTTTGCTTCAACTATCATGTCTTTCCCTTCTGAGCTGATGAGGGAGTCATTTTGTTGTATAACACACCGTGAAGGCCCTATAGCATTTTGAGTAGCAACAACAACTAATATTGGGGGCCATCCAGATAGGTCTGTAGGAGCTGTAGACCCGTGCATCACAGGCTGGCACAGCGTCCACCAGCCTCACTATTGGCACTTCAGAAGCTGCTGTGATACTATGTGCGAAGGTCTCCAATGTGATAGTGTGCCCGATGGAGCAATGAACATAGAGAATGAAGTTGACAAGCCCACTTTCAGTGCCATCAAAGGAGTAGGGTTGAACTTGGTAGTGCTCCCTAGCGAGGCTCTCCACCTATGGCAGGATGGAGTGATTACAGAGCTAAGGGCCTATGAAAACCATGTTCTACAGGTGATTAGCGAGTAAAGGATTAACAATGAGCATATGGCCCTACAACGAGACTCTGCCATCGCCACCATGACTGATGTAACCGACCAAAACAAGCATATAATTCAGGTCACGGAGGAGGCATGCCGAATGGTCCCAAAGTTGGCCATTCTTGAGGACGAATTGGTCGAGGTGTGCATCCACAAGCTGGCTACATGGGTGCATGACACTCACACAAAGATGGCTCAGGTTCAGCTGGAGTTGAACCTATAGATTATTGAATTAGAGTTGAAGGCCCAGCCCTAAACTCTGCTAGAAGTAAAGGAGCAGCGTGTAACCGCAGTCACAAAGGCGATAGTGGAGGTCGACAGTGTAGTAGCAGACTACACACAACTTTTTGAATAGTCGTTCAAGGTCCTGACGAGCATGCAGGAGGACCCTAACGTACAGCGGATGGAGACAGAAGTGCGAGAATTTCAGAAGTGCTATGACGAGGTAAAAGTCACAGTGAAAGCCGTCACACTCAGACAGAGAGTAGCAAAGATGTAGGAGGCCAAGCAGTTGAAAGAACAGGTAGTTGTAGCACAGCAGAAGGAGGTAGTGTTGAAGGCACAAATGAAGCCCTAGCCGGATGAGGCTTATGCGGTTATGACCTCTATTGAAGGAAAGCTTGCGACTATGCAAGCAACTCAGCAAAAGCTTCAGGCCAACCATTCAGGATCAGTGACCGAGTAGATGGTTGAAGAAGCAAAGCAGGCAACCACACAGTGCACTACCGAGGTTGCGAACATACAAGTTGAGTTGGGAGGTCTTCATGCTAAGATTTCTGCACCCGCAGAGTGAATCGAGGGCAAGTAACGATGTTTGTGTCAGAGGCCTATTGGGAAAGGGATCCCCCAAGGATAGTTTTGGGGCTAAAAGCCCATGTTTTGGGTCAATTTTGTAATAACATTGTAAAGTCTCCACTTTTTGTGGTCACAGAGTGTGAAGGTGTCATGAGTCATAAAGGGTTGTCTGCCTTTATTTTGTAAAGTGTAAAGTTCGCTATAAGGATCCACCCATGGTCCACGGGCCATGGGATTGTATAAAAAGAGCTAAGTAAGCTCTAAGTAGTCATAAGTAAGAAGTCTTTAGCGAAGAATGGAGTGAAGAATCTTGATAGAGAAGTCTAAGTTTCGGGTCCTAGCATAGGTAGAGGCTCTGCAACTGAGTGCACAAAGGCCTAGGGTAGAAGTCTACAGTTGAGTGCACAGACCCCTACAGTTGTGTGTGCAGGGAAGATAGATTCTGTAATAATCTGGAGATATCAATAAAGAGAAGTATTCTACAAATTCTGTGTCTTTAGTTCCTGTTAATGCATCTTGTTATATTGTGTATGGATTTCAATTACAATGTTTATGTGATGTGCGAATGTATGTAATTATGTTGGTTAATTGAACACAAGTGAGAATCTCAGTTTACGTGGCACTAACTATGATTTTTTAGTAAGATAATTAAAACACTTAAGATAACTTGGGAATCTGTATAATACATTGTCGTAGCAACGTGAAAGCACATAGACTGAAGGTTAGGGTTATGCATAGGTCAATTGTACTCCTTCACAGAAGTACTAAAGGGTGGAATAAAGGGTTCTACTGACAAAGTCCTAGAACTTAGTGACCTAGGTGAAAGCAGGAACAAAGGGTATAAACTGACATCACGACCATCTCAGGGTGCAGAAACTTGGTTTTAGCATCCCCCCATATTGCTTCGGGTGAGACTTCGGTCCGCGCTCCATGGGTTGATGCCAAAACGGCCAGTAGTGTAGGGATTTGTTTGGATAACTAATGTTAAACCTAAGTCAGGCCCCACACAGCCAACATTCTATTAGCAGATGCGTGGTATAGCCAACAGGTGTTTATGGCTAGGCTTAGTAGCCATTTTGTACTTAAAACACCCAAGTTTTGGAAAATTTTCTGATGTAAAAGACTGGATTCGATATATATATATATATATACAAATATTTTGGTATTTTATGATGTAAATGCTTTTTAAGTGTTTTTGTAATTTTTTAACTGTGTAAATATTTACTTTCATACATGTATCTATAATGAATGAGATAGATGCCAATCTAACACATAGTTTGCCAATGAATTAGAAACTGTATTAAATTCTTGAGGAATGTGTTCATATGTAATGAACTCAAATTGACGTCTAACATGAGATTCTAACCTGACCACCCGATTGGAGATGTCTATTGATGACACTTCAGTGAGAAGTGAAATTATGGACATGTACTCAACAATATTGTTGGTGGCAGTACCAAGAAAGACTCCCCTAAAACAAAACAGTTCTAACTCAGGCATCTAAATGACCCAAGTAGCTGATGCAATGTGTCATGTGTGACGATTGGCACCATCCACATATCCTACATACCGCCTAGTAATGAAGACATCTTCATAACGAGAAATATGTCTGAGACAAATACTTCAAAAAATACCAAAAGATCTAGTCACATAAAAAAAAAAAAAAATTTATAAGTACGTAAAATTACAAAGCACATGCCTAGTGCAGTGCTAGGCATAATACTTTCTCAGATAGAGCCCATTTCGAGGCTCAGTGAGTGGGAATCCTTCCCAGTCCTGAAGTTCATATGCCCCTTTTGAGAGGGCTTTCGTGACGACATATGGACCAAGCCATAAGGGTTGAAGTGTTCCTGCCCCCAAGAGGTCATGTTTTTTGTCGTAGAGTAAAACAAGATCTCCCTCTCACTATGAATGAGGCTTGGCCTTTTTTTCGTATTGGGCATTGACTCGACACTTGTGGGCTTCGAGTGCGAATTCGGCATCTCGACAGATTTCATCCAGTTGATTTAGTTATAGCAGGTGCTCTTCTTTGGTAGTGGTGCTGGGAAAGATTTCAACAACGATTTGTAAGGAAGGAATCTAACACTCGATTGGTAAAACAGCTTCCAGGCCATAAGCTAGTTGAAAAGGTGTGAAGCCTGTAGCAGTTTTTACTGAAGTTCGGTATGCCCACAGTGCATGATATAACAATCGTTGCTAATGGGTTTTATGATTCACTACTAACTTGTGGATCATGGTCTTTAATACTCCATTGACAGCCTTTAATTGACCATTAGCTTGGGGGTAGTTGGAGGATGATTGATCCTGGTGAAAACTGAGCAATGATGTTAAGTCAGACATCATGTGGTTCTGAAAATGAGATCCATGGTCTGTAACGATCGTGGGGGGCACACATAAGTGACAACTGACCTGATTAAATAGGAATAGCGTCACAGTTTCTCCGTCAACGTGGGAAGGGCTGCAGCCCATTTCGTGAAATAGTCCACAACTACTATAATATAGTTGTGTCCAGTAGAGGAAGTAGGATTGCAATTTACGAAGTCTATCCCCCATTTGGCAAAGGGGCTGAATAGAGGAGCGGAAATTTTCTTTGTAAACACTTGACAAGGGTGGCACTGCTGGATAGCCTTGATACAATCTTTGAACAAGGCTGGCCAGTAGTAGCTTGCGCACAACATTTTTTGAGCAATAGATATGCCAGAAAGATGACCGCCACATGCCCCATCATGGCAGTCATTTAAAACATGTTTTGCCTCCTCATGAGTGAGGCAATGTCAAAGAACTGTATCATCTCCATGGTGATATAACATATCATTAAGCACTAAATAGTGTCGTGCATGGTGGCAGATGTGAGGATGGTCACCTAACAATAGTTCAGGGCAAAAAGGTTGTGCTTGGAGGTAGACAAGAATGTCACTGTACCAAGGGCTAGTAGAGTCAATAAGATAGACAGCTTCGTTCGGAAGAGGATCATGGGCTATCTCGTTAGGACCGAAAATGGGAAGATTTGACAAAAGTTCGCCGAAGACTAAGGAATTTTTCGCCTTGGTAGCAGTGAAAGCCAAATCAAATTTTTGGAGGATCACTATCCATTAGGAATATTTCCCTCCAATGACTTGACGAGACAAAATATGTCTCATGGGATTCGCCAAGGCGATGACATTATTCTGTTGCAGCAGTATGTAATGTCAGAAGAAGTTGATAGAAAAGACATCTGCCAAGGACATCTTTTCCATATGTGAATATGTGAGTTCGGGCCCAGCTAGGCATTTTGACAGATAGTATATCACATGCTCACTCAATTCATTGTGAGTTTGAACCAAGACCATTCATAGAGAGGATGTCGAGGTTGCTAGGTATAGAAGAAAGTCACACCCATAGTTGGGAGCGCTAAGGAGTGGGGCTGATATAAGTGCCTTTTTCAAGGCATCAAATGATCATTAAGCTTGATCATCCCATAGGTAAAACACTCCCCTCTTAAGTAAGTGCATAAAGCCTTTCATCAACTCAGCATAATTTATGATGAACCGTCGTAAGAAGTTTTATTTCCCCTGCAAACTTTGGAGTAGAAAAATGGATTGTGTTTTAGCAAACTGAGTAATTTCCTTTACCTTATCGGAATCAACCCTAATCTTATACTTGGAGACAATGAATCCAAGTAAGCGTCTAGACTCGACAAAGAAAAAACATTTATGTGGATTCAGACGTATGTTATACAACCAATAGCTAAGAAAGATAGCTCTTAAATGATCTAGGTGTTGCACTCGCTTCTTGGAATGGGCTGGAAGGTCATCTAAGTAAGCTTGAATGATATGTCTAATATCAAAAAATACGTAGTCCATGGCCCTTTGAAATGTTGGTCCAAAACGCTTTAAACCGAATGGGAGCTTTCGATAGGAAAAGACTCCCCATGGGCAAATGGAGGTGGTTTTGTGCTAGTCTATTGGTTTTATGTCAATCTGGTTGTAACTTGAGAAACCAATCATGAATGAGAATGATTCACAACCTACACAGTCATCGGTGATTTGGTCAATGAATGGTGTTGGATAATTATCCTTTCAACACATGGGGTTCAAGTCCCGATAGTCAACACATATGCAAATGGTTCCTTGTTTATTATCGATAGGAACCAGATTAGAAACCCATTCCATTAAGGGAATAGGGTAGATGAAACTAGCATGTAACAACTTTTCCACCTCAGTCTTGATCGATGCCATTTTGCGGGGATGGATTGGTCGAATCCTTTCGCAAATAGGTTTGGCATTGTCATATATATTGATCTCATGCTTGAAAATAGATGGATCTATGCCAGGCATTTCCTCATAAGACCAAGTGAATACATCACGAAATTCCTTAAAAAGGCAGGTGAATCTTGCAATTTCCTCAAGAGTGAAATCTGCTCCAACCTGGATGTTTTCTACGATGCCTGTCATGACAGAAATATCGATGAGAAATGTCTTTGAAATATTTCCCATGTTTCCCTCCGAGTCCAAAGTTTGGATAGTCGTATAAGGTGAGGAAATGATTTCAGGTGCATCAAATGACAGGATTTGAAGAGGCATCATGTCTGAATCAGATATCGAAACACGATGGTGAGATTCCTCCCAAGGTCGCTCTTCTAAACACATGATCTCTCTAATAGCTTCGTCCGAAGGTAGGACTTGATTGAGGAGATCAAAAGAAGAAGTAGTTATGGGAGGGGAGGTGGTACCATTGGCAATGAACAAAGTGATCGGAGATTCAGATGAATATTGAATGGCCTGGTAGGCCAATTCATCTAGTGACAACGACATTTTCTCTCTGTAAGTGTCAATGTCTAAAGGGACCAAGAGGATCCAAGGATTGGTCGGTTCGTGAGGAATGGATGAAACCATAGAGACTGTCTATGGAACCATGGGCGGTGGAAGAGGGAAACAAACCATCAGGGAAGAGCCCTTCAATATACCGGTATTGATACTAACATAAAATTCAGGTACACCACCTACTAAGCGTATAGAGCCACTAGGTAATGGGGAATAATCAAGGATGCAAAAGGAAAGTTGGTACATTGTGACTATCTTTCCATCCAATGGAAATAAGATGATGTGAAAGACAGTAGACACAACGGAAGTCATGGTGTAAGTCCAAGTACGACCCAACAATAGATTATAGTTGAGCTTTCTATCTATGACTTCGATGTCCACCATTACCGTTTTCCAACTGAAAGTGATGAGGTAGCTATATAGGTAACCTTTTGGGATGAAAGTGTGGTCATAGAAAGCTGTAAGGGAATTTGACGGTGGGGATAGGATTGGAGAACCTAAAGTGAGCCAACATGAAGCTGACATGATGGAGGTTGAAGCACCTTCGTCAATGATAGTTGTATGTATTCCTCTCCCTTTCGAAAATATCTGCACCTAAAATGCAAGCTAGTGTGAAAGGGGAGGTTTACATTTTTCCATGTCTAAAATTGCAAGCATGGAATCCTGAGGGTCAATACTACCAATTTCCGAAAGCAGAGCTTTCCTTTGTGCTAGATAGTTTTGGAATACTTTGAGCAACGACATAGCTGGCAGTGCTTACGCCAAATCTTCTACAACACTGTAGTTCTGGGAAGCACGTGTAGATGTATTATGCATTGTGCGACAAAGTTCCCCTTTTGGGGGGTGAATCACAACACCAGCAACCTACCTTTCGATATGAAGATCATTAGGCGGCGATGCGTTTTGACTCGAGGAGGCTTCCTCGGCATTAACGACTAGAGCTCCATAAGATTTGGCTCTAGTTTGTAGATATACCTTTTCAAAGGTCTAAATGGTAGATGGTTCTTCACCGGCTGAAGGATTATGCGAATCACCATTGTCCCCTTTCAGGGGTTGGGGTTGGTTTGCAACCAGGTGCTGCTGCTGCTGAGAAGGGAAATGATTATTTAGGACCACAGGGGTCCTGCCGGTGTCCTTTTTAATGTTGAAATTTGTGCATCCCTGAAGATGCAGAAAATGATATGTCATGTGGTATTCAATAAATATTTTGCAAGGGAACCGAGCGGGTTTTTCCTTTCCATCCTCAAAAGGCACAGTAGCCTTCTACTTTGGGTTATACTGCTTTGTTAACTGCTCTTCAAAAGGAGCGGTCTTTTTCTTATTCTTCTTGTTCTTGCCACCGGGTTTTATTGTAGACTGCACAAAGTTTATCGCAGTGGTAGGAAGAGCAGTCGATTTGGTATAGGGGTCAAATGACAACTGGGAAATGTGATCACTGAGTTGTTTTAAAGTAGCCCCAGAGGTATCACCAATAATCCCATTAGCATGCGCTCTGGGTTGTTGATTAGCGGGAGCATTGGAGTTGTGAGGGGCATTGGGAATAATGTCTTATAAAGTTCCAGACTATGAATAGATAAAATCTAAGTGTTGGACAAGATGAACGGATTGGTCTTCTGTGACCACACCACATAAGGTGACATATTTAGTGGTTTGGGGGAGTAGAGACTTGTAGAACCAATCCACTAATAGATAGTCTAGGAGGGGCGATTTGACTAGCCTCTACCTATGTCTCCATTCATGTATATGATCAGAGGTGTGGACAGCGGTGTCCTAACATAATGAAGTGAGGGGTTCTCTCCCAGTTTCATAGCAGATAGGTAGATGGAATTTCTTTAAGAATTCCATCGCTAACGCGCCAAAGGTATTGACTGACACGCGTGGTAACTCACTGTACCACTTGGTTGCATTTCCAGTAAGGGCACGAGGAAAGAGTCATACCTGGATACTATTATACACCATGGAGTTAGAAACACACCATAAATGATAGGTGGTGATGTGTGTACCTAGATCTTCCCCTTGTTTCCCTTTGAACTTTAGGATTTCTGTCGGGATTTTATGCGAGATTGGTAGCCAAAGTAAGTTGTGATAGATGGGGACATTTTTGAGTTTGTACAAGACAAGGATATCAAGCATTGCCAAGAAAGTAAAGGTGGTTGATACCCCCGAATTGGACCAAGGAGATGACATATGACTTGAGGATCCTTGCAGTCCTCCCATCGTGTTGTTTCCAATATTGTACACAGGTTGCATGCTATAGTAATTTCCTTGGGGTATAGTCGTGTACTATGGGTTTCCATAGGGGTTGTTAGACTGGGTATTGGAAGTGACCCCAAGATAAGTAGTGCCCCCTTGACTCATTTAAGGTTGATAGTAGGGTGCCCATATGGATTGATTGGGACCTTGTTGAGGGTTCCCGCTCACCATGTAACTAACTATAAGTCCTTGACTGACATAAGGAGGGTTCCTGTCAATCAATGATTGTCCCTACAGTCCTGTAAAGGGAGGGGGACCTGTTACATTCCTGGTCGACATATTCATATTGGGAATTGTGCCCCCAGGCATCTAAACCTAGGGATTAGAACTAAACAATGGATGCCAACCATAAGGGTGGTTGGTAGGACCCTTGCTAACCATGCTATATTGAGCATTATAAGGAGTGCTATATGTAGCACTTGCCGAAGGTTCGAGGGCTGACACAAAAGGGGTAGAACCCATAATGTACTGGGTTCCACTCGTGGTGGGTGTCATGACGTGGTTTGAACCTAGGGTAGATGGGATAGTAGGATTTTCCATCAGAGGTGCAGTACTGACAGTCAATTGGGGAGGTGGTGGTGGACCAAAAGTATCCACAAAATCCCATAACCCGTTAGTCATCGATGGGATGGGTGGGAGAGTTCCAACAAAAGACAAAGGATGTACAAATGCAACGGGAATCAAGAGTGGTCCAAATGGATTCGTGATTGGAGAGTTGTATGGAGGAAGAAATCCTTCAGTAAAGAAATATTCTAGTAAACTTAAAATGTGGGATGTCTAAATTGATTCTGTGTTAGATCTCAGAGACTGATTGCTTGAAGATGGGGAATCCGGTGAGCTGGAACTCTCTGGATCCTCCATAATGAGTGGGGGAAGACCTAACAACCATCTACATTGACGATGAGGGCTGGATTTAGCCACAGTGACTGATACATTTTATCAATAGCTTTTACAATGATATTTATTAAAGTCTCAGTGGTAACAATCTAGCACTTAAAAAATAAAAAATACTCTAAGGAAATCAATCAACAAGTAGAGGGAAATTACCCTGTCTGATAAGCACTAATCACTGGAGGTGAAACCTAGTATCATAACGAATAACAGAGAGAGATGGCCAAATGTACAATTACAATTAGTCTTGAGCTTCACCTGAACCTCATATTAAGGGGCCAATTACTCTCGTGAAGACAAGCACCCTCCTAAAAACCGAAGACAGAGTAGGTTGATCTGTGTTAGGTACTAGGGCGACCCACCCTAGTCACCTTGTGTTCATCCCTAAAAGTATGGCCACTAAGGACACCTCAAATCACAGACACTACCATGGGGGACATAGTCACAGACAATACATTGTGTGGGAAGGATACCTAAGTCCTCGACTCATCTCCGATATCACCGAAACACAGAATACCCAAAGGAGACGTAAGCAAAGGCGGGATAGCTTCATTTACAGTCCTATGTTGTCTCATATTTAGCTCTGCTTTTACTAGAGTGATCCCGGATACTATGAGTGCAGAAGGATTTCTCTCTTTAATGACACTAGTTTCGGTGTATGATCTTGGGCAGTTAACCCACACTACCTATCCCAAGATCCTAGCCTAAACTAGTGTATGTTTACTCTAAAAAGAGTTTCTAATAGATTTTATTAGGTATATTTTAAATGTACTTCATTAGAGTTCTTGGTAGGGGTGTTGACATATGAAGTTATATGGGACACTAACTCAGATCATCTAAAAACAATGCTTGTAAATTTTCACTTTTGATGAATAAGCTGCTTCTACAAAGGGAGAGTCATTGATAAATCAATATATATACCATGCATCCTATTTAGTAAAACACTAGCATAACCGACAAAACTTCAATGCTCACTAACAACTTTTGAAACCAAATAATGTAGATCTAACCAGCTAAGCAGAAAACAGTAAAATTTTTTGTATTTTTTCTTTAATGAAAACAAAAACTTTATGAAGCAAAGTTATTTTCTTAAATGATAAATTGTTTAGGATACAGATCAGTCAAACAAACACAACTGTAGATCCCTGATCAGTCTATAAGCAGATTTCCCAACCCATGAGGTCACAAAGCAAGTTGTTTATCAAGAAATGGCTGGCTAACGCTCTGTACTAGAGGCTACAAAGAGTTACTTGCAACACTAAGACACTGCTTGTGTGGCCACGGTGCTTTATAAAGCACTGTTTACACTAGGAGACATCATTAGTGAGGAAAATGGTTAAAAAAATAGGTTGTGGGGATCAGATCTAGGGCTGAGCACTGAGAGAAGGTGTTGTATACTCCTAAGTGGTCGGAAAGGGAATGAAGAAGTATAGGAAGGCCTGGAAGAAAGAGAGATCTAGGAACTTTCCGGGAAAAACCGGGAACTAAGTGTCATCCCCAGCGGAGTCGCCAATTCTGCTATAGGGATTAATGAATGGGTGTTTGGTGATGTAGAAACCCTCAAGGATCTTCCCAGGATCCTTGGAAGATAGTTAGATTAGTTGCAGTTCTCACAAAGATACATTTATATCTATGCTTAACAAATGAATATCAAAGAGAGAAGGACTTATTACCTCAAGTCTTAGTGTGGTGTTGCTGGAGAGTGCAATGTAGCTAGGCAGAAGACCCCTGAGCTAGCTCCAGATCAAAACCTGCACATAGAAAAGACAAGCGTAATATCATAGCATAAAACCTTGATAAACAATGCATAAACATGTAACAATTTCTAGTTGCCTATATCTAAGCCGCTCATGCTAACGATATTGCATAAACATATAAACAAGTTATACTACAAACATCATGGAGTGGACAACACAATTTCAGTTCTATATTGATGTTACAGAAAGAGTGATTACAACCATCAATTGTATCAGCCTTCCCTTACCCCTCTAGCTCCTCTCTCTCTCTCTCTCTCCCTTCTTAACCTCTTCTAATGCCTTATTCTGAGACTCTGCTCAACAGTTAAATAGGAAATCCTTTCAAATGGTTCGACCTCTTTCACAATGGCCCTAGGCTTGCATATATAGCATGTGAGGATAGGGCTTCCAAGTGCTTAATGAGTTCCATTAGGAAAATGTAGTGATGTTTCCATGCCTTTGTGCTCTTTCCCATTTGCATACTCTATTAAGAATTAGTAATTCCCCCAAATAGTTCGAGTTCTGATGTTTCCCTATTTTTGTAAGCTGACATATGAGAGAATCTTGGGATATTTCTTTGTCAACTCATTCCCTTGTGTTACAGGTCAATTTGGGCACATCAACCCTGACTTCCAACTCTATATTATTAGAGTCCATCAATCCCTAATTCAGTTGTTTTCATTCCCTAATGAAGTTAACCTACATCATGCTTGCCTCCCAAGAGTTCCCATGACTCCATTCATCCAAAAAGTGCCCCTAAGGAGATCAGCGCAGGAAGCCTTCTATCAAGCTACAACGCAATGCAAGAGCTACACTGACTAGGTGTTATGCATCACACCTAGCCTTTGTTTCACTTGTGATGAGTGAGATTCATCAAATTTTTGAAATGAATCCATTGGATTCCTCTTCCAATGGATCTTCCTGGAAGTTTCCAGATGGATTGAGCTCACTTTTGGATGAGGAAGAGGATGAATGAACCTCAATCCATTATCCCTTCCTCCATGGAACCACTTCCCAATTTTGGAAAAGAATTCATGAGGGCCATTAATGGCTTAACCTCCTCCATTCAACTATAAATTGACCAAGAATTCAAAGGCTGGTTAAGGTTGGAACTTCTTGAGCTAAGGAAATGTTGTTTGAATGAGATTAGTAAGAGTATTGTAATGATATCGAATTGTTGCTTCATGAGGAGAGAAGGATTTGAAGCTGGAAGGATGACACTGAATTGAGCATGCATCTACATGGGTTGTAATCTTTGCTTCTATCAATAAGGAATTCTAAGATTTTTCTATTCATGTCTTTATATGGTGTATATCGTATTCTTGATTCAATGATATGTTTAGTTAACAGATCATCATTATTGTATGCTTTGATGGGTTAATTCTGTCTTGGCTTGTGTGCAGGTACTTTCCAAGAGAGTTAAGTAAAGAAAGGAGTGGTGAAATCGGTCAAAGGAGAGAGGGAACGAATGAAAGTTATAGGGTAGTACCTTTGTTCTTCTTTCTCTTATTTGTTAACTATAGGAAAAGAGATGAATTACTTTGCCTATTGTTTCTAGACTAGCTACTAGGTCTAGAGGGTTAGGCATTTGAAGAACACTAAATTTTCCCAAAACACCTTGATTCATAGAAACTAATAATGGATTGTAGATTTCTGTGGTTAGCGTTTTTAGAATCTGAACTCGAATATTCCACGGTTTTCATCTTTGCTTTGTCGAAGTTTCGAGCCTAGACCAAGACTCATCATCAGGACTTGCTTTACAAAGGATAGAGACAGTAGAGATAAATAAGGCTCCACTAATGCTCTTCCTGAGGTAACAGACAGAGTTACCCTAGGCACTAACTCACTCTTCACCTTTCTAGGAATCTTTATAAAGCAGGTTACTAGTGTTTAGAGAGCGTTAGCTTGACAACTGGGCCTGTGAACTTTGTCAGTCCTTCAATCATCATGTCTTTCTCCTCTGAGATGGTGAGGAGGTCATTTTCCTATATAACAGTGGGTTCCCTCAAGGATGTGCGTTAATATAGAAATATTAGGAGCCCTATAACAAATTGGGTTCCCTAGATGTTTTGGGTTGAGATATAAATCTCTAGAGCCCTGTAACAGCTTGGGTTCCCTGCAAGTTGTGGGATGAGATAGTACTCCCTAGATCCCTAGACATCTTGAGAAGATATTAGTGCTTCAGTCAATATCTGCATTGGATTATGCACTTCCTAGAAAGGAGGTGAATCCCTAGTATTATATGTGAGGGTGGAGGTGGTGAACTTATGGATTCCGTATGCATTCCTTACTATAAATGGAAGTTTGTGGGATTGAGGAAATAGGTCATTTGGAGTACATATTCCAACTTTTAGTTGGTGCTTCAATCCTTCCAGAAATCCCCCTCTCAATCTCTAGAATATGGCTCAAGGGTGACAATTGCAAGTGAACTTGGTTGCATCTATCTTTGGTTGGGTGGAGAGTCTTTGTCTCAAATTTAGTTTCCTTTCAAACTTAAAAATAAGTATCATCCTATACTTAGTTAATGTTAATGATAGTATGATGCATTTTTGGCTTGAAATGGCTCTAGATTTTTGGATTCTAATAGTTCTATTAATATAATGAGTATATTGCTACATATTTTTTTTGAAATTGCACTTACTATTGTCATGAAATCATGTATATAAAATATTACATCTATGGCATGACTGGTGTTTTAAAATAATTTAATAAAGAGTGTGCTTCTATACTAGAAATGAAGAGTTGTATGAAATGATTTCTAGTGTTAATTAGAACCTGTGTATACATAATATATGATGTGTAATTCTTAAATGATAACCAAGGTTATGTTTCAGCCCTGAACTGGAATTTCTTCCTGTATAAACTGTTGAACAGTATTGTTAACAATGTATGTATAAGTAACACCAAAACCATTATGTAATGTTGCAAGTAGTGGAATAATTTTTGATAGCATGGATTGAATCTAGGAAGCATTGGGCTTAAAAACCATATCTATTAATGTAAAATGATTACATGACAAAATTCCTACTTATCAGGGTCTGTTTATAAATATATACACATTTACTACTTAGATACAATCTTGTGAATCTATACAGGTTGCATTGCAGTAACGCTAATAAATTTATTTTCTCTTTTGAGTGTAAAGGTAGCCCGAAAGTCTTGCATGAAGGCTTAATCGGCTTTGCATTACCAATAGCCTAGAGGTCTTCGACAAGATTCCTAGAACTACTAATTGGGCCCTGGAAGACCCTAAGTAGCCCCATGGAGCTACCTACTGGCCTACTTTGGAGCTTAGAACCCTTGGTGTGTGGCAGGAGATGTGGTCACACTTCAAGAGTTCAATATGAACCTCTAATAGTAATTTATGTAGGAGTGAAAGTTGGTGAAACTTCTGGAGTTTAATACAAACCTCTAATAGGGATTGTACATAGGAGCGCTTATGCTAACCTACATGGAACTTCTTGTTCCTATACGAGGAGTACCTAACGGCCAAGAGCTCATGGGAGAGCCTTTTTCCCAAAATGAGGAGGTGTAGCACCATAGGGTGTGTTAGAAATCCAATTTTTCCATCGCTTCCACTAACCATTGATGCCATTATTGATGTTTATAGAACCTCTATTGAAATTTAATGGTAAAAACAACCAACGAGAAGGGATTGGAAAGAGCTGAAGTGAGCTTCCATGATACTCATCGAAACCAAAATTGAGGTAATCATGTAATTCTTGGCAAGGTTCCTCTGGTCAGGCCATGGCAAAGGTTGAGGGTACGCAAGTGTTGTGGTGGAAGAGAACCGGGACTTAGTTTTATAATAGAGTGAGCTGCCTTATCCATTAACCAAGCATACTCGTAGTCATGGTAGACACAAATTGGCATTCATTATTTCCTTCTAACGCAATTGGACAGGAATAAGATGACTTGGCCAAGACGTAAAATTTGGAAGGTTTACCCTAGAATTTTGTTTTGCATAAAAATAGGAATGACCAAGATGACATCATCCAGGATGATCTAGATGGCACACTAGTTTGGCGGTTCTTCCATTGTTTGGAGGTAGTCCCCACAAGGCAATGATCCCAAGGCCTTTATCCCAAATGAATTAGCTTTCATCATAAAATGGTTGGTGGGATGACATTAGCTGGGATGAGCTCTCTAGTATGTTAGCCTAGTAGTCCTACTATTGGCTAGAGATCGACATATTGACATGTTATCCAGTTGCGATGAACCTGGAGGTATGAGGAGTGTGGAAAAGGAAATCATTGGAGCAGATCAAGCGGGATGACACGCAATGGTGTTGACAAGGTTAATCCTCTTTGTAGATAGAGATGATCCCTCTAGCCCAATGAGTGGGTCTAGCAACTAAAGATACAATAAACTAGACATCTTCCTATGTTATAATTGAAAAGAAGAACAAAAGAGATGACCTACCTCGTTATGATGCTAATCTGATTTCCTTTGTTGAGGGCCTCGAACCGCTTGTGTCACGAACTTGTTCTTGCATCTCCCAATACTTATGTACCTTCACAAGTGATCAAGAGACAACAAAGCATACCAAAACCAATAGAAAATCTAATAATAACCTACTTAGTTAATCAAGTAATGCCAAGCTAATACATACATGAGCATATATATTTTTGGAAGATGAACCAATAGTTGTATATTATTTAGTGATTAAAGGGAAGCTTACAACCATAACCTTGATGTTGAAAGGCTCTCCTTGAGTGGTAATCCAAGTCCAAGCCAGGAAACTCTCCAAACACTCCTTATCCAAGTCTAATGAATAGACTCTAAGCACAAGCTCAGCATAGGGGTGCAAATGGACAAAGACCAACCCAGCCTCCAACCTGACCAACCATTTGGGAATGGGAGAGGATGGATTTATAGATTGGGAAAGGGAGGTAGGACTTCTCCAAATATAGGATTAGGTTCTCATCTCAAGGAGGTAGCTCATAAGGATAAGACTAAGAGGCCAAGTTGAGAGAATTCGACCTCATCTATGGTAAACAACCCCCAGCTCGCCACTCTGGAAGCTTCTAGATCATGAAGCTTCTCATCTTCTTTGGAAAAATTTCCTTTTTATTATCATCACAAGTATATGAGAAAACAAAGTGATGCCATCATGGGTATGGAATATTGTAAAATGCGACATTCATGGTTTTTAGCCTCATAAGAGCGATGACTCTCATTTTTGGGTTTTAAGAGCTATTTCTTCAGGGAAAGCTCAAGGAATTTTCCAACAAAGTCTTAGGAGGGATCTGAGTTGTATACATGGATTAGTATACTATATAATAGTCATGTTTCGGGAACTTTGGGGTATGTCACAGGGAAGTGTAGGAGGCATGAAAAAATATTGTGTAAAATATGCCCCCTAAAGAATGAAGGCAGAACAAGGAGTGATGGTTGAGATGCTTTACGAGCTCTTGCAAGGATGAGGACAATCAATGTTAGGAGACCTGCAAATCAAGGACACATATACATATACATATCTGATGTCAAAACATGAATCCATAGTATGGAAGTAGCCATCCAGATAATAAGGAATATATGAGAGGATCCATGGCATGGGCACAACCACCCAATATAGAAGGATCATCAAAAATGTAAAGTCCCCACGATATGGTCACAACCATCCGCATAGCAGAAACATCTATACAATCATTAATAACATATAACTCCATGCATCCTGAGTTATATCAGACAAAACTTAGTTTCTTGTGCTCCATCCTGACCCAATCAAAATACAAATTCTAACATGCGAATGAACGTGTCGTAGTTGAACATGCTAGAAAACCACATGATTATCGGCAACTGATGTAGACTGTTAACAAGCATGAGAGGAACCACCCATAATTAAAATGGCTCTCAAGGTACGACAGTACAATATGTGAATGTGATAACCAAGCTGGACTCGAACACTTATGGAATCATCCAATCAAAGGCCAATGATGAAAACCTTTTGTCAGATGCAAAGAACTTGCCATTAAGGCATGCAAGCTCTAAGGTACTGAAACTGAGTTTCTATGTCATCTTCCTGGATAATGATCTGAAGTCGACAGGAAGTGACCCATTGAAGGAGGGTCATAATGATTCCCCCATCATCGACATGAAATGAGGAAAAAAGTGGAATAAGTTTGAAGACTGTAATAATGACTCAGATGGTGTATAGGTAAATAATTACAGATTGGACTTCTCTTGAACATATTGGTGACACAACTCCAAAGTGTGGCAGTATTAGACTCAACATAGGAACAAGGGTAATAATGATGAGGTGGAATAGTCAAATGACAGGAAAAATTGTTCATCCAAACCCAGAAGGACAAGTGACTAAGTGAGGATATCCCAAACCCGACACAAGATGCAAAAGAGTGTCATGTTCAAGAGCAACATGCTGCCTATACAGCAGATGTTTCATCTTCATTTTTCCCCCACTATTTCTAGTGAGAACCTCTTTATTTTCACACAATCTCGAAGAGGATACCATATTATTTTCATATAAATTCACCCTTCCGATTAATCCAGCCCAGTAAGTTTTACGAGCCCTAGGAAGGAGACGCTCAGGATCATCATGGTGACAAGTCTTTGTCGTTTAATTTTTACGAGTCCAACAGAAGAGTAACTCAGTGTATTTTACATATTTAAAGAGTTTGAAAAAGAGACGAAAAAGAAAACTCAATCATGTCCCTTTTCGTAATTTGTCTCTCGAATCCAAAAAGGTAGAAAACAATATTCGAGAGAACCTCTTAGCCATGTTTGACGAAGGTGTACCTTTTTTGTAAATATTTAATCTTAGCCTGAAAAAGGGGTAAAAATCTACTGAGGTGACATTGATTCATTTACTTTAAAAAGTTTGAAATGACAAGTACTCAACAATATTTTCATATTTTTGGAGTCGGAAAATAGCTGAAAGAGGAATCCACCTGGAGGAACGAGTGGTATGAAAGGATAACAACTAGTTCTGGTAATGATGGAACTACTCAAAACATGTAATGGTCAAGAGGCTGGCTAATAGAACCACTCATCACAGATGTTCCTCAGGCAAAGGTAAAACCACCAAGTGAAAGTGTATGATTGGAAAAAGTGATGGTGACGATGGAAATGAAAAACCAAGGCTCATCTGGAAACAAATAGGCTAATAAAAAGGCAGTCACGAGATGTAAAGTAGGAATGGTTTTATTTGAAAGAATAACTTCGGCGAAAATCACATGTAGACAGACATTTGTCAACGCGTTTCGAACCAACTAGTGTGGTTCATCGTCAGGACAAGTTGAAGAAACAAATCCAGCTTAGCATGATAAATAGCCTAAGCTGAGTCAATTTAGCCATTGGAGACTCTGCTCAGACTATTTATCATGCTAAGCTGGATATGTTTCTTCAACTTGTCCTGACGATGAACCACACTAGTTGGTTCGAAATGCGTCAACAAATGTCTGTCTACATGTGATTTTCACCGAAGTTATTCTTTCAAATGGTTTTATTTTTCAGAAGCTTGAAACACGGGAAAAAAATATGCTTAGATTTGGTTTCATGTTTACACAAGTTTGAAACAAAGATAAACTATGCTTGGGTTGTGTTTCATTTTTACACAAGCTTGTAATGGGAACAAACTTGGATTGAATTTACATGGCCCCAACATAATGACTCAATTTGAGGTACATGTCCCCCAAGCTTCATTTCATTCACCTAAGTGGATGGAATGAAGATTCTCTTACGAGATCAAGTGAATGACTCAACTGGGATGTTACGAGATCTAATCAAAGACTGAAATGGGAATGAGATTTTGTTTCATTTTTTAAATGAGCTTGAAACAAGAAAAGAACCATGCTCAGGACACCTATTTCATTGTTCAATGAGGTTGACATAGTAAAATAGCTATCCTCAAATCCCTAGTTTCATTTTTTAAGGAACCTGACACAAGACAAGGAACTTTGCTCCAGGGTTCTTGTTTCATTTTTTAACGAGCTTGACACAGGAAAATAAACTTTGCTCCACTTCCCTTGTTTCATTTTTTAAGGAGCTTGATACAAGACAAGGAACTTTACTCCAAATACCTATTTCATAGAACAAAAGAGGCCATGGCTTCCAACAGGTTCGCATCAGATGGGAGAACAACACTCTAGAAGGGATACATGTCTAGGGATCCAATTGAAAAACCAGGTTCCAATGCCCCTAGTACATGGTGTACTACATCACCGATGAAATCATCAGTAAATGTGGGCTTGGAACAGGTGGCCACATAATTAACTTGTGGCGGGGGTGATACTGCTTGCATATGAGAACCATTTAGGGATAATGGTTTAGTGGGAGCTAATTTAGGACCAATGAATGTAAGTTGATCAATGATCACAATGTATCCTTCATGTGGGAAACACATCACTTGAAAGAGGGAAGAAACAAGAGCTCCCATGACATAAACATAGTCACAGCCAAGGAGTAGACAAAATCTAATGGACCTTGGACAACCATCGGGTCTATATAGACAATCTTCCCTCCCAAAGTAATAGTTAACTTAGGAAGGATCCCTAACGGTTGACTGGTTCCTCTATTAAAAGCTAAGAGATTTTGGGTGAAGGGGACAAGCTGAGGAGAACCTAAAGCTTGCCAAGTAGTTGAGAATAGGATACTAACAAATGCGCCCTCATCTATGAATGTGCTAGGTATGGCCATATGGTAAGCATGTATTGTAATCTAGAAGGGCACATAAGATAGAAGGCAATATCCTGCCAATTGACGCCAATCAAAAGAAGTGACTAACCTACTCAGAGGGGGTGTTGTAGGAACGTGAGAGCTACCCTATTGCTCAATGGGAATAACAGAAATGTTCTCATGAACCTTGGGAAAAGGAGTATTTACCTCCAGTTCAGTTGGAACTAAAGAAACTAGAAGAACCTGAGTAGTATGAGGTTCACCATCTACTGAAAAGGTACGGTTAACTGAAGGTGGGGTCAAGTCTACCAGTGTATCAATCAATGGTTGGTCGAGAATGGACTCACGAGACTCACTTTCAGAGAGAGTGGGATTAACCAAATATGACTTTTGATCAAACACTGGATAAACTAGCAGAGGATCAGGGGAAAGATTTTGATACCCAGTTAGAAGACGAGGTTGAGAAGTTGTATGGTTTTTCAACTCTTTGTAAGCTTCATCCATAAGAGGAAAAAGGTGAATGGGATGATTAACTTCACACAACTTACAAGGAAATTTGACTTTTCCCTTTTTCCCAAGATTTATTGTTACTAGTTGAATATTTATCAACAGCATGATTGCTAGAGGCTAATGACAAAGGTCGATGTGAACCTATGGACCACACTTCCAAGACCTTCAGAATACCAAGACAATTCTATAGAAGGTGGTCACCCTTACATAACATGTAAGGGAATTTTAATTTCTGAGGCTCGTTGGAAGATTTTCCTTCATTAGTTGCATCAGTAGCAATGATGGCTTGGTTTCCCCCTTGCTTATTTTGGTTCTTCTTCGTCATCCTCTTATTCTTCTTCTTAGCTTCCTGGTTACTAGAATCCATAATTTCACTAGGTGAAGAGGAAGAACAAGGTGAAGAAATAGGCGAATAAGGTGAGGGGTCAAATTTAGTATCAACATGAGGTTGATGTTGTTCAGCAGGAGGAGAACTCAGTTGAAAATTTGTTTCGACACTCAGGACCACCGAGGTCGAAAATAACCAAACTGGCAGACCAATGGTCAATCCAGGAAGGGACAATGTTGCCATATAGGGAGAACCAATATTTTTGAAAGAAGGAAAAGTACTAGGATTCCCATCAGAGGGGATTCCTTGACTGGTAGACTCAGGAAATGTTTCCATTGGTATCAGCCTAAGATCCTCTAAGGTCTGTTTCCACAGGAAGGATGTTGTTCTGCGGTAAATGAATTTTAGAATTTCAAACAAAAAAATTTCCTTTTCATGTTTTAATAGTCATGAAAAGGACAAAAATGTGACTCTAGTCACTTTCGTTGGTTTAGAGAGCTCTAAAGGACAAGTGCTCGATGATCTTTTCAAATTTAAGGAGTCAGAAAAGATCAAAATGACTACTCAGGATACTCTAGGCAAAAAGGATTACCAAGTAACCATGAACTGCAATATACACTTGAGCAAATAAATTTACCAAGGACTTGACATACGTGCAAAAAATCTCCCTGAATGATGTGTTGGGTGTATCACGTTTACAGGGTGGCAAACTCGGCTTCCTATGGATAAAGGTTTGCAACGTATGAGGGACTCCCTTTATATACTCAACAGTATGTGGAGCACAAGTCCGTGCTAGCACTGTCTAATGCAAGAGTGAATGAGAGCTACTAAGTTTTAAAGACGTCAGAACACATATCTAGCCTAGAACACTAAGTATGAAGCGTTGATGTTTCAAATTCTCCTTAGATTAATTGAGAGATTTTAAATGTTTATCTTCAATTAAGTTTCGGTTTTGAGGCTCAAAACGATGTCACTTGAAAACCTACGATGTAACTATATGAGAAAAGGAAAACTTTCACTTCAATGAAAGCTAGACTAACCAAGGGAAGAAATTTCAATCAGTAATCCATCAAACAAAATGCATAATTCAAAATGCCTTCCACTAACTTTCACTTTTGTCTTCCAAACACAATGCCAAAAGTAAAAAAATATTTACACTTTTCACTATCCTAAATGCAACTTTTCGAAAGAAAAATGATTTTGACTTTACAAAGATGCACTTATATGAGTTATGCTTTTCTTTTCGTTTTGAATGATTTGATGCACCTAATATAGTTTTTAGCTTTCAACTGCTGAAAAAATGTAATCTATTCTCAATGACGAATCTCAAAAAATAAATTTTCAATGCAACTAATCTAATTCATTTTCATGAAAAGTAAATTTTGAAATACAAGCTAAAACAAATTCAAAATGATATTTTCAATGATTTCCACAAAAAATAACACTCAATCAATCAACAACAAACATCTCAATGAAAAAAACAAGCAATGATCAATGACTAGAAACCATAGAATTTAGTCAGATTTCACTTCATAGCCAACAAGAAAAATTTCAAAAATTAATCAAGGAAATCAATCAAAACATTGACAAATCCAAGCGTATAGGATGGGAAAATACCTTAGGGGCCAAGACACACTGAATTATTATGAAGAAACCTAAAAAATTCTCACATTTAAGGATCATCGCTACTTTACAAAACCCGCGATTATCGCTACTTTGCATAGGAAAACCTACATTGGCATCACTACTTTGTATAGAAAAGTAGTGATGATTTCAGCACAACCAAAAAATAAAGAAAAAAAATTCATCGAGACTATAAAGGTAAAAACTGGGATCATCGCAACTGTAAACGTAAAAACTGCGATGCCATCGTGACTATAAAGGGTAAACCCACGATGGGCAAGAAATATGGGAAAAAACTAAAATGATTCCAAGAAACAATCCAGACTTAGCACTTTAAGGTAGTAATCTGTGATGGTATAAACCCAAATTGATACAGACAAGCCGAAAAATTGACGGTTGGTCAAACTAGACAAAAGATCACGTGAAAGATTGGATAGAAAGGGTCATAGGCTCCCTAGGGGAGTCGCCATTTTTTGACAAGGTTAATCCTCTCTACAAACAAAGACGATCCCTCTAGCCCAATGAGTGGGTCTAGAAACTAAAATAACAATCAACTAGACATCTTCCTAGGTTATAATTGAAAAGCAGAACGAAAGAGATGACCTACCTCGTTCTGATGTTGATCTGATTTCCTTTTTTGAGGGCCTCGAACCACTTGTGTCACAAACTTGTTCATTATTCTCTTAGTGCTTATGTACCTGCACAAGTGATCAAGAGATAGCAAAGCATACCAAAACCAATAGAAAATCTAATAATAACATACTTAGCTGATCAAGGAATGCCAAGCTAATACATACATGAACATATTTATTTTGAGAAGATGAACCAATAGTTGTATATTATTTAATGAATAAAGGGAAGCTTACAACCATAGCCTTGATGTTGAAAGGCTCTCCTTGAGTGGTAATCCAATTCCAAGCTAAGAAACTATCCAAACACTCCTCCAAGTCTAATGAATAGACTCTAAGCATAAGCTCAGCATAGGGGTGCAAATGGACATAGACCAACCCAGCCTCTAACCTGACCAACCATTTGGGAATGGGAGAGGATGAGTTTATCGACTAGGAAAGGGAGTTAGGACTTCTACAAAGATAGTATTAGGCCTCCATCTCAAGGAGGTAGCTCATAGGGATAAGACCAAGAGGCCAAGTTGGGAGAATTTGGCCTCATCTATGTCGAACAACCTCCAGCTCGCCACTCTAGAAGCTTCTAGATCATGAAGCTTCTCATCTTCTTTGGGAAAATTGCCTTTTTGGGATCATCGGGAGTATATGATCAGATAGAGAGATTTCATCATGAGTCTGGCATATTCCAACATGTGACCATCGCATTTTTTAGCCTCATAAGAGCGATGTCTCTCATTTTAGGGTTTTAAGAGCTATTTCTTCAGGGAAAGCTCAAGCCATTTTCCAACAAAGTCATAGGAAGGATTTGACCTGTATACATGGATGAGTATACTGTATAATAGTCATTTTTTTGGCACTCTGGGGTATGTCACAAGGAAGCGCAGGAGGCATGACAAAATATTGCGTAACAAACAGGTAGTCATACCAATGGCTAGAAGTGTGGCCCACTGACCATGTGGCACAGAGGCTTTATCTTGAAAGAAAAGAAGGACACGAAAAATAAAGCATCAGGATAGAACAAGAGGGATGATGTGTACCTAGCATTCATGCCATTTTTTAGAAGTTAATTAGGTTGGGTCGAGCGAAAAGGGCGTCCACATATGCTCAAGCATGGTATGATTCATGTGGGGTAGGCCCACCTGCCAGGTAAGCCGGTCGACCCCCATCAGGAGGTGCAGGGGGAGTGGCTAAGGAAGGAGCTGAGAGGTAATGCATGTGATGACATAGGCATGACTGGTACTTGAGGAAGGGATTGAAATGGATGGAAATGAACTATATCAGGATGAGGTGTTTGGCTGATGAATAATTGGTTTAGGGGAATGGAATGTGGTGGATATTATTGGTGAGGTGGTAGTAAATGTAGGTGTATTTATAGTATTTGAAGATTGTGCAGAAATTTCAGAGGCAGTAGTAGTAAGGGTAGCTAGCTCAACGGATTATTGAAGGTAAGCATCATCTATATGGCTTATCAGTGTAGAGGTTAGAGCTTCTAACTTGTCACAAGTGTCCAAGACAAGTTTATTTAAATCCAGATGGATAGGCACCTTTTTTGATTCAATGAGTTGAATAAAATTAGGGTCTAACATAGTTTCATGAATTTCATTCTCTAATTTAGTTCTAAACAATGAGAGGTCAAATGAAAAATCAAATGGAATTTCCTCTAAAGTTGACAACTCCTCATGGAGTGAATTTTATTTGACTAACTGGCTACTACCTGCTTGAGTTTCTACCTTTTTTGGTTTTCTTAAAATTCTATCTAGGTCATCAACTATTGTAGAAGGGTTTGGATCTAGATTTGCCCTGGTATAGTGAGTCTTCTTGGGAGCCAGAATTTTAACTTTTTAATTGTTTTTTATGAAACTTTTCAAGAACAACTTCTAAAAATGACCTTAAGGGGCTCAAGATGAAATTTAAGGTTTCCTTAAAGTTTTATTTTACTGAGGATCGAAGTCCCCAGTATGGTCACCAATTATGTTATCACTCCAAAATTTCTCTAGAAGTTATTGAAGAAAGAAATGTTCAGAGGTAACCACAAACCAACTTTGGAGATCAGGATCTAGCCTTCCTAATCTCAGAGAGGGCTCTCTCTTTTTTATTTAACTTTGTTTAGTTATTTGATTTTAGGCTAGTTATTGTTGTACTTGGGTTTTGATTTGAATTTGGGTGGTGGGATCACTTACTTAGATGAATAGAGGTTTGCTTTTACCATTGGGATATGGGGTCAAATGCCAGACAAGCAAGACTGGATCAAGTTCTAAAAATAGTGTCTATAGGGCAAGATAGAGGAGTTAGTACAGATCTCAAAGGCTTGATGGTGAAATGGTTTCCAGTTGGATCCAGGGAGCAATTAAGGGTTCCTTAGACCAGATTATGAAGAGAAATGAAAGAGGTAAACTGGGATGGGAGAGAAATTAAGGGTTCTCAAATCTAGATATCAGAGGAAAACATATAAATGATTAACTGTGAAAAACAGAGTGTACTTAAACAAATTAAGAGTTAAATTTCCAGTTAATTCATTCAAATTTAGATAACATTTAAGTTTATGAAACACATAAGAAAGTAACAAAATCAGACAAAGAAGATACTTCACTGTAATAGCTCATCTCATGAATCATGTAATGCAATATTTTTATTACTTGCTCCAGTCTGTTGACTTGAAAATTGGTACAATAACCCTTAGGTTTAAGATGAAAATAACTCTACAAATGTATAGCAATCCACACTTAATACTTCGAATTACGAAGTATTTATACAAAAAATTATTTACAAAATATCCCAAACTGTCTTGGGAACTAATCTAGGAGAAAGAAATATCTTCATGTAAGAAGATAGAGACAGCTATTGAACTGCTGCTTGTTGTCCCTGTTATTTAGGTTCTGCTGGCTTTGATATTTTTCCTTTTAATCTGCTTAGCTGTTTGGTTTTCATGTTGGATGCTCTATTCACTTTGATCTTTCAACTAATACACTTTCACCTGATACACTTTGACCTGGCTGACCTGCCAATATCCTTTTACTATGCCCTTTTACTTTTTACTGTACATTTTATATCTTTACTGTGTATTTCTATAGTAAATCATTTAGTTTTTCCAAAGTCTCAGAATCTGGTAGTTGGATATTGAGAATCTTATTGTAGATCTCATCTACCTCTATATATTTGGAAAAAGTAGGTTTATTGACAAAAAGGTGTTTTACCTCATGCTGGAGGTAAAACAAATTCTCAAAAGTTTGATATAATACTTTGCCAGTAGGTATGCCCTTCATGGATGAAGTATTCACCTAATCTCTGGCTACTTCTCAGATTTTTCTATTATGTTCCACCCGTGTCATCAACTTATAATTTATAACCAACGGATTTGGTAAACCCTTTTGCCTCAAAATTTCGAACTTCACCATGAATCTGTCAATGTCCAATTGCATGGTTTGGCACTTATCCTCTAGGTTCAACATCAAATTCCTCTTGGTGAGGACTCTTTTAACTTCCAAAATTGTACATGTTCTATCAAGTATCTCTAATTCCTGCAGCTCATACTTGTTCTTGGAGTTGAGCAAGTGAATGATCCTTGTAGCTTCCTTTGGCATGTCTCCAAGTTCTGCTTTGACTCTTTGAATGGCTTCTATAGCCTGCTTTATTAAATCAATCTGTTCAAAAATAACTTGGATAGATGGCCAAATATCATTGACAGAGTCAATGATATTGGCCCACAGTTGCTCCTTAGCCTGACCTAGAGGTTCATTCAATTTTAGTTCCTTCTCCAGGCTTTTGATTCATTCATTCATCCTTGTAGACTTCTGTTGTTCTTCTTTGTGCATGATTTGGGCAAGTTTGTAATTTGTTTCCAGGCTGGTCACTTTTTCCTTAAGCTTGTTCATCTCAGTGGTCTGAATGGACATTTCTTCCATTTCTTTGACCAACCTGTTTGCCTCATCACCTGTAGACCCTGTTGCTATTGACCCTGTTGCTGATGTAGTTGGTGTAGATACTGGTAGTGATGTGGCCATTGGAGTTGTGGGAGCCAAGGATGCTGCCAAAGTAGAAGGTACAACAGTGGTAACTATTGGGATAATAGTTGTAGGGGCATCATCAAGACTAGCTTGCTTTAGCTGAATCAAGTTATCCAATTCTTTCTCCATCTCCTTTAACTGATCATTCAGTTGTAGCACTAGGTCCATCATCTCTTCATGATTGGTTTGGCTCTCTAGGACCTCCTTTGTTTGTGGGTGTTGTAAATGAGGCAGCTTAAGTTGTTTCTTGAGGGCTACTATATCCTCATTCTTATTTTTGATCAATTTCTCAGTAGCCTTAATGTCACTTGGATCATGACCCAGTTCAATGACCAAGTCCTCCAATGACTTGATCTTGTTGTCTTTGGCCTGTGAAGAGGCCTTCTCCAATTTATATTGGGTTGTTACATTATCTAGTGAATCCTGCAACCTGTGTGCAACCATGGATTTTCCTGTAAGGGTGGAGTAAATCATCTCTCCAGCCTGCTTGTGGAACTCTATCTAATCAATGGGATGAACATCCCTGGCCAACACCTCAAAATTAGTCTTCTTATAATCAGCCAAGGTCTTTGGTTGCTGAACAATGGGCTGTAAAAATGATACTTGCATCTTTCCTGCTTTGATGTCAAAGGCTGAAATCAACCTGCTCTAGTCGGCTAGTGTGTGTTTGAAGTATTTGGTGTATGTTGTTGCCTTCAACTTCTCATTGCTCATATTTATTTCTTTGTACATGTCTTTGATGTCCTTTTCTCTGTCAGTTGCCCTGACAAACGAAGAAACATAAACACTTTGCTGTCTCTCAATCATTTTGAGTGTTGGAGGTTGATGGTTGTTGTGTTTCACCTAAAGCAGTTGTGTCTTTGATCCTCTGCCCCATTGTTTCAGTGTCAGTTATTTCCACTGATTCAATGTTCTCCTCCTGTTCAGACACAAGATTCAATTTGGGCCTTTCTCGGTGCTAGGTTTAGCTTTTGTAATATTTGGGCTTCTAGGGGCGACATTTGCCTTATGTTCTAGGCAATACCTTCCCATACTTTTCCTGCGAGGTTGTTTTGTGCTTGAAAATTCTATGGTTTCTCTCCTTCCATATGGCCCATAGGGTGAATCCAAGGCTTAGGTTCCAAGCCCTATTTACTACTGGGCTTGAATAGATATGGGTTCACCATAATAGGATTGTTCCTTTGATATCGTTTTGGTCTCTCTCCATCCTCTCAAAAACTCCTTGCATTTGTCTCCATCTCTGCTCCGCAAATGGGCAGTTGTTGAGGATATGTTCCATGTCTACCCTATTTTGGTGGCATAAACAATAGAAGAAGGCCCCTTGGAAACCTATTTTTTTAACTGATCCTAGGTCAATATGTGTCCTTTGCTGACCATCCAGAGGAAGTCGGTTACCTTTCGCCAACACCCCCCTTTCTAGAGCTTTTTCCATATGATGTCTTATCCTTCCTATTCTTGTCAGGCTTGGATATCATAGGCTTCACTTATGGTGAAGGTTCCTTTGGTAGTGTAGCCCCATCTCAAAATGTTCGGGTCTTGACAGATCGTTATCTGCCTTGTCCTTAGTTCTTTATCTAAGTTGTCCCATTGATCTGTGTTAGCCACCCATTCCCAGTCCTATCTTGTCTTCCATATTCTCCAAATTTACTCAGCCTGCTCTTCCTTCCAATACTGTTTCACCACCTGCATATTGTTATCCTGAGTCTGCTGATATATTTCCTTGATTTCCTATTTTTCCACTAGTTTCCCTCTTTGCTGCCATGATTCCATCCAGAATCGAGTTGTTTTGTCATTACAGACCTCCCAGAAGGCATGTTGTTGGATAAGGTGTCTATTGTGGGCCACCAAATTCCAAATCACAGAACCCTTAGGAGGGTCTTGATATCTGAGGATATCCTCAGTTCTCACAGGCATGTTATACTTACAAGTCCATATTTGTTTCCATAGATCAACTCCCCCACCCATCCATTGCCACCATAGTTTGGCTCTCATGGTTTGGTTCAGGAGGTATGGATCTCTGAGACCTAATCTGCCTTCCTCTTTCCTCTTAACTAGACCCTGCCATGACACCAATGGCCATTTCCTGGTCTGTTGGGCTCCTCCCCATAGGATTTTTTTTTAAATGTCTACCATCTAGGCAGATGCTCCTTTTAGGGCCACCATTGTAGATAGTTGGTATATAGGAAACGATTGGATAATTGCTTTAAGGAGAACTGTTCTGACTACAATATTTAGAGATCTAAAGGTCCAGCACTTGAGTTTTCCTTGTAACTTTTGGAGTATGTTTGCCAGCAGTTATTTCTTAGAGGGTTATCTGAGAGTGAAATACCTAGGTATTTGGATGGAAAGTTGCTAGTGCTAAAACCAAGGATTCTAGTGAGGTAGGCCTTAACATTTCCTTGAGTGTTGAAAAAGAAAATGTAGGATTTGTCATTATTGATCTTGGTTCTCGAGGCTTCCATGAAGGTGTTAAGGATATCTCTTATGCTTTAGGCTTCCCTCAGGGTGGCTTGACAGAAGAGCATAATGTCCTCCACGAATTGCTGGTGGGTGATAGGCATGTCATTTCCCCATATTCTTAGCCCTTGAATTTGGGAGGTGTGGACCTTCTGCTTTATATACCAGCCAAGCCCGTCTGCTGCTAGGATGAACAAGAAGGGTGAGATCAGGTCCCCCTGTCTCAACCCTCGGGATGGGTTGAAGGTCATAGTGGGGGTTCCATTTTGCAAGATGGAAAAGACCAAAGAGGATATCATGGCTAAGATCGAGTTGATCCATCTTTGGGTAAAAGCCATAGGCTTTGAGAGTGCTCGATAGGTAGCCCTAGCTAAGTCTGTCATAAGCTTTGGATAGATCCAGTTTTATCATCATGCCCGAGAGCTTCTGGGACTTAAGGGAGTGGAATACCTCTTGGGATGAAATAAAGCCATCGAGGATTTGATGACCTTCTACAAAGCCTATTTGTTCAGGAGAAATGAGACTCAGAATAAGGGGTTTCAATCATTTGACAATTAGATTGGCGATAACCTTGTAGATGAGATTACACATGGCAATTGGCTGAAACCCTTGAGGATCATCAGACTTAGCAGACTTAGGAATGAAAGAAATAAAAGTGGAGTTGAGTCTTCGACATACCTTTTGATTACATCTTTATTCCTCCACAACCTCCAAGATGTCCTGTCCCATGAATCGTCAGGTGGCATGGTAGAACTCACTAGTGAATCTGTCTAGGCCAGGGGCTTTATTCTTCTGCATTCCTTTTACGATTTCTTCTACTTCTTCTTTGGAAATAGCTTTCATTAGGGACATATTCTAGTTGTTGATTATCTACTTGGGGATGTGCTACTTGATTCTTTGGATGGCTTTCGTTCTGTTGTCAGCATTCTCCGTGAGCAGGTCTTTGAAATGGTTGACCAAAAGTTCTTTTATTTGAGCATGTGGTATTTTACGTTGTCCTTCTACATCTTTAATAGAGTAAATGTGGTTATGTTGTCGATGATGCACCATAGCTTTATGGAAGAATCTCATGTTTCATTCTCCTTCCCTCAACCACTGAACCCATGATTTTTGCTTCCATAGGATTTCCTCTTGTTATCTTCTTTCCTCTATCTGATTGATCAGTAATCCTTCCTCTCACACCAGGTCTTCCAACCTTCCATCTTGTATCATTTTTTGTTGGACGACTGCCATATGCTTACTGAGTTCAATTTGATCTTTGAGAATATGTCTGAACTCCTCCTTATTCCACCTTATGAACATCGTTTTTAGTTCTTTTAGGTTCAGTTGGAATGTATGCATCCTATTTCTCCCCTGTTTGACACTTTGTGTGCACCATTCCTCCATTTGTTTTAGGATATCAGGGTCCCCGAGCCAGAAAGATTTGAACCTAAAGGGTGTGTTTTTGGGCCGATCTTTTAGATCCACTTCTAAGCAGACCATCCAGTGGTCCGACCCCATACACGGGAGTATCGATGCTTGCATGAAGATGTTTTTTCTCATCATTTGTTTTGACATTAGGAATCTGTCTAGGCGGCATGCTATTTGGTGCATCCCTCCTCTTATGTTATTCCATGTATGAATCCCATTGATTGTGTATATATCCACTAGACGTAAATTTGTAATGGTTGCACTAAAGGCTTCCATATCTGCATCTTCTCTTCTCATTCCTCCCATTTTTTCCCCTAGGGTGGTGATCATATTGAAGTCCCCCCCTACTACCCATAAATCATCTGGGTATAAATTTCTCAGGTCACTCAACTTTTGAAGGAAGGCTCCTCTTTCTCCTAGGAGATGTGATCCATACACCCCTGACAGTAGATCCCATTCACTCGATCCTAGATTCTAAAATTTACATCTGAGAATTCGTTGTATACTTACCCAATCTTTGAACAGAACTTCTGTCGGATTTCAGAGGATTTCCAATCCTCTTGCACTCCCATTTTCATCATGGGACATGACTTGGTATTCTGGCTTGAAGAGTTCCATTATTTTTTTAGCTTTCTTTCACTGATTTTAGTTTCCCATATTATAATAATGCTTGGCTTGTCCTTTTTCAGCCTCTCCTTAAGGTACTTCGGTTTGCCTCTGTTATTGAGGCCTCTAATGTTACAGGTTGTAATAATCATTAGAACAATTTTATTAGTTGGTGGAAAACCTTTGAAAATGGAACTACTCTTCCTGAGTTCACTAGTAATTCCCCTACCATTTGTATGGATTCATTCATCGTTCTCCTACCTCTTTTCCCCCCTTTTCCTTGTGTTCCCATCTCTTTTCCTTGGCTAGCTTGGGCCCCTAAATGTTCAGGTTGGCTTATGATCGCTGAGCCCTACTTGTCTCTATATCGCTAGAAGGTTTCTTTATAGAGTTGTTTCTGATCTTCTGAGATGAATATTTCATCCAAATGTCTCCATTCCTGCAATAGCCGCTTCATGACTTGTTCTTCTGCACTTAGGTCATCTTTCTGGTTGTCAATCTCCATTAGGGTTTCCACCATTTGCATGTTGTCCTCTGGTCCTTCCTCGACCTCAATCACCATTTCCTTTTTTTTTTTCCCTCTGTTCCTTTATCTTCCTGACTTTCTTTTGCCTGTGAATTGTCGCTCGTCTCCATCCCTAGATCTTCTTCCTGTAAGACCGAAAATCGGTTTTGCGACCTTTTCTCCTTCTCTGCTTGGTTTTCTTTGTGGTTCTTGACCTGTCTCAGGGTTCTTTTCCTCCTTTGCACCTCTTTATACCCATCTCCTTCTGCTTTCGCCATCGGGTCCCCATCCCTTTCCTCCACCGAGTGATTGACAGTCTGGTTAAGGGGGCAAGCCCGGAACAAGTGGCCATATTTGTGGCATCTACGACACTGGAATGGGATGTGCTCATAGTCAATCGGTTGTGGCCATACCTCATCGTGGTACTCCAGATCTATGTAATCTAGGAGTGGTTCCGTTATATTCATGTAGACACAAAGTCTGGCATAGGAGGTGTATCGGCCTTTCCTTGTCGAGTCTGCTACCTTTACAAAAGTGTCGATCGAGTTTCCAATGCCTTCTAGTATCTCTGGATCCCAGAAGTCCATTGGTAAGCCAAATAGCCGAACCCATATTGGGGCAGCCAGAAGTTTCTCCTGGTCAGGGTTGTAGCATTCTTCCCAATGCCTGATGAAGAGGCCGACATTGTTAAAGAAGTATGGTCCATCTTCAAAAATCCTCTCTTTGTCTTCCAGGTTTGAGAAGATCACTGTGAAGAATCCTTTCGCTCCCAGCTTGAGATCTGTGTGCCCTTTTGGCTGCCATCGTTGTTGGATCCATTCAATTCTTTCTCTGTCGGCCATGCTCCTATAAATTTGCAGATGAGGGCATGGTCCTTCATGTACCTTTGATACTCTTCCATATTATTGTTCAGGATGACGAATCTCAATTTTTTTGCAGCTCTTGGTAGACACCTTCCACCCAAGCCTGCCTGTCATTTGGCTCCCAAAACCGGGATCCCTTTACCTTTTCCCCCATTCCCACCTGTGGTGCCATATTGGCTTGATTCGCCTGCTACAACATTCCTATAGGAGGGGATCTCCCTTCCCCCCTGTTGTACCACTCATCACTATCTTAGCCGCCATCTCAGTCAAGTTGCAGGTCTCCATTTGGTTTTTTCTATAGCATTTTTGTCAGGGCTAGGCCGTGGAACCCTGAAACCCTAACCTACCGTGCTCCTAACTCTCTCTATAATCATCTTCTTCATGCATTTCTTTTGATGTATATCAAGGACATATTATTAATTTCATATCAAAGATCTATTATTAATTTCTTGTAATAAGAATGGATTCCAAAATAATATTCCAAAGCATTCATTTATTCCCTATTCCCCATATTCTTGTATGGGTAAGAGCTATATTATATAGTATAACACATATATTATATACTATAATATATAACTTGTAGTTTCATAATAATTGTGTAAATATTTCATATATTTTCTTTTCATTTAAGCTACAGGATTTAGTTTCCTTTCACACTTCAAACAACTCTCTTTTCTTTACACTAAGTAATATAAGGCAGATTAATAATTTTCACAATATTTGATAGTTCCCTTTAGAAAAGTGTAATTCATATGGGATAATATTGAAACTGTTATGATTCCAAAATTTCTCTAGAAGTTATTGAAGAAAGAAATGTTTAGAGGTAACCACAAACCAAATTTGGAGATCATGATCTAGCCTTCCTAATCTCAAAGAGGGCTCTCTATTTTTTATTTAACTTTGTTTAGTTATTTGATTTTAGGCTAGTTATTATTGTACTTGGGTTTTGATTTGAATTTGGGTGGTGGGATCACTTACTTAGATGAATAGAGGTTTTCTTTTACCATTGGGCTATGGGGTCAAATGCCAGACAAACAGGACTGGATCAAGTTCTAAAAATAATGTCTACAATGCAAGATAGAGGAGTTACTACAGATCTCAAAGGCTTGATGGTGAAATGGTTTCCAATCGGATCCAGTGAGAAATTAAGGGTTCCTTAGACCGGATTATGAAGAGAAATGAAAGAGGTCAACCGGGATGGGAGAGAAATTAAGGGTTCTCAAATCTGAATATAAGAGGAAAACATATAAATGATTAACTGTGCAAAACACAGTTTGCTTAAACAAATTTTGAGTTAAGTTTCCAGTTAATTCATTCAAATTTAGATAATATTTAAGTTTATCAAACACATAAGAAATTAACAAAATCATAAAAAGAATATACTTCACTGCAATAGCTCATCTCATGAATCCTGTAATGCAATGTTTTTATTACTTTCTCCAGTCTGTTGAATTGAAAATTGGTACAATAACCGTTAGGTTTAAGATCAAAATAACTCTACAAATGTATAGCAATCCACACTAAATACTTTGAATTATGAAGTATCTATACGTAAATTTTTTTACAAAATATCCCAAACTGTCTTGGAAACTAATCCAGGAGAAAGAAATATCTTCATGCAAGAAGATAGAGACAGCTATTGAACCGTTGCTTGCTATCCCTATTATTTAGGTTCTGCCGGCATTGATATTTTGCCTTTAAATATTCTTAGTTGTTTGGTTTTCACGCTCGATGCTCTATTCACTCTGATCTTTCAAATGATACACTTTCACCTGATACACTTTGACCTGGCTGACTTGTCAATATCCTTTTACTATGCCCTTTTACTTTTTACTATACCTTTTATATCTTTACTGTGTATTTCTACAGTAAATCATTTAGTTTTTCCCATGTCTCGGCATCTGGTAATTGGATATTGAGCATCTTCCTGTAGATCTCATCTGCCTCTGTATATTTGGCAAAAGTAGGTTTATTGATAAAAAGGTGTTTTACCTCATGCTGGAGGTAAAACAAATTCTCAAAAGTTTGATATAATACTTGGCCAGTAGGTATGCCCTTCATGGATGAAGTATTCACCTAATCTCTGGCCACTTCTCAGATTTTTCTGTTATAGTCCTCCTATGTCATCAGCTTATCATTTATAACCAAGGGATTTGGTAAACCCTTTTGCCTCAAAATTTTGAACTTCACCATGAATCTGTCAATGTCCAATTGCATGGTTTGGCACTTATCCTCTAGGTTCAACATCAAATTCCTCTTGGTGAGGACTCTTTTAACTTCCAAAATTGTACCTGTTCTTTCAAGTATCTCTAATTCATGCAACTCATACTTGTTCTTGGAGTTGAGGAAGTGAATGATCCTTATATCTTCCTCTGGCGTGTCTCCAAGTTCTGCTTTGACTCTTTGAACGACTTCCATAGCCTGCTTTATTAAATCAATATGTTCAAAAATAACTTGGATAGATGGCCAAATATCATTGATAGAGTCAATGATATTGGCCCACAGTTTCTCCTTAGCCTGACCTAGAGGTTCATTCAAAGTCAGTTCCTTCTACAGGCTTTTGATTCGTTCATTCATCCTCATAGACTTCTGTTGTTCTCCTTTGTGCATGACTTGGGCAAGTTTGTAATTTTTTTCTGGGATGGTCACTTTTTTCTTAAGCCTGTTCATCTTAGTGGTCTAAATGGACATTTATTCCATTTCTTTGACCATCCTGTTTGCCTCATCACCTGTAGACCCTGTTGCTGATGTAGTTGGTGTAGATGCTAGCATTGTTGTGGCCATTGGAGCTGTGGGAGCCAAGGATGTTGCCAAAGTAGAAGGTACAATAGTGGTAACTATTGGGATAATAGTTGCAGGGGCATCATCAAGACTAGCTTGCTTTAACTAAATCAAGCTATCCAATTCTTTTTCCATCTCCTTTAACTGATCATTCAGTTGTAGCGCTAGGTCCATCATCTCTTCATGACTGGTTTGGCTCTCCAGGACCTCCTTTGTTTGTGGGTGTTGTAAATGAGGCAACTTAAGTTGTTTCTTGAGGGCTGCTATATCCTCATTCTTCTTTTTGATCAATTTCTCAATAGCCTTAATGTCACTTGGATCATGACCCAGTTCAATGACCAAGTCCTCCAATGACTTGATCCTGTTGTCTTTGGCCTATGAAGAGGCCTTCTCCAATTTATATTGGGCTGTTACATTATCTAGTGAATCCTGCAACCTGTGTGCAGCAATGGATTTTCCTGTAAGGGTGCAATAAATCATCTCCCCAGCCTACTTGTGGAACTCTATCTGATCAATGGGATGAACATCCCTGGCCAACACCTCAAAATCAGTCTTCTTATAGTCAGCCGAGGTCTTTGGTTGCTGAACAGTGGGCTGCAAAAATGATACCTACATCTTTCCTGCTTTGATGTCAAAGGCTGACATCAACCTACTCTAGTTGGCTGGTGTATGTTTGAAGTATTGGGTGTATGTCTCTGCCTTCAACTTCTCATTCCTCATATTCATTTCTTTGTACTTGCCTTTGATGTCCTTTTCTATATCAGCTAGCTTGACAAAGGAAGAAACCTCAACACTTTGTAGTCTCTCAATCATTTGAGTGTCGGAGGTTGATGGCTGTTGTGTTTCACTTGAAGTAGTTGTGTCTTTGCTCCTCTGCCCCATTGTTTCAGTGTCAATTATTTCCACTAATTAAATGTTCTCCTCCTATTCAGACACATGATTCAATTTGGGCCTTTTTCTGAGTTCAAACAGCTCATCTGTAGTCTCCATGGCAGAACTGGATGCCTCTTCCCTATTCCTCTTTGGATTCTTCTCCTCATTGGCTGGGGTCTGTAATACAAGATGAATATTCATTGGTTCCCCTAGTTCTGGAACCTGCAGGAAAGAACTCTGGTCAAATTGCTTTTCTAGATCAATGAGTGTGTTCTCCACATCCACAACTGTGCTATCCATATCAATCAATGTATTTTCCAACCACTCATATTGGTTGGAAAACTGTTCAATGTTAGGTCTTGGGTGATAGATGTAAGGTCCCAATTTGACCCCAAATCTTAGCTTGTTTATGACCCCATGAGGGTCATACTGCCACATGAAGTTGTTGTTGAATTTCATCTATTGTAGTATCTTGTGAGCGTCCAATCCAGCCTCTTTGTTATTGCAAATGAATGGGCCCAATTGGTTTTTCATCTTAAATTGGGTCTTCTTCCTAACAGATAAGAAGTGGACCTCATCAGAGTTGATGATTTGTCTAAAATACTCAAGTGAAAATATCCTCATAGGGAGGTATTTGGGCAACTTATAAGGGGCTAATTGGCAGCCATAAACCCTGATTTCAGTGTGGTTCTGGTACAAGTACCAGTCTCCCACCTTGATGTTCTTACCCAACTGTAACACCCTCTTGATTTCTTGGCTGATTCTAGTTTGAGTGTTACTGGTCAGCATGTTCATGACCGGGTAGACAAATGAATCTATGAAGTCTTTGTATGTAAATGTTGTGGAGCATTTCTAGATCAAGGGTGTCCAAAAGACAATTGATCTCTATTTTCCCTTGGTATCCAACTTCTGGATTCTTACAGGGAACTTGTCTGCTTGGTAATATAAAAACATGTGAAACAACACTGAAGAGTACTTGAAAACTCTTTCAGTGGGAAGTCTTGTGAATTGTTCATGCATCCTGTCTGCAATGAACTAAGCATAATTATACATGATAGCAAGAGGCTTGCCTAGGGTAAAAATGGACAAGCATGCCAGGTTGACCTCATCCACATTCTCATCTGTGGTATATCCTAGGATGCAAGAGACCATGGTGATTATATGTCTGCCAGTTTATGAAAAAATAGTGGCAGCATAGGGTGGGGTATCTGCGGGAGTATGTCGGTCTTTAATCATGAAATTCTGGAAGATTTGCCTTATATTAAACCAGTCTAGGTGTTAAGGGACAAATTCCCCTAGGGTCTTTGGGTTAATACCCTAGCAGATCAGAGGTTATCTACACAGAGAAACACACATTCCATGCAGCCATAATGCTAGTATAAGCAAATTGAATGAAATGAGGTGCACCTGGGGGTCCTTCATTTGGGAAGGTCCAGCCAGGGTCCAAACCCTCTTGGAGTTCCATTTGCTCGTTCAACCTGCAAAACAATCAATTCAAGAAAGTACAGCAGTATATGGACTAAACATCATAAAGAAATCATCTTCATAGTATATTGAAAGGTAGTTAGTTATGCAATTAAACAACCATTCATATATGAATCATAACATTGACATCATAAACATGAAGAAGATTTGTATCAGGAACAAAGAAAAGTGTTTCTTTTATTATAGACAACTAAAGTGCAGAAAGGAATAATTTCACCTGATTCGTCCTTTCGCAAGTTCCAAGCATAACAGTCCTCCGGATTCATCCAGTCTCAAGCCTTTAACAAACTCCTTCCATGACTTACTCCATGATATCTCAAATAATAGATAGACATCATTACACAAGGAAACAAGGGTTTCCTGTAAATGGGGGAAGTGCAAGAGGCACTAGGATCATCAGACCTGGTCAGGGAAATCTCAGCATAGTAATCTTTCTCTCTCTTCTCTCCTCCCTTAGGCCTTCCCATTGAAGCCTTTTCATACTTCTCCCAAAGTGTAGGAATTTACAGGGTAAGTTCCTCATAAAGAATACCAAAAGGACACCGCTCACAAACAGATCACAGATCAATACACCAGTATTTTTTGACGTGGTTAAAACCCTCAAAGAGGGAAACAGTCCACGGCCTATCCCAACGTGGGTACTACAGGCAATTTATTAATCAAAGAATGAAAATTTACATAAGCTTCTCTCATGCACGGATTACCCGAACAATGACCCTCCGTGCGCTTTAAATAGAACTCATGGACCAATCGAGTGTCAAGCCACGGATCAAGTGTCAGTAATACCGAGGAGAGATTGAACCGTCGGATAACTACATATCGTGACTGTCAGATTGTAAGTTACAAAATGTACAACGGTAAAGAAACACACTTTACCTAACTCTATACCTAACTCTACACTAGACCAAGTTGAACTTAACTATATCCTATGTGTCGGAATATCCTAACATCCCCCCTTAAGAACAACTTGGGATAGGATTGAAGGATTTACAAATATGACACAATAGGAGAAGGAAGGAGGCACTAGAGCCTATCCCCCCTTAGTGACAACTTCCTGAACTCCAAGCATATATCGAAGTTTAGTGAACTTCGCCTCTGTGAGAGCCTTTGTGAAGATGTCTGCAACCTGATCATCTGTTGGACAATATTGCACTTCAAGAACATGGTCATGAATGAGCTTTCTGATGAAGTGCATGTGTAGTTCAATGTGTTTGCTGCGCTGATGCTGGACTGGATCTTTGCATAGCTGAATGGCACTTTGATTATCACACCAAAGTGTGGTTGGATGCTGCTGCTCAAAGCCAAACTCTGATAGGATCTGACGAAGCCACAAGGCTTCCTTACTAGCTTCCACGGCACCACGATACTCTGCTTCTGCTGATGAAAGAGAAATGGCAGCCTGTTTCTTACAAGCCCATGTAATAGGTCCTGAACCAAGAGTGAAGACATAACCGGCAGTAGACTTCCGATCATCAGGGTCACCAGCCCAATCAGAATCAGTGAAACCAACTAAGAGAGGAGCTGCTTTGGCACTGTAATGAATCCCAAACTGTACTGTACCTCGAACATAACGAAGTATTCTTTTAGCTGCTTTCCAATGACTTTCATGGGGGTTTTGCATAAAACGAGCAACAAGGCCAACAACAAAGGAAAGATCAGGACGAGTATGGGTTAAATACAAGAGTTTTCCTACAAGTTGACGGTATAAGGTAGCATCAACTTCAGGAGAAGTACAAGAGACTGAAAGTTTGACTCCAGACTGAAAGGGAGAAGGGGCTGGCTTACAGTCTTCCATGTGAAAATGACGAAGAATATCACAAGCATACTTGGACTGGGAAAGGAAAATACCCTCCTTGGATTGCAAGACTTGAAGACCGAGAAAATAGTGTAAGTGTCCTAAGTCTGTCATTTCAAATTTCTTTTTAAGGCTGGACTTCACATGGTTTATAAGGTTGGGATCACTACCAGTAACAATAAGATCATCAACATAAAGAACAAGGATGATAAGAGAGTTGCCCACTTTCTTGGTGTAGACAGTATTGTCAGAATGACACCTAGAAAAGCCAGATTCTAAAAGAAAGCTATCCATTTTGGCATACCAAGCCCGAGGAGCTTGCTTGAGGCCATAAAGGGATTTCTTAAGTCGACAAACAAGGCTGGAGTCTGTTTGTATGAAGCCAATGGGTTGTTCCATATAGATTTCTTCCTGCAAGTCCCCATGCAAGAAGGCAGATTTAACATCCATCTGATGGACTTCCCATTTTAAAGAGGCAGCAAGGGAAAGAACAAGGCGGATAGAGTTCATTTTGGCAACAGGGGAGAAGGTTTCAGTGTAGTCAATTCCTTCAACCTGTGAAAAGCCCTTAGCAACGAGACGAGCTTTATGTTTATCAACTTTCCCATCTGGTCCATACTTGGTTCTGTAAACCCATTTACATCTAACAAGTTTGCGTCCCTTTGGTAGAGGAACAAGATCCCATGTATCATTTGTCATCAATGAATGATATTCTTCATTCATAGCTGCTTCCCAATGTGGATGGCCTGAAGCTTCTGCAAAAGTGTCAGGATCATGATTTACTGGAGCTTGAGCCAGTAAAGAAGAGGCTCTTTCAAACTGAGAACGTGTACGTCGCTGATCTGTAGGATCACCGGCAAGATCACCTGCTGCATCCCGAGTAGCACGGACCCATCTTGGAAGTTGAGGATCCTGAGAAGGTGGGGGAGGATTATCATCCTCGCTTTCATCATCTGAAGAAGAAAAAGTAGAAGAGATAGGAAGAGGTGGCACATCCGCCGGACTAGGCTCGCAGGCCGATTTATTTTCATCAAATTTTACATCTCTTCTAATGATAACATTTTTGGACTTAAATGGAATAAGTCTATAACCTTTTACATCTTCAGAATATCCAACAAAAGTACATTTCTCACTCTTAGGTTCTAAAGCTTTATGCTTTTCATCTGGAATATGGGCCCATGCTTCACTTCCAAACACACGAAAGTGACTTACATCTGGTTTAATGGAACTCCAAGCTTCTTCTGGAGTGATATTCTCTAGAACCTTAGTAGGAGTGCGATTGATTATATAATTTGCACAATTAATTGCTTCGGCCCAAAAACTAAGACTGAGTCCTTTAGATTGCAGCATACAATTAGCCATTTCCTTTAAGGTGCGATTTTTCCTTTCAGCTACACCATTTTGTTGTGGAGTGTATGGAACAGTATGTTGCATTTGAATTCCATTTTCGGTGCAAAAGTTGATGAATGTGTTTTTAACATATTCTCCACCATTATCAGTTCTTAGCTTAAGAATTTGATGTCCAGATTGTTTTTCAACAAAGGCTTTGAAGGCCAAAAATGTGTTAAATACTTCGCTCTTGAGTTTTAAGAAGTATATCCAAGTGCGTCTGGAGAAATCATCAATGAAAGTTAAGAAGTACTTGCAGCCAGAGAATGAAGCAACAGGAAGAGGACCACATAAATCACTGTGCACAAGCTGTAAAGGGGCTGAGGCGTGCCAAGAGGCACGTTTTTCAAAACTGTCCCGATGATGTTTTCCGAGTACACATCCGGAACAAACACCATCTCTGCAAGATACCATAGGAAGACCTGTCACCATATTTTCTTTACATAGATGCTGAAGGGAGCGATAGTTTAAGTGACCAAATCGCTCATGCCAAAGTTTGCTCACTTCATCATTATGAGCAACAAATACTGAGGGAAGATTTGATGACCCAAAGTTGTGAAACTTATACAACCTTGTGGAATCATCAGCAAGACCAGTAGCTAGAATCTGTTTAGGATCTTTTAGATCCTTGATTACAACATCATGAGGTGAAAATTCAACAATTTTACCTTCACCTGAATGAGTTATCTGATAGACAGATAGAAGGTTGCAGGATAAGGTTGGAACACATAATACATCATTAAACTGACCATTGTCTAGATGAACAGTTCCAGTCCCTACAACATTAAGAGATCTATCATCACCAACATATATATTTTTGGTGTTACAATCATTTAAAGAAGAAAACATGGCTTGGTTTTTGGCCATGTGATAAGAGGCTCCAGAATCAATGAGCCACTCATGAGAATGAGAAGAAGAAAAAGATACATTTAATGCATAACCAGACTGAGATGATTGACAACGACATGCAGAAAGTGCCATTCCAGAAGTTGAAGTTGAAGTAGGCTCCACATGGATGTTATGTTTCTTCATTGCGGCTTCCAAGGCTTCCATCTTCTTAAAGCATTTAGATTCTAAGTGGCCATCTCGATTACAAAAGTTACAATGTCTATCAGTCTTCTTCCATTTGTTTTTATTGGTCTTATCATTTTGTTGAAATGATCTTTCATTTTGAGGCTGAGTTGGTTTAGGACCATTCTTTTGAGGATATGACTTTTTAGGATTCTTTGAATTTGGTTGCTGCTGGGCGGCTAACGCTTTCGTGGAAGAGTTTCCAAGATTAAGAAGACCAAGGTGTAAGAGTTTTTCTTGTTCTCTTATTAAGGAATCACAAAAAGAGTCAAAGGAAGGGGCCTTGTAGTCTTGTCCTTGACAAATGAAAGCTTCCCTTGTAGAATGGAAAGTGGAAACAAATACAGAGTAGGCTGGTCCCAACTTAGTAAGGATGGAATAAATAAGGTTACCATCTTCTTTCTTAACTTTAACACCTTCCAAGAGATATCTAAGGGTCTTGAATTTGGACAAGAAATCTTCAATGCAAGAAAAATTATTAGGATCCAAAGTAAGCAACTCATTTTCAAGTTGATGGGCTCTAATTTCATTTTTAATCCCAAAAACTTTAGCGAGTTTTTCTAATGCTTCATGAGGAGTCTCAAGTTCTGCAATGTGGAATCTAAGATCAGGAGAAATAGACATCCCTATCAAACCACGTGCTTGATCTTGTCTATTTTCCCATTTTTCAGCCTTGTCTTCATCTTTTGGTTTCTTCTCTTGGTCTGTGGCTATTCTGAAGAGACCTTTACTTCTAAGTAAATCTTCCATGTAGGCTACCCATTGGAAGTAGTTAGTGCTGTCAAGAATGACTTGGCATGGACTTTCCATTTTTTAAAAAAACTGAAGCTGAAGATGTTGAAAGTAAGTGTTCCAATGGATAGATCTCGAAAAAATAGGCGGTTTTAAAAAAAAACGGCTCTGAAAAAGGTTTTCGGATGAAGAAGTTCTGGCTTTTTGAAAAAAAAAATTGTTAACGTTGCCGGCAAAGTGCGCGAATGTGCGGGAATGAAAAAATCCGCCCCCACAAAATGGGACTTGAACCCAAAACCTCTACTCTCTTAAAATATCTTTGAACCAATTGATCTATACAAAAAATTTGAGAGAGAGAGAGAGAGGGAGAGAGGGGGGGGGGGCTTGGTTTGCGTGCTTGCCTTGAGAAAGCTCTTTTTCCCTACAAAACACAAAACACAAAAGCCAACACGAATATGCAAAGAAAAACGAACCTTGTGGCTCGAAGTTAGCTTTAGCCAAAAAATATAAATTTTTAAAAAAAATCTCAAAGTTAGCTTTAGCCGAAAAACTAAATATTTTTCTCAATGTTTCTGATTTTTCGAGATCACACTAAGGTGCATGGAAAAGAGCATACGCATGAGAAAAATCTTTCCTTTCTGTTTCTGATTTGCCCAGATCGCACAGAGTCGCAGGCAAAGAGCATACGCAGAAATGAAAGGTATAGATCCGGTTAAAAAAAAGGCTAGATAAACCGAAACCGAAATAAGCAGAGAGAAAATAACAGTAAACTGCAAAAAAAACACTGTATACCTCCCGATCTGAAAAATGACGCAGCTAGGGCTACCGGAAACCTTTTCAAGTGAAACGAAAGGGGTTCCTCACTGGAACAGATGCTCCAAACGCAACAAAGTAGTCCTCTCGGCCCGAAAGCAGTCAGAAACAATAGATCTAGGAAACGACAGCCGCATGCAGTTCTACCGGCTTCATATTTGGATCACTAACGGACGCGGCCCTCAAATAGCTCTGATACCATGTAGGAATTTACAGGGTAAGTTCCTCAGAAAGAATACCAAAAGGACACTGCTCGCAACTAGATCACAGATCAATACACCAGTATTTTTTGACGTGGTTAAAACCCTCAAAGAGGGAAACAGTCCACGGCATGTCCCAACGTGGGTACTACAGGCAATTTATTAATCAAAGAATGAAAATTTACATAAGCTTCTCTCATGCATGGATTACCCGAACAATGACCCTCCATGCGCTTTAAATAGAACTCATGGACCAATCGAGTGTCAAGCCACGGATCAAGTGTCGGTAATACCGAGGAAAGAGTGAACCGTCGGATCACTACATATCGTGACCGTCGGATTGTAAGTTACAAAATGTACAACGGTAAAGAAACACACTTTACCTAACTCTACACTAGACCAAGTTGAACTTAACTATATCCTATGTGTCGGAATATCCTAACACAAAGTAGTTTTTTAGTTGGGAATTCGTTGGGAACAGTTGGGCCACAGGCACTAATAGGTAATCAATAGGTGAAACATGTGATCTCCGCCCGAAATTAAGGAGATTTAATTTTTTTTAAGTGTTTTAAGACATATACGCGGGTTGGGTATACATAGACCCGCGTACACACACATTTAGCTCAGGGAAATTTCGCGTATAGTGAGTAAAACACTGTTTTTTAAATTTTTGGACCAGGTCTAGAAGGAGGGGTTGCCCTAGGCCATAAGTGCAGCATCACAAACCTCAAGAGTGAGATTTGGAGCTATAACAGATGTCCCCTAATATATGAGGTCAGAAGGGGAAAATGATGGCCAAAATGTATTAAGAAAGTACATGGAAAGGAAATCTGTCAAAAAACGGAGAAGGACTTCACCAGAGTTCAGCCTGCCAAGCCACAAAAGGAGATCAGAAAGAAACACTGTCTGAGGCATGCATACCCATGCTCAGAGAAAGTACAGCATGTCCGCATATCAAGTACAAGTGGATCCACTAAGTATGCAAGTATAAAATACTGGAAAATACATAATGGATCATCTGACCACGATCGAACAAGTACATGTCTGAATATCACATACAATAATGTCAATGATGCTAAAGGATGAAGCAGATCACTGATATGAAATACTGATCCCACAAAGTAGCAAATGAACATGATGGAGTAAGATGGTACTACACTGAAAACTTAGGTGCCAGCATATAAAATGTCGCCATGAATGACTGCAATGTATAAGGTGGAGTGGTATCAACTAGCAGCAACAAGAGCAACTGTCAAGTGAACTAATGAATGCTAATACAACCTGAGGTCTTCACCGACCACCATGGTACATTTCTACAGCATGGGAATAAATGATCTGAAGTCGACCATGTGATAAATTGTTTGGTTACCGATCATTGTTGTTTACCGTTAACAAACGCGAGACTACTCACCAATAATGATAATGAGCATCAAGGTACCCAGTACAATCTAACAAGTGTGAATAGATGAGCTAAAGTCAAACACCTGTAAGAATCTATCAATCAGAAGATAATGATGGTTTCCCACTGTCGATAGTCAAGGATCTGCCACTAATGACTGCAAACCCCAAGGTACTGCCAAATGGACTCTAGATCTTTGCCCTAGAGCAATGAGTCGTAGTCGATAGGGAAAGATCCACTAGAAGGAAGGAATTAAGGCATCCTTCATCAATCTAGGGCGAGTGTAACCCATAGGCCAATAATGTGGAAGGAATTGGACGAAAAAGATGTAGTAACCCGACTGAAGTATGTTTCCGGCGTACACAAGATGTGGCTAGCGCACGACAGAAACCCTCTAAACCAACCAATAATGAAAGCTGACACAGAGGTAAGGTATCCACCAATAGGGTCAAATGGAAACCAAGTTACTGCACAAATCCCAATGTGTGATAATGTAAGCTGACGTTGAACACAAGGGAAAACACTCAGTCAAATACCCATGATACTAATCGATACTAAGCATAAGGTGACCTATCAATAATGAAAATAGGGCCAAGGTGCAGCTCTAGGCCCATCCTCAGAGCAAGATGTCATCGTCGATAAGGGTAAGACCCACTAGCAAGAAGTAAATGGGGACCTTCTCAAACCGGCACGAGTAAAGGACCAATATAGCTGATGTGATGATAGACATGATACTAACAACCAGGGATGGCCGACTGAAAAATAATTCAAGAGACACCGCAGAGAGGCCAACTCAGGCTAAATTCCCTTGAACAAAAGCATGACTCAATGTGACTATGTGGCAGCATATGATGACTTTGTATAAGTTTGTCATGCAGGAGGCATGAACGAACCCTCCATATGATTGGAAGAGATAACCAATTGGGGGAGAACTGACTTAATAACAAGGTTAAGGCATACCTAAGTCAAACTAAATCCCGCCCAAACAGAGGAGACTTTATTTTGAGTGCTTTGTTCAAGGGCGACACGACTGACTCTAGCTGCCAACAATAAGTGGAAATATTGTCCTGTTCCCGCTCTTTTTTGGAATATATAATTTTTTTGTCTTTTTCTTTAAGCTAGAAAAAGAATAAAAGAATGCTATAGAATAGTGGAAAGAACGAGTGTCGCTGAAACAGATGATCTAGCTCCTGGGATTGGAACATTCCTATGCTCAATGCAAGGAGGTGAAAATTGGTCAAAGACACTCAAAGGTGTGTTCCTTCCACGGTTCAAGGTGTGCCAAGTTTCAGAAGTAAAAAGCATGCAAGTTTGATTTTGTAGTCTTCATGGTCAAAACTTGGCTTAAACACGAGTCCAGGTGAAGCCACCTAAAGGCCAAAAGGTGCAAATGGTCAAAATGTAATGCAGTAGTACAACTGAACACAAAGGAGCCTCTAGGGTATAAGACTAGAATGAAGTGAAGAAGCAAAGAGGAATGGCGGGACTAAAGAGGACTCCTGAGCCTAGGGACAAAAAATCGGCATGAGTGCCAAGTGACAACAAGGTACTAACTAGGGCACCCATGATAAGGTAGGCTCTACCACACAAGTCATGATACTTCTAAGCAATGAGAAGGTTCCGCACCATAACTTGGTGGGGTCGATCCTAAGGCTAAAATGGGAAAGGAAACTGATAAGTGCACAATGCAGGTGAAAAAACCTAACCTATATGCCAGTTTCGAGAACCAATACCTGTCAGAATGGACCAACCATAAAAATTTCCAAAGGAGAAATCTTCCAAGTTCTATATACATAAATAGGAACACTAGACAAGAAGTTAATACATCCCACATATAAACCTCATATGAAATCTTGTGTTATAGAATACAAAACTTGAAACTGCGTACCTTATATATACAATATGGTACAAGGAACCATGCAACCTTGCAACTTATGCATAATAGTTCATCTAAACAAACCCCTTACAGGGCTCAGGACAAGGATTCCTTTGGTAGTCGAAACTCATGGCTTCAAAGAGTTCCTCCTGTGAAGGAAAAACAAGTTCTGAGAAATCATGAGAACTACAAGGATCAAAAGAGGGAATTGAAGGGTCCCATGTCCCTATAGGAAGAATCTCTCGGTCAACTGCCGGGACCAAGTCCCAAGAAGGAGAATAATAGGTGAAAGGATCCTTCTCAGAAGCGATTGAACATTAAGGATTCAATGCCACATAATTCACCCAAGGCGGGGTAGAGTCTACTTGAACACTTGGAACAAACCAAGGGGTATTCTGCAGTAAAGTCAAATTAGGGTGGTAATTATCAGATGCAAGGTAATCAATAGTGACAATATTCCCATTATGAGGAAAGCACATTACTCGAATCAGTGAAGACACCATAGCTTTCATAGCATAGACATAATCACGCCCCAGTAACATATTAAAGTCTAAATGGTTATCAACCACAATCATATCGATTAAGACAATCTTCCCACCTAAAGTGATAGGCAATTGAGGAAGAACACCCATAGATTCACCAGGTCATCTATCATAGGTTAACAACTGACTCTGAGCTATCAACAACTTTGGGGAACCCAAAGCTTTCCAAGTCAAAGAGGATATAATACTTGCAGAGGATCCTTCATCCACCATACATCGATAGACATTTGTGGAATTAACTCTGTCCTTTATTTGGAAAGGTGCAGCAGAAGGAAGGCGAGGCTCGACAAGACTATCCTAATCAAAGGAAACACTCCTAGAACTTGGAGGGGGAACATTCGAAGCAACCGAAATGCCCCCTATACTAGAAGACTCTGTACTAGAAATCAAACAGACTCTTTTGTTAGGGACTTCACCCCCCAAAACAGGAGTGTAATCGGCCAGAGATTGCACTAGTTCTACCACATTATCAACCAATGGTTGATGGGATTGATGAGAAACCATATTAGAGGTAGGAGTAGAAGTACTTTCAGACTCGGACAATATCCTTTGAACCTCTGGAATACCAGGGCATAAATGAGTAAGATGGTCTCCCTTACATATCTTACAAGGGAACTTAGGTTTAAAACTTCTACGTCCAAGTTTCTTATCAACCTCCATTCCGCCAACACGGATAACAGTGGTTTGCGGAGAGTCCTGAACGTGATTTGTAGAGGTTGGTGACTCTGTGCTAGTATGACTTGTAGTGACTAGACTTATGCCCCCAGCATGACCTGCAGCGGCTGAAGACTCATCTTCAACTTGACTAGTAGAGGTTGACGATGAAGTGCTAGTATGACTTGCAATGACTAGACTTGTGCCCCCAGCATGACCAGAAGCGGCTGAAGGCTCATCTCCAACATGACTAGTAGAGGTTGAAGATGAATTGCTAGTATGAATCATAGTTACTAGACTTGTGCCCACAGCATGACTCGCAGCGGCTGAAGGCTCATCTCCGACATGACTAGCAGAGGTTGAAGATGAATGGATAGAATTATTCTTCTTCTTTGACTTCCTCTTTCTTCTCTTTTTAGATTTCTTATTACAAGAAGGAGGAGAAAAATGAATCCCATATTTCCCTTTGAAAGAAGATGAACAATTAGCACCTATGTGATGCCCTTGAAATAAATCATTCAACTGAGAAGCTTGAAGAGCATTAGGAATATTCGAAGTGGACCACAGCCAAACTGGTAGTCCAACATTCAATCCAGGAATATTCAAAGTGGCAATCAAGGGAGTACCAACGTTTCCAAAGAAAGGAAAAAAACAAGGATCTCCTTTTGGGAGGGTACTTTGGTTGGTTTCCACAGGAATATTGGCCATATCTAACTGATTCGCAGACCCTTCCCTTACGGGAATGTAGAAATAACATTTCAAGGAAGATAGATAAGCAATCAAAACCTTTTCCCTTGAGGAGGCAACTCCACAACTTTTGAAAGAATGACCAAAAGCCTTCTAAGATCAGCAGAGTGGTAAGCTAGTCACTTAGAACACAAAGTCCAAATGTGACTAGACAAAAATACCTAAAGCCAACTATATACAAGGAGCAAAGAGCACTCACTATAAATGTCCCTAAAAGATATCAGCCAGTGAAGCAACTTTCGAGTATTTCTGCTCCGGGTGATGAGGACCAAACACCAAAATACAAGAAAGTGACATAAGGGGGCCTTCTGAAGATAGTCTGGGATAATGACGACCCAGTCCTACCAGCGAAGGTAACAGAGGAAGTTACAATGACCTCCTAACAACAGCATGTGCTGGTGCAAGCCCCCAAGCTTCGCAAGGGTGCCCTCCAGTAGTACCGTTGAGAGTGATAAAACTTCAACCTGAGGTGCCAAGGGATTCCCCTCGACAGCCACCTATGTAGATCCCTAGGAGTAGCAACTAAGGTTACCAACTTTTGTCAAAAGCCAAGCAGAACAGTCTTGAGGTAAGATCTGACAAGTAGGAGAGGGGGTATCTCTCTTCCCTGTCTTCAAAAACCCTCGTGCTTAACTCCCAGATCCGGAGCTTTCCTAGTCTTCCTAACACTATTGGATTTTCACTCACTATTCAGACTCCTATGTTTGACAGTTTAAATGGCCTTGGAAAGTTTTCTCTCCACTCTCCTAATCCAAGGCCCTAAAATATCCTAAAACTTGTTGGTGTGTCTAACTTGACAATTATAAAAAGTTCTAGTATATTTTAATTAGCACTTGTTTTTAAATGGGTTGTTCCTTAAGTCAAGGGGTAGGCGGAAATGAAACTAGTGGTGTTTTGATGAAAAAGAAATTAATAAAAACAAAACTATATGCAAATGCACTTGTTTTTGTTTTTCGATGAAAGAAATTTCTACTAGGTTCAGAGGAACTTCAAAAAAACAACAAATTTTTCTTTTCTTTTCTTTTAATCAAGCTTCACACTCACAAAAGTTAACAAAACTATGAATGCCTAAAAATATGCACAAATTTATCCTAATGCAACAAGTACATGCTGATGCAAAACTCAAAACTACTCTTAAATCAAGAAATGAAAGTTACTTGTTTATCAATTTTTAATTTGCCACTTAAAATGTTTAGATAAAATATGAGTTGCTAATGTTCATTTCGTCCAAACACTAAAAGCAAGTTTCAAGACAAACAAAAAATGCACTTTCACTCATAAAAAGGAAACTAAATCAAAAAAACGTTCAAGAAAGAAAAACCAAGTTTACAAGAAGTTTTCTTCACAAGCAAAACAAAAATGACTTTTCAAAAGTGCTCAAGACAATACTGAAACTTTATGATCGAAGAATATGCAACAAAACACTTTGCAAGTTGACAACACAAAGCGGGTGAAAACTCAACAAAAATGTGTTTCAAGATGCTCTTAGCAATCAAGAAGCAGCAACAAGAGCTTGGTAATAAATACCAAAAGATTGAAAAGACAACTTTTAAAAAAGTGTGAACCAACAACTTTCGGAAAGCAAGAAAAGCAGATGGTCATAAAGATATAGTTTTGACATGCAAACCAAAAAGTCACCAAAACAAAACTTGACACAAAGATTGAAATCAATCTTTCTACCCTGAAGACACAGAGCAGCTAAGATTCCTAGCAAGAAATCTTGTGTGCTTAAGCAAAAACAATGACGTTTACAAGAAAAACAAATAAGACCAACACTTTCTGCAATCAGAGTGAATTTGAAATCAGATACTTGCTGTAAAACTAAAGACTAACACAGAAAAGTAATTGTTCAGGACTGAATCAGACCAGCAGACAGACCTTCAGAAACAAAAAGATTTGAAAAATCTTGAAAATTTTAAGATATACGCGACTGTGTCAGTGCACAGATGCATGTATACACGACTCAGATTAAGGAAACATGCGTATATGCAGGTTTACTTAAGGAATCATGCGTATATACGCCTTTATAAACTGAAAAAAATAGTTTATATAAAATATTTCAAGAAAAAATGAAAAACAATCCGAAGAAACTGATCAAACTTACAATTCAAGTTCCTACAGGAACAGACTACACAGTAATAGCAAGAAAACAGACTGTTGAGCCCTGATTGGCTTGAATAAACCCAAACTAGGAACAACAATACTGTTGTCCCCAGTAGAGTCACCAATTCTGTTAAGGGACAAATTCCCCTAGGGTCTTTGGGTTAATACCCTAGCAGATCAGAGGTTATCTACACAGAGAAACACACATTCCATGCAGCCATAATGCTAGTACAAGAAAATTTAACTAAATGAGGTGCACCTGGGGGTCCTTCATTTGGGAAGATCCAGCCAGGGTCCAAACCCTCTTGGAGTTCCATTTGCTCCTTCAACCTGCAAAAAAATCAATTCAAGAAAGTACAGCAGTATATGGACTAAACATCATAAAGAAATCATCTTCATAGTATATTGAAAGGTAGTTAGTTATGCAATTAAACAACCATTCATATATGAATCATAACATTGACATCATAAACATGAAGAAGATTTGTATCAGGGCAAAGACATGTGTTTCTTTTATTATAGACAACTAAAGTACAGAAAGGAATAATTTCACCTGATTCGTCCTTTCACAGGCTCCAAGCGAAACCGTCCTCCGGATTCGTCCTGTCTTAAGCCTTTAACAAACTCCTTCCATGACTTACTCCATGATATCTCAAATAATAGATAGACATCATCACACAAGGAAACAAGGGTTTCCTGTAAATGGGGGAAGTGCAGGAGGCACTAGGATCTTCAGACCTGGTCAGGGAAATCTCAGCATAGTAATCTTTCTCTCTCTTCTCTCCTCCCTTAGGCCTTCCCATTGAAGCCTTTTTATACTTCTCCCAAAGTAGTTTTTTAGTTGGGAATTCATTGGGAACAGTTCGGCCATGGGCACTAACAGGTAATCAACAGGTGAAACCCGTGATCTCCCCCCGAAATTAAGGATATTTAATTTTTTTAAGTGTTTTAAGACATATACACGGGTTGGGTATACACAGACCTGCGTACACATGCGTTTAGATCAGGGCAATGTCGCGTATAGGGAGTAAAACACTGTTTTTTTAACTTTTGGACCAGGTCTGGAAGGAGGGGTTGCCCTAGGCCATAAGTGCAGCATAACAAACCTCAAGAGTGAGATTTGGAGCTATAACACTAGGGTGATATACAGGTCCAATAGGTCTCCAATGGATAGAGGGGTCTGATTAGGGCTAGGTTGGACTTGAAGCGTTTGGTTGATGGACTTTGGTGTAAGGGTGAATAAGTGCTACTGGTTTGGGGCAACAATAGCTCTTTGGCTATGGATATAGCAAGCATGACAAAAATGTATGATACCAGGGAATGGGTGGACTTTGGGAATAGATATCTCGGTAAATTGGATTCCCAAAGGTGGATATCATCTGCATGCTTCATGAATCTGTCCTTACTCCAGTAGTGGAGCTTCTGAAGGTAGGCTGCAGTAGTAGTGTCTTTTATTTGGAAACCCCTGTCTGCTAGTGCCAAATGGTCAATATCCAGGTGAGGGGTTGACACAGGTCTGACGTCCAGAGAGGTCTAGGAAGCCATTTTTAGGGGGAAAGGTGTGAATTAGGCTTGTATAGGCTGTAGCAGTGAGGCTTTGAAAACTCTGGTGCAGTGAGAGGGTAATTTTCAATTTGCAAAAGAGGGGTTTGGGTATTCAGGTGGAAATACTCTTCAATTTAGGGGAAAATTAATTAAATTCAATTAATTAATCTTTGAATTAATTGTACGTTTTCAAATTGAGAGGGTCATTCTGGTTTTTTCTCAAAATACCTGGAAATTGGTGGTTCAAGCTGCAAACTGGTTTTAATGGTGACTGTAGATGGTACGGTGGCTTTAGCTATGCACTGGATGCTTGAATTAGAGCTTGTTCAGGAGATAAACGATGGTCAATTTTGGTTGCAGAGGCTCAGGGTGGCGCAAGAAGGTTTGGGCAGCATTCACAATGCAAACAAGCAAAAAGAGTTGAAATGGGCTTCTCTAGGCTTTTAACCAACAACGGTTAGAATTTGGCACGAAATTCATAAATGAATAGTGGATGGTTTTGGATTTTGTTGGGGAGGCGGTTTCAGGGGCCATCACACCGCTTTTGGCAAGCAGGCAACATTTCCTTGAGAGCACACGATTTCACCTAGAGCTACCACATAACAGAATAGGGCCCAGGAAAAACTGTGAATCTCGCATGCTCTCGTTCTGGTAAAGGTCATAGAGGGAATGAGCGATATGGATGCGTTCCATTAGATCTCGGGGTGGGAGATATAACGACTGTCGCATAGTCAAAATGCATGAAGGGGAATCGGGGTCAGGATTTGCGGGGCCCAAGGGGTTAATTACAGTAATTGTAATTAATTAATGAATAAGTTGGGAGTTCTAAATATACTGAGCGGGTTTAAAGGAGTGGGGCCAGGGGTTAATGTAGCGGGGTTTATTTAACTGCACCTTGTTTGGTGGGTTAAAAAGTTTATGTCGGGGAAATATAACGGTAAATTAAATAATGTGGGGGCAGATAAAAACTTAGGATAAGGGATTTTATGGGCTTTTGAGGTAGAATAGAGAAATTAATAAAGGTGAAGATGATTTTTCCATGGGGAATGGGTTTCACACTAGGGAAAGGAGTTTTTAGGGAGGGAGATGACATTTTAAGGGTAATTACTAGGAAAATGTGTGAAACCAAGGAGTAAGGGTCAAAATGAGGGGAAAATGGTATTTTAATAAGAAATGAGGGGAAAATGGGGAAATTATTAAATAAGTATGTGAGAGGTGAAATGAAATGAGGGGAAGTTAATCAAGTAAGCTAGTGAACATCCTTACACTCTCGTAAATGCTCCTGCACACTGAAACATAGGATTTAAGCATGATAAATGTGCTTATGATTTAACAACCTTGTACATCTGCAACCTTTCTTCTACCTACCCTTTATTTACCCTAACATTTTTTCTTCACTTTATTGGGTGCATTTGAGCTAGGAGACACTTTATTTCCTTTTCTTTTAACAAGAAAACTATCCAATTCTAACCTTATAACTTCCAATGGCTCAGATTAAGCTTATGAGCACATTTTTATTCTCTACCTAACTACTGATCTCCCAAGGTTAAACTGTTTGGCTAGATCTTTATTCTCTATCTATAAACATGAAATTTAAAGCATGAATTAGTCAATATTAAGCTATTTGACTATCATGGGTTGTGGAATTTATGACAAGATGCACAAAACCATTATTTTTCACATTAAAGTAAAAGCAGTGGAACTTGAATTTGCACACTTTCATGATCCTTTTTGTTTGGGGTTCATATTTTTCACTTTTTTATATTTTGTTTTTCTTTTTTGTCATTTGATTATTCTTTTCGGACATACCCTCTTTAAGTTTTTTAACTTTTAATATGGAAAACATTTTGCAAAAAGAAAAAGTATTGTACAATATTACAAGACTAACCATAGCCAATTCAAAATTATGAATCCTATTATTATAGGACATTAACAGTGGCTCCTTATGGGGGTGGCATTTCCTGGTGAAATGTCAAGAAATTTGAGACCAGTAGCCTCTGAAAATGTGACTAAAGTTACATAAACTATTCTTTTGTGATTCTTCTTAATTCATACTTATGATGGTGAAACCTTCAAAGCTTGGGGCATTCTCTCTAAGCTTCATCATCAAAAGATCACCATCCAGTCCAATCTAATCTCTGAAATGTTATGTACAATGATCAAAGTAAAGTGAACTATTGTTAATCTATGGATAAGTAATGCTTCAGCATTCTACCATTGACAGGTCCTCCTGGTAGATCTGATCCATCTATCTCTCTCAAGAAAAATGCATTGTTACCCCTGTAACCATAAATGACATAAGGGCCTTGCCATAAGAAGTCAAATTTTCCATGTTTGCCCTTATCTTCTCTTCTTGAATCCCACTTAAGAACTTTATCACCTATGTAAAAATCATCAGCTTTGGTCTTTTTATCAAAAATCTTTTTGATTTTGTCTTGGATTACTTGTGATTTAATATAGACTTCTTCTCTAGTTTGCTGCAAGTGTATGGTCTGATTTATCCTTCTCTGGATATCATTTGGTTCTACCTGCAACTCCTGGATGATCTTCATCACTGGCACTCCCAAAGAGGATGGAAAAATAGCATCCATTCCATATACCAACTGATAAGGAGATGTACCAATAGACTTTTTAGTAGTTAGTCTATCTTCCCATAAGGCATTGACCAACTTTTTGTTCCATGTCTTTTTTTTGTCTTCTAGTAATTTCTTAATGATATTGACAAGGCTTTTGTTAGAGGATTCTGCAATTCCATTACCTTGAAGGTAATAGACTGTGGAGTGACCAAGGGTGATGTGGTATTTGTTACAAAATTCTACCATTTTCTTGGATTTAAAAGCAGTTGCATTATCAGTAATGAGCTTTTGGAGGCATCCAAATCTTGACAAGATATTGTTTTCTAAGAATGAGATAATGATAGATTCTGTGGCTTGTCTAGAAGGGATGGCTTCTATCCATTTGGTGAAGTAATCAGTGGTGGTCAAAATCCATTTATGTTGAGCTGAGGAGGCTGGGTGTATTTCTCCAATGAAGTCTAAACCCCATTGTTGAAATGGCATTTTTGTGGATATTGGTTTGAGAGGTAAAGGTAAAAGCTTTCTCTTTCCCTCAAATATCTGACACTTGTGACAGGAGGTCACATGTTTCTTAACATCTGCAAAAAGGGTGGGCCAGTAAAAACCAGCCCTCGGGACTTTGTCAGCAGTAGTTTTCCAATACAAGTGTCCTCCACAATCTCCTGCATGAAATTCTTGCATAATTTTATCAGCTTCATCTTTCAATAAACAATTTAATAGAATACCACCATTGTATTTCCAAAACAAAGCATTATCTATGATACAATATTTCAATGACTTCATTTTCAAAAATCTAGCTTTAGTTCTTGTTAAACCAGGAGGAGCTTGTAAGTTCAGTAATACAAATATGATATTTGCATACCAAGGTGAATCAGTAAAAGGTTCACTGATCTGTGGATTCACCATCTCTTCCTGATCATCAAGGGCACCAATGAAATTTATATCTAGGGCCTGACAATTTGATTCAGCCATGAGTTTGGCTAAACCTTGGCCTTTGATAAGTTTAGTAGGATTTATTTCTATGTCATATTCCAAAATAGTGGCAATCCATTTGCCTCTTTTTCCTTCAGTCCCATTTTGTGTCAAAATGTCCTTAACTACTGAATTTGGAACATAAGAAATGATGTGAGAATACAAAATGTACACTCTGAAGTCTTTAATAGCCTTTACTAAAGCTAATTCTTGTTTTTCCATAATGTTGTATTTGAGTGTGGCATCTCTTAAGGATTTAATGAAAAATGCAATTGGTTGTTCATATCCCTGGTCATTCTTTTGCAACAAGACTGCTACAATAGTGTGTTCTGAAGCAAAAGAAAAATTATAAAATCTTTCTGAAAATCAGGACTTATAAGGACTAGAGTTTTGGTAAGGGCTTCCTTGATGGCTTCAAAGGACTGTTTTGCCTCCACTATCCATTTAAGTGCTGAATATTTTCTTAACATGTTATTTATCTCTCTAATTAGTTCTGCTAAATTTGAAATTCTTTGATGTTTCTAGGATGGGTGATGGTCAAGATTGCCTCTATTCTAGTAGGATCTATTCTAATTCCGTCTTTGGATATTATATGTCCCAACAGTTTACCTTCTTCTAGACCAAAGAGTGTCTTTTTGGGATTTAAGGAAATACCAAATTTCCTGCATTTAATGAAAACTCTTCTCAGGTGATCTAGGTGTTCATTACAAAATTTAGAAAAAACTGCGATGTCATCTTGGTAAACCACTTAGAAGTCATGGATCTCCTTGGAAAAAGCTATATCCATAGCACTTTGAAATGTTTCTCATGCGTTCATCAATCCATAAGGCATTTTCAAATACATGAAGGTACCCCAAGGAGTAGTAAACGTAGTTTTGGCTTGGTCCTCTGGTTGAACTAAGATCTGGTTATATCTAGAAAATCCATCAAGCAATGAAATTTTGGATGAGCCTACTACCCTCTGAAGGATATGGTCCATTTTTGGTAAAGGATAGTTGTCTTTTAATGAGACCTTGTTTAAATTTCTGAAATCAACACAAAGTCTGATTTCTCTAGTTTTCTTCTTAGTAGTGACTAAGTTTGAAACCCAATCTGAATATCTAATGAGAGCTATAATTTGGGCATCATACATTCTTTTAACTTCTTTCTCAATAGATGGCATAAGAATTGGATTAATCCTCCTAAGTTTCTGTTTAAAAGGTTTATGATCCTCTTTGATAGGTATCTTGTGTTGAATTATGCTGGTGTCATAAGACTTCAAGTCTTCATAACTCCAGGCAAAAACATCTTGAAACTCTTTAAACAGATTTATGTATTTAACCTTTTCCTCTGGAGGTAAGGCTTTTGATATTTTAATGAGCTTTGGTTTTTCCTCAGTTCCTATGTTACATTCTTCTATATCTTCTCTTAAAGGCTCCATTTTTGGTTTCCTAGCTACATCGTTTGAGTCAAACAAATCTTCTAATGGGACTAAACCCTTAGGCAAAAAATTATTTTTAAGATTAAGAATTTCAGGATCATCATTCATTATTTCTTCTATTTCTACATTTTCTAAGTTATCTACTTCTAATTTAGTGAAATTAGTGGGTTTAGGTATATCTAAAATATTTACATCTATCCCACTATCTATGTCATTATGTCTATATCTATATTACAATTCTAAAACTCACCTTCAACATTCATGAAGTCATAAATTTGGGAATCCTGTGAGAAAATCTGCCAATACTTCAAATTGTTTGGTATGACAGGCCTATGTCTCACTTCTGCAGTGTACTGATGGTTGGGCTGAAAGGGAAATTTGTAGGTACTAGCAAAAGTGGCCAGACTGTGGGCCTGCATATTCTATTTTCTAGGAATGGAAACAAAATTTGTTTCTAGAAGGTCTTTGATCAAATCTAGGACAATCTCTCTATATTGACTCAGTCTGGGATTGTTTACAAAGTATTCACCATTAATTTGTATAATAATCAATTCTGAGTCTCCCATTATAAAAACTCTCTTGGCTCCAAGTTTTCTAACCATTTGTAATCCTAAGATTATAGCTTCATATTTTGCCATGTTATTTGTGCATTTAAAATTTAACCTGAATGCATGATCTTCAGAATGATTATTCTCCATGTTGTGGATCCACACTCCTACACCTACCCCTAACCTATTCACAGATCCATCAAAATCTAGATGCCATAGGGACTGATGAAAAATGTTTTCACTGTCAGCTATTTTGTATTTCTGTTCTACAGTTGTGACTTCCTTTTTGTCATGGTCTAAATTGTACAAGATGAAAGAGTCCATATCAAAATGCATGGAGTATATAGGGAAATTCTGTGGTTTTTCTGCACTCCTCACCATGTATTTCATCAAGGTCTCTCTATACAGTTTCCTTTGTTGACCAAAAACAAATATGGTGGCATATGACATATCTAATTGCAAGGATCCTTGCAATTTTTCTCCCCAAGAGCGAGATAACAACATTCCATATTTGGGTGGGATGTCTGCAACTACTATGTCCATTACAATACTCTTTGTTGGGCATTGGAATAGAGTTACACATAAATCCTTAATCAAACCAAGTCATTTAACTTGGCTAGAGTAAAAGGAAAACAGGTCCTTATATGGTCGAGTGATATCTATTTTTAGTCTCTCCATGATTGCTTTGGGCATCAAGTTATGCGATGCTTCTGAGTCTAGCATTGCATTATGTAATATTTTTTCATGAATGTATAGGCTAATGTAGAAAGGAGGAATTCCCTCTTGCTGATAATTACCATTCACCTTAGGGCCAAACAATAATTCAGGTTGATCATCATTCAAATTGACAACATCTTCTCCCTCTCCTATATTTAAAGTTTTAGTTATATGTGATCTATAGGATTCAGTTTTTACTAGTTCGGTCAAAGGAACTGATATCTTTAATTTTGCTATTTCAGTCTTGAGGTTGAAAGGGAGTTGAGCTTTGTTTGTTTGGATGAGATATTCCTTAACAAATGTAGTTTGTGTGTTTTTATCTTATTTTTCAGTACTAGGTAATTCAGTCTGTGTTTCAGCAGTTTTGTGTTGATTACTCCTATTTGGAATGTTTTGAGTGACTGTTTCAGTTTGAGTTTCAGATGAAGTTATATCTACAATTTTTGGGCTAGAAGTCTCTTGTGTTCCCCTAGGAAGGATTTGTAAAATTTTAGTAACAGGAGCTTCTATTATCTTTTTAGTTTAGGTTTGGATTGATCTTTTAGTGGGAGCTCCATTGCTATTTTTAATTCTTAAGCTATACTGTTTGTGAACCTCATATATGGCAGGTTCATAGCCCCATTTAAAGTCGAAGGATTCCCCAAATTATAATTGCAATTGTTGCAGCATATAAAATTCCTATTCTTCTTGAGTAAGAAAAACAACATCTTCATTTTTTATTCCTAATAAGTTTACGTGGGTGTCATCTTCTCCCTCATGGCTTTGTGAACCCTCAGTATAGTTTTCTTGGAAGGGAGGTCTAATTTGTTGATCTAGTACTGCATCTTTCCATTGTTAGAATTCTTCCTGAAGTTGGGGTTTCTTATTGGGGGTGGCTGTTGATTCTCCCACTGAGTTTTTCTTTCCATGTTTTCTAATCTATCCATTATTCTCTCTACACTCTTTTCCAAACTATCTATTTTACCATCAGAAGTGGAAGTTTCCTCTTTAATGACAACTCTCTTTTCGTTTCTCATTCCAGCTTTCTTGGCTAATATGTTAGCCTCTACACTAACAACATTACTTTGCATTTGTTCCAATGTTTCAGGGTTTCTTTCCCTTAATTGGTATGACATGTCAGTGTCAAAACCATCAGGGAATTTGATTACTGCTAAGTCAGGTGGAGGCTTAATATTAGCAGGGATTTCATTATAGATGTTATTGAACCTAGTACAATAATCCTGAACTGACTCATTAGGAGCTCGTCTAATGTTATCATATTCAAAAAGCATTTGCAGAGGGTTTTTATTTCTCTCTCATCTATCAATGAATAATTTATGAAAACAAGCTAAATCTGCAATATGATTAACTAGTAAAGCCTTGAACCATTTCTTAACATCCCCAGTTAATGTTTGGGCAAACAACCTCATTTGGACATCAGATTCATCTATCTCATGCAACTCAAAATAGTCAATCATTTTGTTCACATGTTGTTGGGCAATACATTGACCAATAGCATCAAACAAAAATATTTTTCTTTGATAATCTTGGGTCATGGCATGGAGTTGTGCAGGTAAAACTAGAGGTGCATATCGGTCTGCCATGGCTTGGATTCTAGCTTGACTAGGGGATAAAGTGTTGGTACTTGAGGAAGGGCTTGAAATGGATGGAGATGAACTAGATGAGGATGAGGTGTTTGGCTGATGAATAACTGGTTTAGGGGAATGGACTATGGTGGATATTATTGGTGAGGTGGTAGTAAATGTAGGTGTATTTACAGTATTTGAAGATTGTGCAGAAATTTAAGAGGCAGCAGCAGTAAGGGCAGCTAGTTCAACAGATTGTTGAAGGTAAGCATCATCTATATGGCTTATCAATGTAGAGGTTAAAGCTTCTAACTTGTCACAAGTGTCCAAGACAAGTTTATTTAAATCCGGATGGATAGGCACCTTTTTTTATTCAATGAGTTGAATAAAATTAGGGTCTAACACAGTTTCATGAATTGCATTCTCTGATTTAGTTCTAAACAATGAGAGGTCAAATGACAAATCAAATGGAATTTCCTCTAAAGTTGACAACTCCTCACGGAGTGAATTTTCTTTGACTAACTAGCTACTACCTACTTGAGTTTCTACCTTTTTTGGTTTTCTTAAAATTCTATCTGGGTCATCAACTATTGTAGAAGGGTTTGGATCTAGATTTTCCCTGGTATAGTGAGTCTTCTTGGGAGCCAAAATTTTAACTTTTTAATTGTTTTTTACGAAACTTTTCAAGAACAACTTCTAAAAATGACCTTAAGGGGCTCAAGATGAAATTTAAGGTTTCCTTAAAGTTTTATTTGACTGAGGATCAAAGTCCCCAGTATGGTCGCCAATTATGTTATCACTCCAAAATTTCTCTAGAAGTTATTGAAGAAAGAAATGTTCAGAGGTAACCACAAACCAACTTTGGAGATCAGGATCTAGCCTTCCTAATCTCAGAGAGGGCTCTCTCTTTTTTATTTAACTTTGTTTAGTTATTTGATTTTAGGCTAGTTATTGTTGTACTTGGGTTTTGATTTGAATTTGGGTGGTGGGATCACTTACTTAGATGAACAGAGGTTTTCTTTTACCATTGGGCTATGGGGTCAAATGCCAGACAAGCAAGACTGGATCAAGTTCTAAAAACAGTGTCTATAGGGCAAGATAGAGGAGTTAGTACAGATCTCAAAGGCTTGATGGTGAAATGGTTTCCAGTCAGATCCAGGGAGCAATTAAGGGTTCCTTAGACCGGATTATGAAGAGAAATGAAAGAGGTCAACCGAGATGGGAGAGAAATTAAGGGTTCTCAAATCTGGATATCAGAGGAAAACATATAAATGATTAACTGTGCAAAACAGAGTGTACTTAAACAAATTAAGAGTTAAATTTCCGGTTAATTCATTCAAATTTAGATAACATTTAAGTTTATGAAACACATAAGAAAGTAACAAAATCAAACAAAGAAGATACTTCACTGTAATAGCTCATCTCATGAATCATGTAATGCAATATTTTTATTACTTTCTCTAGTCCGTTGACTTGAAAATTGGTACAATAACCCTTAGGTTTAAGATCAAAATAACTCTACAAATGTATAGCAATCCACACTCAATACTTCAAATTATGAAGTATTTATACAAAAAATAATTTACAAAATATCCCAAACTGTCTTGGGAACTAATCTAGGAGAAAGAAATATCTTCATGTAAGAAGATAGAGACAGCTATTGAACTGCTGCTTGTTGTCCCTGTTATTTAGGTTCTGCTGGCTTTGATCTTTTGCCTTTTAATCTGCTTAGCTGTTTGGTTTTCACGTTGGATGCTCTATTCACTATGATCTTTCAACTGATACACTTTCACCTGGCTGACCTGCCAATATCCTTTTACTATGCCCTTTTACTTTTTACTGTACATTTTATATCTTTACTGTGTATTTCTACAGTAAATCATTTAGTTTTTCCCATGTCTCGGCATCTGGTAATTGGATATTGAGCATCTTCCTGTAGATCTCATCTGCCTCTATATATTTGGAAAAAGTAGGTTTATTGACAAAAAGGTGTTTTACCTCATGCTGGAGGTAAAACAAATTCTCAAAAGTTTGATATAATACTTTGCCAGTAGGTATGCCCTTCATGGATGAAGTATTCACCTAATCTCTGGCCACTTCTCGGATTTTTCTGTTATAGTCCTCCTGTGTCATCAGCTTATCGTTTATAACCAAGGGATTTGGTAAACCCTTTTTCCTCAAAATTTCAAACTTCACCATGAATCTGTCAATGGCCAATTGCATGGTTTGGCACTTATCCTCTAGGTTCAACATCAAATTCCTCTTGGTGAGGACTCTTTTAACTTCCAAAATTGTACATGTTCTGTCAAGTATCTCTAATTCCTACAGCTCATACTTGTTCTTGGAGTTGAGCAAGTGAATGATCCTTGTAGCTTCCTTTGGCATGTCTCCAAGTTCTGCTTTGAATCTTTGAATGGCTTCTGTAACCTTCTTTATTAAAGCAATTTGTTCAAAACTAACTTGGATAGATGCCCAAATATCTTTGGCAGAGTCAATGATATTGGCCCATAGTTTCTCCTTAGCCTAACCTAGAGGTTCATTCAATTTCAATTCCTTCTCCAGGATTTGGATTCATACATTCATCCTTCTATACTTCTGTTGTTCTTCTTTGTTCATGATTCGGACAAGTTTGTAATATCTTTCCAGGCTGGTCACTTTTTCCTTAATCCTATTCACCTCAGTGGTCTAAATGGACATTTCTTCCATTGCTTTGACCAACCTGTTTGCCTCATCACCTGTAGACCCTGTTTCTATTGACCCTATTGCTAATGTAGTTGGCGTATACACTGGCAGTCCTGTGGCCATTGGAGTTGTGGGAGCCAAGGATGCTACCAAAGTATAAGGTACAATAGTGGTAACTGTTGGGATAATAGTTGTAGCGGCATCATCAAGACTAGCTTGCTTTATCTGAATCAAGTTATCTAATTGTTTCTCCATATCCTTTAAGTGATCATTCAGTAGTAGCACTAGGTTCATCATCTCTTCATGATTGTTTTGGCTCTCTAGGACCTCCTTTGTTTATGGGTGTTGTAAATGAGGCAACTTAAGTTGTTTCTTGAGGGCTGCTATATCCTCATTCTTATTTTTGATCAATTTCTCAGTAGCCTTAATGTCACTTGGATCATGACCCAGTTCAATGACCAATTCCTCCAATGACTTGATCTTGTTGTCTTTGGCCCGTGAAGAGGCCTTCTCCAATTTATATTGGGCTGTTACATTATCTAGTGAATCCTGCAACCTGTGTGCAGCCATGGCTTTTCCTGTAAGGGTGGAGTAAATCATCTCTCTAGCCTGCTTGTGGAACTCTATCTAATCAATGGGATGAACATCCCTGCCAACACCTCAAAATCAGTCTTCTTATAGTCAGCCAAGGTCTTTGGTTGCTGAACAATGGGCTGCAAAAATGATACCTGCATCTTTCTTGCTTTGATGTCAAAGGCTGACATCAACCTGCTCTGGTTGGCTGGTGTATGTTTGAAGTATTGGGCATATGTCTCTACCTTCAACTTCTCATTCCTCATCTTTATTTCTTTGTACTTGTCTTTGATGTCCTTTTCTCTGTCAGCTGGCCTGACAAAGGAAGAAACCTCAACACTTTGTTGTCTCTCAATCATTTGAGTGTTGGAGGTTGATGGCTGTTGTGTTTCACCTGAAGTAGTTGTGTCTTTGATCCTCTGCCCCATTGTTTCAGTGTCAGTTATTTCCACTGATTCAATGTTCTCCTCCTGTTCAGACACAAGATTCAATTTGGGCCTTTTTCTGAGTTAAAATAGCTCACTTGCAGTCTCCATTGCAGAATTGGATGCCTCTTCCCTATTCCTCTTTGGATTCTTCTCCTCATTGGCTGGGGTCTGTAATACAGGATGAATATTCATTAGTTCCCATAGTTTTGGAACCTGTAGGAAAGAACTCTGGTCAAATTTCTTTTCTAGATCAATGAGTGTGTTCTCCACATCCACAACTGTGCTATCCATATCAATCAATGTATTTCCTACCACTCAGATTGGTTGGAAAACTATTCAATGTCAGGTCTTGGGTGATGGATGTAAGGTCCCAATTTGACCCCGAGTCTTAGCTTGTTTATGACCCCATGAGGGTCATACTGCCACATGAAGTTGTTGTTGAATTTCATCTATTGTAGTATCTTGTTAGCATCTAATCCAGCCTCTTTGTTATTGGAAATGAATGGGCCCAATTGGTTTTTCATCTTAAATTAGGTCTTCTTCCTAACAGATAGGAAGTGGACCTCATCAGAGTTGATGATTTATCTAAAATACTCAAGTGTAAATATCCTCATAGGGAGGTATTTAGGAAAATTATAAGAGGCTAACTGGAAATCATATACCCTAATTTAAGTTTGGTTCTGGTACAAGTACCAGTCTCCCACCTTGATGTTCTTACCCAACTGTAACACCCTCTTGATTTCTTGGCTGATTCTAGGTTGAGTGTTACTGGTCAACATGTTCATGACTGGGTAGAGAAATGAATATATGAAGTCTTTGTATGTAAATGTTGTGGAGAATTTCTAGATCAAGGGTGTCTAGAAGACAACTGATCTCTCTTTTCCCTTAGTATCCAACTTCTGGATGCTTACAGGGAACTTGTCTGCTTGGTAATATAAAAAAATGTGAAACAACATTGAAGAGTACTTGAAAACTCTTTCAGTGGGCAGTCTTGTGAATTGTTCATGCATCCTGTCTACAATGAACTGAACATAATTGTACATGATAGCAGGAGGCTTGCTTGGGGTAAAAATGGACAAGAAGGCCAGGATGACCTCATCCACATGCTCATCTGTGGTATATCCTAGGATGCAAGAGAGAATGGTGATTATATGTTTGCCAGTTTCTGAAAAAATAGTGGCAGCATAGGGTGGGGTATCTGTGGGAGTATGTCGGTCTTCAATGATGAAAGTCTAAAAGATTTGTCTTATCTTAACCAGGTCTAGTGTGATATATGGGTCCAATAGGTCTCCAATGGATAGAGGGGTCTGATTAGGGCTAGGATGGACTTGAAGTGTTTGGTTGATGGACTCTGGTGTAAGGGTGAATAAGAGCTGCTAGTTTGGGGCAACAATAGCTCTTTGGTTAGGGATATAGCAGGCATGACAAAAATGTATGATATTAGGGAATGGGTGGACTTCTGGGAATAGATATTTGGGTAAATTGGATTCCCAAAGGTGGATTCCATCTGCATGGTTTAGGAATCTGTCCTTACTCTAGCAGTGGAGCTTCAGAAGGTAGGTTGCAGTAGCAGTGTCTTTTATTTGGAAATCCCTGTCTACCAGTGCCAAATGGTCGATGTCCAAGTGAGGGGTTGACACAGGTCTCACATCCAGAGAGCTCTAGGAAGCCATCTTTAGGGGGAAAGATGTGAATTGCGCTTGTATAGGCTGTAGCAATGAGGCTTTGAAAACACTAGTGCAATGAGAGGGTAATTTGCAGTTTGCAAAAGAGGGGTTTGGGTATTCAGGTGGAAATACTCTTCAATTTAGGGGAAAATTAATTAAATTCAATTAATTAATATTTGAGTTAACTATATGTTTTCAAATTGAGAGGGTCGTTCTGGTTTTTTCTCAAAATACTTAGAAATTGGTGGTTCAGGCTGCAAACTGATTTTAATGGTGACTGTAGATGGTACGATGGCCTCAGTTGTGCACTGGATGCTTGAATTGGGTGTCTAGAGCTTGTTCGGGAGATAAACAATGGTCAATTTCAGTTGCAGAGGCTTAGGGTGGCACAGGAAGGCTTGGGCGGCATTCACAGTGCAAACGAGCGAAAAGAGTCGAAATGGGCTTCTCCAGCCTTTTAACCGACAACTGTTAGAATTTGGCGCAGAATTCATAAATGAATAGTGGATGGTTTGTAGGTTTTAACCCTATACAGAAATTACCTGCATACGAATTCTTAAACAAAGAAAATAAACGATGCGAGAGAATAACCCATAAAACACATATGCACAGAGATTTTTCCCTGGATCCCAAAACCGGGACTACCAGCTTGATTTTTCATTATATTCCTTTCAATGTTACAATACATATTTATACATGTCGAAGCATCCAATACCATGGACCGAAAAACCATCGCGTCCAATACCATGTGCAAAAATCATGCACAAAACCATAGGTAGGTTCGCCCAACCTAATATAGGCTCCAAAAAAAAATTTCCTGGGACGCTGACCCGGACCCCGTAGAGGGGGGCTACCCGCCCCCCTCAAACCCCCCCACTACGCAATCGGCGCAACAAAGGGGGGCTACCGCCCCCCTCTAACCCCCCGTTTAACTACGCCAGTTATTCGTGGAAAGAATATAACACAACCCAACAATCTCCCACTTGTTGTTTTCTTTCCACAGGGGGCCACAGGAGAGCTTAGTCATTTTTCCAGCCCTGAAACACCCATTGTTTCTCTACACAAAGAGAACTTCTCAGAGCTCACAGATTTTGTCAATGCATCTGTAGTATTCCTCAAAGTGTCCACCTTTACCAGCAACACCTTTTTGTCTTCTATCATATCCCTCACAAAGTGATACTGAACATCAATGTGCTTTGTCTTTGAATGATAAGCAGGGGTTCTTTGCCAAGAAAATTGCACTTTGGCTGTCACAGTCTATTTTTATAGCTCCCTGTACTAACCCCATACTTGAACACAATCTCTGCAACCAAACTTCTTCCTTGCTTGCATGAGTGGCTGCCATGTATTCTGCCTCTGTAGTTGATAATGCCACTACATATTGTTTCTTACTCATCCAACTGACTGCACCTCCAAATAGGTTAAACACATACCCACTTGTAGATCTTCTCTGATCCAGATCTCCAGCCCAGTCTGCATCAAGAAAACCATGAATATCCAACACTCTGTCCAATCCTGGTCTTCCTTGGTAGCACAAACCATAATCACTAGTGCCACGCAAATACCTGAAAACCCGCTTCACTACTGTCCAGTGCTCCTTCCCTGGTTTTGACATAAACCTGCTCAATACTCCCACTGCATGTGCAATGTCTGGTCTAGTACAGACCATTGCATACATCAGGCTACCGACTGCACTTGCATATGGAACATGGGACATGTCCTCTTCCTCTTCTTGTGTCTTGGGACACTGTTCAACAGATAACCTCACACCTACAGGAATAGGAACCTTCACCGGTTTACTATCCTGCATATTAAACCTCTACAGTATTGTCTCGACATACTTCCTTTGGTTTAACCAGAGCTTCCTCTTTGCCCGATCTCTTTTAATTTCCATGCCCAAAATATAATTTGCAGCACCAAGATCTTTCATGTCAAATTTGGAGGACAATTGGGTCTTCAAATCCTGGATAATTTCTTTGTCATTTCCAACCAGCAACATATCATCCACATACAAGACCAGATAAATAACACGGTCACCAATTAATTTAAAATACGGACAATGATCTGCTTTGCTTCCGGTGAAGCCAAGTCCCCGTATAAATGTATCAAATTTCTGATACCACATCCTTGGTGACTGTTTTAACCCATACAGAGTTTTCTTTAACTTGCATACCAGTTCTTTCTTACCCTTCACCGCAAAGCCTTCAGGTTGCCTCATGTAGATTTCCTCTTCCAAATCCCCGTGAAGAAATGTTGTCTTCACATCCATCTGTTCTACCTCAAAATCAAAAGCAACAGCAATAGATAAAAGTAATCTAATAGAAGCTACCTTGGCAACAGGAGAAAAAATATCACCAAAATCAATTCCCGACACGTGGGAATAACCTTTTGCTACCAACCGAGCTTTGTATTTCTCCACCTTTCCTTCTGCATTAGTCTTCTTCTTGAACACCCATTTGCTGCCAATGGGTTTCCTTCCAGCCGGAAACTCTACCAGATCCCAAGCCTCATTTTTGTGCAAAGATGCCATTTCATCAACCATGGCCTCTTTCCAGAGTTTTCCATCCTCCGAATCCACTGCTTCCTTCACAGTTCTGGGATCGTCATCAGTAACAGACAAAGCAAAATTTGAACTGAAAGCAGATGGACTATACCTTTCTAGTTGCCTTCTTTCTCGACCTGATCTTCTCACAGCCGGAGTTTGTGGCTCTTCATCTTCTGATTCCTCCTCTGCTGCAGAGTCTGATTCTTCCTCCTTTGGCTCAAACTCTATCTTCTCAGGTTCCTTTGGTTGGACTTCAGATTGAATAACATCTTTTACCTCTCTGAACACCACATCTCGGCTGTACACAACCTTCCATGTGACTGGGTTCCAAGGCTTATAACCCTTTAAACCATCCTTATACCCAATAAAGATGCACTTTTCAGATTTACTATCCAACTTGGTTCGTTTCTCCTTTGGAACATGTACATATGCATCACATCCAAATACCCTCAGATGTGAAAGAGAGGGTTTCTTACTAGTCCATACTTCTTGTGGAGTCTTATCCTCCAACACTGATGAGGGTGATCTGTTGATCAGGTAACGTGCAGTATCCACCGCCTCTGCCCAGAATTCCTGTCCTAACCCGGCACCACTGAGTATGCTTCTTGCCCTTTCCATCAACGTCTTGTTCATTCTTTCTGCGACTCCACTTTGCTGAGGTGTATATGGAGTAGTCTTCTGCCGTGCTATACCAAACTTCTTACAAAATTCTTCAAATTCCTTGTTGCAAAATTCTCCACCATTATCTGTCCTCAGCACCTTTATCTTCTTCTCTGTCTGATTTTCCACCAGAGCCTTAAATTCTTTAAACCTGTCAAAGACTTCAGATTTCTTCTTAAGGAAATATATCCATGTATTCCTTGAGAAGTCATCTATGAATGATACATAGTACACAGACTTACCCAGTGATGGAACCTTCACAGGTCCAAACACATCATTTTGCACAAGCTCTAATATCTGTTTCGTCCTCTTACCACGAGAGGGGAAACTCACTCGATTCTGCTTCCCATACACACAATTTTCACAGAAATCAAAATCCATAGAGCTATCATTCATACCTTATACCATACCTTTACCATGAAGTATTCGAAGGCCCTTCTCTCCAATATGTCCAAGAATTTGATGCCACAACATGGTCTTCTCTCCAGAGACCACTAGATTTTCTACTCCATTTTCAGGAACCATAGAACTATTGCACCCATCAACAACAGTGCTACCTTGCAGCTTGTACAGAGTTCCAATCCGAACTCCCCGCATCAATATCAGTGCTCCTCGAACCATCTTGCAGGTATCTTTCTCGAACACCATCTTTACACCTGCATCATCCAACTTGCTTACAGAAATCAGATTTCTGGCCAATGCAGGAATATGTAGAACACCCGGAAGTGTTCTAACCCTTCCACCTTGCAACTTCAACTTTACTTTTCCCCGACCAATGATTCTAGCCTTCCTATCATCTCCTAAGAAGACATCACCACCATCGTATTTCTCATACTCGCAGAACCACTCTCTATGGGGAGTGAAGTGAAAGGATGCACCTGAGTCAATCAACCATGCCTCATGATCTACATGTGTACTTGAAGAAGCCAAGTACACATCCCCACCTTCATCTGAGGTGGTTTTCGCCTCTTCAGAAGGAGCATCATCAGATCCCTTTCCTTTATCAGGAGCTTTAGATTTACAATCCCTTCTGAAGTGCCCTTCCTTTCCGCATTTCCAGCGCACCACCTTTGTAGGTTTTCCTGGAGATTTAGATCTCCCTCTAGATTTAGATCTCCCACTCGATGACTTTTTTTTTTTCTGTTCTGGGACCGTCCTCATACAGACAAGGCATCACCATTCTGGTTGTCCATATTCTTCCGTCTCATCTCCTCTATCAGCAAAGCTAAGACTATTTCATCAAACTGCAAAGCAGTTGCATTGCTACCTATTGCAATAACCAGACTATCCCACGAATCTAGTAGAGAACACAATAGACTGATGCACTTATCTTCATCTGAAATTTTAATATCAACAGATAATAATTGACTTACCAAAGTATTAAATGCATTCAGATGCTCTGTCACCGAGTCTCCATCTTTCATCCTCATGTTATACAGCTTTTTCCGCAGGAATAGTTTATTCACCAGAGACTTAGATTGGTACAAAGTCCCTAACTTGACCCACAAAGCCTTTGCCGTAGCTTCCCCTGATACATTCAGCAATACTGAATCTGAGACACACAATCGTATTGTGCTCTTTGCCTTCCGATCCAATTTCTTCCTTTCTTCATTGGTCACTCCCGATGGTTTAGTACCCGGATCTACCGCGATCCACTGATCTTTATCGACCAAAAAATCCTCCATCTTGAGTTTCCACAACTCAAAACTCTGACCATTGAACTTCTCAATCTCGATCTTTCCAATGCTCGCCATCTTATTTCACCACCAGAATCGATCTCGCAGATCTCCCACTGAACAGGGTCTACCACAGGCCCGAGCGAAACCCCTCAGCAACAAAGGCGTCCCCTTGAAGCCAAAACAGCTCTGATACCAAATGTAGGTTTTAACCCTATACAGAAATTACCTGCATACGAATTCTTAAACAAAGAAAATAAACAATGCGAGAGAATAACCCATAAAACACATATGCACAGAGATTTTTCCCTGGATCCCAAAACCGGGACTACCAGCTTGATTTTTCATTATATTCCTTTCAATGTTACAATACATATTTATACATGCCGAAGCATCCAATACCATGGACCGAAAAACCATCGCGTCCAATACCATGTGCGAAAATCATGCACAAAACCATAGGTAGGTTCGCCCAACCTAATATAGGGTCCAAAAAATATTTTCCCGGGGCGCTGCCCCGAACCCCGTAGAGGGCGGCTACCCGCCCCCCTCAAACCCCCCGGACAGGGGGGGATGCCGCCCCCCCCTGTGACCCCCCTGCTGCGCAATCGGCGCAACGAAGGGGGGCTTCCGCCCCCCTCTAACCCCCCATTTAACTACGTCGGTTAGTCATGGAAAGAATATAACACAACCCAACATGGTTTTGGCTTTTGGCAGGGAGGTAGTTTTATGGACCATCACACCGCTTTTGGTAGGCAAGCGGTATTTCCTTGAGAGCACGTGATTTCACCTGGAGCTGCGACATAGCAAAATCGGGCACGGGCAAAACTGTGAATCTCACGTTCTCTTAGGGTAGTAAACTTCGGAGAGGGAATGAGTGCGATATGGATGCGCGCCATTTGATCTAGGGGTGGGAGATCTAACGACTGTTGCGTGGTCAAGGGGCATCAGGGTCAGGATTTACAGGGCCTGAGGGGTTAATTACAATTAATTGTAATTAATTAATGAATAAAGTGGGGATTCTAAATATAATGAGCGGGTTTAATGGAGTGGGACAAGGGGTTAATGTAGTGGGGTTTGTTTAACTGCACCTGGGTTGGTGGGTTAAAAAGTTTATGTTGGGGAAATATAACTCAAGAAGTTAATTAAATAATGCGAGGGGGGATAAAAACTTAGGATAAGGGGTTTTTATGGGTTTTTGAGGTAGAATAGAAAAATTAATGAGGGGGGAGGTGAATTTTCCATGGGGAATGGGTTTCACACTAGGGAAAGGGGTTTTTAGGGAGGGAGATGAAATTTTGAGGTTAATTACTAGGAAAATATGTGAAACCAAGGGATAAGGGTCAAAATGGGGGGAAAATGGTATTTTAATCAGAAATGAGGGGATAATGGGGAAATTGGAAAATAAGTATGTGGGGGTTGAAATGAAATGAAGGGAATTTAATCATGTAAGCTAGTGAACATCCTTTCACTCTCATAAATGCTCCTACACACTGAAACATAAGATTTAAGCATGATAAATGTGCTTATGATTTAACAACTTTGTACATCTGCAACCTTTCATCTACCTACCCTTTATTTACCCTAACATTTTTTCTTGACTTTATTGGGTGCATTTGATCTAGAAGACCCTTTATTTCCTTTTCTTTTGACAAGAAAACTATCTAATTATAACCTTATAACTTCCAATGGCTCAGATTAAGCTTATGAGCACATTTTTATTCTTTGCCTATCTACTAATCTCCCAAGGTTAAACAATTTGGCTAGATATTTATTCTCTATCTATAAACATGAAATTTAAAGCATGAATTAGTCAAGATTAAGCTATTTGACTATCATGGGTTGTGGCATTTATGACAAGTTGCACACAACCATTATTTTGCACATAAAAGTAAAAGCAATGGCACTTGAATTTGTACACTTCCATGATCTGTTTTTTGTTTGGGGTTCATATTTTTCACTTTTTTTTATCTTTTCTTTTTCTTTTTTGTCCTTTGATTATTCTTTTAGGACATACCCTCTTTACATTTTTTAATTTTTAATATGGAAAACATTTTGCAGAAAGCAAAAGTATGTACAATATTACAAGACTAACCATAGCCAATTCAAAATTATGAATACTATTATTATAGGACCCTAACAGAAACTTTTGTGCTTCAATTTCCATACATAATAATTTCTTCTATCATCCACACCTGTCACATTGGTTTAACTATAAAATCAAGACCTATTGCATACCTTTCACTTGGTACTAAAATCCTCAGGAAATAAGAAAATGTGAAAGTGCATTCATAGAAAATACAACCTACAATAAATTCCTTTGCATCCAAATTTTAAATTTTATTTTACTCAATTTTTATTTTAAAATTACTTTTCTTACCTTAAAAAAATAATAAAATATCAAATCACACTATGCTTCTTTCTAACTTGAATCACCATTACACTTATTCACACTAAAATATCTAGTGCAAATGCAAAAACCAATCGAAAATACCTTAATATTTTTTCTCCCAAATACACAATACTCTAAGATAGCTTCAAAAATACCTTAATATTTTTTCTCCCAAATACACAATACTCTAAGATAGCTTTCCCTTCCCTACAATTTTAAATTAAAAAGAGACTAATTTTAATTTAAATAAATATTAACACACATCGTTATCCAAAAAAATCAATCAAACGCACTAAATTAAATTTGGCCATTCTAAATGGTACAAAACCTCTAAATTTTGAGAATCAACGTATCAGGAATAGAAGAGAACAGTGGATGGCCTCAACGACGGTTTCACTTGAGATGAACTTCATGGATTACATTTGTTATTTCAATCATTAAGAACTCCACTGATTACGATTTTTTTTTAAAACGCCAATCTATAATGTATGTTTCACCCAGTGAGGCGCTACTAGGTTACTGTCCGAAGACTTTCCGTTTCACTATTTAAAGGTTCTAGAAGATCCTATGTATGGCCAGTGCAACCTAATATCTAAATACCTCATTTCTTACACGGAATATATTCTTTTATACAATCTGATCGTGATGTTCAATATGTTCAGGGTTTCCTTATGACACCTGTTCTTATTATTAATATATGACGTGAATCATATCATTTGATTCTAGGATAGTACGTAGTGTAGCAGTGACCTTCGTTATCTGGGCCTTCAATGCTTGGTATGATAGCACATTGGTTATGTATCATGGGGCTGGCGGAGGAAGGATTTTCATCACTTCAGCTCTCATACTTATGGGTGGCTTGTAAGCTTTCTCCCTATCCATTTCTCTCCTTCTCAGTTATTTCTATAATTGATACAAGAACGGAAAATGAATCACTGATGTGTTTGCAGATCTCTCGAGACTGTGCTGCTGGTAAACACATCTTTGAGATGATCGACAGAGAACCGATCATTGATTGGGAAAATCCAAAAGGAGAAATATTGCAGGAGGTCAGCGGCGAAATTGAATTTAGAAACGTTGAGTTCACATATCCATCTCGACCAGAGTCCAAGATATTTCACAATTTCTGTCTCACTATTCCATCAAGCAAGACCGTTGCATTGGTGGGAGGAAGCGGGTCAGGCAAGTCTACAGTTGTGGCATTGATAGAGAGGTTCTATGATCCACTCACTGGAGAGATTTTGTTGGATGGAGTGAACACTAAAATGCTACAATTGAAATGGTTCCGTTCCCAGATTGGACTAGTAAGTCAAGAACCTGCACTCTTTGCTACATCAATCAAGGAGAACATTCTATTCAGGAAGGATGGAGCCAGCATGGATCAGGTTATTGCTGCTGCCAAAGCTTCCAATGCTCACAATTTCATCAGTCAACTACCAGATGCTTATGACACACAGGTAAAATTTATCTTTTCTTTCTCATCTTCCATTTCTGCCAAGTGCAGTCGATTTGAATTTCCTTTCATTTGGTTAATACAGGTTGGTGAGCGCGGAGTCCAGATGTCCAGAGGGAAAAGGCAACGTATAGCTATTACAAGATTTATGCTCAAGGATCCTCGTCTACTTCTAGACGAGGCCATGAGTGCTGTAGATGCAGAGTCGGAGAAGATTGTTCAGGATGCTCTAGAGCAAGCTTCAGTCGGACGCACAACAATTATAGTTGCTCATCGCCTCTCCACAATCCGCAACATGGACATGATTGTGGTGGTTCAAAATGGTCATGTGATCGAGACAGGTACGCATGAAAATCTTATCTATAAACCCCATGGAGCATATGCTACTTTGGTTCAGCTGCAACAGGCCTCGGTAGATAAGCCAGATGAGCAATTCGAAAGCTCCACTGTGCTAGACCAGTCTTTGAGAGCAAGGAGCTCTAGTATCTATAGCAGATCGAGTTCGAACATGTCTGCATCAGTCCAGCAAGAACTGATACTTGAACAGAAGCCTTCGTCCGCCCCTTCATTCCATCGACTGCTTCTTTTAAATACTTCGGAATGGAAGCATGCTCTATTAGGCTGTGCAGGAGCCTTATCTTTTGGAGCATTTGAACATTGTTGAAATTGTAATTTCAACTGCCGCCCAGTTAAACAACAATGCATTTAATTAAGCAAAACCACCTGTTTCCATCGCACCGCTTTTGTTCAAGCGGTGGTATTCTCCGGAGGGGATGCGATATAGTATGCCAACTGACACGTGTCCACAAGCAGTTTTGAAAACAACTCTTTTCCTGGAAGGTAAAGCTCGTTTGGATTGATCGTGCGATAACCATTCGATTGAAAGCTTGGTTGTCCACCGTTCGATTGGAACTAAAGTTGTTGTACAGGTCTCCACCATTGATCCATGAACCTTGCGTGAAGTTTTGGGTTTGAATGCCATTTGTTTCAGTGAATTAATTAATGGTATTTACTCTTGTTCGTAGAATATAGGTAAAACCTTTCAATTTTTTATTTTTTTTAAAACTCACGGAACTATGGTCATTCATTTTTTTTATTGTTAAAAATATATGCAATGTAATACGTAATATGTAGAATGTTTTTTTTTGGATCATTTTTTGGAGTGAACAAAGTAAGGGAAGCACGCATCAGTGTGAATGAAGAAATATTTCACACAGCAGTGAAAAAGGGTAATGTAAGTTTTTTGTTGGTTAATATGTAGTGAAAATATATGCAGCAGAGCACGAGTGAAAAAAGAAAAGAAAATTCGCAGCAGTGAATGTAATGTAATGTGTTTTGTTGTTGAACATATGTAATGGGAATGTGCAGCAGTGCTAGTGTGAATTTTTTTTTGTAGTTTCATATGAAATGCAATAGAATCAGCAAGCGAATGTAAGAGATTTTTTACAGTGGTAAATGTAAGTTTTATTTTTACACACAGTAGTGTAAAAATTTGCAGTTGAAACAGAGTAATTTTTTTTGAGACAGTGAAGGTTTTTGGAACTGAAGTGTTCCTGGTTTAATCCCTCTGTTAAGAGGAAGATCCTTTTGTAACAGCATTCTGGTTAATGAATACAAAGTTTTTTTATGTGTGGGTAGAACTCTGTTCTCCAGCAAACAATTTAGCTTCCCTGTGTTAAGATCCTGAGAAACATAGCATTGTTCTCTGTTCAGTTTTTGTTTGAAATTACCAAAAATTTCCAACATGGTATCAGAGCTTGTCCAGGCTCTTTGAAGGTGTCAAATAAGCTGAAGGAAGGTTCTTTTTCTTGAAGCAGCTTCTCCAACAGAGTGAAGACTCAGTCAAGAAAGATTCAAAGGTATTTCTCAAGCCAATTATTTAAATACTTGACTGTATTTTAAAGCATAGTTTAGAGTGCAAGAATGGCTGGCTCCAGCACCAGCACCAGCACTAGCATGGGTATCTTTAATACTCAGCTCCCACAATTTAATGGGAAAAAATATGACTATTGGGAAATAACTATGAGAGCCCTGCTTGCCTCACAAGACTTATGGTAATTTGTTTAATATGGGTTTGAAGAACCAGAAGATGAAAATGAGTTTAATAGATTAACTCAAGCAGAGAAATATCTGTTGAAGAGCAATAAGAAGAAGGATTCAAAAGGCCTCGTATTTTTGTATAAAGCAGTGCATGAGAGTATGTTTCCAAGGATAGCAGCAACCAAGACATCCAAAGAAGCATGGCAAGCTCTCAAGACAGCCTATCAAGGCATGGAGAAAGTGAGGACAGCAAAACTACAGTTGCTGAGGAGAGATTTTGAGAATATGTGCATGAAAGAGTCAGATAATATTGACTCATTCTTCACACAAGTGATTGGTCTGGACACATATATAAGGACTCATGGAGAAATTCTTGAATAAAGGAGGATTGTGGAGAAACTATTGAGGGTCCTACCCTCAAGGTTCGATGTGATTGTCACCACCATAGAAGAGACAAAGGATCTCACAAATTTCTCAGTTGATGGACTACATGCATCACTGATAACACATGAGCAGAGATTGAGTAGAAATGAAAACTCATCTCTAGAGCATGCCTTCAAGACCCAGATGTCCTTTGGAAGAGGAAGAGGCAGAAGCCATAACAGAGGTAGAAGAAACAGTCCAGCAAACACTCAAGGAAGAGGCAGCAATCCAAATCAGAACCAAGGCCAAGGCAGTAGCCAACAAAGTGGACAACATCATGCTCAAGGACAAAGGTATGAAAAATCCAATGTCCAATGTTATTATTGTAAAAAATATGGGCATTATGCAAATGAATGTAGGAAGAAGCAGCATGATATGAGTAATAGATCTAGTGCAAATTTCACTAGAGAAAATATCAGTCAAGATAATTTATTGTTTGCATGTAATATGGCTCAAACAAATAGTGAAGAAGTATGGTTTGTAAACTCCGGTTGCAGCAACCATATGACAGGAAACATAGCCCTATTTTCTAAGTTAGATAAGAATGTGAAGTCACAAGTCACACTTGGGACTGCTAGTAAAGTTTATGTTATGGGAAAAGGAGAAGTAAAAATATTTACAAAGAAAGGTGAAAAGAAAACCATAGCAGATGTCTATTATGTTCCTGGAATGCAATGTAACCTCTTAAGTATTGGACAGCTTGTTCAAAATGGTTACAATGTTTTCTTTGTGAATGATGTATGCACCATCATGGATAGAGCACCCAGAAAACGATGTATTGCTGAAGTGAAGATGACAATGAATAGGATGTTCCCTCTCAGAATAAAGGCAGATTTGAAAAATAAAGAAGTAATCGCAGCAGTGACACAAGAGGCTTTCCAAAGCGTACCAAAGGATGAAAATTGGTTGTGGCACTTGAGATTTGGACATCTCAACTTTGGAGGTCTTAACTTGTTGCATAGAAAAGGAATGGTAATAGGATTACCATTGATAGAGAAACCAGATAGCCTTTGTGAAGGTTGTATCTTGGGGAAACAACACAGAGAAAGTTTTCCATCTGGGAAAAGCATAAGGGCAAAAGCACCCTTAGAAATTGTCCACTCAGATTTATGTGGACTGATGCAAACTCCATCACTAGTAGGTAGCCAATATTTTCTAACATTCATTGATGATTTTAGTAGAAAAAAATCGGTTTATTTCCCGAGGAACAAAAGTGAAGTGTTTGAAAAATTTCGCAATTTCAAAGCACTTATAGAAAACCAAAGCGAGCTGCATATCAATGTTCTAAGAACTGATAGAGGAGGTGAGTATATCTCCAAAGAATTTCTACGCTTTTGTAGAGAAAGTGGAATTCATAAGCAGTTTACCACTAGGTACACTGCGCAGGAAAATGGAGTTGCCGAAAGGAAGAATAGAACAATCATGGATATGGTGAGAAGCATGTTAAAGGTAAAGCATTTGCCAAATGATTATTGGGCTGAAGCTGTACAATGTGCAGCGTACATTTTGAATAGGTGCCCTACAAAAGCAGTCATGAACAGAGTGCCGGAAGAAGCATGGAGTGGGAGAAAGCAAGGAGTCACCCACATGAAAGTTTTTGGATATGTGGCTTATGCCCACATTCCAGATCAGCTAAGGAAGAAGTTGGACAGAAAAGGGGAGAAATGTATTTTCATTGGATACAATGAGGAATCCAAAGCTTACAGGTTATATAACCCATCCACCAAGAAGTTTTTGTGAGCAGAGATGTTCAGTTCATTGAGGAGGAAGCTTAGGATGGAAGCATAGAGAAAATAGTGAATGTTAAAAACTGTTTGTCGCATGATGAAGGTGATGAGGAGATGGCTGAAATACATCCCCAAACAGCAGCGCCAACACAAGGATAGCAAGAGACACCCTTGAGGAGAAATGAAAGTGCTTCTTCAAGCACACCACAAGGAGGAAATTCAAGTGTGTCTTAAGCACTTATACACCAAACGAAAGAGGTAAGAAGTTCATAAATTTAAGTGACATTTATGATGAAGGTATGAATTCTTTGTTTGCTTTATATTGTCATGTTGATGACCCTATTCATTTCGAAGATGCAATTAAGGATAGGAAATGGGTAGAAGCTATGGATGAGGAGATCAATGCCATAAAAGGAAACAAGACATGGGATTTGGTTGAACTACAAAAAGGTAAAGAAGTCATTGGAGTTAAATGGGTCTATAAGACCAAGATTAATGCTGAAGGCAAAATACAAAGACACAAGGCAAGACTCGTTGTCAAAGGATATAAGCAGTAGTATGGGAGAGACTATGAGGAAACTTTCGCACCGGTTGCTAGAATGGAAACCGTGAGAGCAATGTTGTCCATAGCAGCTCAAAACAAGTGGAAAGTTTACCAAATGGATGTGAAGTCAGCATTCGTAAATGGAGTGTTAATGGAAGAGGTTCACATTGAACAACCTCCAGACTATGAAAAGAAAGGCCAAGAGCACAAAGTGTGCAGATTGATGAAAACTCTTTATGGGCTAAAGCAAGCACCAAGAGCATGGTACAGTAGGATAGATACCTATCTACTGGAAAATGGATTTGAAAAGTGTGAGGGAGAACCCACCGTCTACATCAAAGAAAAGGATGGTAAATTACTAATTGTTGTGTTATATGTTGATGATGTTATTTTCACAGGTAATGATGACTACCTCATTGAAAATTTCAAAACAGTCATGAAAGAAGAATTTGAAATGACTAACATGGGTTTGCTGAGATACTTCTTAGGAATAGAAGTAGAACAAAGTGGGAATGATATTTTTATCTCACAAGCGAAATATGCTAATGAAGTGTTGGAAAGATTTAACATGCACGAGAGCAAAGCAGCAATCACTCCCACGGTGATGAGATTAAAACTCAGCAAAGAGGACAACAGAAAGGATTTTGATCCTAGTTTGTACAAGAGCATAGCTGACAGCCTCATGTATTTGACTGCAACTAGGCCGGATATAATGCATGCTGTTAGTTTAATTTCCAGATTCATGGAGAGGCCAAAAGAAGCACATTCACAGGTAGCAAAAAAGATTCTGAGGTATGTTAAAGGTACAAAAAGGTTTGGCATTTTATATACTACTTCAGAATGTTCAGATTTAATTGGATACACTAATAGTGATTGGGTTGGAAGTGTAGATGATCAGAAAAGCACATCCGGTTATGTTTTTCACATGGGTTCCAGAGTTATTTCATGGGCTTCTAAAAAACAGCCTATTGTAGCATTGTCTACAGCAGAAGCAGAATATGTGGCAGCTACAGCAGTAGCATGTCAAGAAATTTGGATGAGAAGGATGTTAAGGAGCTTAGGCCGAGAGCAAGCAAAAGGAACTGTGATTTTTCATGACAATAGCTCAGTTATTGCTTTATTTAAGAATTTCATGTTTCATAAGAGAACGAAACACATTGACACAAAGTTAAATTACATCAGGGAATTGGTAAGCCATGGAGAAATTGTTTTACAACACTGCAGGACTCAAGAGCAGGTTGCAGACATTCTGCCAAGCCATTGGAACAGAAAAGTTTTGAATTTTTGAGGAAATGTCTAGGTATGACTAATAACCCAACAGTTGAAATTAAAGGGGAGTGTTGAAATTGTAATTTCAACTGCCGCCCAGTTAAACAACCACGCATTTAATTCAACAAAACCACCTGTTTCCATCGCACCTCTTTTCTCCAAGCAGTGGTATTCTCCGGAGGGGATGCGATACAGTACGCCAGCTGACGCGTGTCCACAAGCAGTTTTGAAAACAACTCTTTTCCTGAAAGGTAAAGCTCATTTGGATTGATCATGCGATAACCGTTCGATTGAAAGCTTGGTTGTCCACTATCCGATTGGAACTAAAATTGTTGTACAGGTCTCTGCCATTGATCCATGAACGTTGCGTGAAGTTTTGGGTTTGACCGCCATTTGTTTCAGTGAAGTAATTAACGGTATTTACTCCTATTCGTCGAATACAGGTAAGACCTTTTAATTTTTTTATTTTTTTTAAACTCACGGAAGTATGGTCATTCATTTTTTTTATTGTTAAAAATATATGCAATGTAATACGTAATATGTAGAATGTTTTCTTTGGATCATTTTTTGGAGTGTATAAGTTAAGGGAAGCACGCATCAATGTGAATGAAGAAATATTTCACACAGCAGTGAAAAAGGGTAATGTAAGTTTTTTGTTGGTTAACATGTAATGAAAATATATGCAGCATCGCATGAGTGAAAAAAAAAAAAAAAAAAAAAACTCGCAGCAGCAAATGTATTGTAATGTGTTTTGTTGTTGAACATATGTAATGGGAATGCGCAGCAGCGCTATTGTGAATTTTTTTTGTAGTTTCATATGAAATGCAATAGAATCAGCAAGTGAATGTAAGAGATTTTTTACAGCAGTAAATGTAAGTTTTATTTTTACACACAGTAGTGTAAAAATTTGCAGCTGAAACAGAGTAATTTTTTTTGAGACAGTGAAGGTTTTTGGAACTGAAGTGTTCCTGGTTTAATCCCTCTGTTAAGAGGAAGATCCTTTTGTAACAACATTCTGGTTAATGAATACAAAGTTTTTTTATGTGTGGGTAAAACTCTGTTCTTCAACAAACAATTTAGCTTCCCTGTGTTAAGATCCTGAGGAACAGAGCATTGTTCTCTATTCAGTTTTTGTTTGAAATTACCAGAAATTTCCGACAAACCTGTCCATTCCTTTTTCCTTGGGGAAGTTTTATCTGTATTTTTTCTTCAAGACCATCACCAAATCAAATCCAAAATCAAAGTATACTCCTTCATTTTTGCGGCCTTCGGAGTAATAGCGTTCTTAGTGAACGTACTTCTGCATTACATTTTTGAAGCTATGAGGGAATATCTTACAAAAAGAATTCGAGAGCGGATGCTATCCAAGATATTTACATTCGAGGTTGGGTGGTTCTTCTGTCGTGATAGTAGCCTTCACGATGGCTTTGATTTTATGATGGTGCCTTGCAGTTGTAATAATTGCAGTGCAACCCATCATATTATTATGTTCCTACACCAGAAGGGTTCTGCTTAAGACCATGTCTTAAAAGTCTCTCAAAGCTCAAGATAAAGGCAGTCAACTAGCAGCAGAAGCTGTTGCTAACCATTTTACTATTAGTGTGTTCTCTTCACAGGACAATATTCTCCGTCTCTTCGAAAATACTCAAGAAGGACCTCGCAGAGACAGTATAAAATAATCTTTATTTGTAGGATGTGCCCTCGGAGCATCACAATTCATCACTATAGCTAATTTCGCTTTGGACTTCTGGTATGGGGGACACCTTGTAGCGAAACGAAAAATCAGCTCCAAAGCTCCTTTCCAAGTTTTCTTCATTCTGATGAGCACTAGAAAAGCGATAGGAGAAGTAGGAATTATAAGCCCCGACATCGCAAAAGGCTCTGATGCAGTTGAATCCGTCTTTGGCATCGTGGACTGAGAGAACCAGATAAACCCGAACGATGAGAAGGGTGAGAAAACGGATAAGGTAGAAGGAAGCGTGGACTTGAGAAACATGGACTTTGCTTGCCCAACTCGTTCAGATGTTATGATCTTCAAGAACTTCTGCTTAAGGATAAAAGCTGCCAAAAGCATGGCACTTGTAGGACAAAGCGGATCCGATAAATTGACCATCATTGGATTAAATGAAAGGTTTTACGATCCCCTAAAAGGATCGATGAAAATCGATGGCAGTGACATCAGGAGCTTCAATTTGAAGAGTTTGAGGAATCACATAGCTCGGGTAGGTAAAGAGTCCACACTGTTTGGAGGAAGCATTCGAGACAACATTCTATACGAAAAAGGGAAAGCAAGCGAGGCAGAGATGATCGAAGTTGCAAAGGCTGCAAATGCTCATGACTTCATCAGGTAATACTGCAATCGTTCAATTGAAACATAATGTTTATAATCAACTGCAATTGAAATAATTATTTATGGAATACAATATGATTTATTGAACCAGATCAGTGAAATTAAGTTGGATTTGTGCAGCTCTTTGGAGGAGGGATACGAAACAAACTACAAAGACAGAAGAGTTCAATTATCGGGAGGACAGAAGCAGCGGATTGCGATAGCAAGGGCGATAATAAAGAATCTGAGCATATTACTGCTAGACGAGGCAACAAGCGCATTGGACAGCCAGTCAGAGAAGATCGTTTAAGAGGCACTGGACAGAATAATGGTGGGGAGAACGAGCATTGTGATAGCTCATCGACTGACAACCATTCAGAATGCAGATTCAATTGCTGTGATTCAAGACAGGAAAGTGATTGAACAGGGGAGTCATTCATATATGTTGGGCAAAGGAGAAGGCAATCCATATTACTCTCTCGTCAACATGCAGCGACGCCATCACTAGATTCTCATCTGCCTCATACACAGAAGTATCCTCCGTGATCCACGTCGTAAATCTTTCTTTGCTCCTTCCCCTAAATATCGAATATGGATTGTCAAATGTAAAAGTAGGGTTGGAATTTTAATGTAACTCTGTTTATCCAATGAAAATTTGTCGAGGACTCTTTTTTTACAGAGCCTATAAAATATTGTGTGTGTATTTTTCTCTGTATTATAATATATATATATATATATATATATATATATATATATATATATATATATATATATATATAGATAGATATATATAGATATATATATATGAAATATAGAAGTTCAAGATGAAATAGAATTGTTTTTTTTTTAAAGAGCCTGTAAAATATTGTGAGAGTATTTTTCTCTGTATTATAATATATATATATGAAATATAGAAGTTTGAGATGAAATAGAGTTTTTTTTTTGTTATGGTAATGCGTCAAATAAATTTAATGTGATTGTTTGTTTTTTAAAAATGTATTTTTAAAAATATAAATGAATTCAATGTTTTAAAATTTTGTTGGGTTAAATTCAAGTTAGATTTTAGTTAAAACTAATCAGAAAAAATGTTATGAAAAATGTTATTTGGTCTAAAGAAATTTTATAGTTGAAAAAATAAATTGAACAATAGAATGTTATTCCTCAAATTATAGATGTAATTGCTATATTTATGCCAAAATGTGAGTCCTCACATTATGGATGTAATTGCTATATTTATGTCATGATTTTTAGATATTTATGCCATGATTTTTCATTATTAATTGTAAAACCGTTTAAAATTAAAATTGTTGAAAATAGTCGTACTCACATAAATAACATACTTACCATCCATATTAAGGAAGCATTTGCATAAAAAATGGATAGGAATAAGATGTAAACAAATATACTTAACCACCATTAAATGTGCAAACTTACTACTTGGTACTACCCACCAAAATTTATGCAAGTCCTTATCCCTTAGTACGCAATTAATTTTTCCACTTCATAATATGTTATTTTATGTCAGTGCTTGGTAGATCTAAGCTGGTTTAATTTCCCCCATTAAATAGGCTATATTACGTGTTATCACCCCAAGAAACTCTCCTAGGTTGTACCTCAGAGATGCTTGGGAACATTACAAACTCAACAAAAAGTTGGAAATGGATGAATGGAAGGCATGATGCATATTCAAGCCAGATAACCACTTCTACTATGCTTGACCCCAGACATGGGTGAACACCCCCAGACTACAAGGTTTTAGACCACCAATTACTCACAGTTTAAGGAAAAGGTGACTATGGAGAACACTGACCACACCAGCAGATGCACATGACCCTGTGATGGCCAGCTGCAACCAGTAAAAGGTCTATAAATCTATTTTCTAATGCACAGATAGGATGACAGCTCTCTGGCACTAAAGAAATAGAAACCTGCATAACACATTCAACAATACATGCAAGATTCTAACACAGAGGTGGGATGACAGCCCCTCAAATGCTAAATATCAAGAACACATAAACAAATACATAACAGGCACAACCTAGAACAAAGAAGAAGTGGAAAGTGAGCAATTAACAGCGAAAGAAGCTTGTATTAGCTGAAAATGAAGACCAGACGCTGCAGGTATCATAGTAGTTACAGTCTCCAGAAGTTGAACCTTACATGAAAGCCAAAGCCATCAACAATCATCCCAGATTACATAATGTTTCTGGGTATATATGGAGTTTGATTACAAAAATATCTGCTATGCTATGCATGGAGGGGTCATAATGGACCACCAACCACATTTACAACCTAATATGGGCCTCTGATACATTCTGATTGTTTTAATAAATAAATTTGACATTCTCTGGTACTTTGTTGTCCTTCATAAACAGGTGGAATGTCGTATGAAATAAATTTCCATAATTGCTGGAGGCGTTTAACTCCTCGAGGCTGTCCTTTTTCTTCTCGGCCATTCTCTTTGGTAAATGCAGTGGCTGAGGATTAATGGCGTAGGGTACTAGATTCTGGCCTCCTTATTCCTTCAGAAACATGGTAGATGTCGGGGGCACGAAGACTACATGGTGGATGCATGGGCGCGACAGGAATCAATAACAGCAGTTACATCAAACAAATGAGCAGCAGAGATCAGTCTACGGAGGATATCGGAAGATAGGGGAGCGAGGAGAAACGGGAGCCGTCGGATCTTATACAGGTAGATCCGACGGTGATCATGGGCAGACGTTGCGTGGGAGATAATGAGCGGGGTAAGGGCGGGATAGCAGTGGTTTCCCCGCACCGCTTATGGGAGGCAGTGGTATTCATACAACAGGCGCACGATGCAATAGAACTGCGACACGTGGCGGATGCGATGGGCGGGAAACCGCTTTCCCCGTGAGTTAAAGTGTGGACATGTTTCAACGACGGGAGGTACGACTTCCGTAGGATCATGAGTTGGGCGATCAGACAGCGGAGGCTAAACACACATGTTTGGTGGGACTGACGTGACAGAGAAAGTCGCGGGCCAGGGATTTTTTAAAAGCTCATGGTTATGTGAGTTTAAAGCTTAGCGCTGAGGAGCTTTATGAAACAGGGCTTCCAAGGAATTTTGGAGGAAAGAATAGAGTTAGAAGGGTTATGAGGGTATAAAGGAAATGAAGAGTGAAGGATGAAATAAACTGCTACGGGCTCCCTTCTTGCAAAAACACACAACCAGACCTATTTTTATCCATCAAATACTGCAGAATATAGCAGAGCTAACACTAGCTCCTTCTGGGGATGATATCCTCCCTATGATGTCTCAAGAACCTGCAGATCAATGCCTTCCAGATGAAAAACAAATTAACAAAATTCCTAGTGTTCCATTGGGCATGGGGTCTGCCTGAACCTAAACTAAAACTGATAAAATCAAATATTTACAACTTTTAAGGCCAAATACCTTAAATCACATAAATTTTTAGAAAGCGCTCATTAACTGGGAAAAAACTTTTTCACCTCCCATACTTTTCAATATGAAGGTGTTGTTCCCTTGAATATTAGAAATGATGAAAGGCCCTGTCCAAAAAGCATCAAATTTCCCATGATTTCCTTTCTTTTCCTTCAGTGCATCCCATTTCAGAACCAAATCTCCCACCTGAAAATTATCTGCCTTTTTCTTCTTGTCAAAAGCTTCCTTGATCTTTCTCTGATGTGCTGCAGCCTTTTCAACTAGTTGTTCTCTGATTTGATATACCTCTGCTAAATCAGTGATTCTTCGTGTCATGTCTTCTTCCTCATTTTTCCCTTCTTGTATGAATTTTTCCATAGGGAGAGTTAGCTGAATTGGAAACACTGTCTTTGTGCCATACACCAGATTGAATGGAGAATTCCCTGTGGATTTTTTAATGGTCACTCTGTCAGCCCAAAGTCCATATTTGAGCTTGGAATCCCAATTCTTTTTGTTGTCCTCCAATAGCTTCTTAATTATCCTTATTAAACTCTTGTTGGAAGATTCTACTATACCATTCCCTTGAGGGTAATATGAGGTGGAATGAACCAGTTTAATGCCCAATGAATTGCACATGTCCACCAACTCTTTTTCCCTGAAGGCTTCTGTATTATCTGTGACTAATTTATGTGGACAATCAAATCTAGTAAAGATATTTTCTGTTAAAAACTTCATGATCACATTATGATCAGCCTTCCTGGTAGGGATTGCTTCAATCCACTTGGTGAAATAATCAGTGGCTACTAATATCCATCTGTGCTGGCCACTAGAATGTGGATTGATTTCTCCAATGGAATCCAAGCCCCACTGCTGAAAAGGTCCTTTTGCAGGTATTGGTTTTAAGGGCAGGGACTTCAGTTGCTGTTTCCCTTCAAATCTTTGGCGTTTGTCACAAGATCTAACAAATGAAAATACATCAGCAAATAAGGAGGGCCAATAATATCTAGCTCTGAGGATTTTTTGAGCTGTAGTCTTCCAATAATGGTGCCCTCCACACACGTTGGAATGAAATTGCTGCATAACTTCTATTGATTGTTCTTTGTCCAGACACCTTAAAAGCATTCCAGATGGATCCCTCCAATAGAGCTGATTTTCATGGATGCAATATTTAGCTATTCTAATCTTAATTGTTCAAGCTTAACTTTGAGTAAAGCTCGGAGGGATTTTTAGCTTCAACAAGAAATCAATTATTGCAGAATACCAGTCACATGAGGTTAGATTTTCTGCCACCGACTGCTTTCTGTTTGGTTCAGTTGCTTTTTCCTCTTCTGTTTGACCATTTTTTGCATCTGTGGTCATGAGATTCATGTCCAATGCTCTGCAATTTTCTTCAGCTAACAACTTGGCAAGACCCAGACCTCTGACAAGCTTAGTGGGCTTCAGTTCTATATTAAACTCAATTAATTTTGCAATCCACTTGGCCCTTCTCCCATCAACATCAAGCTGTGTTAGGACATCTTTTATTGCAACAGAAGGTACATATGCAATTATCTCGGAATGCAGAATGTAAACTCTGAAAGCTTTCAAATATTTGCTAAGAGCATACACATGCTTTTCAATAATATCATACCTCAGCTCAGCATCCCTTAATGTTTTGCTGAAAAATGTCACTGGATGCTCTGAGCCTTCTTCATCTGCTTGCAATAAAACTGCTACAAGGGTGTCATTAGAGGAAAATGAAAATATATGGAACTCCTTGCTGTAATCTGGGCTGCTTAAGGTGGGAGCCTCCATAATAGCATTTTTAATGGACTCAAAGGATTTTCTTGCTGCACCAGTCCATTTGATTTCTTCCCCCTTCTTCAACATGGAGGTAATATACTTCACATGTCCTGCAAAATTTGGGATAAACCTCCTCACAAAATTAATCTTCCCCAGAAAGGACTGGATATCCTTCTTTGATATCGGGACAGACAAAGTCTGTATTTCTTTGACTCTTTCTGGGTCTATTCAAACACCTATAGTAGAAACAATATGTCCTAACATCTTGCCTTCTTCTAAAGCAAATTGTGACTTTTTAGGATTGACTGAAATTCCAAACCTTCTGCACTTCAGGAATACCTTTTTTAAATGCTGCAAATGAACTTGATGGCTGCTGGAGTATATTGTTATATCATCAAGGTAGATGACGACAAACTTATCCTTATCTCCCACAAATGCTATATCCATCGCTCCCTGAAAGGTGGCTCCAGCATTCATCAGTCCAAAAGGCATCTTAACATATATAAAAGTGCCCCAAGGAATAGGGAATGTAGTCTTCTCCTGATCATCTCGATGCACAACAATCTGATTAAAGCCTGAAAATCCATCTATGAAAGACATCACTTTGGCTCCTGAGACTTTCTGCAGCAAATGCTCCATTTTGGGTAGGGGATAATTGTCTTTCTTGGAGCACTTGTTCAAGCTTTTGAAATCAACACAAAGTCTGGTTTCTCCACTTTTCTTCCTCCCCACTACCAAGTTGGCTACCCATTTTGAATATTTGAGAGGGACTATGATTTTGGCAGCCAACAATTTTTTAATTTCTTTTTCAATTAGGGGGAGGAGCATAGGATTTATTGGTCTCAGCTTCTGTTTGAAAGGTATAGTGTCTTTCTCTAAAGGGATTTTATGCTGGATGATCTTTTTATCATATGTTTTCAGGTCACTATATTCTGAGGCAAAGACATTAGCAAACTGCTTCACTAAATTGTAGTATTCAGCACTTTGGTCAGCAGACAAATGGGTGGATAAATTTATAAACCTTGGCTAACCTGGACTCCCTATATCATGCTTACAGACTGCAGATTGGTCTTCCTTTTGGGCATCTTTATAGGGCACATCATTTTGGTCAAACAGTCTTTCTAGAGGAATTAGACCCTTAGGGATATGATTGCTGGGGAGCTGGACAATGCTATCTTTGCCAATTTTGTTTCTAAGCTGGGCTTTTGGGATTTCTTGCAACGCTTCATTTTCTTGGTCAATTTGCATTTCAGAAAATTCATCAATGACTTGCAGGAATCTATTCAACTCATCATCATCTTCAAAAACTTTCCAATGGTGGACATTATCAGGCAAGGATCGTCTATATTTCATCTGGACTTCACACACTAGTCTAGGAGGCATGGGAGGGATAAATAAACTAGCAAAGACAAAAAGGGAATCAGCAAGCTGATTTGTGGCTCTAGGGATGTATGAGATACAAAAACTATCAAAAGAATCTTTAAGTCTCCATACCTCATCTCTATATGCTTTCAGCCTTGGGTGATTTGCTTGAAATGTTTTATTTACCTGTTGGATGATCAAATCAGCATCTCCAAACACCTTTATATTTCTGATTCCTCTATCTTTAGCTGTGTTCAGTCCCAATATCAACGCTTCATATTCTGCTATATTGTTGGTCTCTTGGAAGGCCAGCTTAAAAGACAGCTACGTGCTTACTTGTTTTGGAGATATCAGCACCACCCCTACTCCTGCAGTCTCCTTCGAACATGCTCCATCAAAGAACATCTCCCAAACCTGACTTCCTTGCTCTTCCTCGGCCTGGACTATTTGTTTCCTGAGTTGCATTGTGGCCTTCTGAGAATCTTCTATTTGGAGAATACATGCCCCAAAATCGGTGTCCACAGCGTAAATAGGATGGTTTGCAGGACCTCTTACCTCTTGAGCTAGTGCTTTTAGGATGACTAGTTCAGTTGCTGGTCTCTTCTGTCTGATATTCTGTTGCTCTGTTTGGACAACAACTCTTTGGGCAGGATTCTCCTTGACATTGTTTGCATCTGACCTTAGATTGTATCTTTGTTGTTCACCAGTTTGCAGAATAGCCTCTCTATCCCACTCCTGACTAATTTGGTCCTGCAACAATGATTCTTCATACGCAGCCAATGTCAAAAAGGCAGAACTACCTTTATCTTCCATGCACTGAATTTCATCCTCATCTTCAAACGGTTCCTCCTCCATGACTACATTTTGAAAAGGAGATTTAACTTTCTATTCTTCTTTTGGTTCTTCACCCCTCTAAATGATTTGTAATTGCTCATTTGCTCTTCTGAAAGGATTTGGGTTTCTTGAAGCAAATGTGTTCTGCTGCCTTGTCTTTCCTGAGTTCTGCTCAACCTTCAGCTTAGACACCTCTGTTTCCAATGACTCTATCATTCTAGTCATTTTATCAAATTTGAGATAAGAAGATGATACAGAGGAAGTAGAAGCCTGACCTCTCTGCCTCCTTCTGTCAGCTTGACTTTTGAGTTTTTCTACAACCATGATATTAGACTCTACTTCTAGGGCTGCATCCTGCATGTCTGCCAGAGTAGCACATCTCCTTTCTCTCAACAATAAGCAAAAATTAGAATCAAAAGAATTTTCATAATTGATTTTGGTTGATGTAGGAGTTGGCTTTACCTCAGCTGGAATTTTACTATACATACGATTGAATCTTTTATTAAAATCAGGCAAAGATTCCCCATTTTCCCTCTTTAGGTTTCCAAACTCAGTATGGTAATATAGCAAGTCTTTTTTATCTCCCCATTGCTTCAAGAATGATTCATCTAAGGCTTCAATATCAGCAATAGATCTCGGGGCTAGTTCTCTGAAACATTTTCTGACCTCTCCATCAAGTCTCTGGACAAAAACTCCCATCCAGACATCATTTTCACTTATATCTAAATTATCAACGTAACTATAGAAAGCTTCAAGATGTTCTTCTGTTGTTACTCCATTAGTAATAGTAAACTTAGGCATATATTTCTAATATTCTCCCACGGGCATGGGATTCAAAGGAACAAGTAGGACCAAAGGTCCATATCTAGCAGCAACAATTTTTTCTATCCTCGTGGGTGCTTGCTGACCTGCCATGACTGGGGTAGGTGAAAGGATACTGGTATATGGAGTAGTATGAAGTAATGTAATGGATGGCAAGGACAGAGGGATATTATGGACTGAATGGGGGACTTTCTTTGGACTAAGATCCAAAGGGGAACTAATTGAACAAGGAGCTATATGAATCTCTGTAGCTGATTCTTCACTAGCAACACTAGTTTTTAGATCTTCCAACTGTGTATTCTCAACTAAAACCTTCTCTTGCAGAGATACATAAGATTTCTTGGGCTTACCTGATCCTGATGCTCCTTTCTGTGATGTTTTCTTTGACTTGACAATCTTCTCAGGGTCAGGCACTGATTCAGCTGGTGATTTCTGAGGATTTCTTCGAGTATGCCTCACAAATCGAGCCAGAACTGCAATGTGGAGTCGCCACCAGGTAGTTCCTCTAGTAGAGTCGCTAGATAAATGATTACAACTAGAAATGTGTCCAAACCTTGTCTATCATCAAAGCTTGGAACTGTGTCGTTCTCCCAGGGAAGCTAAGCTTCAAACTTCTCTCCCTGGCAACGACACCAATTAATGTTATCACCCCAAGAAACTCTCCTAGGTTAGATCTCAGAGATGCTCTAGAACATTACAATCTCAACAAAAAGTTGGAAATGGATGAATGGAAGGCATGATGCATATTCAAGCCAGATAACCACTTCTACTATGCTTAGCCCTAGACATGGGTGAACACCCCCAGACTACAAGGCTTTAGACCACCAATTACTCACAGTTTAAGGAAAAGGTGACTATGGAGAACACTGACCACACCAGCAGATGCACAAGACCCTGTGATGGCCGGCTGCAACCAGTAAAAGGTCTGTAAATCTATTTTCTAATGCGCAGATAGGATGACAGCTCTCTGGCACTAAAGAAATAGAAACCTGCATAACACATTCAATAATACATGCAAGATTCTAACACAGAGGTGGGATGACAACCCCTCAAATGCTAAATATCAAGAACACATAAACAAATGCATAACAGGCACAACCTAGAACAAAGAAGAAGTGGAAAGTGAGCAATTAACAGCAAAAGAAGCTTGTATTAGCTGAAAATGAAGACCAGACACTGCAGGTATCACAGTAGTTATAGTCTCTAGAAGTTGAACCTTACATCAAAGCCAAAGCCATCAACCATCATCCTAGATTACATCATGTTTCTGGGTATATATGGAGTTTGATTACAAAAATATCTACTACGCTATGCGTGGAGGGGTCATAATGGACCACCAACCACATTTACAATCTAATATGGGCCTTTGATACATTCTAATTGTTTTAATAAATAAATTTGACATTCTCTGGTACTTTGTTGTCCTTCCTGAACAGGTGGAATGTTGTATGAAGTAAATTTCCATAACTGCTAGAGGTGTTTAACTGCTCAAGGCTGTCCTTTTTCTTCTTAGCCATTTTCTTTGGGAAATGCAGTAGTTGAGGATTAATGGCGTAGGGTACTATATTCTAGCCTCCTTCTTCCTTTGGAAACATGGTAGATGTTGAGGGCACGAAGACTGCATGGCGGATGCATGGGTGCGACAAGAATCAATAACAGCCATTAGATCAAACAAATGACCGGTGGAGATCAGTCTATGGAGGATATAGGAAGATAGGGGAGTGAGGAGAATGAGAGTCATCGGATATTTTACATGCAGATCCAACGATGATCTCGGGCGGAAGTTGCACGGGAGATAACGAGCGGGGTAAGGGCGGGACGGCGGTAAGTGGTTTCCCCACACCGCTTATGGGAGGCAGTGGTATTCATACAACGGGCGCACAATGCAATAGAACTGCGACACGTGGCGGATGCGATGGGCGGGAAACCACTTTCCCCGCGAGTTAAAGTGTGGCCATGTTTTAGTGACGGGAGGTGCGACTGTCGTAGGATCACGAGCTGGACGATCGAACGGCAAAGGCTAAACGCACATGTTTGGTGGGACCAACGTGATAGAGAAACCTGCGAGCTAGGGATTTTGTAAAAGCTCATGGTTATGTGAGTTTAAAGCTTAGCACTTAGGAGCTTTACGAAATAGGGCTTCCAAGGAATTTTGGAGGAAAGAATGGAGTTAGAGGGCTTATGAGGGTATAAAGAAAATGAAGGGGGAAGGATGAAATAAATTGTTGCGAGCTCCCTTCTTGCAAAAACACACAGCCAGACCTGTTTTATCCATCAAATACTGCAGAATATAGCAGAGCTAACATTACATATGAATACTATGGGTTAATACCATAGTTTCTCATACCATGCCCCAATATCCAGGGTGAATATCATGAATTTTTTTTAACATTATTTTTATTTTATTATGACTGAGTAAAAATGTTTTCACATTATTAATTTAATTTTATCTTATTTTTATTTGTGTAAATTGACCAAGTCATAATGTTTACAGGATAAGATAGGACAAGACAAGACATTACAAAATATAATGAGCAATTTCAAATGAGCAAACCAATATATCAAGGACTTTAGGTTTTTTTACATAAAAGTTTATATGGAAGTTTAAATAAGAGGTTTTATATTTTTAAATTTTATATCGAATTGTAAATATGTAGAGTTGAGTATAAGAAATATTTTTACATAAATGTAATATTTAAATTAAAGTTTTTTGAACTGGATAAATTTAGATGATTTAAAATTTAATATGAAAAATGATAATTATTTTCTCTTGAAATTATAAAGATTTGAAAATTTAATTGCATACCAAAATTTACCACTTACATTATGTTAAACACACATATAAATACATCAATCATTGGTTAAAGATAGAAATTCTATCTTAACCACACAATCACTTAGTTAGTTGAATAAATATCTCAACCAAACACTAAACTAGGAATGATCTAAACCACTCCTAAATAACAGGAACAAAATCCTTTACTTAGAAACCAAGACAAGTAGGAATTATATTTTCCAAGTCCCCCTCTTAATGACTACTTGTCACAACCTCAATTAGCGAATTCTAGGTGTTGTCAAACATGACAAAAGAATATGTCTACGTCCATATAAAGGAACAACCATCCACCAGAATGCATGAGTTCCCAACCACTGCAACCGTCACAACCACCAATCTACTAGGATGTCATGCACATACATGATTCTGTCAACCATTATAATTTTCCATCATTATCAATTCAAAATATTCTATGCTACTAACTCCATGAAGTTGTCTCTTAACCCTTGAAAAAATGTAGTAGGCAAATTGGATTCCCGAGTTCCACCCTTGAACTCCCAAATGATGGATCTTCCACAGTCAATTACTAAACAACATCCCAAATTGTCGCATAACCTCACCAAAACACCACTCTCACATCTTCAACAAATGAGGGATCCTTCCCTAGATCCACAATTGCCAAACTAACTCGATAACCATCCATATTAAGCTTTTACCTGCACTTGATTCTTTCTATAAATCCCTCTAGACCATTAAACCAATTTTCTTACTCAGTAATAATAGGAATTACTGATTTGTTGACAACATGATTGGTTTGGTCTTAGTCATTATGCCAACTCTGCAAACAATTAAAACAATGGAACACCATCTTAACGTATACACTAGCTCCACTTTGCCTTCCTCCAAGTTTAATATATTTAAGAATCTCCTTGCCAAGTCCAATTATATTCTAAGAATGAGGTCCTCATCAGCAGTCTCTTCCTCTAGGTTCATGTTCTCCTGTATCAGTGATAAAAAATGCTCCACAACAACTTCATTTCTACCATGCTGCTATTGCACTAAGATGAAAAGGACTCATTCATATGAGTTCACGACTTTTAAAATGTATGATGTCCAACTTATGCCACAGACGTACACATAACTCGCAAACACTCATGTAGCTCTCATGCATGACTCACTCTTGCAACAGAAGAAACAACAACCATCGTTGGCAGTAATATCAATTCAGAACAGGACACTGTCTTCAACTTCGTCGATCATATCGTCGGCTGTGTCAATGAATTATTACAGCTCTAGGCCATGATTTCCTGGGCCAATTACTAGAATCCGATAAAAATTCTCTGTTGTTGGTTACTCATTCACCGATCTAACTGCCAAAACAATTGGGCATCAACTTCAACATATGATCCCCTGCCACCAATCATATTCCCAGATCCGTAATCCCACTCTGAGTCGAAGGATCCCTCCCGACATACCATGGAGGGGAAACCGTGCAACATTATAGCATGTGTATTAGTGGAGCAGGATTTAAATTGTGACGACTGCAATCTTCATACCGATAGCACAGTGATCAGGCTTACTTTATCGCCAGGCTTCGGTACTCACTAGTGCATTCAAATGCCAGACACATCTCTTAAGAGAGCGCAACTGTTGTTTTCAATACTCCACACACTTACACACCAAAAAGATAAAAAAAATTCACAACAGAAATTACATACAAAATAATTTATTTTAACACACTCTTTTCTTATCCAATAGCAAATAACTCTCTCATTATGCTGGGCTTTTCTTTAATGGAGTTATCCATAGAGTTACTGACTTTTATACTAATTTGAAAATTTAATTGCACATTAAAATTTATCACTTACATTAGATTAAACACATATAAATACATCAGTTAAAGATAGAAATTTTATCTTAACCATATAATCACTTAGTTGAGTAAATCTCTCAACCAAACACTAAATTAAAATCATCTAAACAACTCCTCAAAAACAAGAACAAGATCCTTTACTTAAAAACCAAGACAAATAAAAATTATATTTTCCAAGTTAAAATTTTATTAAAATATATTTATATAAAATAAGAAATAATTTAAAATTTTGTTTTTTTTAAATTACAATAAAATATTTTTAAAAATAAATATTATAATAATTTTTTTAATTACTATCATTTGTCTACTCAAAATATATAATTTTCATGCATTGATTAGAAAAACTAAATATATATATATATATATAATTTTCCTACATTGATTCGAAAAACTAATAAACCCAAAAAAAACTCTTAATCAAGATCAATATCAAATATCGAATTCTAAACCTAATCCCCGTGATCCATGCAATTGCATATGCCTATACAAACTAGTGGTCAAGAAAAGTCATGAGTCTTCAATTCCGTTCTTATGTGCACATATGAGATTATTAAATTCTAGGGTTATGAATGTGAATGGATTATATTAAATTCTTGTAGGTATGAATATGGGCTGTATTATAATATGATTGGTTTTTTTAAAGTAAAATATCTGAAGTTTTAGATGTTTTTTTTATCAAAACCTTGTCTTCTTGCACGTAGGTATTATAATTTACATCGAGTCCGGTGCTATACAAGATCATGTAAAAGTGTTGTACATGTGAGCTTTCACTATTAGAATAGCTTGCTGGGGTCAATGATTGAGTTCGAGGTCGAGGTCTCCTCCCCATGAGTTTTCAGTGATAAATTTTTGGACAACTCAATAGTAAAACCTATGTATGAGCTATTTCTCGTGTATATAGGTTCCATTATTCATAGTCAAAGAAGTCTCATAAATGCATGTTTTATTCATCTAAAAGTTGTACAAATTCTAGTTAAAATTAATAGCTTTTATATATGGTTCATATTCAATTGCAAATAATATCTAGATGGGTATTAAAATGTCTCAAAATGTATTGTTGTGATTTTATTTGATCAATAGTATTAGTTCCAATTAATCTCTTAGATCATCCCCATCAATGCTGCATTTGGCTCTTTTGGCTCTTACGTTAGTGATTTTCCTCAACAAACATTGCCTCATTTGGTATGGAAATGGTGTGGATTATTGTTCTCATCATGTGTATCATTACAATTGATGTTTCACAAATGCAATGGACCATGGGGTTTTATTGATGAATTATGGTGAAAGTATAAATTTTAAGTGATTAGGGGATAAAGCCAATAAAGTTTGAGAGTATGTTGCATTACATTTATAGAGATATCCTTCCTAAAAAAATCATCCTCATCACTAGCTGCAAAAAATTAACGAGACATTAAATGGGAAGTTTCTCATTGCAACAAATATAAATTATTTTCTTCCATCAAGGTTACTTTCTGAGTCAATATTATACAAATGCATTTCTATAAGTATAGTTCCTCCATTGTTCCTTATTGAGAGTTACTGCACCACTGATTTGAAAGTCATAGCTCTCAATATTTTGGTACAAAATATTGTGAGGGGTCATATGTTCAAAGGGTTTTCAATATTCAAAGGAGAAATATCATTTACTTCAGTTAGAACTCCTAAAGATAGTTTTTAGCTCTGAGGTTGGATATTTCAGTGTGAAAGTTTGTTTGACACACCAATACATCAAAAACTATAATTAGTGTTTCATGTACATTGATGGTGTGAAGCAATTATTTGTGATTGGTTGTTGGAGAATGTTGTTAAGGATGTAAATGGTTATGGTATTTTCTTCACATATAAAATTTCTTCATAAGTTTCATACGAGTTGGGGAATACCTCATTGAGGTAGTGATAGACCTTTCTAAACTCAAGGGTGTTAAACTTTGGAGTAGATATTGAATGAAAACCAATTGGGAACTCATGGGACATTGCTATACCTTCTCACTATTAAATATAATTTACAATATACTATTTCTCTTATTTCTCTCAGAGTTTGTTGACATTTACTAGAGGAAGAACTAACTTCTTATCTTTGCTCTTGTAACCTTGGAAGTCTTAACGGAGGGACTTGCTATCTCAAATTTTCCACTTGTTCATTTACTAGGAGAGATGGAATAGTACTATCTATTACTTCATTCTCTTTATCTCCATAAGTTAAGGAGATAAAGAGAATATATCTCTATTAGTAAAGACCCTATCATAATGAATTCATCAATGTGTTGATGAAAGGTATATAATTCAACTTCAGTGGTGAATTTATGTGTTATGAGCTTAAATTTGGGTAAAAATACATCTGTTGAGCTAACAAGGAAGTGATAACCCCAAAGAATCTTAAGTAACACCTAATCACAATTAAAGAGAAATATTTATTATGTTATAAAACCCCTTATGTATGCATCCTAATATGCCTCCTAGAGGAACATGTTCCTCCAAAATATCATATATAATGTGACCAGGCACAAAATCAATTCTATACATATGACCAAGAATTGAAAAAAAGAAGGAAATAACTAAATGGTAATGAGAAATAACAGTCAACTATAAAATTTGGATTTGTGGATGGAATCCTCTGAGAAGATTTAGAATAAAAATTACCACTCCTTAGGATCTAACAAACACTTGAAGATTGGAATCAATATTTTCAGCATAAAGATTCCATTTACTTATGAAAAGTGGTCAGAAACCTTAGGATGTGGTAATAAGTTTAAAAATTTATCCCATCTCACATGCACTACCCTTGATTTGGGAATATAGAAATGAACTAAAGCCCCCATCCAATCTAGAGAACTAACTCCAAAGAGTCATGAAAAATGTTGATTGAGACAAGATTTGACATTTTTTAGCCATGAAATATTTGGCATGGATTTAGGTAGTAGATGTAAACTACTGTGACTATTTAAAATATGGAAGAAACAATAGTTAGGAAAGAGCACCAACATAAAAATATTTATTAGCATATAATCCAATTGTACACCACCATTGATAAGCATTAAAATAAGCAATATTGAGTATACCAAAAGAACCTCATTGGGTAAATGCTTCTATAGCCAATTGATTAAAATGAGGATCTTGAATTTCATGAGCAATGGATCCTACATGTAAGGGATGACATACCCATGCTTCATAATTTTCTTGCCAAGCCACATGGAACAATTTAATATAGGTCCACAAAAATACTAATGTCAACTTATCAAAGTGAAACAAAAATGTCATGATAAACATGTTTTTTAATAATGTCATTGTAGCTCTCAAGGTCATGTTTCATCACAATACCAAACGCAATATGATGAGTATTTTGATCTTGGATCAAGCCTTCAATGAACTTTGGAAATATTGATGAAATAAAAATACAATTATTAGATTTATATTACAAAATATTAAAATACATATTTATTTAATAAAATATGAAAAAAAGTCCTATATTAATTAAATTGAACACGAATGTCAAGTAAATATAATATTAATTATGTTAAAAGTATAATAAAAATTCAAATTTATTGAAATTAAAATATAAATTAAATTACCACATTTAATCTCATAGTTGTGTATTTTCCAAATGTATTTTATTTTTGGAAAAAAAAATTATTAAATTGAATATAAATACAACATATAAGTTTTATATACTTATAAAATTATTACATGCATATGAAGACAAACAAATCAAATTATAATTAACAAACATATGCAGTAAAATTAAAGTACAAATTGTAAATTAAAATACATTTAAAAGTAAGCTTCAAAATTACTATTTCACAAATATGGACATGTATAATTTAATAGATACACAAGATCTTTAATTAATTTTATATTCTATGGTCTGATATGATAATTATTTTTGTAATGAAATCTTTGTCTTTGTTTTTTTTTTTGTTTCATTGAGTTATATTTAAGCTAAACCGCAAGTACTAACTCCTATATAGCCTTGTTTGATCACATATATACTAATTTATAATCAAATAGAATATAAACATAAATTTAGAAATATAATATAAGTAATATTTAAAATATTATTATTAAAATGAAAAACATAAAAAATTACCAATTTCTTTCTTTTTATAATCATAAAAGTACTAATTATATTAAAAAAAATAATTTTAATTTAATTTAAAGTTTATAATTTAATTTATCAAACAAATGCAAATATTAATATTTACAAGATAATTCAATTATGAAATTAATGATGAAACTCTAAGTTTTTATTACTGAAATTGTATTCGTATCACCCTGAAAAGCTTTACTTGCATCTTGCATATGTAATTTAATTGGATTTTCCATGTTTCTAGGTAGTTATATTTGGATTCTAGTGTTTTTGGATTTGTTTTCCTGGCCACCATATTTACATTTCCACAGTTTTTGGATTTTTTTTTTTTCACAATCATATTTACATTTCTAGGAGCGTTGGATTTTTCATGGGAATCATATTTGCATTTCCAGCAATTTGCGATTTTTCGCATTTTTGCATTTTCAGCATTTTTGCATTTCCAACATTTTTGGTGTTTTTCTGGGAAATCATCTTTGCATTTACTGCATTTTTTTTTCCAACTATATTTACATTTTTGGACTTTTGTATTTTTTGAAACAACCATCACTAAAAGCATGTTACTAATTTCTGGAAATTTTCCACAACCATATTTACGTTTTCAGTTCAATGATAAATTTTGGTTTTTAATTTTTTTAATAGTCACTAATATCATGTTGAAATTGTTAATAAAATAGAGAATTTGCATTAATGAAATTGAAATTTTAAATGTTTAAATATATTCAATAGGGTGGAAGAACTTTTACTACTATTTAAATATGTTTTTTCATATTTTTTATTATATTTAAAGAAAAAAAGATAAAAATTAAATCATCACTATTTTATAAAAATAAAAATAAGTTTGTGAAGTAAGTTTATTTTTTTTAATTATTCTTAGGAACTTACATTTACAAAAAAATAAAAAAAATATAAAATTATCAAAATTTAATAAAAATAAAGATAATTTTGTGCATATAAGTTTATCTTTTTAATTATTCTTATGAACCTTCTCCTTATTTTTAAATTGAAGGAGCATGAAGAAATATCCAACATACAAAACCTTCTGCTTACTTTAAAATTGAAAGACGGACTGTGCCACCCTCCACGTTCTATTCAATGATCTCAATACACACGAATTTATCGGCAATCGCGGTCAGAGATTTCATATGGAATGGAGCAATAACATAGTGCTCCAATAACCCCGATGCGATAGTACGTGGACTATTGGAAATCGCTATCAGTGATTCCAACACTCCAATGCTAGTCTCGTTGAGTGTCGATCTGCCGATGCGATAACAATTGCGGACCGGATAATTTTTCCACTTTTCTCTATAATGATTCGGGTCCAGCTTATCGTAGCAACCACTATATTTTTGTCAAGATGAAATAACACAATTTTGTTTGGCCACTGCTTTGGGTTTTAAACAATGACTATGATAAAGTATAAGCACAGTAATAACATATTTGGAAATTCAAAATAGAGGGGTAAGAGAATTTTCATTTCCAAAGTTAGCTTCGAGCGACCTCTATTAGAAACAGATCAGTTTCAAACGTTATTAAAATGAAATCCTACAAAATAATGAACTTGGGTCGGGACTCTTCCATCTAGGAGTCCGCAGTAGGCCAACGAAGTATACACATCGGAAAATAGAGAACTGCAAGCAGTTTCAAGTAAAAATTTCCTACGAATCCAGAAAGTTGCGCAAATGATAGAATTTGGGCTGCTCGTGACAGAATTTGGCAATATTGCACTCGGTCATCGCAGTGGATCTGGATTTCTCCGAGTTGGCAATCTTTACAGTTGAGACTTGAGACGTTTTGTGTTCTGGTAAATTGGCTCTTTCATTTAGAGAAAAAGATTTTGTGAATAAAAGAACTACAGAGTAACTTCGCAATCAAAAGTAGAAACCATGCTAGCTTTTCAAGTGCGCCTGTCTTGCGAATTGTTCTCCAGGGAGCCTTGACTGCATCTAATTACATCTGCATTGGGGTAAATGCATCGACCTGTGCCACCCTCCATGTTCTGTTCAATGATCTCAATACACACGAATTTATCGGCAATCGCTGTCTGCAATTTCACATGGAACAGAGCAATAACATATTGCTCCAATAACCCCGATGCAATAGTACGTGGACTATCAAAAAAACGATTTCAACACTCCAATGCTACGCTCCTTCCATTCCGAACTGGCGATGTGATAATAATCGTGGACGCGATAACCTTTCCACTCTTTTCTATAATGGTTCGGGTTCGGCTGTCGGAGTTCGGACTTCGGAATCCAGCTCTTGCTCCCTATTTATAGAGACCTAATGGATTGGCAGGGCAGCGATTCACATTACTGGCAGCTTCAATCATTCCGAGAATGTATCATTCGAGTGCAAATGTATTGCCTGATGGGAGGATATTTGTGGGAGGCTCCAACCCCCACGTTGGCTACGTTATATCTGGAGTCGCCTTTCCAACCGAGCTTCGTCTGGAAGCATACAGTCCTTATTACTTGGACGAATCCTACAGTACCTTGAGGCATACCATTGCTTCCCTATCTACAGACTCTGTGAGCTATGGTACAGGATTCACGATTCAATTCTCTGTTTTAGATTATGTTCACAACAATCTTCAGTTCAACATTTACAGTCCGCCTTTCACAACTCATTCATTTTCCATGAATCAGAGACTGCTCATGCTTGCGTCAAGGAGCGTAGAGAGTGTAAGTGGAATATATGTTGTTGTAGTTACAGCACCCCCAAGCTCTGTTGCAGCACCGCCCGGATACTACACGCTATTCGTGGTTAACAATGGAATTCCGAGCGTGGCCAAGTGGATTCATTTGTCTTAACCTATTTCCCACGACTTTGTGGAACGAATGTAATTGTAAACCATATCCATTGTTGTTTTTGAACAAATAGTTATTTTGGAGGCTTTAAAAACATTAATTCGAATTCGCACAGTTTTCTTTTCCGTAGAAATTGTTTCACATGGTTCTTTACATACGGCGATTTCCATCTTTATTATAATATTTTAAAAAATATTAATTTAATTGGGCATAGCATATTTGTTTTCAATACCAAAAAAACGCTTTCCTTTCATTAAAAAAAGAGAGTACATTTCTTAAATTCCACACAGAAGTTCCCGGTACGAGACAGAATCTCTTTTCCACACATTTTTACAAAGTTTTCAATAAGATCCATACCAAAATCATGTTTTTGCATATTCTTTCTATTTATTCATATGTTCTATTTATTCACAAATTTGGAATTCAGTTTCCTAACAGTATAGTTTGTAACGCATAAAATAACATAGAACATTTACAGATATTGATGAGGGAAGGATCAACGAGCAAGGTTTAACGCTGCTAGATCAGTCTTTTCTCAGATTACTATTTGCAGATGCACCAGCATTCAACAACCTGTAATGGGCAGTGGTGGAACGACACCGATTGTTCCAATTGCGATTGGAATGAGTTCCCTAAGTTTGCATTCTTCTGTTACGACTCTGCCCATTATATTGACATCCAAGAGGAGGTTTGCCTGGACTGCCATGCAGGTTGTTGAGCTTCGAGTCTGCTGCACCAGTACCATCTTCCTGTTGGACGCTGTTATTGCAAACCTTTCCTCCTGTATCGTTTCTGGAATGCTCAAGGCCTCCCATTACTATTTTGTCAGTCAGATTATTGCCATTCCTGGGTGGATCAAACGCTAATGGTAAAAACTCGTTGGTGTCACAGGCGAACCTCGAATTGCGAAAGTGGTCTTCCAGGGAACGTCGACCCTGGCATTCAAAACCAGCAAACGATCAATGCAAGAGCAGCAACAGACTATATTCAAGCACTACAGAACTACATTGAGAAAACACTGAATAATTGTACTATTGTAGATATACAACATACATTTAGAAAAAGAACTTAATACCTGCACTCTTGCATATGTAACTTCGCATATTTTCCTCGAATTGAAGACCTCCCATCGCTGCTTATGGAAATCCTGATACAGCTTTAATGTGGCTTTCGCAGATGTAAAATTCACAAAAGCGTAGCCCAAATTGCACCTATTCCTGAAAAAATATAGAAACTAAGTGTTAGCTTTCTTCTAATGCTTTGGGGATTTTTCTGAGAAAATCCCAAAAACAAACAAAATAAATTCCATTGCCTCTGTTTCCTTCTGCCACAGGATCTTTTTGCATAGGGAAGCTTTTAATAACAGAGTATTACACTGTCATAAAAATCCTTGTATTCATTAAAATATAAAATGCGAAACAACATTCATCCTCTTTTACTGAGAGGGATTTACCAAAAATATATTCAGCCAACTCTATACATTTTCGCACTGTTTGTTTGCTGAGAGGGATTCACCAAAATTACTTTTAACGGAGCCCTCTTTTCTTTTGCATTTCAATGAAAATCCAATACATTAAAAAAAATGATCTATGCACTGTTGTGCATCTCCCTTGGTTTTTCCAATGCTGCGAGCTTCATCACCACTCAGCAAAAACATACTTCTCCCTTGATCTTCGCGGATAGCACTCCTGTGCATTATCCTCTCTCACACTACCCCCTTCTCATTACCATAAGCAACACACACAAAAATTACATATATATGACAACAAGAAAAACATACTTCACGTTTTAACTTCCCATGCTTCCCTAAAAGAAATAATAAAAATTAAATGGTTTTACCAGCTTTTACTTGTGCCCATACTCCCCCTGAAATAAAATTATAAACTTCACCAAAAATTACCAACCCACAGTAAATTGCATTTACTTTTTTACTGACATTTACTGGCGGTCAAGAAATGTAACTTTTACTTCACGTCAAATTTATTTGGTACTGCCCTGTACTTCAACCATTGACTTCAATTGGATCGCATCGCAGAATCTCTTTTGGCGGAACACAAAAGTGGAGCACACACACATATGGTGCGATCTGCGATATGCGATCGGATCGCATCGCACCATCGCAATCGGAGAAATCAAGTGAACAAAAAGGAGGGTGACAAGGTGAGTTTGCGATTTGCGATATGCGATGGATCACATCGCAAATAAAATGAAGCTTCAGTTGAAATTATTATTTCAACACTCCCCTTTAATTTCAACTGCTGGGCATTCAATCATACCCAAACACTTTCTCACATAGAGGGATTCACCAACACTGCTGTTACAAAGACATCTTCCTCACGTAGAGGGATTCACGAACTGTTGTTACAAAAATATCTTCCTCACATAGAGGGATTCACCAACACTGCTTTTGATGCAGTTCCACAAACAACAAAATAGTCTTCCTCTTAATAGAGGGTTTCACCTGTGATTGTGCTAAAGAGCACCTTCCTCATGACAGAGGGATTCACCTGAGATTGTGCTTAAAAGCACCTTCCTCATGACAGAGGGATTCACTAGTGTATGCTAAAAAGCATCTTCCTCTTGACTGAGGGATTCACCATGACACTGTACTGAAAAGCACCTTCCTCTTTAACAGAGGGTTTCACCAAATGACTGCTTCAGGTGCAGTTCCAAGACAAAAAAATTCATTGCACTGTTGTGCATACCTATTACATTGTTCTTTTATGCTGCTGCATATTCTCTGCTGCACTGTTGTGCCATCTTCTTTGCTGCGTCTACCCCACATTGTTGTGTCTGCTCAACGCTACTGCGTCTACACCAGCACTGCTGTGTGTTAATAAAAAAATTCTTACATATGCGTTGCTGCGCCTTTCCTTTCTCACATTCACACTGTTGTGTGAAAATTCTTTACTTGTGCACTTATGCGTGCTTCCCTTCTTCACAATGGGAAAACTTTTCTTTATGCTGCTGCGTGCTCCCCTTCATTGATTACAATCGTACTTCTATTGTGTCTCACTTGAATTTCAGATGCAAACAACACAGTCACTGCACTTACATTTGTTGTTGTAAAGAAAAATTTATTTTACATGTGGTGCTGCCCATTACATTTCGTTTTCGTTTTTTTTTTTAACAAAAAAAATCTTCATGCTGCTGCATTTTTCATATTCACACTGCTGTGTGTTTTTACTACATATTCTCCAACAACAAAAAACAGGACTTATATTACCCTTTTCACTGCTGTGTGAAAAATTTCATTGCATTCTCAAACACTGGGCATTTATGCTCTGCTGCGTTTTGCCTCTTCTCATTTTCTTCTCACTGCTTTGTGTTTTCATTGCCAATACAAAACATTTCCATCTGCTGTGTATTATACTCTCTTTGCTCTGAGTATATTCTCTCACATTACATAAAAGGAAAACTACATTCCATTGCTATGCATTTCAATGCATGTGCACCACAAGAAAATTTCCAAACTGCTGTTCTATGTTCTGCCTTCCCACTGTTGTGAGGGTCTTTTTGCTTTGCATACTTTTCTTCTCTGCTTCTATGGCAGATTTAACTTCATATCTTTCCTTTATGAAAAGGTCTTCATCAAAAAGCGACTGTTAATACAATTTAGCAATAAATAAATAAAAATTATAGGCTCCCCTTTAATGTATGCATTGTTTTCTTTCAGCAAACTCTTCTCAAAAGAAACTTAGATTAGTTGCAAAGCTCAAGGGACTTTCACACTGTATTTCCTTCCTTCTACATACTTGTGTAACTTTCTTCTTTTGTGTGGGTCTAGCTTGCATAGCAGCCCATCTTAAGTTACAATCACATGCCATATACCCAATGTTATGACACTTGAAACATTCAACATTGTTCATGAATGAAAATTCATGATTTCTTCTTGTGAAATTATTTCTTGGAGATTGTCAGGGACCACAACATCTATCTCCATGAAATGCTCTACAGTCTTTTTCCATATGACCAAAGTTTGAGCAAGCATAACAATAACCAAAAAATGAACTTTGGTACCTGGGAGATGGAGGTTTCCTTGATGTACTTCTGAAGCCTTGCTGCCTTGAGATCCTTTGTTGATAACCATTGCCTCTTACCTCTTTGACATCAGCTACATTTCTTCTTGGAGCTGGTTTTCTGCTTGGAGTAGGATTTCTTCTATTGCGGCCTTCATTTTTCTCCTTGCCTTTGCTGGAACTAGAAGCATCACAACTTCTTTTTGGCTTCTTCACATCTACTTTGCTTAAAGCATTTTCATTCTTGTTTGAGGGTTCACCTACATACCCAAGTCCTGATTTATCAGATGGAGATCTGTGATAGCTGAGCATGTCATCCAGGGCTTGAGAGCTCTTCATGATTTTGTTAATCCCTTCAACCTTTTTCTTGAGGAGAACAATCTCTTTTTCCAATCTTTTACATTCATTATTCTTCTTTATAAGTTGTTCCTCAGTTTCTTCTTTGTTACGAGTGGCTTCAGTTGCTGCTATTTTAAGAGAGATGATATTTGTCTTCATTTTGGAGATTTCTGCTTGACTGCTCTCCATTTTCTTTTCAGTTCCTTGTGTCTGCTTCCTGGCTTCTTGTAGTTCAGACTTAAGGGAGGATACCTCTACCTTGTACTGTCCAATCTCTTCTACAAGCTTGTTCACTCTCTTGTGTCTTTGTTCAAGTTGACTTGACAAGGCGTCTTCCTGCTTCTTTGCTTTATTTAGCTGATTTGTCATGGATATGACTTCTTCATGATGTTTCCTCTTGCATTGATCAATCTCCTTCTTAAGCTTGACGAGCTCTTCATCCTTTTCTTTTACTTGAAGCTTGATTAGGTCAACCTTCTCATGTTCAGCTTCTATGATGGGTTCAAAATTTTCTTCTTCACTGATGGTCATGGTCAGTGCTCTCTTTGCATGAAGGTCATGCAGTCTGTCCCAAATATCCTTTGCTGATGAATATTTTCCTAATTTCTTCTTTATAGAATCAGGCAGTCCATCCAAGATTAGTTTTGTTGCTTGTGCATCATACTCCATGGATTCTTTATCCATCTTGCTATCATCAATCACTGATTCCCAGATTTCAATCCCTTGAGACTGTAAGATAGTCCTCATTTTTATTTCCCACATATCAAAATTTCCGTTAAACTTTGAAGCCTCAAATAGAATTCTTTCAAATAGATTGTCTTCTACTTTAGTAAAGGAGGGATACACAACCTTAGGGGATTTGGACACTTTCTTCCTTGACCTTGCCATTCTTAACTATTTTTAAAATCACTGACTGTGTTTTTTTTAAGATGACTCACTGTTTCTTCAACAGCAACACAGAAAAAAAAACTTTGAGGAATACCTGGGTTCTTTTGCCTGAGACTTCACACTGCTGGAGAAGTTTTACTGTTGCTGCAACAAGAGTCTTTCCTTCAGCTTCTTTGACACTTCAAAAAGCCTGAACCAGCTCTGATACCATTGTTGGGTATTTTTCTGATAAAATCCCAAAAACCATACAAACAAAATAAACTCCACAGAGGCAATGCTCTGTTTCCTTCTGCCACAGGATCTTTTTTCACAGGGAAGCTTTTAATAAAAATTCTCAGAACAGAGTATTACACAGCCATAAAAATCCTTGTATTCATTAAAATATAAAATGCCTGAAACAACATTCATCCTCTTTTACTGAGAGGGATTTACCAAAAATATATTCAGCCAACTCTGATACATATTCATCCTCTTTGCTGAGAGGGATTCGCCAAAATTACTTTCACCTGAGCGCTCTTTTCTTTTGCATTTCAATGCAAATCCAATACATTAAAAAAATGATCTATGCACTGCTGTGCATCTCCCTTGGTTTTTCCACTGCTGCGAGCTTCATCACCACTCAGCAAAAACATACTTCTCCCTTGATCTTCACGGATAACACTGTTGTGCATTATCCTCTCTCACACTACGCCCTTCTCATTACCATAAGCAACACACACAAAAATTACATATATATGACAACAAGAAAAACATACTTCACGTTTTCACTTCCCATGCTTCCGTAAAAGAAATAATAAAAATTAAATGCTTTTACCAGCTTTTACTTGTGCCCATACTCCCGCTGAAATAAAATTAAAAACTTCACCAAAACTTACCAACCCACAGTAAATTGCATTTACTGTTTTACTGACATTTACTGGCGGTCAATAAATGTAACTTTTACTTTACGTCAAATTTATTTGCTGCTGGCCTGTACTTCAACCATTGACTTCAATTGGATCGCATCACAGAATCTCTTTTGGCAGAACACAAAAGTGGAGCACACACACATATGGTGTGATCTGCGATATGCGATCGGATCGCATCGCACCATCGCAATCGGAGAAATCAAGTGAACAAAACGGAGGGTGACAAGGTGAGTTTGCGATTTGCGATATGCGATGGATCGCATCGCAAATAAAATGAAGCTTCAATTGAAATTATTATTTCAACATGCTTCAATTGCTTAAACGAATAGAAATATCACTTACTAGAAATGGATTGGCAAGTACACAAAATCGTAAGCAGAAACTAGCCCGTCTTGTTGCACAGTGTTGATCCAGCACAGCCAAAAGCATTTTCTGACTACAAAACAACAACATATAACAAAATCAAGTACTCTCAGTGCAAAAGAATCAACTATGTATCATTAGTATTCCTTTTGTTTGGCTGAATCAAGAGTCGTTCCCTCTATTTCATTAAGCCAAAAATATTTTACATAGTGTACAATCGTCCACGAGGCATTGTGGACTCAGAAAAAAGGATTTCCAACCGCTTAAGGTTTGACCCCCCAACCCAACACAATTAACCTCCAAACCCTTTAGAAAACAAACAATGTTTGTTCTAGATGGTTAGCAGGGCGTGTGAAAATCCACGCATTTACCCGCGCAAATGCTCACCAGACTTGCCTCTTTAATCGTGACCATGCAATCCACTTTTTCAATCCGACAGCAGAGGAGGATATCGCCGTGTGAAGACACTTATTGATTAACGCCATGGCCCCACCAAATTGCACAATCATTCCTGATCGTTGATCCGCACTGCGACATCCAACGGATGAGAGAAATATTGCATAGTTCATGGGCACCAAACTTTAGTGTGCGATGAGCGTTGTTTATGATCCTGGCCCCCAGCCACATGTCGGAACCTATATGGAGTCACTTCCAAATCGCTAATACCACTTCTTTCTTGAGAGGGGTGCGATCAACCACAAACCACTCGGGAAGTGGTTTTGCCTCTCAGAAAGGGAAATTATGGGTGATACAACTGCTGGAAAATTCAGGATCCCCGTCCTTCGCCTCCTTATCACTACTCCTGAACCCGAAACCATGGTTAGTGCTGATCTTTCCCTTTGGGCTGCCACCCGCTAAACTGAGAAATCCATCCAACATACACTGGGGATTTCTAAAGTTGAAATTACCGGTGCTGCTGAGGCCAACCATGGCCTGCCTCCCTCCAAAGACCTGTCTGACAAAAAATAGTGAATCATATAGAGAACTATTCATTGAGACCTTACCTCTATAGCTTTGTTTCGATGCACTTCTCTATCCTCTTCCGCTTGGTTATGACAAAGTACTTTTAAGTTTCCCTAAGACAAGACTTGCCACCCTATCGAAACTCTACGTTCACTACAGCTCACACCTTGGTTGGCCAAAATATCCACCAGTTTGTTGGTATTTCTATGCACATGGTTGAACCTTATCGAGCGTAGTCCCTAAAGGTGACCCTGAATTCTTTGGAAAACCCGGATTAACCTCCAATGTTTTAAGACTTTCTCCGGCCCTGTTCCATAACTAATTCTCTTGATCGAGTCAGTGACTAACTCAGAGTCAGCTTCTATAATCACATTTAGGCAGTTATCTTGCTTCAGAAATTCTAAGCATTCCTCCAAAGCCATTAATGCTGCCATATTGTTGCTGGCTCTTCCCAAATGACAATGGAAGAGGAAGAGAATGCTTCCTTCTTCATCCCGAAGAACCCCTCCAAAACCCGTTGTTCCCGGTTGCCTTTTGAAGCTCCATCTATGTTGTATTTCAAAAACCCTTTCGGGGGAGGATGCCAGAACTCCTCATTTTCCATTTTGATTGCTTTTCTTTCGAAGCCTTGTGGAATAAGCCCCTTCATACCCAACTGCCTGAGAATTCTCGTTTCAGCCTATGAGGGAGGATTTTTGGGGTCATTCATCATTGTGGTGCCGACCGTCTCCTTAAGCTATTTTAAGATCTACTCAAACAAGCGAAGAGAGGGATTCTTTTCATTTTTGAAGATTCTCTTGTTCCTTTCTTTCCAAACACTCCAAATAATGAAGCTTGGCATAAGAGCCCAAGCAGAGTTAAGAACTTCGTTATCCGAAAAAATTCTTCTCCAATTGCTTAGGGTGTTAGTGATACTCCCTTTGTCCTTGTTGGTCTGTTGGAAAATGGTGGCAAATGTATCCCATAACCTGGAGGTGAAAATGCAGCTATTGAGAAGATGTTCCATTGTCTCCTCTTGGGCTTCACAGAGTTGGCATTTGGAAGGCTCCAGCACACCCTTCTTCCTAACATTGTCCCAAGTCAAGATTTTCTTGTGATGAACTAGCCACATGAAGAGTTTGATCTTCATCCAACCTTGGTGTCTCCATAGGTTTTGCCAGATCCTATGCAAAGCATGGGAATCCAGCTCAAGGTGAATACCTTTTGCTTCCTTAATATTAAAGGTTCCTTCTTTGTTGTTGCACCATCTTAGTTGGTCCTGCCCCCCAGTTACTAAAATCATCCTTTGCTCCAATATTCTTGTAAGGGCCTCTGTTTTTATTGTCATTCCTGCACTCTATATTTCTCCATGTTCTCCATTTTCCTGTATTGTGAGCATGATCCCAAAAATCTTTTACCCATATTAATCCTTGGTTATTTGTCTCGTGCTTAAGGCCCAAAAAGTCCTCTTTTAACAGTGTTGGTTCTTGTTGCCATTTATCCTCCCAGAATAGTGCTAGATCTCCCTCTCTGATTTCCCAAAAAATGTTTTTTTGTACTATGTCTCTTTTCCCCCAAGCCTTGTTCGAGATGGATGAGCCCTTTATACTTCTGGACATCCTTATGAGATCAGTATATTTCCAAGAGGTGGCATATTTTTCTTTCCAGATACTTGCCCATTGAGCCTTTGGATCTTTAACCCAACGCCACCATAGTTTGGCCCCTAAAACATTGCTGAGAATCTCCTGATCATCCAAGCCTAGGCCCCCTTGGTTCTTGGGTTTACAGATCTTTTCCCATGAGACTAAGGCCCATTTCTTCCTTGTCTCCTCCTTGCCCTAGAGAAAGTCTCTTTGGATGTTTCTGAATTGCTGCAAGACTCCTTTTGGAGCTGGGAGTGCTGATAGCATGAAAACTGGGATTGATTGGAGCACCACCTTTGTTAGCACCAGTCTACCAGCCAGATTTAAAAATATGATGGTCCATTTTCTGACTTTATCCTGCATCTTATTGATCAACTGTTCCCAAATGCTCTTGTGCAAAGTTTTAACAGTTAGAGGAACTCCCAAATACTTTGAAGGGAGGGAATCCCTTTGAAAGCCTAGAATTATGGAGATATTTCTCTGAATAGCAATATTGGTATTAAAGAAAAATAGTTTAGATATGGAAAGATTAACTTCCATACTTGTAGCTATGGCAAAGTCATTCAGTATTTGTTTGTATGCTAGAGCCTCCTTGACTATGAGGATTCCCTGTAACATGGTATCATCTACAAATTATTGATGAGTCAATGCCTATCCATTCTTCAATAGTTGAAGGCCCTTAATTTTACCCGTTACTCTAGCATTCTTGATAGACCACCCAAGTCCTTCCATCATGAGGATGAAGAGAAAGGAAGAGAGCAGATCTCCCTGTCTGAGGCCTCTTGAAGGAAGAGAAATCTCAGAGGGAGGGCCATTAACTAGTATTGAAAAGCTGGCTAAAGTCACCAGGGCCATGACCCATCTGACCCAGTTATGATCAAATCCAAATGCAATAAGAACTTTCCTAGTGTAGGTCTAGTTCACTTTATCATAAGCTTTGGCTATGTCCAGTTGCATGATCATTCCAGCTTTCCTTTTGCTAGTTAACGAGTGAACCACCTTGTGAGCTTGAATGATGTTATCTAGTATTTGTCTGCCTTCTACATAACCGGATTATTCCCCTGAGACAAGAGTAGGAAGCAGAGGTTTGAGTCTGTTGGCCACTACCTTGGATATTATCTTGTATACCACATTGCATAAAGCTATGGGTCTATACCTTTCTGGTGTTTGAGCATTGTCTTGTTTAGGGATCAGGGAGATGAAGGAGGTATTGAGCACCTTCAAAATAGTTCTGTTCAACCTGGAATCCTCCACTACATTCAAAATATCCTGTTTAACAATATTCCAACAAGCTTTAAAGAAATCCACATTGAAGCCATCCGGGCCTGGTGCTTTTCCATTCTACATATCTTTGAGGACCTCACTGACCTCCTCTTCAGTCACTGGCCTGTTAAGATTGAAATTGTCCTCTCTAGACACCAGCTTAGGTATATGTCTAGTTAAGTCCCTGATGAAATGTTCTCTTTCTTGATTGTTTTCCTGAGCTATGCCTCAGAAGTGCTGAACTAACACCGCTTCTATATCCTCATGGGATTGTTGAATCTGCCCGTCCTCGTCCTTGATCGAAGAGATTCTGTTGTGAGCTCTGTTCACCATGGTGGATCTATGGAAAAATCTAGTATTATGCTCTCCTTCTTTTAGCCATTGAACTCTAGATTTTTGTCTCCAAAATATTTCCTCTTGTTTACACAAATTTTCCCATTCTTGATGATGTTTCTTAACTTGATCACTTTTGTCTTTATCAAAGCCTTCCTTGATCATACTTGGTTGAGTTCCTGCATTTTATTTTCAACAGATTTCTTTCCAACAAAAATATTGCGAAAATCCTTCTTATTCCAATCTTGAAGCCTCAGCTCGATGTGCTTTAATCTTTTGTGTAGAAGGAACACTCTTGTTCCCTGAATCTGCAAATCTTCTGCCCACCAATTTTCAATATTGCTGATGAATTCTGGGTGTGAAAGCCATATATTCTCAAATTTGAAAGGTCTATTCCTAGGGGTACCTATGCCCTGGATCTCCATTTGAATCGGCCAGTGATCTGAGCCTCAAAAGGGAAGAACTCCCACTATTATTTCCTTATCTATGAGCATAAGGTCCTCAGAGATAATGAATCTGTCCAACTTGGAGGCTACATGAGACTCTCCTCCTCTTTTATTGTTCCATGTAAAGAGGCCATTGTTTGTTTCAATGTCAACTAAATTCATATTATCTGTAAATATTTGAAAGGCTAAAGAGTCTTTACTTAGAGCTCTGGTTCCCCCTTTTTCTCTGAAAGTGATTTCATCATATTGAAGTCCCCTCCCATGATCCAAGGTATCCCTCCATGTCTGTCCCTAAGTTCCATAAGGGAATCTATAAACCTAAGTTTATCATCTATCCTCTCAGGGCCATAAACATTCGTGACTAGATAGGTACCCCTATCTCCTATAGGTTGAATAACCACTGATAAATAATTTCTAGATGCCTCAGCATCTATTATGCCAATTTTTTGGAGGTTCCAGAGAGTGAGAATGCCTCCTGTTGTGTTCTCTACTTTAACTTCTAGAAACTCAAATCTACTGAGCCATTTTCTATGTATTTGTCTTAATTTTTGAATGGAACATTTCATTTCCTCAATGAAAATTATATCTGGAGATGCATGTTTCATTCTATTACTAAGCATTCTCTATTCCAAGATGTGAACTTCATAATTAAATATTTGTAAAGGAGTAGTTGGCTAGATCTTTCATATGACCTGAGTCTATCATAAGCTTTCCACATTCCATCAATAGCTCATTCTACTTTTTCTTGCCTCTTTTTTTTCTTGGGTTTCTAGGTGCTAATCCCGGAGTAGTTTTTATCGTTTTCACACCTTCGTTACTCTGCCTGTTAGTGTTTTTTCCCTCCTCCAAACCCTTAGACTAAGTTTTCCATAAATACAACTATTATATTCTATTGAGCTCTTCTTGAGGTAACGATTCTACCCCACCGGTTGTTCCCTGAATCAAGAACCCTTCCAGATCTAGGTGTTCTCTTTCAAGAATCTCTTGTAGCTCATCATCCTCTAGTTCCATCTCACTCTGGGTCATTTCTTGATCCATCTCTGGTTCTGTATCACTCATCATGATCCCTTTCTGTTTGTCATTTTCCTGTGTTTGTTCACGGTTTTCTTCTTTCTCCTTCTCCCCAGGACTTCCTTCCATTGCTTGATCTTCTGTTGTTATTTCTTCATCCTCTTCAAGAACTTGGAACTGGTTCTGACTAACTTGTTGTCCTTCATTTTGGTGTTGCTTTGGCCATTTTTACTGCCTTTTCCTCTATGTACCACTTTGTGAAAGCTATCAGGGTCTTTCATTGTATTAGTTTTGCTTTTATTCTCTACTTTACTGAGAGGGAAGTCTCTGAGTAGGTGCCCATGTTCATGGCATCTACGACATCTGAACGGAATATGCTCGTAGTCTACTGTTTGCACCCATTCTTCATCAAAAACTTCCAAGATTACCTCATCTGGAAGAGCTCTGGATAGATCCATCTCCACACATATCCTTGCAAAGGAAGTGTATTTTCCCCTTCTTGTAGCTTCAGAAGCTTTGACAAACCGACCTAATTTATTGCCTATGGTAGCTAACGATTCAGTTTGCCAGTAATCAAGAGGTAGAGAATAGAGTCTTACCCAGACCGGGACCGAAGTAAAAGTCTCATGCTCCGGGACAAAATTCATCATCCATGGCCACATATAGAGACCTGCTGCTGCGTAGAAGTAGGGCCCTCCTTCAAACACTCTATCTTTATCTTCAATATTTGTGAACACCACAGTGAAGAATCCCTTTGACCCAAGATGTAGATCAATGCTCCCTTTAGGTTTCCAGTGGTATTTGATCCATGTTTGTAAAGCTTTTTCTGTGGGCCATAGTCCCATGAATTTACAGATAATTGCATAAGTCCACATGTGATCCTTGTGCGCCTGCAGCGGAGGATCATTTAAAACTACTTTGGGTGTGATTTCAGCTTTGGGTTTACAAGGTCCCTTTTGTTTTTTGTCTTTTGTTCCCTGTTTTTTGTCATCTTCCTCGTCTTTTGTGCTATTATTCTCCTTCATTTTGGTGCCATCTATTTCCTCTTCCATATTTCTTCTTCCTTCCTCTACAGTACCTCTAACATTTTCTGGAGGTTTCTTGCCCTTATTGGCCATGACCTCCTTATAGGAGGGAGTGGAGCTCCTTCCTCTGCATCCTTCCACGGAGAAAAACCCTTGTAGCAATCTGAAATCCTAGTTGTTCGCTCGCCACCCTTTCCAAGCTCTACTTGAAACCAAAAAATCCCTATTTACATCATTAATATCATTTGATATTAATTTTTATTTTAGTTTAATTAACATAAAATAACAAATAAAAAAATAAAAAATTGTAAGCTTGGTAGGACTTTGATTTTTGTGTTTTTACATGTCCTTTAATCACACCGCTAGAGAGAGGATATCACAAGATTTGAACCCAAAACTTATGATTCGGTGAGACTTCATTTTCATGCTCATTGCCACTTGAACTACCCTAAACAAACAAATAAATAAAATTTATTACTTATACATTTCAATGTAATAAAAATAATTTAATCCATTTTTATATCATTTCCAACTTAATAATTCTATTTTAATAAATATATTCAACTAACCTTAATACCACTTTATAAAACTTTAATTTCACTACAATTTAAAATATTGCACTTTCAATTAAGTTAACAAATATTATAATTACTAAAATACCAAATAATATAATCATAATAAATATCGTCATTTTAAATTTATATAAGTTACATAGTATTAATTTATCATCTTAAAAAATATTTAAATTGTTAAACGATTTTCATTATATTTAAAACAAGTAAAATACACCATCCAATAAAGAATACTTATACTTATTTAAATATAATAGAGTAATATTATATATAAATATATATCTTCTATAATAATATAGAATAAAATATTAAAACGAAAAAAAATTCAAGCAAAATAAAATATTAAAATTCGTTCCTTCAAATAAAATTGTTTATACAAATGTTTAATTTTCTCTAAAATATATGAAAACCCAAGGGTGGAGAGGAGCTATTGGAATCTATAGGTTGAAACTATATAAAAAAAACCATGATACTTATATATCACTATAGATTTATCATTGATTTAGCGAGTTTAGAAAGGAATTAATTTTTTTTGGGTGAAAATCCTTTTGCACAGTACGAAACTTAAAAGATTTGCATTTCCACAAATTATATATATATATATATCCACATCCACAAATTTGGTTTATAATTGTACTTATGATGAATATACATAAATATAGATATATAATTTCACACCGTAAAACTATTTCTTATATTTCAAGATCAAATATAATATATTTAAATAGTTGGTATGAGATTCTAGTAATTCCAAACATGGTTATGGAGGTTGAGATGTTGATCCCAAATCAAATCTAGACTTAACACACTACATTAGTGGAACCATTATCTCCAACACTTCCTTTTAATGCTTCCATTAAAAAAAACAATACAGGAAACATATATAATCCACATTCAAGTCACAATTGTTTGGTATGGTCTTGATCAATGCTTATACCCACTCTAGAATCCGTTGGATTGCACTCTTTCTCCACTACATCTTCTCGCTTACCACTTGACCAAATTTGACCAAATTAAGATTTAACTACTTATAGCCATCATTGATGTATTTTTCATGATTAGAAATATTGAAATACTTCATTTGGTGGAATTGCATACCTCACTGTATTTGTTAGATAAATTAGTCAAGTAACGGAATTGTTCTATGGACATGCTCCCATCTGTTATATGACATAGTTGTTGGATTTACTAGTTATCTAGGATAGTTGTCTACATATTAAAATGTCAATCATACAACTTCGTCACTTAAAAATTTGAAAAGCACTCAAAATAACATGTAGCTAATGTTCCTAGCTTTACACGACCTGTGAGCTTTGTAATAGAACATAAACATAATTCAATCGAAATGTGTTCTCGTGGCACCATATATAGCAAGAAACGCCAATTTTAATTATGTTACTCTATTCTATTGTTGTTCCATCATCACGTAAAACTTTACAAAATAAAAATAAATATCCCTGAAAGGCTTCAAATTCTACATACTTCCAATCTAGATTTTTTTTAATTTTTATAACTACATTTTTCAGTTTATGTTTGAACCACATCACATCTGGAAAACTCTAATAACCATTACAATTACACACTATGATGACCAATTCTCTATCCTTGTGAGAGTTTGAGGACAAACATTGTATAAGTTAGAATGGGTGCTCAACTAATGAATGAGTGGCTTGCAATGTATCCATAATGACTAACATAAAGCATGGTGCTAAGAAAAAAAAAATTTCCCATATGATTCTTGAGGAAATTCTCTCCTCTTAATCATTATTTTGGTCCAAAATATATAATATATTTTCCTCCCCTTCTAGTAGGACCTGCGGTTCGCGCGACGGGCAGGGCGACTCCACCGTGTGAAGGACATGTGAAATATGAAACGAAATGAGCCAAGAAACGAGTTTATAAGGTGTTCGGCAAGTTGAGGGGGCGGTCCCACAAGTTGGGTGGGCTGACCCTCCTCTTGGGTGAGACAACACATGTTGAACGAGTCGGCTTGGGAGTTTGGTGTGGGTCGGCCGGCTGACATAACCCACCACCCGCCCATATATATTGGAGGGCATTTGGAGGCAAACGACCATCATTCGATGAAGACGAGTTCGAACAAGGAGTTCTGAAGTGCGTGGATGAGCCCACACGACAGGCGGAACTCAGGTGGAAAACTCATTCGGGAAAGTCATTCGGGATAGTCGTTTAGAAAATTCGTTCAGGAAAGTCGTTCAGAAAATTAATTCAGAAAACACGGGTGAGGTCGTTCGGGCGAGCCAGGTGAGGTCATCAGGCGAACCGGGTGAAGTCGTTCGGGCGAGCTAGGTGAGGTCGTTCGGGCGACCCAGGTGAAGTCGTGTGGCGACCCGGGTGAAGTTGTGTGGTGACTCGGGTGAATGAGGTTGGGTGAACGAGTTGGTGAACGGGTGGATGTGCGGACGGGCGGCAGGGTGAGGGTGCGTCGTGCACGCCGGAACAAAGAATCGTGCGGACGAGTGACTTGGGTAGGGCGTGTCGTGCACGACGAAACGGTGGAAATGGTGAAGTGTTGAGGTTGTGAACGAAGGTGTGACTTGTGTGGAGGCGCCCGTGTGTGGCGACTTGGTTACGACGAGACGCGCCCAATTTGGGCAAACAACATGATCGTGCGACGAGGTGAACGAAGGGTTGGTGAGTCGTGCGGCGATCGTGCGGAGGCGCCGACACGCTGGGCAACCGAGTTTGCCGAAGTTGAAAATTGGTTAAGTGTAAATTTGGGGTTTCCAAAGATTTAACTTGTACTTATAAAAGAATATTATATATATTGATTCGGGCAGACTCATATTGTAGGGAGTTGACCCTCCCTTTATACTATTGTGCATTTCTCTTGTATAATGTTGTTTATGTGAATGTTATGGGATTTCACTTATATAAAGGAAACATAATAATACTTGGTTGCGAAACAAAAACTAAGTAGGACAAGTGGTTAGGCATAGTCTACAATCATAAGTATTGGTGAAAAGAAAATGATGGTAGTGCCGCACCTTGCTATAATCGGTTGAAAGACTACTACAGGTGTAGGGGCGTGACAGGTGGTATCAGAGCTAGTCTGAGGACTTGGAGAAGTCTTGCAGGAAGTTGGGTGAAGCAAGTGTGTAAGCACTTGACAGTTGATGACAGGCGGTATCAGAGCTGGTGCCAGGGAGCTGGTGCTGGTGTTGAAGCGTTGAAGCTGATACACACCTGCCCTTTGTGATAGGTGGTATCAGAGCTGGTGAACTGAATCAAGGAGTGGATTCTACAAAGACCGAGTACTTGTCAGGAAGTTCAAGTTTTGTAGGTGACAAGTGGAATATCAGAGTGATTCAGGTGAATGGTGAAACAGGTTTAGGAGAGGTGAAGCTTAGTGCTTGGACCAAGCTGAACAACAAGGCATGGCAGGTTTGGAAGAATGCGAAGGGAAGCTCTTGCTTACCTTATACAAGTTGAAGCAGATGAAAGAAGAGAACCCCCAGATTCGAGAGAAGCTTGAAGAATTGGAAAGGAATGTTGAAGACGAACTTCTTCAACTTGGTTGGACAATGGAGCAGGATGAAGTTGCAGATTGTGCTGACAAAGAAGAGGAAGTTGTGATGATCAAGGATGTTGCAGATGTGACAACGATGGATTATGAATTTGAGATTGATCAAGTTGGACCAGGATCGTGTAGTTTGCAGACATGGACGGATGAGGATACTTATATGGAGGAGCCTCATGATGATGATGATGATGTAAGTACTATTGATACTTGTGTTTCACTTGAGCATTTGGTAGATGAACTGTATGTAGGGAAGTGCAAAATCAATTTTCCGAGGCTAGGGAGGATCTTACCATGGATGTCTACGATGAGACCTTGTATGGAGAAGCAAAGATTGTTGACTGTTGCAGGACTTGTTCGGGTTGTTTTTGACCTTATGATAGATGGTGCAAAGGCCCGTGACAAGGGAGGAACATGATGATCGTTGCAGAGGATTGGGTCATGCTTTAGCCACATGGAGAATTGGCTAAGTGCTCGGCATGACTCATGGAAAGATTGAAGGAGGGCACACACTTGAGGTACGATGATGCTTGGGTGGACTTCTCATGGCCGAGACCAAGAGCAAGTCTTGGTGGAACCTTTAGTGGGGGAGCTATGATGGAAGAGACTCATGATATGATGATGATATGGTTGGGTGACCAAGTTCACTAGACCAAAGATTGCAGACTTGGATGAGGATGATCGATTGTTGTGATGTGTCTACCTGGTTGGACTACATGGGCAACTTAGTCATGGACATTAGATTGGAGGCATGGAGCACGGTAGTCTTATGTAGGGACATTGTGCAGGAGTACTTGTAGAGGTGTCACATATGGGCATCCAACAAGGAGTGCCAAGGCAGGGATGTTGTGCAGGTAGATTTGTTGGTGTGACATGGAGATGTTTTGCTTATGAGCCGATGGAGTGGTTGTACACTTATGTACAACAAGGCCATGGACTTGGATGGAGTTGTGAGTAGACTATGGAGCATTCCAACTACATGGAGAGCTGAGGCATCTTGCAGAGACCTTTGGGTCGAGACTTGTATGTTTGCTGAGATGTTGGTTGGAGATGACTCATGGAGCTCATGATGACATGAGATTGTTGTGACTTTTAGGGACTTCATATATGGTGGACTTGGAGGATCTGATGCATTGAGGAGCTGAGGTTAGAGACTTTGATGCAAAATGGGGTGCATACTTTCAAGTACATGTATGTGAATGGCTTGAAAGAGTGACTTGATGTGGAGGATCGATATGAGACACTTTGGAGTGATGGAGTTACAACGATGATGATGCCTTGGTGACAACACTTGGGCATGGGTTGAGCCAAGACTTGACCACTTTGACACATGGGAGTTGATTGATCTATGATCAAAGGCAACACATGGATAGATGAGGCAAGTGTATACTTGTTTCTATGGCAGACTTGAGGGATGTCACATTGCAGATATGATGGAGGTTGCTTCATGGACTTGGATGTGTTGCATCGGGAGTTGGGTTGATGAGATGGTCTCTTCATAATGAGGAGGCACACATATGGATGATGATGTTGGCGTAGATGTGGTTGATTTCATGCAGCACATTAGTACTAGACATCATGGACAACATGTTGCAGATGAGACGAGGACTACTTCATGGACCTAAGCATGGCTTACACTTGTATGGAGATGGATTCTTGGTCGAGTTGAGGAAGTGACGAGATGTTTTGAGAAACAACTGATGGTGGCATGAGGATGTGCATTCTCATGGTTTGAGTGTGACAGTTGGACTGATCACCCGACTAGTTTAGACATGGGGGTCGACAGTGTACAGAGATGTGTTAGCATTGCGTTGGAGTATCATGGAAGCAGTTCACATGAGGATGATACATGATGAGGTCGAAACAATATGTTGCAGGAAGCATGTAGCTTGAGATGGAGGGGCCGGCCTTCCATGATGGGGAGCAGCATGTGGAGATTGTGACAGGGTGGTTGATGGTCATGGATTGAGATGATTTCCGGTGTATGACATATTGATGGGATGTATACCTTGGTATGGTGATCTTGGTGACAGATGGTTGCCGGGACAAGATATTCTCAAGGACGACAATGACTTCCAGTGGGGAAGGACGTTAGGACCTGCGGTCCATGCGACGGGCAGGGCGACTCCACCGTGCGAAGGACGTGTGAAATATGAAACGAAACGAGCCAAGAAATGAGTTTATAAGGTGTTGGGCGAGTTGAGGGGGTGGACCCACAAGTTGGGCGGGCCGACCCTCCTCTTGGGCAAGACAACACATGTTGAACAAGTCGGCTTGGGCATTTGGTGTGAGTTAGCCGGGTGACATAACTCGCCACCCGCCCGTATATATTGGAGGGCGTTTGGAGGTAAACGACCATCATTCGATCAACACGAGTTCGAACAAGGAGTTTTGAAGTGCGTGGATGAGCTCGCACGACGGGCGGAACTCAGGTGGAAAACTCATTCGGAAAAGTCGTTTTGGAAAGTCGTTCAGAAAAGTCGTTCAGAAAACTTGGGTGAGGTCGTCAGGGCACGCTGGGTGAGGTCGTCGGGCGACCCGGGTGAAGTCGTTCGGGCGAGCTGGGTGAGGTCATTCGGGCGACCCGGGTGAAGTCGTGTGGCAACCCGAGTGAAGTGGTGTGGCGACTCGGGTGAACGAGGTTGGGTGAACAAGTTGGTGAATGGGTGGACGTGTGGACGGGCAACCGGGTGAGGGCGCGCCGTGCACGCCGAAATGAAGAATCGTGCGGACGGGTGACTTGGGTAGGGCGTGCTGTGCATGACGAAACGGTGGAAATGGTGAAGTGTTGAGGTTGTGAATGGAGGTGTGACTCATGCGGAGGCGCCTGTGTGTGGCGACTTGGTTACAACGAGGCGCGACCAAGTTGGGCAAACAACACGATCGTGCGACGAGGTGAACAAAGGGTTGGTGAGTCGTGCGGCGACCGTGCGGAGGCGCCGATGAGCTGGCCAACTGAGTTTGCCGAAGTTGAAAATTGGTTAAGTTTAAATTTGGGGTTTCCCAAGATTTAACTTGTACTTATAGAAGAAGATGATATATATTGATTCGGGTAGACTCATATTGTAGGGAGTTGCCCTTCCCTTTATATTGTTGTGCATTTCTCTTGTATAATGTTGTTTATGTGAATGTTATGGGCTTTCACTTGTATAAAGGAAACATAATAATACTTGGTTGCGAAACACAAACTAAGTAGGACAAGTGGTTAGGCGTAGTCTACAATCGTAAGTATTGGTGAAAAGAAAACGATTGGTAGTGCCACACCTTGCTATAAGCAGTTGAAAGACTACCGCAGGTGTAGGGGCATGACACCTTCAGAGTTACAAAGATTTGAATCGAATAAGTTACTAGGACCCCAAGCTCGTCAACACTGCATGCTAGCTGAAGATCACATTCATTGTGAAGGGCTTTGTCAAGATCTAGAGAATGAAATGAATCCATGTAGAGATGGATATTTCACCTTAATTGATTTGTGCTCATACTCGGTGAATCACGTAGCAATACCAACAATGTGACTTGCTTTCCATTCTCACTAGACCTAATTCACTCTTAACATTTTTGAATTCACTCACCAAAGAATTTATGTTGTCTTTTCCAACATTAATCGATAAAACATTCAATTTAAGCTCCTCCTCATAATCCATTCCCACCTTTCTATTTTCACTGGTCCTACTTTTCTCTTGACATTTTTGAGTTCACTAACCAAATCATTTGTATCACCTTTGTTGGTAGTCATTGATAAAACCTTCAATTTCGACTCCCCTTCTCACAAATTAATTTGTTCACAAAAAACGTATCTAGCACTAGTAATAAATAAATATATATATATATATATATACATATCCATTCTATGTATAACCCTATACCCAGATGGGCTCCAATACCAAGATGGGCTCCAATACCAGGAAAGATAATAGAATTATACACACACAAACTCTTTCTTATAATTCAAGCATAAACATAGTACATTTATATAGTTGGCGAGAGATCCCACTAATTCCAAACATGGATATGGAGGTTGAGATATTCTCTCAAAAGAATTCTCAAATCAACTCTAAACTCAAGACATTGCATTAATATAAGCATAACCTTCAATACACTTGAATTATGTAGAAGACATAACACGAACATGCAATTCCAACAAATATTTTCTCGATACAAAATTAACCCTTAAAAAGGGGCTAAAATGTAAAATAGAGCTTCTATAAATGGGGCCAAAATGTAAAATAGAGATACTATAAATGTTACAGCCATAAAAATTTAATTTTACAATTATAATTTTTTTTTCTACTTGAAATGAAAACATGGGAAACCCAAAGTACTTCCCCACATTTCGTGGATGGTAAATTGGCTAAAGTTTCATCCCATATTACTAGGTTTCTCCTGAGAAGAATCTAGGCGACTCCAACATGTCATGAGTAAAGCTAACAACAAGTCAAAGAACTTCACATCTCACTATAGACCACTTGAGCTAACTCTGGCGGCTAATTACTTCATAAAATATATACATGATTTTTTTAACCATATAAAGTATATAAATTATTAACATCAAAAGTATCTAATTAACATACACATTAATATACACTATTTATGTATTATAGTGTCCACACTAAAGTGTTTTTTTCTTAATTTATTTTTAAATTCACTTCAATATTATTTGTTCTTACATATTGAAATATTTTATTTATTATAGACAATAATTTTTTATTTAATATTAGTATTTTTTAAATACTATATATTAATTTTATCTTACACATTAAATAAGTTACACATATCTCTCTTATTACACTATTAATAAATAATTGAATCTTTTTAATTTTATTTCCTTTTACTTTTTGGAAAATGAAATATTGTATTGTGGCTAACATATAAGTATGATTATATTTTCTCTCTTTCCTCTTCATTTATTTTTTGGTATTCCTTTAATTACTTTATTTTTTAAAAGTATAAATCAAATTTTGATGCTTCACATGGACATAGAAATATTTTATTTGTAATCATGAGTGAGAGTGAAATAATTTTATCATATCTCCTTCATACATGGTTCACACATTGTTGAAATGTATATATTTATATTTTTGAGTGGGACTTTGTTTTACAATACTTTTAATAAAACTAACCAAATATGTATGTTGATTTTTTCATATTTATTGTACAAATATTGTTTTTAATTTAAAATAATATTTTATTTTATTTTAAAAGGGGTATGTGTCAACTCTTTGTTGAGCAAATTACACATATCCCATACAAAATATTGTAGAATGTGCTTCTTTGGTAAATAAATTATGAATAATATTGTTTTTATTTGTTTGTTTTTCTAATTATTTTATTCTTTAAAAACATGGATATTGAGATATTTTATTTACAGTTGACAAAATGAGAGTGAAATAAAATATTGATTATAAACTATATTTTTATAATATCTTTAATTAAAGCTAACAAAATATGTTTTTCATTTATTTTTAATTATAAGTTTCATTATATTTTAATTATTTTTATTGTGTAACAAATACTCTTAATTGAACACAAACTAAATTACACATTATTTTATATTAGATTCCAAAATATCTGTAAAAATATCATACTTGCTTGACTTACATAAAATAGTTAGTTACCATGATTTATATTTGAATTGGGCGTGAGAAATTTATATTTTCAACCAGATAAATGGTTGAGAAACACCCCTAAAGGAATATTATTAGTCTAATACAAAATCCATTAGACAATATAAAAATTTTGTCCATTTTCAATTTCTTAAGTCTTCTCCTCTCCTTTGTGAAACGTGCCTATGTTTGGCACGTCTGTTCCTTTGCTTGACGAATCGGCCATCCATTCTGGCATTTCAAATTTCATGCAACCATTTTCCTGAAGTCCCAAATTTTACCATTGATGGCTACTGTAATTTAGGATTGACGATTCACCGCCTATCCGATTACGAATATTTATGATTCAGCCGCTCTGAAGCTGAATCAATGAATGGATAAGAAGGGTGTTTAAATAACGCGCTAAGTTAGCGTTTGAGTCTAGGGATTTTTCTTATTGTGATGTTGTTTTGAAAAGGAATCTTTTTTTAATGAGAAACGAACATACTATTTACATGACCCATTCTACTCCATTGACAACGTGATTGATTAGTTCCATGCGTACATCCTAAGATTTAACTGTATTTGTATTTGTCGTAATATTGTGTTCCTTGATGTTACCACCGACATTTTACTAAAAGTCATGGTGTTCTTTTTCAATCTTCTCGCAACCTGGAACTTTAGAGGACTAGGGAGCAGAAGAAAACAGAGGAATCTAGGTAAAAGGATCAGAGAGGAAAGACTTAACATAGTATTCATACAGGAAACAAAATGCTCAGCGGAGAGGATCTGCGAAAAACATAGCAAATGGTTAAATAGGTATGAATACCTTGAAGTTAATGCAAATAAATATGTTGGTGGCATTCTCACTCTATGGGATCCACAGAAATTTGGTGTGATTGATGCGGAGGCATCCAGACATCACCTTTCTCTGGTTTTCCAACCGGTGAGTGACAGACAATGTTACATGATCACCAATTTCTATGGTCTGCAGCCAATGGAGGACAAACTTCAACTCCTCACAACACTGGAGGAAATGAAGAAGAGATACCCAGCTCTACCCCAGATTCTTGGAGGTGATTTTAACATAACAAAATCACTCATGGAGAAGAAAGGAGGAACGAGAACACTCGGTAGAGACTCAGATGCCTTCCAGAACTTCATCACCAATATGAAATTGGTTGATATGTAAACAAGAAATGGAATCTTCACTTGGAATAACAAAAGAGGGGGCCCTACCCAAGTAGCCTCAAAATTGGACAGATTTATTGTTTCAGAGGAACTTCTCCTCAGGGGAAGCAGCATTACTGCACTTAAACTACCTTTTGGGGGTTCAAAACACTGGCCTATCAAATTGGAAGCTTCTCTTTTTGGTAAACCAACGAACACCCCCTTCAAGTTTGAGAACTCTTGGCTCACACACTCAGATTTCCTCACAAACATTGAAAAATGGTGGAAGGAAGAGCTTCACCTTCAAGGTGCAAAGATGTTCCTTCTACACTGCAGGCTTAAACACATTAAAGGAAAACTCAAAGAGTGGAATAAAAAGGAATTTGGTAACATCTTCAAAGCTAAAGGAGATGTGGAAAAGAAACTAAAGGAAATAAACCAGATTCTTATCACAGAAGGCTATACAGATGAAAGGAAAGAGATGGCAGAGTCACTCCAGCAAGAGTGGGACAACAAATGTCTTCAAGAGGAAATATTCTGGAGACAGAAATCCAGAGTACAATGGATTAAAGAAGGGGAGAGAAACACCAAATTCTTTCATAGATCCACCATAGCTCACAGAAACAACAATAGAATTGTGAAACTTACAGATCAGCATGGAATAGAGAGAAACACTCATGAAGAGATGGAGAAGGTTCTACTCCAGCATTTTCATAAAATTGTTGAGGAAACCTTGGAAGACAGATCCTAGTTTACGAAAAGATTTACTCAGTACATTCCGAAATTGGTTACCAGAGAAGATAATTACAATCTCAACAGACCAATAATAGAGGAAGCCGTGAAAGAGATGCAAAATGGGAAAGCACGAGGCCCGGATGGCTTTAATGTGGACTTTTTCAAAGCTTGTTGGAGGACAGTGAAACAGGACATCTTGGAGGTAGTGGAACACTCTCGAAGATTTAAGACAGTCTTGAAGGTGCTCAATGAATATTTCATAGCCTTAATCCCCAAACAAGAAAAGGCCACCTCTCCAGACAGATTTAGACCTATAGCATTATGCAATGTGATATACAAAATTATATCCAACGTCATTGCCAACCGTCTCAAACCACTCCTCCCAACTCTAGTGTCAGAGGAGAAAACGGGCTATGTGGAAGGAAGAAAAATTCTAGATAATATAATTCAAGCACATTAAATGGTTCATTCACTGATTACCACCAAACAGGCAGGAATGATAATGCAGCTGGACATAGCTAAGGCCTATGACAAACTTAGTTGGTCGTACATAAGAGCAATATTAAAAGCCTACGACTTTGATTACAATTGGATTAAATGGGTTATGGCGCTAGTTACCACTGCCAGCTATTCAATTCTTCTCAATGGCTCTCCTTCCAAAACCTTCAAGCCTTCTAGAGGTCTCAGGCAAGGAGATCCTCTTTCTCCTTTCCTTTTCATTCTAATGATGGAAGGGTTAGGGAGAGCAATCAGAGCTGCTAAGGAGGAAGGGAGAATTCAGGGTCTGAGACTCACTCAAGGTGGGGACACGGTGACACATCAGCAATTTGTGGATGATACTATGCTTCAAGGCACACCCACTGTCAAGGAAGCCAAAGCATTCAAACAGATTCTGAGTGAGTTTGCTAGGGCAGCAGGCACAAAGGTAAGTCTTACTAAATCAAAGATTTTCTTTTTCAATATTGATATTTCAATACAAAGAAATCTTTCCAGAATTTTGGGCTTTCAAAGGGAGTCACTGCCTGCGAAGTACCTGGGAGTTCCTCTCACTGACAAACCGCTACACAAGGATATCTGGGAGCCTGTTCTTAATAAGCTAAAAGATAAGATTAGCAAATGGAAAAATAGAGCACTAAATCTAGCAGGGAGACTGATTCTCACTAAGGCTATCCTCCAAAGTATCCCTATCTATATGCTATCTGCCATCCCAACACCAACTGGTGTAATTACCAATATAAGAAACATCCAGAGAGACTTTCTCTGGGGGAAAGGTGAAGAAAAGAAGAAATGGGTCATGGTGGCATGGGACAGAGTATGCAAACCTAAGTCCCATGGTGGCTTGGGTCTTCATGACCCAAGAATTCTTAACAGAGTTCTTGGTGCCAAAATCTGGTGGAGATGGCTAAAAGAAATACAAGCCCCCTGGGCAAAACTTTGGAAGCAAAAATATGCTAGAGAATGGTAAGAGAAGAATCTAATCAGAATGACAGGACAAGTAAAAGGTTCTGCAATTTGGAATAGGGCATGGGAGAACAGGGCCCTAGTCCAAAATCATAGTTTCTGGGAGATCAGAAATGGAAACCTGGCTTGGTTCTGGGAGGATAATTGGCAACAGGAGGACAATCTCCGAAGTGAAGAATTAGCAGACATTCACACCGATACCATCAACAAAGGATTAAGGTGGGTAAGTGACTATTGGGACCAATCAAGGAATAATGGGAAATGGAGAACATGGAAGCTTCCAGATTACAGTGGAATGGGCATGCTGCATACTCAAGCTATAGCCCTAAAAAGTCTTTTAGACAAGAGACAAATCTTAAACTCAAACTTGAACGATCAACTAAGATGGGGAAAGAACAAGGTAGGTCTCTTCAACCTTAAGGAAGCCAAAAGGATAGATTCAGGGCTTAACCTTCCAAACACAATAAGATGTGGAAAGAAATTTGGGAAAATCCTCATTGGATGAAAGTCAAATTGTTCAAGTGGCTGGTTCAATAGGGAAGGATTCTGACATGGGATAACCTAAGAAAAAGAGGCTTTGTTGGCCCCTCAATATGTCACTTTTGTAGACAACAGGAAGAAACTACAAATCATCTCCTGAATAGATGCACTTTCACTACAATACTTTGGAACTAGATTGGAAAAGTATTCGAGTAGACAGACAGAAATGTAAATGACATCATTACTACTTTGAAGAATTGGCGGATTTTTTTTTCGGATAATGAGATCATTAACTCTACCTGGATGCTAACCCTAGGATTCATAATTTGGAATGTCTGGAAGGAGCGCAACAACAGGATTTTCAAGGAGAAAGTGAGTCTGGTGAGTAGCATCCTTAAGCTAATCCTTAAACAACTCAAAGAGATTGTTCATATCCTGGGAGGTGCAGCTACTGGCAAACCCATTGGACAAAGAGAGGGCAGAATATTGGAGAAGTTAGAGCTCAAGTTTCATCCCCCTAAGGGTTCTATGCAGATCAACAAAAATACCTCAGCAGAAAAGTCTCCATGGCAAGCCCCTTCACATGGCTTTTTAAAATTTAACATAGATGGGGCCTCAAAAGGGAATCCGGGAGAAGCAGGATATGGAGGGGTCTTGAGGGATGAAGAAGGAAACATACAAGTCATCTTCCACAGTTATCTAGGAAAAGTAACCAACAATATGGTTGAGCTCATGGCAATGGAATTATGCGTGGAAATACTGCTCAAGTATAACATTCACAATGTCATCATTGAGGCTGACTCGGAATTAGTCATTAACTCAGTGAAGAGGATAAATGTTGGCACTACTCCAGAGAAAATCTCAGAACACTGGCGGCTTCTACAAGTCTACCAAAGAATCCAAGCACACCTAAGAATGCTGAGAACTCTTAGGTTGGTGCATGTTCACAGGGAAGCCAACAAAGTTGCAGACTGGCTTGCCAATGAGGGGGTACGAAACAAGCATATCGACTTGTGCTGCTGGTGGGAGGAGATAATGGATGATAGGTTGAAAGAGGGATGCTCATCCAGGGCCCTTAGCGACCGACAACAGTATTAGGAAAAATCAAGAGACAAAATTTTACTCTATGAAAATGATGGATAAGTTCACTTTAGACAGTCTATCAGTGGAGATGCACAGTAGGTTATTGAGGCAGAAGATAACTGTTCACAGGAGGAATGTTTCCACGGAAGACGAAGACGTCAATGGAAGAAATCACTGGGGTCAAAACTACCCGGAACCTCTCACCCGGGAGAAGTTTTCCTGGAAGACAAGCGATACCATTCAGAAGGCAACGGGTGGAGATGGTTGGATAGTGATTACTGCCTTCATCGGTGGGTTTTTCTTGAGTAGTTATGTGGTCTGTTTTGGTCTGTGGCCGTCAAATATGGAGAGGGCAGATCAACGACCACCTTTTGGTGTGCAGAATGGTGGGGCCGGCAGAATAAAACCACTAATGGTTTACCACCTTCATCGGGTGCCATCCAAACCAAAGACGGTTTTAAAGAAAAGCCAACGATTCCACTCAGGAATCAACACGTGGCAAAGGACCGATAAAGCAAACTGCCTTCATCGCATGGTATTCAACGGGCTTTTTAAGCCGTGCGATATGGACTCTAGCTGTTGGATCAAAAGGAACAAATCAACGGTCAGCGTTGATCATGCAACTTTAAGGTTTTTAGTGTGCAGGTGTGTGGTCCGATTTGATCTGTGGTTGTCGGATCTGGAGAGGGAAAATCAACGGCCACCTTTTGGTGTGCATGTTGGTGGGGCTGAAAAGATAAAACCACTAATGGTTTCCCACCTTCATCAGGCGCCTTCCAAACCAAAGACGGTTTTAAGGAAAAGCCAGCGATTCCATTCAGGAAGCAACACGTGGCGGAGGACCGAAAAAGCAAACCGCCTTCATCGCGAGGTATTCAGTGGGCTTTTTAGGCCATGCGATATGGACTCCAACCATTGGATTAGGAAAAGAAGATCAACGGTTAGCGTTGATCGGGCAACTTTAGGGTTTCTTGGTGACTTCGCCCCTGCGTGGGTCGTTTCTTGACTATCAGATTGTTTGAAGACTGTTCTTCGGTCGGTTTTGGGGAGCGGACCTCGGTTCCACTGGCCCGTTCTTGGTTCCAAGGCAGTCTAGGCCCTGTCTCTATCTGATTCTTGGAAGATTTTGTTGGGTACATTAGTATTTTTCACTCCCCTTTGAGGGAGTTTGTGCCTTTGGACATTTGTTGTAACATATGTAAAATATTTTTTACCTAAGTTAATAAAAGGACCGTCTCTTGCTTAAGCAAAAAAAATTTGAATCACTATTACACTTATTCACACTATAATATCTAGTACAAATGCAAAAACCAATGGAAAATACCTTAATATTTTTTCTCCCAAATACACAATACTCTAAAATAGCTTCAAAAATACTTAATATTTTTTCTCCCAAATACACAATACTCCAAATACACAATACTCTAAGATAGCTTTCCCTTCCCTACAATTTTAAATTAAAAAGAGACTAATTTTAATTTAAATAAATATTAACACACATCGTTATCCAAAAAAATCAATCAAACGCACTAAATTAAATTTGGCCATTCTAAATGGTACAAAACCTTTAAATTTTGAGAATCAACGTATCAAGAATAGAAGAGAACAGTGGATGGCCTCAACGACGGTTTCACTCGAGATGAACTTCACGGATTACATTTGTTATTTCAATCATTAAGAACTCCACTGATTACGATTGTTTTTTAAAACGCCAATCTATAATGTATGTTTCACCCAGTGAGGCGCTACTAGGTTACTGTCCGAAGACTTTCCGTTTCACTATTTAAAGGTTCTAGAAGATCCTATGTATGGCGAGTGCAACCTAATATCTAAATACGTTATTTCTTACACGGAATATATTCTTTTATACAATCTGATCGTGATGTTCAATATGTTCAGGGTTTCCTTATGACACCTGTTCTTATTATTAATATATGACGTGAATCATGTCATTTGATTCTAGAATACGAAAGCGGTGACCATTTACCCAGATAGTGAGAGGCTTCTGTTTGCAGGCTGTAATAATTATATATAAATATATTGTTTTGCCAGAAGATATTGAAGCGTGAAGTCCTGTGTTCTTCCTGCACTTGAAGAATATGGTGACGGAAGTAATAGAGATGTCAGGTCTCGAAGAACGAGAAGAAGAAAAGAGGCAGAAATTAAAGGCAGATTTGCCTAAACAGCATGCTGTCGAGGAAAGCAACACTGACAGCACGTCTGTTCGTTCAAATGATACAAATATCTCAATATTGAAACTCTTTAAATATGCTGTTCGTTCAAATGATACAAATATCTCAATATTGAAACTCTTTAAATATGCTGATTTATTTGATCTCTGCCTTGTGGCATTGGGCACTGTTGGAACTATTGCAGATGGACTGAACATGCCCATCATGATGTTTATAATAAGCAGATTGATAGACGAAATAGGAAAATTTAGTTCCGCATTCAGCGGAGATTTCGGTCATACTGTCAACACGGTAATAATCATTTCCTTTACACAGCAAAACTTGTCGCAATTCCCATCTCGCATATTGAGTAATGTCTCGGTGTTGGTTAATTGTGCAGTATTCCTTACGTCTGATGTATTTATCGATCGGTGTCTTTTTTGCTGCGTTTTTAGGTTGGTATCATATCTTCCTCCTCCTTTCACACTTTGCAATGTTTATGAGAAGGCTTTTCTTATGATCTTACCTATGACTAATGCTTTGCTTCCCTTTGTCTCATCAGAGGCGTTCTGTTGGGCGAGGACCGGCGAAAGGCAGGCGTCTCGGATGCGCTTGAAATATTTGAAAGCCGTACTGAGGCAGGACGAGGGATTCTTCGACACCCAAGGCACCACCACATCGGAAGTGGTTACAAGCGTTATTAATGATACTCTCATTATACAGGATGTTTTCGCTGAAAAGGTATGATCTTAATTACTTTATCCTCTCATCTAATTCGTTGAGTTTTCTAATTCTGATGCTAATATTGTCCATTCTCAGATACCCAACTTCGTCATGAATATGTCTTTCTTCGTCGGCAGTTATTTTGTGGCATTCTACTTGACATGGAGACTCGCAATAGTGTCATTTCCATTCGTAATCTTTTTGATAATTCCCGGGGTAATGTATGGACGGATTCTGGTGGAGACTTCTCGCAAGTTGAATGAAGCCTATAATATAGCCGGCAATATTGCAGAGCAAGCTCTTTCATCCATTAGGACAGTCTTTGCTTTCGTTGGAGAGGACAGGACAATGACCAAGTTCTCCGATGCGCTTAACTTAACTGTAAAGCTTGGCCTTAAACAAGGTCTTGTCAAAGGCTTCGCAGTAGGTAGCATAGCAGTGACCTTCGGTATCTGGGCCTTCAACGCTTGGTATGGTAGCACATTGGTTATGTATCATGGGGCTAGCGGAGGAAGGATTTTCGTCACTTCAGCTCTCATACTTATGGGTGGCTTGTAAGCTTTCTCCCTATCCATTTCTCTCCTTCTCAGTTATTTCTATAATTGATACAAGAACGGAAAATTGAATCACTGATGTGTTTGCAGAGCTCTCGGGACTGCGCTTCCTAATATAAGATACTTCGCAGAGGCACGTGCTGCTGGTAAACGCATCTTTGAGATGATCGACAGAGAACCGATCATTGATTGGGAAAATCCAAAAGGAGAAATATTGGAGGAGGTCAGCGGCGAAATTGAATTTAGAAACGTTGAGTTCGCATATCCATCTCGACCAGAGTCCAAGATATTTCACAATTTCTGTCTCGCTATTCCATCAAGCAAGACCGTTGCGTTGGTGGGAGGAAGCGGGTCAGGCAAGTCTACGGTTGTGGCGTTGATAGAGAGGTTCTATGATCCGCTCACTGGAGAGATTTTGTTGGATGGAGTGAACACTAAAACGCTACAATTGAAATGGTTCCGTTCCCAGATTGGACTAGTAAGTCAAGAACCTGCACTCTTTGCTACATCAATCAAGGAGAACATTCTATTCGGGAAGGATGGAGCCAGCATGGATCAGGTTATTGCTGCTGCCAAAGCTTCCAATGCTCACAATTTCATCAGTCAACTACCAGATGGTTATGACACACAGGTAAAATTTATCTTTTCTTTCTCATCTTCCATTTCTGGCAAGTGCAGTCGATTTGAATTTCCTTTCATTTGGGTAATACAGGTGGGTGAGCGCGGAGTCCAGATGTCCGGAGGGCAAAAGCAACGTATAGCTATTGCAAGAGTTATGCTCAAGGATCCTCGTCTACTTCTTCTAGACGAGGCCACGAGTGCTCTAGATGCAGAGTCGGAGAAGATTGTTCAGGATGCTCTAGAGCAAGCTTCAGTCGGACGCACAACAATTATAGTCGCTCATCGCCTCTCCACAATCCGCAACGCGGACATGATTGCGGTGGTTCAAAATGGTCATGTGATCGAGACAGGTACGCATGAAGATCTGATCTATAAACCCCACGGAGCATATGCTACTTTGGTTCAGCTGCAACAGGCCGCGGCAGATAAGCCAGATGAGCGATTCGAAGGCTCCACTGTGCTAGACCAGTCTTTGAGAGCAAGGAGCTCTAGCATCTATAGCAGATCGAGTTCGAACATGTCTGCATCAGTCCAGCGAGAACTGATAGTTGAACAGAAGCCTCCGTCCGCCCCTTCATTCCGTCGACTGCTTCTTTTAAATACTCCGGAATGGAAGCATGCTCTATTAGGCTGTGCAGGAGCCTTAGCTTTTGGAGCAGTTCAACCTGTCTATTCCTTTTTCCTTGGGGAAGTTATATCTGTATTTTTTCTTCAAGACCATCACCAAATCAAATCCAAAATCAAAGTATACTCCTCCATTTTTGCGGCCTTGGGAGTAATAGCGTTCTTAGTGAACGTGCTGCAGCATTACAATTTTGCAGCTATGGGGGAATATCTTACAAAAAGAATTCGAGAGCGGATGCTATCCAAGATCTTTACATTCGAGGTTGGGTGGTTCGACAAGGACGAGAATTCTAGCGGAGCTCTTTGCTCCAGACTCGCAACGGAGGCTAATGTGGCAAGTACCTGACCTAAATGCTTTAATATTTCTAATAATGTTGGGATTTGTGTCACAGTTTTCTGATGATTAGAATGTTCTATTTGTATTATAGGTGAGGTCCCTGGTTGGAGATCGTATATCGTTACTTGTACAAACTTCTTCCGCCGTGATAGTAGCCTTCACGATGGCTTTGATTTTATCATGGCGCCTTGCAGTTGTAATAATTGCAGTGCAACCCGTCATAGTATTATGTTTCTACACCAAAAAGGTTCTGCTTAAGGCCATGTCTCAAAAGTCTCTCAAAGCTCAAGATAAAGGCAGTCAACTAGCAGCAGAAGCTGTTGCTAACCATCGTACTATTAGTGCATTCTCTTCACAGGACAAGATTCTCCGTCTCTTCGAAAAGACTCAAGAAGGACCTCGCAGAGACAGTATCAAACAATCTTTGTTTGCAGGATGTGCCCTCGGAGCATCACAATTCATCACTGTAGCTAATTTCGCTCTGGACTTCTGGTATGGGGGACACCTTGTAGCGAAACGACAAGTCAGCTCCAAAGCTCTTTTCCAAGTTTTCTTCATTCTGATGAGCACTGGAAGAGCGATAGGAGATGCAGGAAGTATGAGCACCGACATCGCGAAAGGCTCTGATGCAGTCGAATCCGTCTTTGGCATCCTGGACAGAGAGAGCCAGATAAACCCGGACGATGAGAAGGGTGAGAAAACGGATAAGATAGAAGGAAGCGTGGACCTGAGAAACGTGGACTTTGCTTACCCAGCTCGTCCAGATGTTATGATCTTCAAGAACTTCTGCTTAAGGATAAAAGCTGCCAAAAGCATGGCACTTGTAGGACAAAGCGGATCCGGTAAATCGACCATCATTGGATTAATTGAAAGGTTTTACGATCCCCTAAAAGGATCGGTGAAAATCGATGGCAGTGACATCAGGAGCTTCAATTTGAAGAGTTTGAGGAATCACATAGCTCTGGTAGGTCAAGAGCCCACGCTGTTTGGAGGAAGCATTCGAGACAACATTCTATACGGAAAAGAGAAAGCAAGCGAGGCGGAGATGATCGAAGCTGCAAAGGCTGCAAATGCTCATGACTTCATCAGGTAATACTGCAATCGTTCAATTGAAACAGAATGTTTATAATCAACTGCAATTGAAATAATTATTTGTGGAATACAATATGATTTATTGAACCAGATCAGTGAAATTAAGTTGGATTTGTGCAGCTCTTTGGAGGAGGGATACGAAACAAACTGCGGAGACAGAGGAGTTCAATTATCGGGAGGACAGAAGCAGCGGATTGCGATAGCGAGGGCGATAATAAAGAATCCGAGCATATTACTGCTGGACGAGGCAACAAGCGCATTGGACAGCCAGTCGGAGAAGATCGTTCAAGAGGCGCTGGACAGAATAATGGTGGGGAGAACGAGCATTGTGATAGCTCATCGACTGACAACCATTCAGAATGCAGATTCGATTGCTGTGATTCAAGACGGGAAAGTGATTGAACAGGGGAGTCATTCATATCTGTTGGGCAAAGGAGAAGGCAATCCATATTACTCTCTCGTCAACCTGCAGCGACGCCATCACTAGATTCTCATCTGCCTCATACACAGAAGTATCCTCCGTGATCCACGGCGTAAATCTTCCTGTGCTCCTTCCCCTAAATATCTAATATGGATTGTCAAACGTAAAAGTAGGGTTGGAATTTTAATGTAACTCCGTTTATCCAATGAAAATTTGACGAGGACTTTTTTTTTAAAGAGCCTGTAAAATATTGTGTGCGTATTTTTCTCTGTATTATAATATATATATATGAAATATAGAAGTTTGAGATGAAATAGAATTCTTTTTTTTCAAAGAACCTGTAAAATATTGTGAGCGTATTTTTCTCTGTATTATAATATACATATATACGAAATATAGAAGTTTGAGATGAAATAGAGTTTTTTTGTCGGGGTAATGTGTCAAATAAATTATAATGTCATTTTTTGTTTTTTAAAATGTATTTTTAAAAATATAAAGGAATTCAATGTTTAAAATATTTTGGGTTAAATTCAAGTTAGATTTTAATTAGTTTTTTGGGGTTAAATGTAAGTTAGATTTTAGTTAAAATTAATTAGAAAAAAAAGTTAAATTCAAGTTAGATTTTAGTTAAAACTAATTATAAAAAATGTTATTTGGTAAAGGAATTTTATAGTTGAAAAAATAAATTGAAATATTCCTCAAATTATAGATGTAATTGCTATATTTATGCCAAAATTGTGAGTCCTCATATTATGGATGTAATTGCTATATTTATGTCATGATTTTTAGATATTTATGCTATGACTTTTCATTATTAATTGTAAAATCGTTTAAAATTAAAATTGTTGAAACTAGTCGTACTCACATAAATAACATACTTACCATCCATATTAAGGAAGCATTTGCATAAAAAATGGACAAGAATAAGATGTAAACAAATATACTTAACCACCATTAAATGTGCAAACTTACTACTTGGTACTACCCACCAAAATTTATGCAAGTCCTTATCCCTTAGTACTCAATTAATTTTTCCACTTCATAATATGTTATTTTATGTCAGTGCTAGGTAGATCTAAGCTGGTTTAATTTCCCCCATTAAATAAGCTATATTAGTATGAATACTATGGGTTAATACCATAGGTTCTCATACCATGCCCCAATATCCAAGGAGAATATCATGAATTTTTTTTAACATTATTTTTATTTTATTATGACCGAGTAAAAATGTTTTCACATTATTAATTTTATTTTATCTTATTTTTATTTGTGTAATTTGACCGAGTCAAAATGTTTACAGGATAAGATAGGACAAGACAAGACATTACAAAATATAATGAGCAATTTCAAATGAGTAAACCAATATATCAAGGACTTTAGGTTTTTTTACATAAAAGTTTATATGGAAGTTTAAATAAGAGGTTTTATATTTTTAAATTTTATATCGAATTGTAAATATGTAGAGTTGAATATAAGAAATATTTTTACATAAATGTAATATTTAAATTAAAGTTTTTTGAACTGGATTAATTTAGATGATTTAAAATTTAATATGAAAAATGATAATTATTTTCTCTTAAAAATTATAAAGATTTGAAAATCTAATTGCATGCCAAAATTTACCACTTACATTATATTAAACACACATATAAATACATCAATCATTGGTTAAAGATAGAAATTCTATCTTAACCACACAATCACTTAGTTAGTTGAGTAAATATCTCAACCAAACACTAAACTAGGAATCATCTAAACAACTCCTAAATAACAGGAACAAAATCCTTTACTTAGAAACCAAGACAGGTAGGAATTATATTTTCCAAGTCCCCCTCTTAATGACTACTTGTCACAACCTCAATTAGTGAATTTCAGGTGTTGTCAAACATGACAAAAGAATATGTCAACGTCCATATAAAGGAACAACCATCCACTAGAATGCATGAGTGCCCAACCGCTGCAACCGTCACAACCACCAGTCTACTAGGATGTCATGCGCATACATGATTCTGTCAACCATTATAATTGTCCATCATTATCAATTCGAAATATTCTATGCTAATAAATCCATGAAGTTGTCTCTTAATCCTTAAAAAAATGTAGTAGGCAAATTGGATTCCTGAGTTCCACCCTTGAACTCCAAAATGATGGATCTTCCACAGTCAATTACTAAACAACATCCCAAATTGTCGCATAACCTCACCAGAACGCCACTCTCACATCTTCAACAAATGAGGGATCCTTCCCTAGATCCACAATTGCCAAACTAACTCGATAACCATCCATATTAAGCTTTTACCTGCACTTGATTCTTTCTATAAATCCCTCCAGACCATTAAACCAATTTTCTTACTCGGTAATAATAGGAATTACTGATTTGCTGACAACGTGATTGGTTTGGTCTTAGTCATTATGCCAACTCTGCAAACAATTAAAACAATGGAACACCATCTTAACATATACACTAGCTCCACTTTGCCTTCCTCCAAGTTTAATAGATTTAAGAATCTCCTTGCCAGGTCCAATTCTGTTCTAAGAATGAGGTCCTCATCAGCAGTCTCTTCCTCTAGGTTCATGTTCTCCTGTATCAGTGATAAACAACGCTCCACAACAACTTCATTTCTACCATGCTTCTATTGCGCTAAGACAAAAGGGACTCATTCATACGAGTTCACGAATTTTCAAATGTATGATGTCCAACTTATGCCACAGGTATACACATAACTCGCAAACACTCATGTAGCTCTCATGCACGACTCACTCTTGCAACAGAAGAAACAACAACCGTCGTTGCAACAATATCAATTCAGAACAGGACCCTATCTTCAACTTTGTCGATCATATTGTCAGTTGTGTCAATGAATTATTGCAGCTGTAGGCCATGATTTCCTGGGCCAATTACTAGAATCCGATAAAAATTCTCTGTCGTTGGTTACTCGTCCGCCGATCTAACTGCTGGAACAATTGGGCAGCAACTTCAACATATGATCCCCTACCACCAATCATATTCCCAGATCCGTAATCCCACTCTGAGTCGAAGGATCCCTCTTGGCATACTATGGAGGGGAAATCGTGCAACATTATAGCATGTGTATTATTGGAGCAGGATTTAAATTGTGATGATAGCAATCTTCGTACCGACAGCGCAATGATCATGCTTACTTTATTGCCAGGCTTCAGTACTCACTAGTGCATTCAAATGCCAGACGCATCTCTTAAGAGAGCTCAACTGTTGTTTTCAATACTCCGCACACTTACACACCAAAAAGATAAAAAACTTCACAACAGAAATTACATACAAAATAATTCATTTTAACACACCCCTTTTCTAATCAGATAGCAAATAACTCTCTCATTATGCTGGGATTTTCTTTAATGGAGTTATCCATAGAGTTACTGACTTTTATAGTAATTTGAAAATTTAATTGCACATTAAAATTTATCACTTACATTAGATTAAACACATATAAATACATCAGTTAAAGATATAAATTTTATCTTAACCATATAATCACTTAGTTGAGTAAATCTCTCAACCAAACACTAAATTAAAAATCATCTAAACAACTCCTCAAGAACAAGAACAAGATCTTTTACTTAAAAACCAAGACAAATAAAAATTATATTTTCCAAGTTAAAATTTTATTAAAATATATTTATATAAAATAAGAAATAATTTAAAAAATTATTTTTTATAAATTATAATAAAATATTTTAAAAAATAAATATTATAATAAATTTTTTAATTACTATCATTTGTGTACTCAAAATATATAATTTTTGATGCATTGATTAGAAAAAATAAACCAAATAAATAAGTAAATAAATAAATATATATATATATATATATATATATATATATATATATATATATATATATATATTCCTACATTTATTCGAAAAACTAATAAACCCCCAAAAGAAAAATCTTAATCAAGATCAATATCAAATATCAAATTCTAATCCCAATCCCCGTGATCCTTGCAATTGCATATGCCTATACAAACTACTGGTCAAGAAAAGTCATGAGTCTTCAAATTCTAGGGTTATGAATGTGAATGGATTATATTAAATTCTTGTAGGTATGAATATGGGCTGTATTATAATATGATTGGTTTTCTTTAAGTAAAATATCTGAAGTTTTAGATTTTTTTTTATAAAAAACTTGTTTTCTTGCACGTAGGTATTATAATTTATATCGAGTCTGGTGCTATACAATATCATGTCAAAGTGTTGTACATGTGAGCTTTCACTATTAGAATAGCTTGTTGGGGTCAATGATTGAGTTCGAGGTCGAGTTCTCCTCCCCATGAGTTTTCAATGATAAATTTTTGGACAACTCAATAGTAAAACCTATGTATGAAATATTTCTCGTGTATATAGGTTCCATTATTCACAGTCAAAGAAGTCTCATAAATGCATGTTTTATTCATCTAAAAGTTGTACAAATTTTAGTTAAAATTAATAGCTTTTATATATGGTTCATATTCAATTGCAAATAATATCTAGATGGGTATTAAAATGTTTCAAAATGTATTGTTGTGATTTTAGTTGATCAATAGTATTAGTTCCAATTAATCTCTTAGATCATCCCCACCAATGCTGCATTTGGCTTTTTTTGCTCTTATGTTAGTGATTTTCCTCAACAAACATTGCCTCATTTGGTATGGAAACAATGTGGATTATTGTTCTCATCATGTGTATCATTACAATTGATGTTTCACAAATGCAATGGACCATGGGGGTTTATTGATAAATTATGGTGAAAGTATAAATTTTAAGTGATTAGGGGATAAAGCCAATAAAGTTTGAGAGCATGTTGCATTACATTTATAGAGATATCCTTCCTAAAAAACTCATCCTCATCACTAGCTGCAAAAAATTAACGAGACATTAAATGGGAAGTTTCTCATTGCAACAAATATAAATTATTTTCTTCCATCAAGGTTACTTTCTGAGTCAATATTATAGAAATGCATTTCTATAAGTATAGTTCCTCCATTGTTCCTTATTGAGAGTTATTGCACTACTGATTTGAAAGTTGTAGCTCTCAATATTTTGGTACAAAATATTGTGAAGGGTCATATGTTCAAAGGGTTTTCAATATTCAAAGGATAAATATCATTTACTTCAGTTAGAATGCCTAAAGATAGTTTTTAGCTTCGAGGTTGGATATTTCAGTGTGAAAGTTTCTTTGACACACCAATACATCAAAACTATAATTAGTGTTTCATGTACATTGATGGTGTGAAGCAATTGTTTGTGATTGGTTGTTGGAGAATGTTGTTAAGGATGTAAATGGTTATGGTATTTTCTTCACATATAAAATTTCTTCATAAGTTTCATACGAGTTGGTGAATACCTCATTGAGGTAGTGATAGACCATTCTAAACTCAAGGGTGTTAAACTTTGGAGTAGATATTGAATGAAAACCAACTGGGAACTTATGGGACATTGCTATACCTTCTCACTATTAAATATAATTTACAATATACTATTTCTCTTATTTCTCTCAGAGTTTGTTGACATTTACTAGAGGAAGAACTAACTTCTTATCTTTACCCTTGTAACCTTGGAAGTCTTAATGGAGGGACATGCTATCTCAAATTTTCCACTTGTTCATTTACTGGGAGAGATGGAATAGTACTATCTATTACTTCATTCTCTTTATCTCCTAGATTTTTCTTATGAATTTTACATCTTTTCTCACCACAAATTTCATATTGATTCGAGTGTATAGTTTATATTTATCTAGATTGTTCATTGTACCCAATGAAAATGCATTTTTCACTCTTATTGTCAAGTTTCTCTCTTAGTTCTTTAGGGACATGTGCATAGGCAATACAACCAAGAATTATGAAAGGGGAAACACTTGATTCTATGCCACTCCATGCTTCTTGAGGAACTTTACCTTTCACATTATTTGTTGGAGTTCTACTGACTATGTAGACTGAACGAACAATAGCCTTACCCAAAAAATAATTGGGAAAATTGATAGGTTTTAGCACACTCCTTGCCATGTTCATAATGGTCTAATTCTTCCATTTATCCATTCTATTATGTTGTGGTGTATATATAGTGGTAAACTACCTTATAATTCCTTATTGTCTATGAAATTTTGTGAAAACCTTTGAGTCGTACCCTTCTCCTCCATATGAGCTGAGCACTTTGACATATTTTTCCACTTTGACATATTAATTATGAATTTATTTAATTTTCTTTTAAGTAAATAAATCCAAAATTTCCTCATAAAATCATTAATAAATGTCAGAAAATAAAAACTTCCAACATTGGAATGAGTTTGGATTGGTCCACATGGATTTATATGGAAACGTTCTAGATATTACTTGGTTTTGTAGGAGTCTTTTGGAAAATCATCTCTTTAATGCTTTCCAATAATGCAACTTCCACAAGTGATGGTTTACTCATTCAATATGGGAACTCCCTTAACTATTCATTTTTTCTACTAGAGACTAAGTCTCCTAAAAGGTAGGAAACCATACATCAAATGTTGTAACAGAGTCTCATCTATGCTTGAGACATTTTTTTCAGATGATTGTGACATATTTATACTTCTCATATTTAATGGGAAAATTTTGTTCTTGTTCATTTAGACCTTTGCAATATGTCTTGTACAAGGTGATTTAACTAATATTGTGAATGTGAAGTCCTTAAATATAATGTCATAACCATGTTGAATCAATTATCCAATACTTAACCAATTATGTTAAGACTCGGTACATAAAAGACATCACAAATATATTTATTTGCATTTTTCTTAGTTAGGAAAAGAATGACACCTTTACCTATGGCCTTGACATGATAGTCATCTCCTAAAGTAATTCTAGATTGAATAGATCTACCAATACTGGAAAACAATGTTCTGTTACTTTATGTACGATCAATGCATCCTATTACCAATAAACAAATGTCATCCTTGTTTTGATATTCTTTAGAAATTTGGCATGTGATGAACATGGACTTAGATGTCTCGTCTTTAATGCTGGAGGCATTCACTCTGCCCTTATTCAAATATGATTTCTTCTTCCAACATTCACTTTCATAGTTTTCATGCTTTTTACAATAATAACATTGTACATTGGACTTGTTTTTCCATCTTGTACATCTTCCCCTCTGATTCTGAGAGTAACTAGGTTGATTTTATTGCCTTGACTATTTGATGTAGTTCTTCTTTATACTTGGTAATTACCTCTACGCCTGCTTCCTCTATATTTTCCTCTACTAATGGATGCCTGAGTCTTGAAGGCATGATATAAGGACTCTGCCTCCATGTTGATTCTTGATTCATGGGAAAAGAGAGATCCTGCTATTTTTTCTACTATTAATTTGGATAGATATTTGGACTCCTCTACGTTAATAAAACCAATCTTGAATTTCTTCAGTAGTATTTTGTGAATTTGCGTTTATAAAGCATGGGTTGATAGATAATTGACTACATAGTGATATTTGTCAAGCGGTCTAATGATAACATATGTTTATACTATCTCTGTAAACATTAATTTATATTACATAATTTAAAATTAAATTATAATAAATTATATTTAATATTAAATAATAATAATTATTAATTATAATTATAATGATATTAAATAATATTTTTATTGTAATATTTTTTTTATTATTGTATAATTATTAAAAATTACAAATAAATCCTTCAGTATATATCAACTACATTGAAAACAGTGGTCATGCTAGTTGACTACACCATGATATTTATACAATGATATTTGTTAAGTTATTGAATTATAACATATGTTTACACCATTTATGCACTCCGTGTATGAGTTATCATTCATAACGGATCAACTGGAAATTTGGTTCATAGATAACTATGACATCCGTTAAATTATTGAATAAACAAAGTATTGGTGAGTGATATCCATTAACAATTTCATAGACATTTAGGAAAGTTTAGTTAACAAGAACCTTGTTTTCTTGCACGTAGGTATTATAATTTACATCGAGTCCGGTGCTATACAAGATCATGTCAAAGTGTTGTGCATGTGAGCTTTCACTATTAGAATAGCTTGCTGGGGTCGATGATTGAGTTCGAGCTCCAGATCCCCTCCCATGAGTTTTCAGTGATAAATTTTTGGACAACTCAATAGGAAAACCTATGTACGAGCTATTTCTAGTATATATAGGTTCCATTATTCATAGTCAAAGAAGTCTCATAAATGTATGTTTTATTCATTTAAAAGTTGTACAAATTCTAGTTAAAATTAAGAGTTTTTATATATGGTTCATATTCAATTGCAAATAATATCTAAATAGGTATTAAAATGTTTGAAAATGTATGGTTGTGGATTTTATTTGATCAATACTATTAGTTCCAATTAATCTCTTAGATCATCTCCATTAATGTTGCATTTGTTGTGGATTTTATTTGATCAATAGTATTAGTTCTAATTAATCTCTTAGATCATCTCCATTAAAGTTGCATTTGGCTCTTCTGGCTCTTACGTTAGTTATTTTTCTGAACAAACATTGCCTCATTTGGTATGGAAATGGTGTGGATTGTTCTCCTCATGTGTATCATTACAATTGATGTTTCACAAATGCAATGGACCATGGGGTTTTATTGATGATTTATGGTGAAAGTATAAATTTTAAGTGATTAGGGGATAAAGCCAATAAAGTTTGAGAGTATGTTGCACTACATTTATAGAGATATCCTTCCTAAAAAAATCATCCTCATCACTAGCTGCAAAAAATTAATGAGACATTAAATGGGACGTTTCTCATTGCAACACATATAAATTATTTTCTTCAATCAAGGTTACTTTGTGAGTCAATATTATACAAATGCATTTCTATAAGTATAGTTCCTTCGTTGTTCCTTATTGAGAGTTACTGCACTACTAATTTGAAAGTCGTAGGTCTCAATATTTTGGTCCAAAATATTGTGAGGGGTCATACGTTCAAAGGGTTTTCAATATTCAAAGAAGAAATCCCATTTACTTCAGTTAGAACTCCTAAAGATAGTTGTTAGCTCTGAGGTTGGATATTTTAGTGTGAAAGTTTTTTTGACACACCAATACATCAAAAGCTATAATTAGTGTTGCATGTACATTGATGGTGTGAAGCAATTATTTGTGATTGGTTGTTGGAGAATGTTGTTAAGGATGTAAATAGTTATGGTATTTTCTTCACATATAAAAATTCTTCATAAGTTTCATACCAGTTGGGGAATACCTCATTGAGGTAGTGATAGACCTTTCTAAACTCAAGGGTGTTAAACTTTCAACTAGATATAGAATGAAAACCAATTGGGAACTCATGGGACATTGCTCTACCTTCTCACTATTAAATATAATTTACAATATACTATTTCTCTTATTTCTCTCAGAGTTTGTTGACATTTACTAGAAGAATAACTAACTTCTTATATTTGCTCTTGCAAACTTGGAAGTCTTAACGAAGGAACTTACTATCTCGAATTTTCCACTTGTTCATTTACTAAGAGAGATGGAATAATATGATCTATTACTTCATTCTCTTTATCTCCATAAGTAAAGGATATAAAGAGAATATATCTCTATAAGTAAAGGACCCTATCATAATGAAGTCATCAATGTGTTGATGAAAAGTATATAATTCAACTTCGGTGGTGAATTTATGTGTTATGAACTTAAATTTGGGTAAAAAATACATCTGTTGAGCTACCAAGGAAGTGATAACCCCAAAGAACCTTAAGTAACACCTAATTAAAATTAAAGAGAATTATTTATTATGTTATATAAACCCTTATGTATGCATCCTAATATGCCTCCTAGAGGAACATGTTCCTCCAAAATATCATATATAATGTGACCAGCACAAAATCAATTCTATACATACGACCAAGAATTGAAAAAAGAAAGGAAATAACTAAATGGTAATGAGAAATAACAGTCAACTATAAAATTTGGATTTATGGATGGAAACCTCTGAGAAGATTTAGAATAAAAATTACCACTTCTTATGATCTAACAAACACTTGAAGATTGGAATCAATATTTTCAGCATAAAGATTCCATTTACTTATGAAAAGTGGTCAGAAACCTTAGGATGTGGTTATAAGTTTAAAAATTTATTCCATATCACATGCACTACCCTTGATTTAGGAATATAGAAATGAACTAAACCCCCCATCCAATCTAGAGAACTAACTCCAAAGAGTCATGAAAAATGTTGATTGAGACGAGATTTGACATTTTTTAGCCATGAAATATTTGGCATGGATTTAGGTAGTAGATGTAAACTACTGTGACTATTTAAAATATGGAAGAAACAATAGTTAGGAAAGAGCACCAACATAAAAATATTTATTAGCATATAATCCAATTGTACACCACCATTGATAAGCATTAAAATAAGCAATATTGAGTATATCAAAAGAACCTCATTGGGTAAATGCTTCTATAGCCAATTGATTAAAATGAGGATCTTGAATTTCATGAGCAATGGATCCTACATGTAAGGGATCACATACCCATGCTTCATAATTTTCTTGCCAAGCCACATGGAACAATTTAATACAGGTCCACAAAAATACTAATGTCAACTTATCAAAGTGAAACAAAAATGTCATGATAAACATGTTTTTTAATAATGTCATCATGGCTCTCAAGGTCATGTTTCATCACAATACCAAACACAATATGATGAGTATTTGGATCTTGGATCAAGCCTTCAATGAACTTTGGAAATATTGATGTCATAAGGCTTTTAAAATCCCCGTAGCCATTAACCTACTGTAATAATTCTTCCTAGGAAGAATTCCTATTTTGGGATGTTTCCATCAAAAATCCTAAATGAGCTCCTTCTACAACACATCCCTATATAATTCCCAAGGCTCAGGGATGGATAATAGGAGAAACCTTCAATATTTCCTGGGCCAAAATAATAGGTTCAATGATTTCTTTTTAATATCGATGGATGATCAATAAAAACATTAAAGTAAAGGCCTAAACAAAGTGAGAACCTACAAATGAAAGGCCATATGTAGATAATGAAGAACCACATGATTGGATCACTTGTGAGGATTGTGTCAATAGACAAGCATGGAGCCACCTATTAATCATAATTGAACTCTATGCATATTCTCTCATATAATATGAGTTACCACTCCTTAATCACTTATACTACCCCAAACATCAAACATAAATCTCCAACTAAAATTATGTATTACTACATAAATAACATTGTACCTCTAAAACAAAGCAAGGAAAACATGTAGATACTTGACATGTTTCTCCTCTTCCAGGTCCACCACAATTAGATATTAAATGGGAAATATGATCAATAGCGCACCTTTAGGTATGATCAAAATAGTCACATGGATAGTAAATGCATGAATTTGATGCACCAAGAAATTTATAGTTCGTAATGGAATTAGTAAAAAAGAAACTATGGAACTTATGATCACCAAATCACCACCTCCCTTGGTTGACATGGTACTTTCTATTGCACTAGGATATATTGAACTAGGTACTAAAGCATGAGCATTTTGTATCCATTGGAAAAAGATAGGTTGTAATTGTATAACAATATTTGAGAACATATCTTGAGGATTCCCTTGGGCACTCACAGTATCATCATGAATATTCCAACCAAAAGTATGGAGGCCTAAGAATATAAATACCTAGTTGAGGTGTGATACAATTGCATCACAATGTTTAAGAACATGATTTAATAAATTGTTGTATTAAGTTGTTGATTCATAGTCTCTTACCATAAAAATCACTATATGTGCAATGAATGAACTATGATAAACCCACCAATCCACATATGATGTGTGAATAAAGAGAGTTGGGTACCATAGTTAATAGTGAGGCATAGATAGAGTTCGGGACATGTGGTGAGTTATGTAAATAACTAAAGATCCTAAGATTTCTAAGTTAATATATAATTGAGCATGTCATGAAGAAGTGGTACCTCTTTAGGATCCACTCTAGCATCTAGAAGTTGGTTAATGGGTAAAGAGACTTGCACTTGGTGTCCGTTCCAACATAAAGAACCATGTCCTCACCAACCTACTGAATGATGGTTCAACATGGATTCTACATCTTAGAAACAAGAACCAAATTTGGGGTAACTTTGTCATAATGGAACCAACTAGAAAAGAAATTAACACTAAAAATACCAATGCAACAATTATAGTGAAATAAAGTTATAATTCACTAATTATTTCATATTCTCACAAAATATGGAAGAACCTACAGGTTATTTTTATCCCTCCAAAACCTCCATCTATATCCCCATTCAATGTTTCTTGTGCACTAGGGCTAATGTGAGTGGTATTGCCTAGCCATGCTTCATAAATGGAGAAATAAACACCATGAAAGTACATCACACTCAACCAAATAAAGATGATGGCTATTTGAACAAAATGAACTCTAAATACTTTGTGAGAAATATTTTCTAAATCATCAATATGGCTATCAAAATTATGAACGTCAACATGCAAGTTTCAAATCTAAGTGGTAGTATCAAGGCCTTTACTTAACATTTTTGAGAAAATCTCAAGTTCATCCTGATGCAGGAGCATGCGACTTGGAGGAAAAGATCTTCAAACTTATTCCAAAAAAAAACAAAAAAGAATCTACAGGCAAAGGAGTGGGGTCCTTTAGCCATCCATTTCCATGCTTTTCTAGCTTAGGATAAGGATAAAAATTAAGAATAAGATCAAGTTGTAAAAATCGCTTTATGGATAAGCTGTAGTAAGCTTTATGGATAATTGCTTTAATTGATCTATGTAATTGGCATGCTTTTGTAAAGGATAAGGATCGAGAGGGATTTATCTATTATTTTAAAAAGGAAATAACGGGACTTCTCTGAGTTAGTTGATCCCGGAGACATTGTCATCTTCGAAACTCTCTCTGTGCATCTGATTTTATGGTTCTCTGTCAACTGGAATTTGTATGTATATTTGGTTGCGGTTCTTTACTTTTGAACCTTGTTAATGGTGATTCGGATCAGTTCTTCCTATTAATATTTGCTTTAAGCTTGTTAACGTGTTTTTCCCTTATATTGGCATGCCTTGTTTCCATTATAAGCATTGTTGAGCTTCCAAGCGGAAACTCTGTTTTACACAGGAAAACCATGAAATTACTTAGCTGAACGAAGTTCTGGACCTGATATTTTATTAAATCTGGTTCATACCCGTATCGGGTCCGAACCATTATCGCATTGCAGAACCACAGTAGAGTGGGAAGGACCTTTGGAACTGTCAAATTCTGAAACTCCGATAGCTCAGACCCGAAACACTCTAGAGAAGGGTGGAAAGGTTGTCGGGTCCGTGAGGCTTATCGCATCACAAGCCCGGAGTGGAAGGAACCAAGAATTGGTGTATTAAAATCGCCGATAGCAATTTTCAAGAGCCACGTGTTATCGCATCGGGGGAAACGCTATCAGGAGGTTGCTAGTTAAAGCGTCGATAGTGTTAATGTGTATAGCACATTCCTTTGAATGTCAGGCCGATAGTGTATGTCTGGGTGTTAATATTTCACTTTTTAAATCCGCCAATAGTGTAATTCTTGGGAATTAGCACTACGACTATTTATAACTACCGAATGTGTATTTTGTAATTCCTAAGGGATTACGGTTCTGATAGTGGAAAAGAAGATTTGTTGTGAAATTTGTTCCTGCTAACAAGGGTCGAGGTAATTTCGAAGGAAAACGTGATAATTTTAGGAAAAATGGGAAACTTTTGAAGCAGTTAGTCTATCAATAGATGACTGATACACCAACTGAAGAAGAAGGAGAATTCCAGTTAATGTTAGAAGAAATTATATCAGGTTTCGGCGAGTTGTCCATATCACCTGCACCCAGGCCACCATTAGTGGTATCAGAGCAACCCGTTGACACTGAATTGAATCTCAAAAGTAGGAGAAGGAAAGTTAATATGGCTTTCATATTTGGAAGAGGACGAGGACGTGCTGGAAGAGGACGGCCAGTTGCAAATGCTGAAGTGATGGAAGTTGTGCAACAAATGCAAGCTAGATTGGATGCATTAACAACAAGAAGAAATATAGATGATGCAGATGTTAGTTAACCTGAGGTTGAAGCTGCAGAGGAAGAAGCTGTAGCAACTACTCCTGAGATGAGATTATTCCAGTCAGTGTTGAGATCCACAACCAGGCCAAAGACCGAGGTTTCAATATGGGAAGGCTGAATCTAGAAGAATTGATAGACTGGATTAATGGCATGGAGAAATTCTTCGACTATGAAGAAACAGAAGATGAGAAGAAAGTAAAGTTTGTTGTCACCAAGTTAAAAGGCCATGCAGCGCTTTGGTGGGATGGTGTGCAGGCAGAAAGAAAGAGACTTGGCAAGCAACCTATCAAGAATTGGAGCAGGATGGTAGCAAAGCTAAGAGGTAAGTTTCTACCAAGTAATTATCAGCAAACCTTGTTCAGACAGATGCAAAATCTTAGACAGAGATCTATGATAGTGAAAGAATACACAGAGGAATTTTATAAGGTAAGCATAAGAGTTGGAGAAACTCATGATACATATGAGAAGGTGGCTAGATATGTGAATGGTCTTAGGATGGAAATTCAAGATGAGATAAGTATATTGTCTCCTAAAACAATAGAGGAAGCTTATCAGATGGCACTGAGAGCTGAAGAAAAACTCATGAGGAAGTAGTCTACCAGAGGGAGAGGTAATTTATGAGGAAGGGGAAGTCAAGGTGGTAGAGGAAGATCTATAGCACCTAAAGATGGAGCTAGCAGTAGCTCAACCCAGCATGCAGCCACAGGAGGTGATGCAAGAGGCAGAGGGATTTTTTCTAGAGGAAGAGGAGAAGAAATAAGATGTTACAGATGTAACAAACTGGGACACGGAGCTTTTGAGTGCCCAGAGAAAGCAGAAAAAAATAAGAGGAATGCTATTGTTGCTCAAGCTGAGGGAGAAGCAACAACAACAACAATGACAGAAGAAGAAAATTTACCAGGGAGAGGAGAATCTTTGGTAGTTAATAAAGTTTTTCTCAAGCGAGCAAAGGAGATAGTTGAACCATCACAAAGAAAGACTTTATTCAGAAAAGTGTGTAAAGTTCAAGGGAAATGCTATCAGATGATCATTGATAGCGGCAACACTAATAATTTGGTCTCTACAGAAGTGGTGGAGAAATTGAAGCTGAAGACAATGAAACATCCAACACCTTACAAGGTGTCATGGTTACAAAAGGGACATCAACTGTTAGTGAATGAACAGTGTGAAGTGGAGTTTCAGTTGGGTAAGTATAAAGATAAAATTGTATGTGATGTGATGCCAATGGATGTGTGTCACATATTGCTTGGAAGACCTTGGCAATATGACAGAGGAGCTATGCATGATGGGAAAAGAAACACCTACAAGTTTAGAAAGGATGGTGTCAATCATACGTTGTTGCCTCTACAAGAAGAAGATGCATCAGGAAAGAAGATTGATCCAAAAACTCTGTTACTAGGAGGAAAAGAATACTTGAAGTTAATTGAAGAGAATGAGGTAAATTTTGTTGTAATTTTCAAGCCCAAGGTAATAATTATTTCTACTAAAGTTTCTGATTATCCCATTGAAATTCAAGAAATGTTGAACTATTATGATATTATTGTTGATGATTTACCCAATGAGTTACCACCCATTAGAAGAATTAGCCATCATATAGATTTGATTCCTCGAGCAAGTCTACCTAACAAAGTAGCTTATAGAATGACTCCTACAAAAAATGAAGAGGTTAGGAAGTACGTGCAAGAATTGCTTGACAAAGGGCTGATCAGAGAAAGCTTGAGTCCTTCTGCAATACCAACAGTATTGAGCCCAAAGAAATATGGAGGCTGGAGAATGTGTACAGATTCAGGAGCCAACAATAATTCACAATCAAGTAGAGATTTCCTTTACCTAGAATTGAAGATTTAATGGATTTCTTGAGTGGAGTAAAGTATTTTTCAAAACTAGATCTTAAAAGTGGGTATCATCAGATAAGGATAAGAGAAGGGGATGAGTGGAAAAATTCCTTTAAGACAAATGAGGGATTGTATGAGTGGAGATTAATGCCTTGGGGGTTGTCAAATGAACCAAGTACGTTTATGAGACTCATGGATGAATTTTTTAAAGATTTTATTGGTAAATTTGTAAGATTATATCTGGACGATATATTAGTTTACAGCAGGTCTAAGGAGGAGCACATGAGACATCTGAATTATGTCTTACAAAGGCTACAGCAGCAGAAACTATTGTTGAATTTGAAGAAGTGTTCATTCATGAAAGAAGAGTTAGTGTGCTTAGGTTTCGTTATTTTTGCTGAAGGACTGAGGATGGGTCTAGAGAAGATCAAGGCAATCATGGAGTGGCCTTCACCTAAAAGTGTTTTTGAGGTAAGAATTTGTCATGGTCTTGCTAGTTTTTATAGAAAATTTAGAAATAATTTTAGTAAGATCAATGCACCTATTATTGAAACCATAAATAAAGATAAACAACCGTTTAGATGGATTGCTGAAGCAGAAAAAAATTTCAGCTGTTAAAGAAGAAGATCACTGAAAAGCCTATTTTGGTTCTACTTGGTTTTAGTAAACCTTTCCATGTGAAGTGTGATGCCAACGGAGAAGCTATTGGAGGTTTATTAAGTCAGGAAGACAGACCTATATCTTATTTTAGTGAAAATATGAATGATTCAAAGAAGAAATATTCTTCTTATGATAAGGAGTTCTATGCAGTTGTGTAGTCATTGAAGAAATTGAGGCATTATCTAATGTCAAAGGAGTTCATACTTTATTCAGATAACCATACACTATAATATATTATGCAGCAACGAAAGCTTAGCCAGAAACATGCTAAATGGGTAGAATATCTTCAAGTTTTCCATTTTGCCTTGAAGCATATAAATGGCCAATCAAATAAAGTTGCAGATGCCTTATGTAGGAGAAACGTATTATTTTAAGAGAGTCAAATCCAAGTGTTGGGTTTTGATATTTTTAAGGAATTGTATGAAACAGATCCAGATTTTAAAGGGGCATTTGAAACTTGTAAAAATCTTGTTTTGGTGGATAGGAGTAAATGGTTGGATTACTTCTTACAAGATGGACTATTGTTTAAGAGAAATCAGTTGTGCATACCAAACTGTTCTATGAGGGAGAACTTAATAAAAGAGAAACATAGTGGAGGATTTGCAGGACATTTTGGTGTAGAGAAGACTTATGAGCAGTTAAGCAGATTTTATTTCTGGCAGAAAATGAAACCTGAAGTGGAGAAGTATATGAGAACTTGCAAAGTTTGTCAGTATGCAAAGGGAAGGAGCCAAAACACAGGTTTGTATGTTCCACTACCAATTCCAGATAGGCCTTGGGATATGGTAAGTATGGATTTTGTTTTGGGCTCACCAAAGAATCAAAGCTGTAATAATTCAATTTTTGTTGTAGTGGACAGATTTTCAAAAATGGCACACTTTATTCCATGATATAAAACTAGTGATGCTTCTCACATTGCTAATTTGTTTTTTAAGGAGATTGTAAGATTGCATGGATTGCCTAAGAGTATTGTCTCAGATAGGGATTCCAAATTTTTTGGACATTTCTGGAGGACATTATGGAAGAAGTTGGGAACTAAACTAAGTTCAACTCTGCCTATCATCCACAAACTGATGGACAGACTGAAGTTGTGAACAGGAGTTTGAGCAATCTTTTGAGCCTTACTACAGAACATCCAAAGCAATGGGATCAAGTGTTGGCACAAGCTGAATATGAATATAATAACTCACCTAACAGGAGTACAGGATAGAGTCTGTTATAGCTCCAAATATCACCCTTTGTATTTGTGATGCTTGCTTTATGGCCTAGGGCAACCCCTCCTTCCAGAATTGGTCCAAATATTTTAAAGATAATGTTTTACTCCCTGTACGCTACTTTTCCCTGTGTTAAAAGCATGTACACGCGGGTCAGTCTATACCCAATCTGCATATATGTGTTAAAACACTCAAAAAATTAAATTTCCTTAACTATGGGAGGAGATCACGGGTTTTACTTGTTGATTACCTATTAGTGCCTGTGGCCTAACTTTTCCCAACTGTTTCCCAACTAAAAAACTAATTTGGGAGAAATATAAAAAGACTTCAATGGGAAGGCCTTAAGGAGTAGAGAAAGGATAGAATTACTATATTGAGATTATCCCCTGATCAAGTCTGAAGAATCTCTGTGCTTCATGCACTTCCCCAAGTTCAGGAAACCCTTGTTTCCTTTAGTGTTGATGTTCTCTCATATGCTTGGAGATATCATGGTATTGGTAATGGAAGGAGGCTGTTGAAAACTGGGACTAGACGGACCTGGAGGAGGGTTCCGCTTGGAGTCGGAAGAGGAAGACTCAGGTGAACTCTATCCATGTTTTTATTATAGTTTTCTACAATAGAATGAAATTTTGTCCTGTTCTTGATATCAACTTTGTTTACGCATTTGATGTTAATGTTATGGTTTATATATGAATGACTATTTCAATGTATAACTAACCATCTACTTATGTGATATAAAGTTGATTTCACTATAATGCTTTATCTATATGATGCTATGTGTATTTGAATTGGTTGATTTGCAGGTTCGAAGATCATTAGGAGTTGCAGAGGGTTTGAACCCTGGATGGAACTACCCAAAAAAAGGACATCCGGGTATGTTCATCCTCGCATAGTTAGTTTGTTTAAGCATGTTTCCTAAGTTGAATGCTTGTTTCTTGCTGTAGATTATTCCTGCTCTGCTAGGGTTCTGACCCAAAGCACTAGGGGACTTATTTCCTCAACAGAATTGGTGACTTCACTAGGGATAAAAATCTTGTTATTCCTAGTTTGGGCTATTTAGTGCCAATCAGGGCTCAGTTCTTAGTTTGCTTGCTGTCACTATACTGCCTGCTCCTGTAGGAACTCAGACTTCAAGTCTGATCTTTCTCATCAGGCCTCATTTTTTATTTTTCTTGTAAAACTTCATATGCGCACCTTTGTCTGTTTACAGAATCATACACACACTTTTTTCTGTGAACTGAAACCGTGTATATGCGAGTTTCTTTTGGCAGAAGCGCGTGTACATGCAGTTGTGTAGAGACACAGTCGCGTATACAATTTTTTGCATGATTTTTTAAAAATATTTCCGCCTGGAAAGATTTGTTTCTTGGTCTGTGTGGTTTTTGAGTGGTCAATTTATGTTTTCAAAATTTAATTTTTCAATGAGCTTACTGTTACAAATTCTCTCCTACTTTGAACAATTTTTGGTCTCGATTTTCTTTACAGTGAGTTTTATGATTTGTGTTTGAACACACAAGGCTTCTTATAGAGGTTCTTGATTGTTCTGGTCTTTCGGAACAGAAGATTGTTTGCAATATTTGTGTCAAACTTCATTTTTATTGTTTGCTCGTTTTGCTTCCCATAATTTTTGTGGCCATTCACTTTTTGTTGCTTTTCGAAAGTTTCTTGTTGATGAATTTGAAAGTGTGTCTTTCCTAATTTCTTGATCAGATTCTCAAACCTCCTTTTGCTGCTTTTGGATAATTTAGTGCAAGTTGAAACACTTATTTTGTTCAAGTTTTCATTCGTGTTGAATTGATAACTTGTGAAGTTTCCTTGTGATTTGCTTTCAGTCTTTGAGTCTTTGGTGGCATTTTGAATGCTTTTAAAAAGTTGTTTTTATTGTTTTTTGAAAAAGAAAAGTCCTTCAAAAACACTGCTTTTGCTTTCTTTTCTGAATTTGAGTTTGGTTTCTTTAGATTTTTGAGAGTGATTCGGGATCTTTTTGATTAGTCCTTCTTGTTTTGGAAAGGTTTTGTGTTCAAGATTCATATTCCTTTCAAACACTTAAGTTGGCTTATAAACAAATTGCTTTCATTTCTTTTTAGAGTAATCTAGAATTTTGCATTATCATGTACACCTTGCATTAGGGTAGTTTTGCATTATTAAAGCATCAATAGTTTTTTAGTTTTTGTGAGTGTGAAGTCTGCTATAAGAAAAGAAAAAGAAAAAGAAAAAAATTCTTTATAGAAGTTTCTTAGAACCCAAGTAGAAGTTGCTTTTCATCGAAGAATAAACAAGTGCATTGCATATAAGTTAGTCCTTCATTAAGTTATTTTGCATCATAAGAACACCATCAGTTTCACTTTCGTATTGTCCCTTTGACTTAAAAAGAACAGCCACTTAAAATCAAGCACTTAATAAAATAAACTAGAACTTTTTATATTGTCAATCAGTACACACCAATAAGTTTAAGGTTTATTTAGGGCCTTGGATTAGGTGAGAGGAGGGTAAACTCTCTAAGGCCACTCTAAATTGTGAAACATAGAAGTCTGAATAAAGAGTGAAATCCAATAGCGTTAGGGAATCTGGGAAAGCTCTATGACTAGTTAAGCACGAGGGTTTGTGAATATAAGGACGAGAGATACCCCCTCTCTTACTTGTCGGATCTTACCTCACGACTATTTCGCCCGGCTTCTGATATGAGTTGGTGTCTTTAGTTGCCAATCCTAGGGATCTACATAGGTGGCTGCAGAGGGGAATCCTGTGGCACCTGAGGTTGACGTTGCATCATGTTCAACGGTACTTTTGGAGGGCACGCTTGCGAAGCTTGGGGGCTTGCACCGGCAAAGGCTGTTGTCTAGAGGTTAGCGTAACTACCTCTGATACCTTTGCTAGTAGACCTGGGGCGTAATTACCCCAGTCTATTTTCATAAGGCCCTTATTATTCACTTTCTTGTATTTTTGTGTCTGGTCCTAATCACTTGGAGCAGAAATACTTGGAAGTTGTTTGACTGCTGAATTCTTTAGGGACATTTTTAGTGTGTGTTATGTGCTCCTAGTCAGCCTAGCTTTCAATTTTATTGAGTCTTTAAGTATATCTTATTAAAATAATTGAAAGTGGCTGACCGATCACTTACATGGTCCCGTAGGCTTCATGGGCTTTCATTTGCGAGTCCAGAGCCTTCTCCTAGAAGGCGTAGGAGCGATTCTGCCAGTGATTTTCAACCAGTGGTAGCTAGAACATCGAAGATTGATCCTCTGCTTTGGGGCATCAGTGTATAAGGTAGACCTGGTACTACCACAGAGTTAGAGAGGAACACACTAGTTCTTTCTCGAGTACTCTTCCAATCGGAAGATAATATTTAGGTAGAAGATCTCTCAGAGTCAATTGCGGCTCCGAATTCTCCTCTTCCTTCTAATCATTCAGATGTATTGTTATACGTCGGAACTCGGACCCACGGGACTTCAAGGCTAGGTCCACACACAAACATCCATTCGATTACCACTACTGGAAGCATGGCATCCACCAAGAGTGCTACGAGTATGCAGACTCCTATATTAGTGCAAGGGGGAGGAACTATTTCCATCCCCTCTACATCTTTATTTTGGTCTAATGCTAGCACATCCTTGTTTTGATCTACTTCCATTCCGTCGACGAGTGGAAGTTCCCAAGCTCATGCATCTAGTTTTGGATTCTTCCCTTTTCGAATGCCCTCTCAAGTTATTCCTTCAGTTCCATTAAGTGTACCATTTGTTAGAGCCTAAATGTTTTACACTACAGACCCTAGACCTAATACCTAGTGACCAAATTTTTCTTGAAGACTCACTGAAATGACAAAATTTGACCTTGACACCTTAAAATCACTTTGTAAGAGCATGTTTGATCATTGGAGGAAGGTTGCAAAGACTGACTCTAACATTGGCTCCAATGGGGATGGTAGCTCCTTGTAGGTGCCAAGAACTACAAATCTTTGGAAAGTAGACAGTGCCTTCATCCATTGGGCAATGAAGTCAAAAACTCAAGATGAAATGCATGACTGAAAACTGATGACTTGACGACACAAATTGACTCTCACTCAACTAAAAACTGACTCGATACTTAAACACAATCGAAAAACTGGAAAATATGCTCAATATGAAGCTTATTCAATAAAACCTACTCTAGTTGTTCCATTCATCACCTGATCAAGTGAAACAAAACAACCAATGCAACCAAGTAAGTATTCTAGTTGTTGTTTGAATTCTCTGCAAGTGCTCGCTTATGAAAAACAAGAGAGCACTACTGAAAGGAAACTCCCATGAAAACTTGGAAACAGATTGATTGAATGATATGGATTCTCCATCCACCTCCAAAAACATTGCATAAGGATCTTGAAGTTCATGCACATTGGGACGTAGCTCATCCAATGGATTACTTCTCTTCTCCTCATACCATGAATGCAAACTTTGATTTGAGCTTTGTGACGAGACTCCTGCTAAAAATGACAAAGAAACCAGCTATCAGATCAAGTTTATATCAGCACACGTTTCAAGCTCACATGTAGTCAATGGAGAAGGACTTTGACTGTAGACATCATCCAACACATCAGCTATAGGATCATGAAAAACTTGAAAAGACTGTTGCAACCCATTTTCTATTGGTTCTGATGAGATTACATGATTTCCTATAGGCTGCTCATTTGAAAATATACTATGCAGTTTTCCCTTTAGAAACTGAAATGATTCAAAACAAAATGGTAGGAAATCATCTTGTATCATTTGATCGTATGTGCCAGCTTCCAAGTCTTCATCTGCAACTTGACAATCAATGGCATTTGGGGGCTGCATATTTCGATATAAGAAGTCTTGAACAAGGTTTTCATTGCCCTCAAGATGGTCCAGATCAAGACTTATCGATGATTGACTTCTGATTGCATGAATGTTGTCTCTGATGAACTGAAAAGAAGCAAAACAAAAAGGAAAAGACCCTTCACTTACTTCAAAATTTGTTGCACTTTCCTCGTCATTTCCATAGCTGATATATGATGGTTGAAAATTGTATTTGAGCTGCTGAAAAAAAACTTCCTCCTCCCACAAACTAGCTGTTGATTCATCTACAAGATTAGCTTCTGTTTGGAGAACATAATCATCATCATACTGATCAAACTGAGGCAAATCGTCAGTATGAAGCACATCATCAAGCAAACATGTCATATCAACAGATCTCTCCTCTCCAAGATGATCTATAAGACAATCATTATCAGATATATGAAAATTGGAATAAGAAAGAAGATGTTTTGGATCAGCAACTTGTTCTTCTTCAATTAGCGAGCCATGGGCTTGAACATTATACTCATTCCTTGTGATGATCCTTTGCATCATCTCTTCCACTGCACTTACCAAAATGTCAATCTTTACCTCTAGAGATGTCGATTCCTCCAGATCTATGTTTTTCATCTCTTCTTCCTTCAACTTTGCCCTTCGGATCAACAAATGAGCCTCTACATCTACTGCATTTTTTTTCATCTCTTCAAGTGTTGCAAGGTTCCTTTCCCTTAGCTGAAACTCCATTTCCGGATCAAAGGCACCCGGGTAGTGCAAGAGAGTGGATCCAAGAGGAGGTCTTATATTAACAGGTATCAAATAATAAACTTGGTTAAATCTGCCAGAAAAATGTTGTAATGTCTCTCCTGGTTGTCTTTTCAGCTGGTTATACTCTTCTATAATCAAGAAAGGGTTTTGTCTTACCACCCACCTGTCGAGGAAAACTTTGACGAACTGCTGGAAATCTAAGATGCTTGCATTCGGCAGGGTTTTGAACCAACTCTTGACTTTGCCTTGCAAAGAAAGAGCAAAAAGGCTAATACTAACATCTTCTTCATCAACTTCAAAAAGGTCAAGAAAGGACTCAAAATTCAATACATGTCTCTCAGCAGTGATATTGTCGCATTCACCATCAAATCTTGGTAGATATAGATCACGATTTTTAGGGAAAGTGTCAGATATAGGAGGTAAAATCAGAGGCTTGTACCGATCTGGAATTTTACAAGGTGTAGGAGTATATACAAAAGTTGGAGAATCAGTCTTGGTCTCTTTATGTTCATCAGTTAGAAGATGGTCATCATAAGCTTCAGAAGAAAGGTCTTGATCAATATTTGGTATTCACAATCTTCAAAAGGAAGGAATCAAATGTAGGCCGAGGATCTCTTCTCAAATACAATATACTTTGCAAAGCCTTCTTGACATTCTTAGGAAAAGAGAAGAAATAATTTAGAACAAAGAACAAAATGTCTTGGATAAACTTCCAACTTGAATACCTGATCTGTCTATATTTTCCTTTCATGTTTCTGCTGGTCAAGATCATCCTTTAGTGGAGTCTTTGGATCTAAACTCGAAACTGATTTAGAGTTGCCAGGTGAATGATTTCAGCCTTTCGGCGTCTGATCATTGTCCACCATCAACAATCAAATCTAACTTGCTACATGTACTAGGGCAATTTGCAAGTGAGATGTTCAGTTTATAAGACTAGACCAGAGATTGACTAAAGTAGCGTTTATCTACTTATGCACTCACAAAGCAATGTGCAGTTCGAAGGCTTCCTGGCATAACTTCAGGCTCCGTCTGTAGTTTATAAAACAAAGAACACTAAAAAAGAAATAAATTTTTATTCCTCAGTATGGTCACCACTATGTTAGAGCCTAAATCTACCTCAGGCTGAGAAAGGTAGGATCTAGGATAACATCAAACCCACGCTTAACCTGGTAGCTAGCCCTACCAGGTTGGGAGAGGGCTCTCTCCTTGTCAATATTAGAAAAATATGATCAATGAGGCTTGAGATGACTGATGTGAAGACTGATTTTAGGCTAGGTATGTGTGCAGAAGAGTTTGGTTAAATTTAATGATGTTTTGTTGGCTCAAATGTGAAAGGCAGATTTGGGTCTAGGGAATGAGGCTCAATTTTGCAGAGATGGGGCAAGGTAGGCAAATGATTTGGTACTTCAAATTGAGTGAGATGGAGAGCTTTAGATAGGTGAGGAGTTGAAGAGGGCAATAAAGTCTCAGGGATCCTCTTCAAGCAGCTGAAAACATAAATAACTAAACAAACTCTAGGTAGAGCACTGCAATTTCAATGGATTCTACCTTTATCCTTGTTTGATTTAGTTAAGATGAAACAAAGAGAGATGACGAAATACATAAAACACATGTAAGATTACAATTACAGGAGGAAACACAATACCAAATCAAGATTCACATGAATCCCACAAAGTGTTGCAAACCCTGATCTATTCCTTAGCCAAAATAGTTGAAATGAGTATACAATAAGCTCCAAGCTTTCCCAA